>JARBWK010000015.1:35478461-36078461 GCA_030556195.1 Anolis apletophallus | reverse complement strand
TATATCTTAGCTAGAAGTTCAGCAATTTCACACTTGAGTTCCTTAAGAACTCTGGGGTGGATGCCGTCTGGACCTGGTGATTTGTTGACATTTAGTTTAGTAAGGCATATGAGAACATCCTCCTTGTTTATCTCTATCTGTTTTAATTCTTTTAATTCCCTCCCTGAAAAAACTGACTCAGCTGCAGGCATATGTTGTCTGTCCTCCTGTGTGAAAACGGAGGCAAAGAAGTCATTTAGCCGCTCAGCAATCTCCTTGTCTTCGCTGATTTTCCCTTTCTGACCATTGTCGTCGAGTGGCCCAACTGCTTTTCTAGTTGGGTTCCTGCTTCTGATGTACTTAAAGAAGTTTTTTTTTTTTTTTAATATTCTTAGCTATGTGTGCCTCAAAATCTCTCTTGGCTTTCCTGACTGTTGCTTTGCATTTAGTTTGCCAGAGCTTGTGTTCCTTTCTGTTCTCCTCGGTAGGAAGAGCCTTCCATTTCTTAAATGAGTTTTTCTTCTTTCCAATCACATCTTTTACTTCATTTGTAAGCCATACTGGTGTCCTTTTGGACTTTCCATGCCTCTTTCTTTTTATTGGAATGCATTTTAGTTCGGCCTGTTTTAAGGTATTTTTAAACAGTTTCCAAGCATTTTGGAGGGATTTGATTTTTTTACTGTTCCTTTTAGTTTGTTCTTTACAATTTTTCTCATTTTGGTGAAATTCCCTTTGTGAAAGTTTAATGTCTCCGTGTTAGTTTTCACTGACAGTTTGCTATCCAAACTTACGTTGAGGGTTATTGTGTTATGGTCACTGGTACCTATGGGCTCAGCTACAAGGACATCTTGAACGAGATCTTGTTCATTAGTTAGCACCAAGTCCAGGATCCCTTTCCCTGGTTGGTTCCATGACCATCTGCTCAAGGGAATAATCAGCTAGCATGTCGAGGAACCTTGTCTCTCTTTCATGCGTAGAACAAGAATTTGGCCAATCTATTTGGGGATAGTTGAAGTCCCCATTATGACTAATGTATTTCTTTTTGAGGCCTGTTTAACTTCATTTTCCAGATAGCAGTCTGCCTCTGGAGTTTGGTTGGGAGGGCGATAGCAGATCCCTAGTGCTAGATTAGTTTTTTGTCCTGGGACTTTTATCCACAATGTTTCTGTAGGTGAATTTGAAATGTCTTGAAGTTCTAATTCATGAGATTCTAGCTCTTCATTTATGTACAAGGCCACACCGCCACCATTTTTCCCTCTCCTGTCTTTCCTGTACAGTTTATAGCCTGGAATCTTTGTGTCCCATTTGTTTTCCTCCGTCCACCAGGTTTCTGTTATGCCAATAATATCAATATTTTTTTCTTTTGCCAAATATTCCAACTCTCCTATTTTTGTTCGAAGGCTTCTAGCGTTTGCGTACAGACATTTATATTTATTTCTCTGGTGCACTTTCAACTTTGGCTGTTTGTGAGAATTTGTAGAAGGCCTACCATGTCCTACCTCTCGACTACTACTATCTATCTTTTCTGTTGACTCAGCCATTTGTGTATGGATTTCGTCCTCCATACTTGGCATTTCACCCTCTCGAACCGGAAGCTGCCCAGCTCATGTCGACTTTCCCCTAGGAATCAGTTTAAAAGCTGCTCTGAAATCTTTTTAATATTAGTCGCCAGCAGTCTGGTTCCATTTTCGTTCAAGTGTAACCCGTTTGCTTTGCATCTCATTCTGGCTGTTAGGAATTGTGGAAGTTGGAGTCCAAAACACCTGGAGCGCCGGAGTTGGCCCAGGCCTGCCGTATACTAATGGGTAGCAAATAACTCTATAAATACCCCAAGTTACAAACGAGGTAGGTTCTGTAGGTTTGTTTTGAAGCTGAATTTTTATGTAAGTCAGAACAGGTGCATTTTAAAGTGTAACTCCAGAAAAATAAGTGTGTGTGTGTGTAAACACATAAGCTTTGGATGGCATAGGGAAGGTTGAACAACGCTGTGGTGTTTGTTTTGCTGCCTGTTCAGAAGATTTCATCTCACTTTCTGTCCCTGTGAAAATTTGGCTTGTTGTAGGAACAAGGACTGAGGAGAAAGCTTCAGTCGAGACTCCATTTCCTCATGATAATCGTCCAGCTGTGAATATCCCATCCTCCAGAGGGGTCAATTTCTCTCACTTCCTGTTGTCTCAGCCCCATTCTTAACTATGAGTTGGATGAAAGCCTGTCCCTCATGGGGTTGCTAGCTGCCCGCTTCATCATCTGGAATGTGCCTCTATAGGGCTGGCATGTATCTCTTGTTGGGAGTTAGAAAAAAAAATCCTGTGGCATTCCTCAAGTTACAAACATCTGACTCACAGTTACAGGAAGTGTAACTCCACCCAGTTACAGGAAGTGTAACTCCACACACACATATATATGTGTGTATGTAAGTAAAGGTAAAGGTTTCCCCTCGACAATAAGTCTAGTAGTCGTGTCCAACTCTGGGGGGTGGTGATCACCTCCATTTCTAAGCCGAAGAGCCGACATTGTCCGTAGACACCTCCAAAGTCATGTGGCCGGCATGACTGCATGGAGCGCCGTTACCTTCCTGCAGAAGCGGTACTTTTGATCTACATAAATGTGCATGTTTTTGAACTGCTAGGTTGGCAGAAGCTGGACCTAACAGCAGGAGCTCACCCCACTCCCCAGATTCAAACCACTAACCTTTCGGTCAGCAAGCTCAGCAATTTAACCTGCTGCACCACCGGGGGCTGTGTATATATGGTTCTCAACCTGTGGGTCCCCACGTGTTTTGGCCTTCAACTCCCAGAAATCCTGACAGCTAACAGCTGGTAAATTGGCTGGGATTACTGGGAGTTGTAGGCCAAAACACCTGGGGACCCATAGGTTGAGAACAACTGATATATAGAAAAGCTTTGGATTGCATAAAGAAGGGTTAACAGTCCTGTGGTGTTTGTTTTGTTCTCCGTTTAGAAGATTTCACCTCACTTTCTGTCCCTGCGAAAATTTGGCTTTTTGTGGAAAAAAAGGATAGGGGAGAAAGCTTGAGTGGAGGGTCCCTTGATAATAATTCTTTTCCCTCTCATGATAATTACCAGTACTCTTCCAGGAGTGGATCTCCATTCTCTCACATTTCTCTCACTTCCTGTTATCTCACCACCCTGTTCTTAACTGTGAGTCAGATGTTTGTAACTTGGGGAATTGCACCGGATTTTGTTTTGCATCTTATCTAGTTTTCTACCTCTCAAGAAGGGATACCTTTTTCCGCATGATAATTACCAATACACTTCCAGGAGTGGATCTTTACTCCGAGAGGAAGATTTCTCTCACTTCCTGTTGTCTTAGACCTGTTCTTAATGGTGAGTCGGATGTTTGTAACTTGGGGAACGCCACAGGATTTTGCTTTGCATCTCATTCTGTTTTCTACCTCCCACGAAGGGATATCTTTTTCCACATGACAACTACCAGTAGTATTCCAGGAGTGGATCTCCATTCCGAGGGGTAGATTTCTCTCACTTCCTGTTGTCTCTCCACCCTGTTCTTAACTGTGAGTCGGATATTTGTAACTCGGGGAATGGCGCCAGATTTTGTTTTGCACCTCACCCAGTTTTCTATCTCTCAAGAAGGGATGCCTGCCAACCCTATAAGGGACAAGCATGCCAGACCACAAATTATAATAAAGGAACCCTGGCAATAATAAAGGAATATAATACCGTGTTTCCCCGAAAGTAAGACACCCCCGATTGTAAGACATATCGGGGGTGTCGGGGGGGGTCGGCTTATATAAGCCGTACCCCGAAAGTAAGCCGTACCTCGTCCCGCCGCGCCGCCGCCGCCGGCCTCATGTGCCGCGGCACACCTCCAGCACACCTCCGCGGCACACCTTTTCGCCAGGTCTTCAAGCAAGGGAGGGGGAAGAGAGCCAGGGGCGTGGTGAGGAAGCGTCGCGTCACAGTGACGCGTCGGCGCTTCGTCCCGCCCCTGGCTCCTTTCCCCCTCCCTTCTTTCTTCCAAGCAAGGGAGGGGAAAGGAGCCAGGGGCGTGGTGAGGAAGCGTCGCGTCACAGTGACGCGTCGGCGCTTCGTCCCACCCCTGGCTCCTTTCCCCCTCCCTTCTTCCAAACAAGGGAGGGAAAGGAGCCAGGGCGTGGTGAGGAAGCGTCGCGTCACAGTGATGCGTCGCCACTTCGTTCCGCCCCTGGCTCCTTTCCCCCTCCCTTGCTTGACGAAAGAAGGGAGGGGGAAAGGAGCCAGGGGCGGGACGAAGCGCCGACACGTCACTGTGACGCGGCGCTTCCTCGCCACGCCTCTGGCTCTCTTCCCCCTCCCTTCCTTGGAGGCCTGGCGAAGAGGTGTGCCGCGGAGGTGTGCCGCGGCACATGGGGCCGGTTGCGGCAGCGTGGGCGTGGCGACGGGGTACGTCTTGGGTTATATAAGACGTACCCCGAAAGTAAGCCGTAGGGGGACTTTTTTGGGGGAAAAGAAAGTAAGACGCTGTCTTACTTTCGGGGAAACACGGTATTACAATTATTATTATATTATTTGTTTCAAATGTTTAAAAGCAATGCTTTTGGATTTGGAAAGATTAGCCGTTTACGAGACATGTTGCCCGAGGGACGGCTGACTGTATTTACTCAGTCTTCAAGGAGGCTCTGTGTCCGTATCTTAAACCTACACCTGTTGATAAACTCTACAAGCTAGGTGGAAGCCCCCCCCCCCCCGCTCCTGATGTGTGATGGGAAGTTGCTGCTAAATGGGAGAGAAATATGGTTGAACACTGTGAAAGCCATCCACTACATGGCTATTATTTATTTATTTACCGCATTTCTAACCCGCCCTTCTCTACCCCAGAAGAGGGACTCAGGGCGGCTTACATTCACCTCACCAAGGGGCTATTTCAGCAATACAATAAAAACACAGCATAAACATCACATGGGAAAAACACCATAATTAAAACCATACAAAATCATCATTAAAACATTAAAACCAGCCTCATCAGTCTTACTGCCAATGCAATTCGTCCCTAAGGTGCTGATTGCATTTATTGACCAAACGCCCGATCCCACAGCCATGCCTTTACTTTCTTTCGGAAAATTACGAGGGAAGAGATCGATCTTATCTCGGTTGGGAGTGTGTTCCATAGGCGGGGAGTCACCGCCGAGAAGGCCCTGTCCCTCGTCCCCGCCAGGCGCATTTGAGCTGTAGACGGGAGCGAGAGCAGGGCCTCCCCGGATGATCGCAATTTTCGAGGTGGGACATAGGGGCAGATGTGTTCGGACAAGTAAGCTGGGCCAGAACCGTTTAGAGCTTTATAGGTTAGAACCAGCACTTTGAATTGAGCTCGGAGATGGCCCGGCAACCAGTGGAGCTGGCATAACAGTGGGGTGGTATGCTCCCTGTATGTCGTCCCATATAGTAATCTGGTTGCCGATCGTTGTACTAGTTGGGGTTTCCGAACCGTCTTCAAAGGCAACCCCACGAGGCTACCAGCCTCCTCCCAGTAGACACAAATCAAGGAAAAACTTCATGAGAACTACCACTCCTCTTGGCGTCCCCCCAGCAATAGCAAGGGTATCTCTTTGGGCAACTAAACCAGGTAATCCCAACTGGATGGCCTCCTGTGAGGGTTTTGGTTTGCCTCCAGGGGCAAACCAAGAATGGGCAACTTGGAAGTCTCTGAACAGACTCAGAAGCGGAGTGGGCGGATTGAAAGACAATCTGGCAAAATGGCACGACCTAAAAGAATCCCATATACCTTGTGTGACTGTGGAGCAGAACAGACAACTCCGCATCTGTCCGCTGTGCCCTGCCTCATGTACAGAGGAGGAATTGCTGGAGGCTACAGACAATGCTGTTGCTGTTGCCCGTTTTTGGCCAAGAGATATTTAGCTGCCTGCGTGCCTTCTATATTTATCAGTTTTATACTAATTTATGCAAAATAAATACATAAATCAATCATACTATTATAATATATAATTATAATATAATCAAAGGAACATTGGAAAACGTACATAAGGGATACATTTCCCTGTCCCTGTTGTAAGGCAGGCCTGGGCCAACTTGGGCCCTCCCAGGGGTTTTGACCTCCAACTCCCACCATTCCTAACAGCCTACTACATCATTCGCAGGCTGGTGGCTTCTGGGAGCTGTAGTAGGCTGTTAGGAATGGTGGGAGTTGGAGACAAAAAGGCTTGGAGGGCCCAAGTTGGCCCAGGCCCGCTTTGGAGTCTTTCCTACTGCGAGGCAGGCTTGTGGGTGGGCACTAAGCCACAGAGAGGCCTGCATTCGCAGGCTGGGGGCTTCTGGGAGCTGTAGTAGGCTGTTAGGAATGGTGGGAGTTGGAGGCCAAAAGGCCTAGGGGGCCCAGATTGGCCATGCCCGCTTTGGAGTCCCCTTCCTACTGCAAGGCAGGCTTGTGGGTGAGTGCTAGGCCGCAGAAAGGCCTGCAGAAAGGCCTGCATTCATGGGCTGGGGGCTTTAGGAGCTGTAGTACGCTGTTAGGAATGGTGGGAGTTGGAGGCCAAAAGGCCTGGAGGGCCCAAGTTGGCCCAGGTCCGCTTTGGAGTCCTTCCTACTTCGAGGCAGACTTGTGGGTGGGCGGTTGGCCTACATTTGCGGGCTGGGGGCTTCTGGGAGCTGTAGTAGGCTGTTAGGAATGGTAGGAGTTGGAGGCCAAAAGGCCTGGAGGGCCCAGGTTGGCCCAGGCCCGCTTTGGAGTCCTTCCTACTGCGAGACAGGCTTGTGGGTGGGCGCTAGGCCGCAGAGGGGCCTGTATTCGCAGGCTGGGGGCTTCTGGGAGCTGTAGTAGGCTGTTAGGAATGGTGGGAGTTGGAGGCCAAAAGGTCTGGAGGGCCCAGGTTGGCCAAGGCCTGCTCTGGAGTCCTTCCTACTTCGAGGCAGACTTGTGGGTGGGCGGTTGGCCTACATTTGCGGGCTGGGGGCTTCTGGGAGCTGTAGTAGGCTGTTAGGACTGGTAGGAGTTGGAGGCCAAAAAAAAGGCCTGGAGGGCCCAGGTTGGCCCAGGCCCGCTTTGGAGTCCTTCCTACTGCGAGACAGGCTTGTGGGTGGGCGCTAGGCCGCAGAGAGGCCTGTATTCGCAGGCTGGGGGCTTCTGGGAGCTGTAGTAGGCTGTTAGGAATGGTGGGAGTTGGAGGCCAAAAGGTCTGGAGGGCCCAGGTTGGCCAAGGCCTGCTCTGGAGTCCTTCCTACTGCGAGGCAGGCTTGTGGGTAGGTGCTAGGCCGCAGAGAGGCCTGCATTCGCAGGCTGGGGGCTTCTGGGAGCTGTAGTACGCTGTTAGGAATGGTGGGAGTTGGAGACCAAAATGCCTGGGACGGCCCAAGTTGGCCCAGGCCCGCTTGGGAGTCCTTCCTACTGCAAGGCAGGCTTGTTGGTGGGCGCTAGGCCGCAGAGAGGACTGCATTCGCAAGCTGGGGGCTTCTGGGAGCTGTAGTTGGCTGATAGGAATGGTGGGAGTTGGAGGCCAAAAGGCCTGGAGGGCCCAAGTTGGCCCAGGCCCGCTTGGGAGTCCTTCCAATGCGAGGCGGGCTTGTGGGTGGGCGCTAGGCCGCAGAGAGGACTGCATTCGCGGGCTGGGGGCTTCTGGGCGCTGTAGTAGGCTGTTAGGTATGGAGGGAGTTGGAGGCCAAAAGGCCTGGAGGGCCCAGGTTGGCCCAGGCCCGCTTGGGAGTCCTTCCTACTGCGAGGCAGGCTTGTGGGTGGGCGCTAGGACGCAGAGAGGCCTGCATTAGCATCCTGGGGGCTTCTGGGAGCTGTAGTAGGCTGTTAGGAATGGTGGGAGTTGGAGGCCAAAAGGCCTGGAGGGCCCAGGTTGGCCCAGGCCCGCTTGGGAGTCCTTCCTACTGCGAGGCAGGCTTCTGGCTGGGCGGTAGGCCACAGAGAGGCCCGCATTCACGAGCTGGGGGCTTCTGGGAGCTGTAGTAGGCTGTTATGAATGGTGGGGGTTGGAGGCCAAAAGGCCTTGAGGGCCCAAGTTGGCCCAGGCCAACTTGGTAGTCTTTTCTACTGCGAGGCAGACTTGTGTGTGGGCACTAGGCCGAGAGAGGCCTGCATTAGCATCCTGGGGACTTCTGGGAGCTGTAGTAGGCTGTTAGGAATGGCGTGAGTTGGAGGCCAAAAGTCCTGGAGGCCCCAAGTTGGCCCAGGCCCGTATTCGTGGTCTGGGGGGCTTCTGGGAGCTGTAGTCAGCTGCTAGGAATGGTGGGAGTTGGAGGCCAAAAGGCTTGGAGGGCCCAGTTTGGCCCAGGCCAACTTGGGAGTCCTTCCTACTGCGAGGCAGGCTTGTGGGTGGGCGCTAGGCCGCAGAGAGGCCTGCATTAGCATCCTGGGGGCTTCTGGGAGTTGTAGTAGGCTGTTAGGAATGGTGGGAGTTGGATGCCAAAAGGCCTGGAGGGCCCAAGTTGGCCCAGGCCCGCATTTGTGGGCTGGGGGGCTTCTGGGAGCTGTAGTCGACTGGTAGGAATGGTGGGAGTTGGATGCCAAAAGGCCTGGAAGGCCCAAGTTGGCCCAGGCCCGCTTGGGAGTCCTTCCTACTGTGAGGCAGGCTTGTGGGTGGGCGGTAGGCCTGCATTTGCGGGCTGAGGGCTTCTGGGAGCTGTAGTAGGTTGTTAGGAATGGTGGGAGTTGGAGACCAAAACCCCTGGGAGGGCCGAAATTGGCCCAGGCCCGCTTTGGAGTCCTCCCTACTGCGAGGCGGGGTCGTGTGTGGGCGCTAGGCCGCAGAGAGGCCTGGGAGCTTCTGGGAGCTGTAGTAGGCTGTTAGGAATGGTGGGAGTTGGAGGCCAAAACTCCTGGGAGGGCCCAAGTTGGCCCAGGCCCGCTTGGGAGCCCTTCCTACTGCGAGGCGGGCTTGTGTGTGGGCGCTAGGCCGCAGGGAGGCCTGGGGGGTGTAGTAGGCTGTTAGGAAGGGTGGGAGTTGGAGGCCAAAACTCCTGGGAGGGCCCAAGTTGGCCCAGGCCCGCTTGGGAGCCCTTCCTACTGCGAGGTGTGTGGGCGCTAGGCCGCAGGGAGGCCTGGGGGGTGTAGTAGGCTGTTAGGAAGGGTGGGAGTTGGAGGCCAAGACCCCCTGGGAGGGTCTAAGTTGGCCCAGGCCCGCTTGGGAGCCCTTCCTACTGCGAGGCGGGCTTGTGGGTTGGCGCTAGGCCGCAGGGAGGCCTGGGGGGTGTAGTAGGCTGTTAGGAAGGGTGGGAGTTGGAGGCCAAGACCCCTGGGAGGGCCCAAGTTGGCCCAGGCCCGCTTGGGAGCCCTTCCTACTGCGAGGCGGGCTTGTGTGTGGGCGCTAGGCCGCAGGGAGGCCTGGGGGGTGTAGTAGGCTGTTAGGAAGGGTGGGAGTTGGAGGCCAAGACCCCCTGGGAGGGCCCAAGTTGTCCCAGGCCCGCTTGGGAGCCCTTCCTACTGCGAGGCAGGCTTATTGGTGGGTGCTAGGCCGCCGAGAGGCCTGCATTAGCATCCTGGGAACTTCTGGGAGTTGTAGTAGGCTGTTAGGAATGGTGGGAGTTGGAGGCCAAAAGGCCTGGAGGGCCCAAGTTGGCCCAGGCCCGCTTGGGAGTCCTTCCTACTGCGAGGCAGGCTTGTGGGTTGGGGCTAGGCCGCAGGGAGGCCTGGGGGCTGTAGTAGGCTGTTAGGAAGGGTGCGAGTTGGAGGCCAAGACCCCCTGGGAGGGCCTAAGTTGGCCCAGGCCCGCTTGGGAGTCCTTCCTATTGCGAGGCAGGCTTGTGGGTTGGCGCTAGGCCGCAGAGAGGCCTGGGGGGTGTAGTAGGCTGTTAGGAAGGGTGGGAGTTGGAGGCCAAGACCCCTGGGAGGGCCCAAGTCGGCCCAGGCCCGCTTGGGAGCCCTTCCTACTGCGAGGCGGGCTTGCGTGTGGGCGCTAGGCCGCGGGGAGGCCTGGGGGCTGTAGTAGGCTGTTAGGAAGGGTGGGAGTTGGAGGCCAAGACCCCCTGGGAGGGGGCCCAAGTCGGCCCAGGCCCGCTTGGGAGCCCTTCCTACTGCGAGGCGGGCTTTTTGGTTGGAGCTAGGCCGCAGGGAGGCCTGGGGGTGTAGTAGGCTGTTAGGAAGGGTGCGAGTTGGAGGCCAAGACCCCCTGGGAGGGCCTAAGTTGGCCCAGGCCGGCTTGGGAGCCCTTCCTATTGCGAGGCGGGCTTGTGCGTGGGCGCTAGGCCGCAGGGAGGCCTGGGGGGTGTAGTAGGCTGTTAGGAAGGGTGGGAGTTGGAGGCCAAGACCCCTGGGAGGGCCAAGTCGGCCCAGGCCCTCTTGGGAGCCCTTCCTACTGCGAGGCTGGCTTGCGTGTGGGCGCTAGGCCGCAGAGAGGCCTGGGGGCTGTAGTAGGCTGTTAGGAAGGGTGCGAGTTGGAGGCCAAGACCCTGGGAGGGCCCAAGTCGGCCCAGGCCCGGCTGGGAGCCCTTCCTACTGCGAGGCGGGCTTGCGTGTGGGCGCTAGGCCGCGGGGAGGCCTGGGGGCTGTAGTAGGCTGTTAGGAAGGGTGGGAGTTGGAGGCCAAGACCCCCTGGGAGGGCCCAAGTCGGCCCAGGCCCGCTTGGGAGCCCTTCCTACTGCGAGGCAAGCTTGTGGGTTGGCGCTAGGCCGCAGAGAGGCCTGGGGGGTGTAGTAGGCTGTTAGGAAGGGTGCGAGTTGGAGGCCAAGACCCCCTGGGAGGGCCTAAGTTGGCCCAGGCCCGCTTGGGAGCCCTTCCTATTGCGAGGCGGGCTTGTGCGTGGGCGCTAGGCCGCAGGGAGGCCTGGGGGCTGTAGTAGGCTGTTAGGAAGGGTGGGAGTTGGAGGCCAAGACCCCCTGGGAGGGCCCAAGTTGGCCCAGGCCCGCTTGGGAGCCCTTCCTACTGCGAGGCAGGCTTGTGGGTTGGCGCTAGGCCGCAGAGAGGCCTGGGGGCTGTAGTAGGCTGTTAGGAAGGGTGCGAGTTGGAGGCCAAGACCCCCTGGGAGGGCCTAAGTTGGCCCAGGCCCGCTTGGGAGCCCTTCCTATTGCGAGGCGGGCTTGTGCGTGGGCGCTAGGCCGCAGGGAGGCCTGGGGGCTGTAGTAGGCTGTTAGGAAGGGTGGGAGTTGGAGGCCAAGACCCCCTGGGAGGGCCCAAGTCGGCCCAGGCCCGCTTGGGAGCCCTTCCTACTGCGAGGCGGGCTTGCGTGTGGGCGCTAGGCCGCGGGGAGGCCTGCCCCTTCCTCACCGTGATGTTGCAGTGGATGGCGAGGGGCTGCTGCGGCCCGGCGGCGCTGTGAGGCGAAGGCAGGAGGAGGAACTGGCAGTGGAGCTCGTCGAGGCGCCAGGAGAGGACGCGGAAGCGCTCGTGCTCCTTCCCGAAGATGGACTCCAGCAGCTTCAGCTCGGCCTTCAGCCCTGACACCGAGGAGGACATCCTGGCCTCATCTCAGAAGGGCTTCCCGGAGCCAAGCCTCGGAAAAGGGGGGAAAGGGAGCCCAGAGGACGGCGGAGGAGGAGAGGAAAGAAAACCTAGGCCGCGTTTTCCCTCCCCCACCACCCTCAGCGTCGCCTCCGACGCCCTGGCTAGGCCTCGCCGCGGTGGAATCATGGGAGTTGTAGTCGGAAGGGTCGGAGGCACTCATTGGCGGAGGGAAGTCCCGCCACTCCTTAAGACTACGGCTCCCGGCATGCCACGGGGGGAAGGGGAGGCGGAGGCTATTTAAATGGGGCGTGGCCTCCCTAAGCCCCGCCCCTTTTCTCCCCATCACTTCCTTTTGATGTCTTTTCCCAAGCTTCCTAATCCATCTCAAAGCAGAATGAGGATGAGCTGGGAAGGGATCCCACTGGAGCATTGCAGCACACCCAAGTACCCGGGGGTCACTAGCAAAAAGTGGGTGCTAGAAACAACAACAACAACAATAAAAAACTTTATTATTATTATTAAAACTTTTATTATTATTATTAAAACTTTTATTATTATTATTAAAACTTTATTATTATTATTAAAGATTTATTTTTATTAATATTAAAGCTTTATTATTATTAAAACTATTATTGTTATTAAAACTATTATAATTACTAAAACTGTTATTATTATTAAAACTTTATTATTATTATTAAAACTTTATTATTATTATTAAAACTTATTATTAAAACTGTTATTATTATTAAACCGTTTTTATTATTAAAATGTTTTTATTATTAAAGCTTTATTATTATTATTAAAACTTTATTATTATTAAAACTATTATTATTAAAGCTTTATTATTATTAAAACTATTATTATTAAAGCTTTATTATTATTAAAACTTTATTATTATTAAAGCTTTATTACAATTATTAAAACGTTATTGTTATGAAAACATTATTATTAAAACTTTTTTATTATTATTAAAACTTTATTATTATTAAAACTATTATTATTATTAAATCTTTATTATTATTGTTAAAACTTTATTATTAAAACTTTATTATTATTAAAACTTTATTATTATTATTAAAATGTTTTTATTATTATTAAAATGTTTTTATTATTAAAGCTTTATTATTATTATTAAAATGATATTATTATTAAAACTATTATTTTTTAAACTATTATTATTAAAGCTTTATTATTATTAAAACTTTATTATTATTAAAGCTTTATTATAATTATTAAAACGTTATTGTTATGAAAACATTATTAAAACTTTAAATTATTATTAAAACTTTATTATTATTAAAACTATTATTATTATTAAATCTTTATTATTATTATTGTTAAAACTTTATTATTATTAAAACTTTATTATTATTAAAACTTTATTGTTATAATTAAAACTTTATTATTATTTATTTATTTTGTTACCAGTACAATCAGATGGCGAAAACAGAAGAACGGCCTGCCTCGGGCGAGTGTGCTTGCTCCATCAATATTTAACATTTACACAAATGACCAGCCACTTCCAGAAGGGACAGAAAGTTTCATCTATGCTGATGCTGGCGCCATCACCACTCCGCTAGGGAGCTTTGAAATAGTTGAACAGAAGCTCCTTGAAGCTTTAGGTCAGGGGTGCTCATTAGGTAGATCATGATCTACTGGTAGATCGCAGGCAGGGCGGGAGGAAGGCTCAGTCCCACCCCACAGGCTCCCGACGCCGCCCAGGTGCAGAAGGAGGTTGGACTGGATGGCCCTTGGAGGTCTCCTCCTATTCTAGGAACCCATTGTTATTATTATTATCAGAGGCTGAATGGCCATCTGTGAGGAATGCTTTGATTGTGTTTTTCCGTTATGGCAGAAGGAGTTTGGACTGCATGGCCCTTGGAGGTCTCCTTCTATTCTAGGAACCTGTTGTTGTTACTACGGTATTATTAGTGGTAGTAGTAGCAGAGGCTGAATGAATATTATCATCATTATTATTATACTCACATTTAGTTGAATTCAGTCTTAAATATATTATATGTCTCTCACTGAAATAAATGTCCAAATATTTTGCTCTTATGGCTCTCTGAGTAGTGGGTAGGTAGAACATTTTGACTTGGTTGTTTTGTAAGTAGCTCGCAGGCTGAAAAAGTGTGAGCACCCCTGGTTTAGGTGCTCTTACTGCCCATTAAAGGGAATACCAAAATAATTCCTCATCCATCTAAAACACAGGTGCTTGCTTTTCACCTTAAGAACAGGTTGGCAGAATCTCAAGCTCTGAGGATGACCTGGGGAGGAATCCCACTGGAGCATGGCAGCACACCCAAATATCTGGGGGTCACTACAAGAAAAATTGCTTGTAGCAAAAAGTGGGTGCTAGATACAACAACAACAATAATAAAACATTATTATTATTAAAACTTTATTATGATTTATTTCTTTATTTACAACATTTATATGGGGACTCAGAGCGGCTTACAAGTAAAATGTAAATACAATATATTATATTATTGCCATAGCACAATGTTAATATTATATATTACATTGTACTTTAACATTATACTTTAATATTATTAGGAATTTTACATGTAATATAAAATTTATAATTATATTATTATTAGTGGTATTATATTGTATTACATTATAATATTATCAATATTATATGTATATACAATACACAGGGCCGGATTAGCAGCCTGTGCCGCCCAAGGCCGCCCGGTCTAAACGCCACCCCCCCGGCGTGTAGACCGGGCGGCCTTGGGCGGCACAGAACCGGCGAGAAGGAGAAGGCGCCGCTGGAAGTCCCGCCTCTATAGGGAGACTCACGCGGCTTTCGCCGCCCCGCTCGCCCGTGCCCCAAACACGGGACTTCCAGCGGCGCCTTCTCCTCGCCGGTTCCGCCCCCCTCCACTGAAGGGAGGAGGGGCGGAGGCGCTGCCGACGTGACGCAAAAGGCGCCGCCGGAAGTCCCGCCCCTATAGGGAGACTCACCCGGCTTCCCCCGCTGCCGCCGCGCTCGCACCGGCGCACCTCCTCCCTTCACTGAGGGAAGGAGTGGCACCCGCCGCGTCAATCGCCCTAGGGGCGGCGGGACTTCCCCCTCGGCTTCTTGTTCCGCGGGCGGGCGCCACTTCTTCTTTCACCCCTTCCTTCAGGGCCGGAAATGCCGCCCCCAAAATCCGCCGCCCGAGGCCATGGCCTAGTCTGGCCTTATGGGTAATCCGGGCCTGACAATATATTATATTTACCTCTCTGTTGGCGCCCCCTTGACATGGGGGAGAAGCTTGAATACCCTAAGGAAGTTGTGAGCTCTGCTGGCGGTGACATAACAGCCTCCCATGTCAGACTGGTCACAACCAAAGGGTCTTACGAAGAGCGTCAAAGGGCAGGGTGGGCTCTCTAGCCTTTTGGCAACCATCCTAGGAGAAGGAAAACTGATTTCAAACCCGGGCAGATGGTGCTCGTCTAACCCTGTAAGGTCAACCATCTAAGGAAACTCAAACCAAACCTACGACCTGAGGACCTCGCTGCCACCGTCCAAAGCTTGCTAGGCCCCGGCAGACGAACCTTTGGTTTAAAGGGTGAGGCCAGTTCTGTGCACGCTGCGATCCACCAGAAGAGTCCATTGCACAGGTTCGAAGGACACATCCAACCTCCGAATCATCAATGAGCTTGTAGAAAGCGTGGGATGAGTCCTTCCTGAATCTTTGTTCGCGAAGAAAAGCCAAGGTATGTACAGTGCAGGAGGCAAGATTTTAGTTAATAGCCAGCTACATTAAAATCACTACTGACTTGAGTGTTGGACACACTATAGAATTCAGTGAATGGGAATTAATATGGAATACTAAAATAAAATACATGTATTGTTTATTTATTTATTTACTACATTTGTATACCGGCCCTCTCACAGCGCAGGGGCAACTCGGAGCGGTTAACAATAGGTAACGATTCAATGCCAGAACAGTTACAACAATTAAAACAATCATAAAATACTATTAAATCACTTAAGATATGGCTCGGGAGCCAGATGTGGCTCTTTTTATGATTGCATCTGGCTCTACAGAGCAGTCCGGGCCTCAGTTTCCCAGCATGCAGGGGGCAGGAGTGACGCAAATGTGCCACGACTGCCGCTTCCGCACCGTCATCGCTGCCTCTTCGTCATCCCCCACTGCTCTTGGGGCCCTGCGCCCTCTTCGCCGGGGATGGCGGAGCCCGCCGGCAGTGTCTCATCCTCGTCTTCCTCTTCGTTCTCTGCCACGGGCCTTGGGGGAGGCAGCGGAGGCAGGCCTGGCCCTGGCGCCGTGGACGCGGCCTCGCTACCCCCGGGGGACACCCAGCTAATTGCCCTCATTGTTGGGCAGATCAAGAGCTGCTGCCTCTTTGATGCTTTCCAGAGGGACTGCCTCGATGAGGTCGACACCAAGGTCCACCTTGGCCCCACGCCCTCCCCCCCCCTTCCTTCCTTCCTCTTCCTTTTCCCCTTTTTTCATTCTTTTCCTCCCTCTCCTTATCTTCTTTTCTCCCTTCCTCTTAGTTCCTTCCTCTTCCATTCTTTCCTTCTTCCTTTTCCCTCCCTCCCTCCCTCTCTCCTCTTCCTTCTTTCTTCCATTCTCCCTCTTCCTTCCTTCCTCTTCTATTCTTTTCCCTCAAGTCTTCTTTTCCTTCTCCTTCCTTTCTTTTCACTTCCCTCTCTCTCCCCTTCTTTCTTTTCTTCTTTTCCCTTCATTATTTTACTTTTTCCTCATTCCAGTTCCTTTCTTTCCCCCACCCTTTCCTTTCCTCCCTTCCTATTTCCTTCTTTCTTTTCCCCTCCTTGTCTCTCTCCTGCTTTTCTTTTCTTCCTTTCCCATAGTTCGGTCCTCTTTACTTTCTTCCTCTCCCCCTTCCTCCTTTATTTCCTCTGTCTTTCTTTCTTTCCCCCTTCCTTCCTTCCGTCTTCTCTTCCTTCCCAGAGTCCTGAGCATGCCTTCTGCAGAGCCAGGTCTGAAGTGTCCCGTCATTCTGCCGGGGAATCCTTTTCTCATTGTATGTACGTATAGACTCACATTTAGTTGAATTCAGGCTTAAAATATATTATATATATTATATGGCTCTCACTGAAATAAATTCCCAAATATTTTGCTTTCATGGCTCTCTGAGTCAAAAAGGTTCCCGACCCTTGCTCTAGAGGCAAACCAAGAACGGGCAACTTGGAAGTCCCTGAATAGACTCAGAAGCTGAGTGGGCAGATCAAAAGACAACGTGGCAAAATGGCACTACCTAGAATAATCCTATACCTTGTGTGACCGTGGAACTCCACATCTGTATGCTTGTCCACTATATCCTGCCTCATGTATGGAGGAAGAATTGTTGGAGGCTACAGACAATGCCGTTGCTGTTGCCCGTTTTTGGTCAAAAGGCATTTAACCAGCTGCGCGCCTTCTATTTTTTATCAGTTTTATAATAATTTATGCAATGTTTTTGATACAAAATAAATAAATAAATGTGTCGCAACTGAAGGAAAGTCCGCCTTCAATTAAAAACTAGCCTGGGATAATTCTGTCCTGCAAAGACATTACAGACAGGAGGTGGCAGCAGAGTCATGGTAATAGAACTAATACAAACAACATCTCTTTATTTGTTGTCAAAGCCTTTCATGGCCAGAATAATTGGGTTGCTGTGAGTTTTCCGGGCTGTATGGCCATGTAACAGAAGCATTCCCTCCTGACGTTTCGCCCACATCTAGGTAGGCATTCTCAGGTTGAGGGGTTCATTGCAAACTAGGCAAGTGTGGTTTATATATCTCTGGAATTTTAAAGGTATAAGAAAGAACTGAGTTACTTCAAGGCATGGGGGTTCTGTGTGGGACGTTTGGCCCAATTTTATTGTTGGTGGAGTTCAGAATGCTCTTTGGTTGGAGGTGAACTATAAATCCCAGCAACTACAACTCCCAAATGTCAAGGTCTATTTTCCCCAAATTCCACCAGTGTTCACATTTGGGCATATCGAGGACACGTGCCAAGTTTGGTCCAGACCCATCACTGTTTGAGTCCACAGTGCTCTCTGGATGTAGGTGAACTACAACTCCAAAACTCAAGGTCAATGCCCACCAAACCCTTCCAATATTTTGTGTTGGTCATGAGAGTTCTGTGAGGTTGAAAACCACTGCTATAGATCCTAAAGATCCTGGAAGCTAAGTAGAGTCCATCCTTGAATGGGGGACCGTTCCCTTCCCTTCAAATTCAGTTTGGTGATATTGAAGCAAACTGAGGATGGAATGGGAGAAAGTAACACTTTCATACTATAATTCCCAGTATCCTCTCTCTGATTGGTTGGGTGCCTTGCGGTTTGCAAAAGTTGACGTTCCCAACTCCAAAGCTCAAGGTCAATGCCCACCAAACTCTTCCAGTATTTTCTGTTGGTTATGGGAGTTCTGTGTGGGAAGTTTGTGTCTTTCTGCCATTCCTGCCAGGATATCAATGTTGTGTTCATCGAAAGAGGCCCAGGTTTCACACTGAGTGTATAAATACATTTAAAAACATATTAACTATATGTATTACTGTGTTAGAGTGTCATTTTGTGTCATTTTGGTTGGTGGTGTGCCCCAGGATTTTGTCAATGTAAAAAATGTGCCGCAGCTCAAAAAAGTTCTGTGTGCCAAGTTTGGTTCAATTCCATCGTTGGTGGAGTTCAGAATGCTGTTTTTTGTGGGGTAATACATCCCAGCAACTACAACTCCCAAATGACATAATCAATCCACAGCAGTATTCAAATTTGGGTGTATCAGGTATTTGTGCCAAATTTGGTCCAGTGAATGAAAATACATCCTGCATATCCGATATTTACATTACGATTCATAACAGTAGCAAAACTAGAGTTATGAAGTAGCAACAAAAACAATTGTATACCTGGGGGTCACCACAATATGAGGAACTGTATTTAGGGGGTCGCGGCATTAGGAATGCTGAGAAACCCTGGTCTAAGAGATCTCAAAGATCCCGTGTTGCATAGTGTTATTATTTTAGTGTGTGGTCCAAGGAGTCATGCAAAGAAGCGTTTTTCTGATGCTCCCGTTGTGTACTGGAGTGAAAAGACAGATGGCTGTTTATAGTCCACATATGTTTGCCTGAACGTACGTAACTCTTTCCTTCTGAGTCTGCTGTGTCCTCAGAAGAGGACAATCCTTTGCAAGGCAGAAGGAAGCCTGCAGAAGAAGAAGCTGCAACAGGAGGCCAGAGGCGGGCAAGAGATGGTTAATCCTGGCTTTCCCAGAAGCGATGTCTGTTTGAGGCAAGGCAGAAGCGACAGGGCAGCTGCTCCCTGCGCAAACGCCTAGAAGCCATGAGAGTCAACAAGGAATCTGGATCAGGCATGGGCAAACTTGAGCCCTCCAAGTGTTTTGGACTTCAACTCCCACAATTCTGGCTGTTAGGAATTGTGGGAGTTGAAGTCCAAAACATCTAGAGCAGGGTTTCCCAACCAGTGTGCCGTGAGCGATCATCAGGTGTGCCGTGGGAAATTGGAACCTCCAATACCCTTTCTTCACCCTCTTTTCTTCACACTTTTTCTTCTCCACTCGAGCTCCCTTCTTCCCAGCCTCGCTCTGCTCGCTTTGCCTCGCTTTGCTCTGGGGCAAGTCTGTGCAGTGGCGCCCGCACAGGTCACGTCTTCCTCCTTCCCCCCTCCCCTCCTGAACACACTCACGCTTCCCCCTCGGATCAAAATGGCGGCAGAAGCGGCAGTGTAGAAGGAAAAGTAAGTGTTCGGCAGGAGGGGGAAAAAAGGGTGCGAAGGGGGAGGAAGAGGTCTCTGTCGAAAGCTGGAATGGGCAAACTTGGACCTACCAGGGGATTTGGACTCCAACTCCCACCATCCCTAGCAGCCTCAGGCCCTTCCCCCCCCCCAGCCATGAAAGGATCTCAGGCTGTTAGGAATGGTGGGAGTTGAAGTCCAAAGCACCCAGAGGGCCAAAGTTTTCCCATGCCTGTTTTAGGGACCTTAAAGTGGAGAGCCTCCTTCCAACATCAGTACTTTCTGTTGGTAATGAGAGTTCAATATGCCAAGTTTGGTTCAATTCCATTGTTGCAAAAGTTCAGGATGCTCTTTGATTGTGTGTTAACTATAAATCCCAGAAACTGTAACTCCCAAATGTCAAGGTCTATTTCCCCCAAACTCCACCTGTGTTCACATTTGGGCATATTGAGTATTCATGCCAAGTTTGGTCCTGATCCAACATTGTTTGAGTCCACAGTGCTCTCTGGATGTCGGTGAACTACAACTCCAAAACTCAAGGTCAATGCCCACCAAACCCTTCCAATATTTTCTGTTGGTCATGGGAGTTCTGTGTGCCAAGTTTGGTTCAATTCCATCATTGGTGGAGTTCACACCTCCTCCTCCTCCTCGCGGCGCCGTGCACCCTCCTTCCTTGAGTCAAGGAAAGAGGGTGTGAGGATGAGGAGGCAGAGGGAAGCCCCACCCCCGAAGCCAGCATTGGCCCCGGGGGCGGGGCTTCCCTCCACCGCCTCCTCTTTGCGGCGCGCCTCGCGCCCTCCTTCCTTCGTAAGGGGGCGGGGCAATGGCGGGGGGGCGCCATTCCCTTCTCCCCGCCCCCTCGCAGCGCTCTCCCCCTGCCCTCCTCCGAGAGAGAGAGAGTTGCGTTGCGGTTTTGTTTTAACATTTGGGGGGTCCATGTGAATTGCGCCCCCCTTGGCTTGCGCCCCTAGGCCATGGCCTAAGGTGGCCTTATGGGTAATCCGGGCCTGGTTGTACGTAGTTCTGTGTCTTCAAGTTATTTCTGACTTATATCCAAGCTAAGATGGGGTTGAAAATATGTGACTTGCCCAAAGCTGCTCAGTGCATTTTCCATATCGGAGACCGGTCTCTGGAGTCATAGTCCAACACTCCAACACGACACCATGCGCCACAGATTGAGCTCAAGCACAATTCTTCTGCATATTTGGCTCTGAAAATGTCCATGTTCACATATGACTCAGCATTGCTCAACTGCCATGTAACTCCACAAATGGAAACGTACTTCTAGTCTCCTCGGTTTAGCATCTCCTGTTTTCCTACATGGAAAGAACTTGGGGAGACAGTCACAGCTTCCAGCCCGTTTCTCCGTTTCTCACCAGCTCTTGGTAACAAGTCAAATGGTTCCCTAATACCTGCAGAATTGCTTGCATTCATTATTTATCGGCCTTTGGGATCGCTATGCCACTCAGAACCAGGCTACTTCCCCCTATAAATCATTTAGCCCTTTACAGTTCAGTGCAACCACGTACCAATCAGAGGACATGCATTTCACATAAGACGCGATCGCTTAAGCTTTCGTTGTAGCTGTTCCGCTTCCCGTGCTCCATGTTCTCCGAGCATCCCAACGTACGCTCTTGGCATTGTCTCAGCATTTTGAGTTTTAAAGATTCATTTCGCACTTGTCGAAGGTGGTAGATCTGCAGCTAGGAAACAGAAGCGTTACCTTCAGCTGTGGGATGAATAGGGCAGGGAATTCAGGACATCTGATCCCAACCAACCATTCAAAGAAATGAAAGACTTGTGAAGCACCACCTCAAGCTGTCTTCGAGTGGTTTCCAGGTTATAGAATCATAGAATTGGAAGAGACCTAATGGGCCATCCAGTCCAACCCCATTCTGCCAAAAAGCAGGACAATTGCATTCAAAATACCCCCGATAAATGGCCACCCAGCCTCTGTTTAAAAGCTTCCAAAGAAGAAGCCTCCACCACACTCCAGAGCAGAGAGTTCCACTGCTGAACAGCTCTCACAGTCAGGAAGTTCTTCCTAATGTTCAGGTGGAATCTCCTTTCTTGTAGTTTGAAGCCATTGGTTCTGTCTTCCAGACATCTGTTTTGCACATCCCCCACAGTTCTAGAAAACAGCATCCCTTTGCATTTTCTTTCAGGGTTGCCATAGACTCTCTGGCTCACTGTTGGTTAATCATTAACAGATTTGCAGCTAGTTTGCAGAGTTTGCTGCTCGTGCCCTGCAAAATGTATCCCTTTGGTTTGGAGCCCGCCCCCTTTTTCCCTGGGGATGGGATCTCCATTTTGCTTTGGGGTCCGGAAGAAGCCTAATTAGGCGAAACGGCAAGGCCTTTTGTTGACCGTTGACCCACTTCCTTTCCGCCGGTCCCGGGCTATTTGTTTACCCATTACGAAGTGATTTTCACATTGATATACGATTTGCTGGGACTTTTTTGTCGGAAAGTGTGTGACCTGTGATTGACAACAGCATACATTCCACTTATTCTATTTTTTGGACTGTGATATACCTTTATTGAATATTAAACACTGAATATTTTCCAAGAAACCCTTCTCTCTTTACTCCTTTGACGTCTTCCTGGAACACCCAACCTGTTTTCTTTGATCTCCATTTTGATAGCTCTTCAGCCTTCTCCATGTGTCGCAACCTAGACCTTGAGGATCCCTCAGTAAACCATCACGAAGCAGCCGTGATTAAATGCTTTATTTAGAATAGATAATAAAAGGAAAAAAGGATAAAGATAATCCTCTGATGCTATCAGCATCCGGGTATTGCAAAGCAATAGTCCTTAAAGAGTTCAAAGATCCAATAAATGAAGAAATAGTCTTGAAACCCCAATGGGCTTAAATAAGGTATAAATCCTTGGCAACCGTGAGCTTGGCTGGATACTTGGGCACTGAGACGTGGAGGCTCTGCGGCCTGTACTTGAGTTCCGTGGAGCTTGGCTTGGAAAGCTAAACGTTGGCACCAGAGTCCGAGCGCCATCAGGAGCCAGCTTAAATAGGTTTTCCCTTGTTTTGCTCTTGGAGACGCTGACTGCGTCGTAACTCTTTCTCAGGGATAGCTTGTTGATCCGACTTTCCCAAGCTGCCCGAAACAACCAAATATGCCAGCTCATTACGGACTGCACCTGGAGCGGAGGGGGAAAGCGATGCTTCCCTTTCCCAGCACTTCTTATCAGTCTGAGAAGAAAGAAGGCTGCGGTCGGCCTTGGCCGCCGGCCGACACGGAGGCCTCTGCAAAGGCTTTCTCTCAGACCTCGTTGGTGCCTTGGAACTAACATGGCTTCGGTCTTGTTTGGCTATGAAGTCAGGCTGGGGCATGACACCAGGCTAGAGAAGGACTCAGATGTGCTTATGGTCAAGCTAGGTCAGCTTAGACAGGCCATCGTAAGTACTACTTTTAACTAGCTGTGGTTTTGTGGTAGTTTGGATAGTTAGCCATATACCTTGTTGTAGTCCTGCGCTACCCTGCTGTATTTTTTGGGGCTATCTGGCTGCAATTTCACCAGCTCTGCCTTTAAAACTGACTCCGTGCTAAGATAGGGGAAGATCCGCTCTTTTTAAATAGCCAGCCAGAGTCAGGATAGGGAATATCCCCGGATTTCTCTGTCATTGTTGGAAGCAAAGGGGGATTTTTCAATCTTTGTCCCAGCAACTAAGCAAGCAAGAAAGAACCATCAAGGGAGATTGCTTCATTCCAAGTCGAATGTTTACCTTTTTGAAACCGCTAAGATCTGCACCAAGTTCCTCCAGAACTTTGTTCAAATAAAGGACTTTGTTTTACTTCATCCTGAGGTGGTTTTACTTGTTGGGACCCCTGAGCTTCAAGAGAAGGCACCCGCAGTCCCCCAGGTTTTAGATATAGAGCACATCTTAGCTTTAGCCTTTGAGTGCCTGGGCGTGACGGCACACCATTGTTCCATTGCATCCTAGTCTCCAGGGCAGCAGAAAACAATCTTGCTCCCTCCTCCTTATGACTTAGGATCTCTATGCTGCAGCATTTCTCAGCCTGGGGGTCGGGACCCCTGGGGTGGGTCACAAGGGGTCACCAAAAACCATCATATATTTCTGATGGTCTTATGAACCCCTTTGGCAGAGAAAGCTGAAGATCGCTCCGCCTGTCCCTCTCTTCCTTTTTGGAAACACACGGTGAATCCTTCCTCCACTGCGATTTGCCGGCCTTTCAACCAAGGGGAGGGCTGTTTCTGAGACTCCAAGTGGGGAGGGGAGAACAGGTGTGCTTGGCACATGGCAGTATGGTGTGTATGCGTAGGCAAGGAAGAGCGTGCGAGGCTGGAGGGAGGCGCATGCCAACGAATCCCTTCAAGGCATGGGGTTCTGTGTGAGAAGTTTGGCCCGATTCTGTTATTGGTGGAATTCAGAATGCTCTTTGTGTCAGCTAGCTACAGCCGCTTCCAAATAACCACACAGGAGACGTCCAGGGAATTACTGAAAACATTACTGTAGAATACTAACATGAACAAAGCCAAAAGTAACAACCCAGCATCCAGTTTATATACACTCCCACAACATTTGAATCCCTCTTTCCCGCTTTCCCCTTTTTGTGCACAGACCTTCCCACCAGAGCTGCGATCCGTTCTTTCCCACAGTCCAAGCCCTTATCTATGTTGTGTCTTTGTCAGTAATCCGGATTTCAGGCGCAAAAATCCAGGCCCCAAATATCGATTCCTGATACTTTTATTGTAGGTGAACTATTAATTCCAGCAACTACAACTCCTAAGACTCAAGGTCTATTTCCCCAAATTCCACCAGTGTTCACATTTGGGCGTATTGAGTATTCGTGCCAAGTTTGGTCCAGATTGATTATTGTTTGAGTCCACAGAGCTCTCTGGATGTAGGTGAACTACAACTCCAAAACTCAAAGTCAATGCCCACAAAATCTTTCCAGTATTTTCTATTAGTCATGGGAGTTCTTTGTGCCAAGTTTGGTTCAATTCCATCGTTGGTGGAGTTCAGAATGCTCTTTGATTGTAGGTGAACTATAAATCCCAGCAACTACAACTCCCAAATGACAAAATCAATCCCCCAACCTCACCAGTATTCAAAATTGGGTATAGTGGGTATTTGTTTCATATCTGGTCCAGTGAATGAAAATCCTGAAGTAGCAACGGAAATAATATTATGTTTGGGGGTCACCACAATATGAGGAACTGTATTAAAGGTTCGTGGCATTAGGAAGGTTGAGAACCACTGCTCAACCTTGGTTATTCATGTGAGTATCTCATAAGCCACCTGTTCCCATGCAGCCTTATTTACCCAACGTATTCTCCCTCCTACTTGGGCCTTTTGACAGGATGGAGCTGCCTTGTATCACCTCGACCTCTGCTTCCAAGGTCTTTCCAAGGCGCCTCCACTTTTTCCTCCTCTGATGACTTCATTGCCAGGCCATAAGCTCTCCAACCAAGTGTAGAGCATGAAGCCATGTATTAAGCCGCCCTTCTGCTGCGCGGCAATCATACGGAAAAACATCTCCCTCCGACAAAAGCCTGCTCAGCGTTTCGTAACTCGGTGCGGTCTCTTTCGACAAGGGAAGCAATTTTCCCTCTGCGCTCCTCGAACATCCCTCCTCTAAATATTTCAGCAGGGATCCACCCTTCAAGAGGCCGAATGCCAAAGCCGCCTCGCAAAGTTACCTTGTTAGAGAACAGCCATGGCCCAGGAGGATTCGCGGCAGTTTTCCTCTCTGTTTTATGACATGACAAAGCATTCGGGGCAGTGAATTATTGAAGCCCACAAAGGGGGGGGGGGAGGGACATGCAAGGTGTCAGATCCCTCAAATTGTTCGTGATGCGCCTTTATGCCATCACACAAGGTAAAGACTTTCAAAAACTACAATTTCCATGGCATGAAAGTGATGTCAAAGTGCATTAATTCTACAGTGTAGATGCACCCTGGGACTCTGGTAGAACCATGCCCGGATTACCCATAAGGTCAACGAGGCCATGGCCAAGGGGCGCAAGCCAGGGGGGGGGCGCAGATCATGGACCATAAAAAAACCAAAACTGGTCTGCGCCCCTCTTTCCCCCTTTCTCATGCCCCTCCTCGCTCCTTCTCCCGGCAAAGTCTCTGCTCTGTCCCCTCCATCTCTCTCTCTCACGCTCTCTCTTGCGCACTCTCTCTCTTGCATGCGCTCTCTCTCGCGCTCTCTCTCGCGCTCTCTCTCTTGTTCTCTCTCTTGCTCTCTCTCTTGCTCTCTCTCTCTCTCTCTCTCTCTCTCTCTCTGCTCTCTTGCTTTCTCTCACGCGCTCTTTCTCTCTCTCGCGCTCTCTCTCTCGTGCGCGCCTTTGGAGCGAGTTTGCACTCGCTGCGCTCTCCCCAAGCCAGTGATGCCAGTGGTTCTCAAGCTTCCTAATGCTGTGACCCCGTAATACAGTTCCTCATGTTGTGGTGACCCCTAACCATAACATTATTATTCATTGCTACTTCATAACTGTAATTTTGCTACTGTTATGAATCTATATATATCTATATCTAGATATGATATGATATGATATCCAGGATGTATTTTCATTCACTGGACCAAATTTGGCACAAATAATACCCTATACGCCCAAGTTTGAATACTAGTGGGGTTGAGGGGGGATTGATTTTGTTATTAGGGAGTTGTAGTTGCTGGGATTTATTGTTCACCTGCAATCAAACAGCATTCTGAACTCCACCAACAAAGGAATTGAACCAAACTTGGCATACAGAACTCCCACGACCAAGAGAAAATACTGGAAGGGTTTGGTGGACATTGACCTTGACATTTGGAGTTGTAGTTCACCTACATCCAGAGAGCACTGTGGACTCGAACAATGATGGATCTGGACCAAACTTGGCACGAATACTCAACATGCCCAAATGTGAACACTGGTAGAGATATAGGAAAATAGACCTTGACCTTTGGAAGTTGTTCCTGGGATTTATAGTTCACCTATAATAAATGAACCCCACAACAATAGAATTGGGCCAAACCTCCCACTCAGAACCCCCATTTCTTGAAGAGACCTCCTGGTGGGAGCCTCCCTCCAGCCTCGCACGTTTTTCCCTGGCCACACAGGCACACCATGCTGTCATGCGCCAAACATGCCTATTCTCCTCTCCTTGCTCAAAGTCTCAGAAACAGCCCTCCCCTTGGCTGAGAGGCTGGTCCATCAGAGTGGAAGAGGGCTTTTGATGGGAGGATTTGCCTCTGTTTCCAAAAAGGAACAAAAGGACATGTGGAGTGAGCTTCAGCTTTATCTGCCAAAGGGTTTCCTAAGACCATGAGAAATATATGTTTTCTGATGGTCTTTGGCGACCTCTCTGATACCTCCTTGTCACCCCCCCTCCCCAACCAGGGGTCCTGACCCCCAGGTTGAAAAAAACTGGATTAAACCCTTGTGCCAGCTGAACTGACCGAAAGGTTGGCGGTTTGAATCCGGGGAGCAGGGTGAGCTTCCATCTGTCAGCTCCAGCTTCCCATGCGGGGACATGAGAGAAGCCTCCCACAGGATGGTAAAAACATCCAGGCATCCCCTTGACAATGTCTTTGCAGACGTTCTCTCACATCAGAACGCAATTTGCACTTTCTCAAATTGCTCCTGACACGGGAAGCATCTTTTTTCCCCTTCGGCTCCTGGAACAACTGCACCAATTGGACCATTGATAATCAAGCCCTGTAGATAAACAGCAGTCTTGCATTGTGTCAAATGGGGTTGGGAGGAGGATTCTGGATCCTTTGGTATAACATTTCGGTTGGTCCTTTGGCACACAGTTGTCTAGGCAGCGTTCGAGGGAAGCGTTCCCAGGCTGAAGACGGGAACGCACTCCGCATCCAAACCACATCTGGTGTTTTTCAATTTTCTGCAGGTAATCAAGCATCACGCTCCTACACATTTCCTCTTCAAGTCAAAACACACGAATGCATTCCCCTCTTCTGTTACCCTTTTATATACAATCAAGGAGAGTTATGTGTCCTCTTTACAGAAAGAAGAAAATGTTATCCTGTCGAACTTAAGAGGCATTTGAAGCATTGGAATATAATCATCCCATACTACTATCTTTGCTTAAAGCATATTTGCACAAATTAGCTGAAAATTGCATCAAGTGGGAGCCAGATGAATTTTAGCATAAAATCTACATAATTGTACACCTTGCGCACTTTCCCAACTATTAATTTTATTATTTACTTACAGTATTTATATTCCACCTGTCGTAGTACAGAGACCAAGTAAGCCAAGCCCAGATGTAAAAGGGGATAACAAAACGTTTATTGAACAATCAAATGGAAAGGAGACGAACAAAAAAGTAGCCAACTTGGCTAAAAACCCTCAAAAATCCCAGGAAGCCTAACAAAAACCCTGAAGCACGATGCAAAACAAACTCAGGACGTCCGTCTGTGACGTCCGATGTGGGATGATCCAGAAGAGTAGTCGTAAGCCGGTCCAAAGGTCAAGGGCAGGAGAATGACGGAGGAAAAGAGGAGACAGTCCAAGGGTCACAGGAGCTGAGTATACAGGAATAACACATATCATAGTCCCCATAAAACACAGTCTCAACCTCCCTCCATGTCATACAATACCAAACTTGCAGCTGGAACTCACAGCAGATTCAGCGGAGATAAAACCCCGCCACAGGAATACCCGGCAGCAACTAGACAGAAACTATAAACATTGAATCCCAAACCCCCCACCTTCTCCCAAACAGTAGCAGAGCAACTGTAGCAACTCATCCCAACAAAGGTAACACATAACTCACGAGTAACTGGAACCAGGAACAAGACAACACGATGCCAAGATGCCAAAGATCACAGGAACGCCAGGCCCGGATCAGGCCCTTTTGGCGCCCTAGGCCAAAATGGCCTGATCCGCCCCCGGCTCTGCCCCACCCTGGCTCCACCCCGCCCCCAGCTCCGCCCCCACCTCCTCGCCGGCTCCTCCCTCCCTCCCTCCTAAAGCCACTATGCCGGCCTGAGAAGCGGCCAAAATCCTGGCTTTAGGAGGGAGGGAGGAGCCGTGGGGAGGCCCCACATCGGCTCTGGGGGTGGGGCTTTCCTTCCTCCTCCTCGCGCTGGTGAGGAGGCGGAGCCGGGGGCGGGGCAGAGCTGAGGGTGGGAGCAAGCCGAGGGGAGCAGAGCAAGGGGGGGGCCCTCTCTTTTTTTGAATTTTTTTTGGAATTTTTTTTTAAATTTTGGGGGGTCCGGACCTGCTGCCCCCCAAAAGGTGCCGCCCTAGGCCATGGCCTAGGGTGGCCTTATGGGTAATCTGGGCCTGAGGAACGCCAGACAGAAGCACCAAATCAACTCTTTGACCACCGCAAGACAGCCTCATAAACCCATTCATTATATAGCCCTTAGGTGTCGGGACTCGCCCGATGACTCCCCTTGATCAGGGGCAGCAGCTGTTTCATTTCCTACAGCTGCTGTGCTTTGGGCATTCCTCCAATTTTGCCAACGTTCTTGGAAACTTAAAGTATCCCAGTCTGTCCCTGAAGCCTCAGAAGGTCAGTCTGAATCACTATCGAAGCCGAGGAAGGTATCGGAGTTAGACTCTTCATTACATACATCCCTTACTTCCTGAACCAAAGTCCAGTCTAGGTCAGTAGACCTTATTTCTTCTTCAATGTAACAAAACGGGTGTGGTCAGATCCAAGTGTTCAGATTCTTTTCTTATTTCTTCTTCCCCAGAAAAACCTTCAAGGTTTCAGAATCTGAAGGAGCTCTAAGTATCTGCCCTTCTTTCTGCTCCAAACCCTCAAGCTAGAATCACAGCAGCCCTCTTTCTCCCAGCTCCAGCGTCTTGATTACTCAGAGCTGCACCCCATTCCATACTACTGCTAGATGCTACTGACTCAGCATCTTCCTTATCACTACTAGCAGGAGACGCTGAAGGCTCAATTACAACACCACCCTTCCCACCCCACAGGGGACTCAGGGTTCATTACAGTGTTTATATACATGGCAAACATTCAATGCCATAGGCACACAACATATATAGACAGACACTCAGAGGCTATTTAACATTCCAGCTTCTGGCCACCAGGGGAACTGTCGTTTCCTCATTCTTTTGCATACTTCCTGGAGATTTTTATGGCCTCGTAAATCAGTTAAATTAGCCTCCCCACAAAGTGGTACCTAAATTTCCTACTTGACAGATGTAACTGTCTTTCGGGCTGCAAAGGTCGACAACAAGCTACACAATTTTGGTCGGGAGCTCACTCCGACCCGGGCTAGCTTCGAACTCATGTCCTTTCGCTCAGTAGTGATCTTAATGCAACTGACTCCCAGCCAGCTGCGCCACAGTCCCAGTGCATTCACACAGGGTTGCTGTGAGTTTTCCGGGCTGTCTGGCCATGTTCCAAAAGCATTCTCTCCTGACATTTTGCCCACATCTATGGCAGGCATCCTCAGAGGTTGTGAGGTATATTGGAAACTAAGCAAGTTAGGTTTATATATCTATGGAAGGTCCAGGGTGTGAGAAAGAACTCTTGTCTGTTGGAGGCAAGTGTGAATGCTGCAATTAATCACCTAGATTAGCATTGCAAATTTATTTATTTATTTATTTATTTACGTCATTTCTACCCCGCTCTTCTCACCCCCCGCAGGGAGACCCAGAGCAGCTAGCATAGCAACAATTCGATGCCATAGGAAATACACTATAATAAAAAAGATAAGAACATACACATAGCACAGATTAAAACAACATTCGTTACAACAACATTATTTACACAATCCAAAAAGCCTTTTCCATTTTAACAATCGCAAGGTCAGTTTCATTGTTCAGTGCCATTATATTCATTGTCCAAACGCCTGGTTCCACAGCCACATCTTTAGTTTCTTTCTGAAAGAAAGGAGGGAGGATGCCGATCTGATTTCGCCAGGGAGCAAGTTCCATATTTGGGGAGTCACCACCGAGAAGACCCTGTCCCACGTCCACACCAGCTGTGCTTGTGAAGCTGGTGGGACCGAGAGCAAGCCCCCCCCTCCGGTGGATCTGAGGTTTAGAGGCAGAACGTAGAGGGAGATACGTTCGGACAAGTAAGCTGGGCCAGAGTCGTATAGGGCTTTATAGGCCAAGACCCAGGCTCGGATTAACACCTTTTTGCGCCCTAGGCCACACTTTGGAATTACGCTTCCTTTAAGCCAACCTCTACTGCCCGCCCCCCCCTCCCACACACACACACACTACTCAGACCCACACTTGGCTGGCTATGGTGCCTCCGGAGCAGAAGAGAAAGGCGAGTAGGCACCCTCCCGCCACCTCCAAGGTCCCCATTCCCACCGACTGGAAAGCTCCGCTGTGCTCTGAAGGTCTCCTCGGGAGGCTTGGGGAGAGCGCAGCGTTGCAAACTCGCTCGCTCTAAAGGCGCGTACGAGAGAGAGAGAGAGAGAGGGAGATGTCCGCTTGACGTGCGCTCCCGCAGAGCGAGGGAGGATTCAGGTTGGGGTTTGTGCGGCTTTTGTTTGGCTGCTCCTGAAGGCAGGAGAGCCAGACCCTGGCCTTGACCCTTCCCTCCCTCCCGCGGCTCCCTTTGGCCAAGCAGCCCACCCCGGTTTGGTCCGAGAGTGTAGGAGCGAGCCTGGGTTGGTGTGGTCTCATGCTGGGGACCTGTGAGAGGTTCACCCAAGCAATGCCCTTTCTCTCCCCTCTCCCTCCCTCCCTCCCTCTCTTCCTTTTTTACTTTCTTTCTTTTCTCCTAGTTGCCTCCTTCTCCTCCTTCTCCCCTCCCTCCCACCGCCCTCTCCCGGATTCTGCCGCTCGGCTCTGGCTGCAGGAATTTACAGTCTGCCGCTGGGGGAGCTGGGCAAGTCGCCATGGAGATGGATTCCCCGGGAGCCAAGAGGTCAGGCCAGCCAGAGACCCATGGGCAAATCAGTGGATCAATGCGAGGGCCACGCCGCAGCCCAGAGAGCGAGAGATGGGGGGGGGGACGGAGCAGAGACTTTGCCGGGAGGAGCAAGGGGGGGCATGAGAAAGGGAAAGAGGGGCGCGAACAAGGTTTTTTTGGTCCGTGATCTGCCCCCCCCTCCACTGCGCCCCTAGGCCATGGTCTAGGTTGGCCTTATGGGTAACCCGGGCATGCTAAGACCAGCACTTTGAATTGTGCTCAGAAATGGAGCTTAAAGCTTGGTTGCTTCCTGCCTGGGGAATCCTTTGTTGGGTGGCATCATCTGGCCCTGGCTGTTTCATGTCTGGAATTCCCCTGCTTTCAGAGTTCACACGACTTGAAACTTAAGTAGTTCTACCACAGACAAAAAGACATTGGCCAGAATTGCCCTTCAGATATTGGATTGCATCTCCCAGCAGTCCTGGAGATCAATCGGTGGTGAAGAATACTCTCTTGACATTGTCTTGAGAGAGACACAACATTCCTGAATCCATTTTTACTCATCCAAACTAAAGTAGACCCAATTGTTAGAACTGATCCAGGTGCTGATTGCATGCGCCATCCTTCTACAGATCTCTCTCGGCATTACTTCGCGAACGAAGATTCTTAGGAAGGACGCATCCCACGCTTTTTACAAGCGCGTTGATGACTAAAAAGGCCAATCTGAGATAGGCAAGTTCGGTTGCAGAAAGCACAGCAGAACGTCTCCGTGGGTGATGTTGTTTCCAAGTTGCGGTTCTTTCTGCGTTGTCGTTTCTCTTCGAGACCCGTTTGGCATGTCTTCTCGAAAGAGGCCGCAGCATTGTGGATAGTGCGTCTCCATGCCTCCCGATGTGAGGCCAGGGTGGACCATTCTTGGTGATCAATCTGGCCGAGCCTGAGATGTTTTTCAAAGAGTCCTTATATCTCTTTTTGGGGGCGCCTCTCTTGCGCTGACCCGTGGTGAGTTCACCATAGAGTAATATCTTTGGGAGGCGGTGGTCCTCCATCCTAGAGACGTGCCCTGCCCAGCGCAGCTGTGTTCTCAATAGCATGGCCTCAACGCTGGTGATCCCTGCTTGCTCAAGGACAGCAACATTAGTCACATAGTCGGTCCAGTGTATATTTAGGATTGTGCAATGACAGCGCTGATGAAAGCATTCGAGGAGTCGTAGGTGTTGGCGATAGGTGACCCATGTTTCAGACCCATAGAGGAGAATAAACAGTACGATAGCTCTACAGATAGATACCATTAAAACCAGGCGTTGGCAAACTTTGGCCATCCAGGTGTTTTGGACTTCAACTCCCACAATTCCTATCAGCCTTCCGGCTGAAGTTCAAATCACCTGGAGAGCCAAAGTTTGCCAATGCCTGCATTAAACCCATCATAAGCCCAGGAAGGCCTGGGAGCTTTTCCCTTCCCTGCTCAGAGAAATAGGGGAAAGGGATCAACGAAGCATGAAGAGCGGTCTGTGATCTCCTGCCAAGGAAATTCAATTTCCAACTCAAAGGGCTCCGAAGGTTGACACTTAGACTGAGTGAGGAAAAGGTGGTGCATGCAAACTTTGGGACAGATGCTACACAGACACAACCCCAAGGTTGCTGTCGCTGCAGTTGCTATATTTACATAACTACGGGCAAACAAGGGTGACATGGTTCCCAGACCTGGAGAAATGGGAACTATGAGACAAGCAGTAGCTTAGCCTCCCAGAAGTGGATACTTCTCCTTATTGTATGTTAGAGATCGGAAAATACTTGGTGTTATTGGTTTCCTGGTCAGATAAAGGGTTCCTTGACACTCACAATTTCCATGCAAAAAGCCCTTTTTATATTTCTACACAAAAAGTGTCTCAAAACACTTTGAGATGTGTGGATATTGAGTGAGAACTTCACAAGGTGTTGTCAAAGGCTTTCATGGCCGGAATCACTGGGTTGCTGTGAGTTTTCGGGGCTGTCGGCCATGTTCCAGAAGCATTATCTCCTGACGTTTTGCCCACATCTATGGCAGGCATCCTCAGGGGTTGTGAGGTCTCTGATGTCATCCATGTTCCAGATAATAAACACAAGGAGTACTGCAGAGTGCAAGTACAAAAACACCAAACGGACTTAATATTATGAAAATACGTGAACTATATATTATTTCAAAGAAAGGGCTTATAGCCTATTGTTTTCCATTAAATAACACATCCATATACATGTACAACATACACATTGTATATAACGGTCCTGGTTGCTTATATACACAAATACCTCAGGGATGCAAGTAGGAAGGGTGTGCACGACGGGGAACAGGTAAGTTGCAGGTAAGTAGACCACAACATTGTGGATAGTGCGTCTCCATGCCTCCCGATGTGAGGTCAGGGTGAACCATTGTTGGTGATCAATCTGGCCGAGCCTGAGATGTTGTTTCAGGGAGTCCTTATATCTCTTTTTGGGGGTGCCTCTCTTGCGCTGACCTGTGGCGAGTTCACCATAGAGTAGTATCTTTGGGAGGCAGTGGTCCTCTGTCCTAGAGACGTGCCCTGCCCAGCGCAGCTGTGTTCTCAATAGCATGGCCTCAATGCTGGTGACCCCTGCTTGCTCAAGGACAGCAACATCACATAGTCAGTCCAGTGAATATTTAGGATTGTGGGAAGACAGCGCTGATGAAAGCGTTCGAGAAGTCGTAGGTGTTGGCGATAGGTGACCCATGTTTCAGACCCATAGAGGAGAATAGACAGTACGATAGCGCTGTACACACTGATTTTGGTGCTTTACCTCAGGTGCTTGTTGCTCCAGACTCTTTTGTGAAGCCTTCCGAATGCACTATATCCCTTTGCTAATCTGTGATCTATCTCTTTGTCAATCTTGGCGTCTGAAGAAATGATAAAGAAAACATAATAAAGAAATTATTATTATTATTCTCTAAGAACTTATGCTTCCTAGAGCATGAGCCTATGGTCAACATCTATTGGAAGCTGATCATAACTTTCCACTGGAGGACCTAGAGATTGTTAACGATAATATTTGTGTTGTTGTCTGTTTGTTCAATTGCTTCCAATTCTTTGTGGCCTCCTGGACCATCCCACGTCAAAGCTCCCTGTTGGCCGTGGCCACCCCCCAGCTCCTTCAAGGTCAAGCCAGTCACTTCAAGGATACCATCCATCCATCTTGACCTTGGTTGGCCCCTCTTCCTTTTTCCTTCCTTTCCCCCCAGCATCATTGTCTTCTCTAAGCTTTCCTTTCTTCTCATGATGTGGCCAAAGGACTTCTTCTTTGCCTCTAATATCCTTCCCTCCAACGAGCAGTTGGGCTTTATTTCCTGAAGTATGGACTGGTTGGATCTTCTCGTGGTCCAAGGCACTCTCAGAACTTTCCTCCAACACCACAGTTCAGAAGCGTCTCTCTTCCTTCGCTCAGCCTTCCTTATGGTCCAGCTCTCACATCTATAGGTTTTTTTTTAAAAAAAAAACAAAATTTTATTTTATTTTAACACACACAAAAAAAACATACCAAACACTCACAGAACATTTACAATTCCCACCACCAACATGAGGATTATTCCCTTTTATATATTCATTTCTTATGGAGACATTTTTTTATATCTTTATCTTTATACCTTTCCATTCTATATACTGTATAACATTTGTATCCTATTTCTTATGGCTTGATCTCCAGAATGATTCATAATATGATTCTTTACCCTTGTCCATCTTTCTTCCATTTTTCTCATTCTATTTTCATTAATTTTTGAAGCATTTAATTTCCCATTCATAATTTCAAATTCCATTTGTTCCACCATATAATGATGCCATTTGTTTACTGTCCATTTTGATTTATCTTTCCATCCTAATACTATTACTGCTTGTGCACATTCTATTATTGCTTCTTTTATTTCCCTATCATTTTCCGTTTTCTCCATTTTTCCTATTACCGCAATTTCCTTTGTTATGATCCACTCATTTCCTAGAATTTGTTTTGCCTGATTTTGTATAGTCTGCCAAAAATGTTGTATATATTCACATTCCCACATCATGTGCATAAATCGCCCTTTCTGTTGGCATCCGTGCCAGCACTGACTACTCCCCTTTTTATAGTAGTATGCTAATTGACAGGGTGTACGATACCATTTATGCAGTATTTTCCTCCTCATTTCTCGTACTTTGGTATTCCTTTTCATCCCTATAATCTCTACCACATTTCTCATCTCTTGTTCCGTAATTTGTAGCTCCATTTCCCACATACTTTTCAAATCCCGTATTGTACCTCCATCTGCCTCTAATAGCATTGTATATATATTGCTGGCCTGTGCCTTCATTCCTTCCCATTTGTCTCTTATTATCTTTTCAAAGGCGGTATCTTCACTCTTAACCATATTAATATTATCTTTTATTCTACAGTATGCACAAATTGCCCTTATTTGTAACCAATTTTCTTGTCCAAGCCATTGTTTAATTCTATTCTCCCTTACCATTCCCTCTTTGTTATATAATTGTTCTACCCTCTCTATTCCCTTTTCCTTCAATATCTGGATATTTCTATTCATATTTGATTCCTTATCCTTATTAATTATCCACACTGTTGACATTTTGGATTTTAAGCTACTTATTTTCCCTTGCCATTTCTTCCACACTTGCATAGTTCCTTTCATTGGTCCTATTAATCTATCTATATTTCTTTTATCCCATTTTCTAAAAATTATTTCTTCACAACTTACTCCATTCATTTCCTTTTCAAATCTCACCCATTTTTTATTAGTCACTTGTAGTTCTATTACTCTTTCAATTTGGAAGGCATCACTATATAGTTCTAGACATGGACATCCCCATCCTCCTTTCATTTCTTTTGCAATTATCAATTTTTTCCTTACTCTCTCACATCTATAGGTGACTACGGGGAATACCATTGCTTTGACTATGCGGATCTTCGTTGCCAGTGTGATGTCTCCACTCTTCACTATTTTATCGAGATTGGTCCTTGCTCTCCTCCCAAGAAGGAAACGTCTTCTGATTTCCTGGCTGCAGTCTGCGTCTGCAGTCATCTTTGCACCTCAAAATACAAAGTCTGTCACTGCCTCCACGTTTTCTCCCTCCATTTGCCTGTTATCAGCCAGTCTGGTTACCATCATCTTGGAGTTTTTTTCATGTTTAACTGCAACCCAGCTTTTGCACTTTCTTCTTTCACCTTGGTTACAAGGCTCCTCAGCAGAAGTGGTATCATCTGCATATCTAAGGCTGTTAATGTTTCAGCAATTTCAACCCCAGCCTTGCATTCATCAAGCCCCGCACATTGCATGATGCGTTCTGCATACAAGTTGAATAGGTTGGGTGAGAGTACACAGCCCTGGCGTACCCCTTTCCCAATCTTGAACCAGTCTGTTGTTCCATGGTCTGTTCTTATTGTTGTTACTGGGTCATTATACAGATTCCTCAGGAGACAGACAAGGTGGCTTGGTCTTCCCATACCAATTTGTGAGTAATTGAATCCACAAAAGTCAAACCCGCAAATGTGAAGGGACAACTTTGTTTACTTCCTTGGGAGGTCAAATGGATGAATGAATCTCTCGGCATTACTTCACGAACGAAGATTCTTAGGAAGGACTCATCCCACGCTTTTTACAAGCGCGTTGATGACTAAAAAGGCCAATCTGAGATAGGCAAGTTTGGTTGCAGAAAGCACAGCAGAAAGTCTCCTTGGGTGATGTCGTTTCCAAGTTGCAGTTCTTTCTGCGTTGTCGTTTCTCTTCGAGACCCATTCGGCGTGTCGAAAGAGGCCGCAGCATTGTGGATAGTGCATCTCCATGCCTCCCAATGTGAGGCCAGGGTGGACCATTGTTGGTGCAGGCCCGGATTACCCATAAGGCCACCCTAGGCCATGGCCTAGGGTGGCAGCCATGGGGGGGCAGCAGATCCGGCCCCCCCAAAATTGAAAAAAAATTTAAAAAATTAATCCAATCTTCAGGTGCTTGCTTCTGCGCCTGCGCACTGAGAAGGAGCGAGGGAGAAGGAGTCAGAGGGAAGTCCCGCCGCCCCTAGGGTGTCTGACGTGGCTTACCCCGCTGCCTCCTTACTCGCGCGGGTGGGCGTCGCTCCTTCCTTCAGTGAAGGGAGGAGGGGTGCCCGTGCGAGCGAGGGAGAAGGAGCCGAGAGGAAGCCCGCTGCACCTAGGGTGACTGACGTGGCTTCCCCCGCCGCCTCCTTGCTCACACAGGTAGGCGCCGCGCCTTCCTTCAGTGAAGGAAGGAGGGGCGTGCGCCCACGCAAGGGAGAAGGAGCCGGGGGGAGGCCCTGCCGCCCGTAGGGCGACTTACGTGGCTTCCCCCACCGCCACCTCACTCGCCCGTGCGAGAGAGGAGGTAGCGGGGGAAGCCACGTCAGACGTTCTAGGGGCGGGACTTCCACCGGCTCCTTCTCCCTCGTGCCAGCCCCACCCTCCGGGGGCGGCATTTTCAGAGTGTGGCCTAGAACGCCACAAAACCTTAATCCGGGCCTGTGTTGGTGATCAATCTGGCCGAACCTGAGATGTTGTTTCAGGGAGTCCTTATATCTCTTTTGGGGGCGCCTCTCTTGCACTGACCCGTGGCGAGTTCACCTTTGACGCTCTTTGTCAGACCCTTCGGTTGTGACCTGTCTGGCATGGGAGGCCCTACCGGTGGCTATTATGCTACCACCAGCATAGCTCACAACTTCATTAGGGTACGCAAGCCTCTCCCCCACTGCAAGGGGGCGCCAATGGCGAGGCGGATGAATGAATATTCACATTATAAACATATGCCTTCCTGCTGATCCTACTGAAAAATCTCCGCTACTTTATAACTGGTGTGCTTCAGTTGACTAAAGGCTGAAATGACTGAGGTTTCGAAATCCCGAGGGAATATTTATCCTGATTCTCACAGATGGAGAAGATCCTCTGCTGAACATAAAAACGAAGCCCGCGTTTTAGTTTAAAACAAAGGCAGTGTCTTAGAACAGTGTTTCTCAACCAGTGTGCCGTGGCACACGAGTGTGCCGTGACGGACCTCCTGCTGTGCCGCGAGAAAAGCTCTCTGCCCCCCTTCCTCCCCCCCTCCTGCCAAACTCCTGCTGCTTGAGGGAGGAGGAAGGGCCGGGCGGTGGCGAAGAAAAAAAGGGGCCAGGGCGCCGCCTCCTTCGGCCGTTTTTCCAGCCAGCCTCCAATCCGCCATGACTCTCGCCCCTCGCTCGCTGAAGCCGCGTGGAGGAGCCCCGCCCACTGAAGCCCATCCACCGCTCATGCTTCTCCGTGGGAGAGCTGAAGCTGGGGGGGGGGCATGGTGCGGCCTGGCTCCGCCTCCTCCCCAGCTTTGGCACTCCCAGCAGCTGCTCCAGCCTTGAGGGGACAGTGCGAAGCCACCATTGTCCTGGCTCTGGCACCGCTGGCTTGGCACTGCCCCCTCAAGGCTGGAGCAGCTACTGGGAGAGGTGAAGACGGGGGAGGGGCGGGGCATGGCACGGCCTGGCTCCGCCCCCTCCCCTGGCTTTGGCACTCCCAGCAGCTGCTCCCAGCAGGCCACCATCCCCCAGTCGTTCTTTACTGTGTTAGAGTGTCATTTTGTGTCATTTTGGTTGGTGGTGTGCCCCCGGATTTTTTTAATGTTAAAAGTGTGCCGCGGCTCAAAAAAGATTGGGAAACACTGTCTTAGAAAACTGAACAAGAATGCGGCAGAAGGCCAGTCGGAGAGAAGGTATGAATCATCCAGCATAGCCAACCCATTTATCATGGCTACGTGCTTTCAAGTCAATTTTAACTTATGGTAACACTACGGTTGGGTTTTCTTGGCAAGCCTGATTCAGAGGTTTGCCTTTGCTTTCCTTTAAGATTGATAAGTATGACTTGACTATGGCTGTGATGTAGATCAGCCTGAGGCTCCTGAGCCTGGTGGGTTCATTGATGATTTAGAGATGACTGCGGGATTGCCTGTGGGATTTCCTGGGGCTCGAAGTGATGAAGATATTCGCCAAGGGAATGATGCCTCTCTCTGTGAGAAATCTGACTCAGAAAGAGCAGGGCTCCAAATCACTCAGAGGAGTCAGGGCCTAAGTCAGGGGTGCCCACACTTTTTCAGCATGCGAGCTACTTATAATAAAACCAAGTCAGAAAGATCTACCTACCTCCTCAAGGCTGGAAAGGGGTGGGGAGGGGGTGGGGCTTGGTGCAGCCTGGCTCCGCCCCCTCTGGCTTCAGCTCTACCAGCAGCTTCTCCAGGCTTGAGGATGACAGTGCCAAGCCAGCCATGTGCTCGCTATGCCACCACTGGCTTGGCATTGCCATCCTCAAGCCTGGAGAAGCTGCTGGTAGAGTGGAAGCCAGGGGGGGCGGAGCCAGGCCGCGCCAATGCCCGCCCCTCCTCTCTGTCTTAGGAGCTCCCAGCAGCTTCTCCAGGCTTGAGGATAGCAGTGCCAAGCCAGCCTTGTGCTCGCTATGCCACCACTGGCTTGGCATTGCCATCCTCAAGCCTGGAGAAGCTGCTGGTAGAGCTGAAGCCAGGGGGCGGAGCCAGGCCACACCAAGCCCCGCCCCCTCCCCTCTGGCTTTGGAGCTCCCAGCAGCATCTCCAGGCTTGAGGATGGCAAAGCCAAGCCAGTGGTGACATAGCTAGCACAAGGCTGGCTTGGCACTGCCATCCTCAAGCCTGGAGAAGCTGCTGGTAGAGGAAGCCAGAGGGGGCGGAGCCAGGCCGCGCCAAGCCCCGCCCCCTCCCCTCTGGTTTCCACTCCCAGCAGCTTCTCCAGGCTTGAGGATAGCAGTGCCAAGCCAGCCTTCTGCTAGCTATGCCACCACTGGCTTGGCATTGCCATCCTCAAGTCTGGAGAAGCTGCTGGCAGGGTGGAAACCAGAGGGGAGGGGGAGGGGCTTGGCGCGGCCTGGCTCCGTCCCCCTCTGAGAAGCGCCCCATCCTGGGATCAACCTCCTTCGGTCCCGGGATCGACTGGTCGATCGCGATCGACTTTCTGGGCAGCCCTGACCTAAGTGATACGGAAGGATCTCATGGGGAAACATCTGAAGTTATGGAGATCAACAGAAGTCTTTGTTTACAGATCAGAGCAGAGAATAGGCAGCGCTGGTCAGAGTGATTACATGGGAAAGTGGGGGAGAAAATTCATGGGAAAAGGCATGACTTTATGGGTTCCTTTTAATTAGCAAGTTGTTTACCTGAGAGTTAGTTCAGGCAACGAAGTGAAGAGCAAAGCCTGAGTCCCCTGGTTCTTCTTCCAAGTCAAGTCTTGGTTTTGGATTCAAGTACTTTGGAAGTTTCTGGGTTCTTGTTCAAGTTTTATGAAATATACCTTTTGCTTGTGGACTTAAGCTGTTCTGATGACTTTGACCTATTCCTGGACTGTGTTACCTTTGAAACTCTAACAGACATTTGGATTCCTGTTGGATTATCAACTATTGCTAACCTTTTTTGGATTATACATCTTTTTTCTTTATTCCTGATTTTCTCATATACTTTTTATGTGTTTTTACAATAAACAATTTGTTTATATTCTGGACACTTGTCTGGTACTGTGGTCATAGGTGCCTTGAAGCCTGGGGTACAACAGGCTGAATAGGGATTTGAATCTTGGTTCCTCAGAGTCCTCATTGTACACTAAACCGGGAATGTGGTGCCAGGGGCAGACCTACCTGTTCCCGGGGGGGTACGCGAAAAAAATTTTTGCGCCTCTCCCAGTTGCTCCCGAGGGGAGCCCAGTGCGCATGCGCCAATCTGTGCGCACGTGCACTGACTCCAGAGCGCGCCTCCTGCTTTGGAGGCCAGGGCGCATGCACGAAAGTGCACGCACACGCACTGGCTCCAAAGCGGGAGGTGCGCTCTGGAGTTAGTGCGTGTGCGCAGAGCTTTTTCGCGCATGCGCAGAAGCTCCTACAGGTGCTGTAGCGCCTGTAGAAGCTTCTGCGCATGCGGAGGCGCGGCCGGCCTAACAAAGGCCCGGCCGGCGCGGCGGTGCGAGGCAGGCCGCGGAGCCGGCTGCGGAGGCCTGGCCGGCGCAATGGCGGGCGGGGCAGCACGGCGTGGGCGGCGTGTTGGGGCGGAGCCGGCGCGGCGGCGCCCTCCCAGGTGGCGATGCCCTTCCGGGTGATGTCGCCCTACGCGCCTGCGTAGTCCGCCTAATGGAAGAACCAGCCCTGTGTGGTGCAGCTGGCTGGGAGTCGGCTGCATAAGATCTCTACTGACCAGAAGGACATGAGTTCAAGGTCTGCCCGGGTCGGTGTGAGCTCTCGACCAATTGTCTAGCTCGTTGACTGTCTATATATGTTGTCCGAGGGCAGGTCAATAAGTCAGTGACTTTTTGAATGAAACACAGGTTTTTGGATTTAAAAAATCATTTTATTTTTCAACGTAGTCTCCTTTGAGCTCTAGACACTTTGTCCAACGTTTCTCCAATTTTTTTATCCCTTCCCAAAAATAAGATTTGTCAAGGTCATCAAAATAGGTATTTGTTTGTGAGATGATTTCATCGTTGGAGTCAAATCTCTTTCCGCCGAGCCATTTCTTCAGGTTTGGAAACAAGAAATAGTCACTCGGGGCTAAATCCGGAGAATAGGGCGGATGAGGGAGCAATTCATATCCCAATTCATGGATTGTTGCCATGGAAACTGCACATGTGTACACCCTTGCATTGTGTGCACCCTTGCATTGTCCTGATCTTGTGGAAAGCTTTCTCATACCCAAGTGATCATTTAGAATTGAAACCACTGAGCCACGTGAGATGCCTATGGCTTCCACAATCTCTTGCACTTTCAATCTCTGATCTGCCAACACCATATCGTGATTTTTTTCAATTGTTTCGGGTGTAGAGACCTCAGCTGGGCATCCAGACCGTTCGGCATCTTCTGTGCTTGTACGGACACAACAAAATTCAGTAAACCACTTTTTTACCATTGAAATCGATGGTGCAGAGTCCCCATAGTATTGATCAAGCTTAGCCTTGGTTTGAGTTATGGTTTTTTTCAGCAAAAAATAATGCTTAATGAGCACATGAAATTCACTTTTTTCCATTTTCTCCTCAAATCAGGCGGTAGTCTGCTATCAATGGCTGTCAAACACAAACTAAATGACGCAGCTTGTTCAAATCTTGACAGGAGTCAACTGACAGGTGCCTGTTGACAGGAACAGTGTTGCCCTTTCAGTTAAGAGGCGGGAAATTCAAAAAGTCACTGACTTATTGACCCGCCCTTGTATGTCTATGGCATCGAATGTTTGCCTGTATATGTGCATTGTGAGTCCTGCGGGTTGAGAAGGGCGGAATTTAAATTATGTAAATAAATAAATAATGCAGGGTGAATTACCATATTTCTTTGATTTTATGACACCGTTATGACACTAATTTCAATACCACTAACAGAAAATAGACCTGTGTGTATGTGTATGCATATGCATGTGTGTGTGTGCATGTGCACCTGCAATTTTAAGACACATTCTGTTTTTAGATGTTTATGTGTGGGGAAGTATGTCTTAGATTTGAAGTAGTAAGGTATTTGCTAAAGCACAACAGATGTATTCTGTAGAAAGCGGTGGGAACTGAGTTCTGCATTGCAATTCGGCACAGGGTATTGTCCCCATACAATATTTCCCCCTTGAGATTGGTTACTTGCCCCAAATGTCCTGCTGGATTGGGGTCAGTCTCCGCAACACGGACAATTTCACAACGGCAAAGTGAGAAGGATACGGTCATCAAAGTCTATAATTGGCAAAGAGATGGCGTTCTCTGGCATTGATGAACCTGGGGTGCCAACCTCCCCCGGCTGATTGCCAAAAGGCTGAGACACAAGGCGGCTCCGATTAGATGACTTAATTCACAGAATGATAACTGGGCCTAGATAATCAGACGGCTTCCTCGATGTCTATGAGAATCACACTCCGAGTTCATTATGCACAATTAGGGAGTGAAAACAACTCAAAGGGCAATCTGTTCCAGATCTTCGACTCATAATTCAGCATGAAATTTGCATCTGCGGGACCCATGAAGCCTGGGAAGAGGATAGTGTCAGAAGACAATTTTGGATGCAACTTATAGAGAAACCAAAGGAGAGGAAGGTGAATGTAATGAAATCAGGGGTTTGCGTGTGTGTGTGTGTGTGTGTGTGTGAGGAGCATCTTGAGAAACTGCAAGTCACTTCTGTTGTGAGAGAATTGGACATCTGCAAGGACGTTGCCCAGGGGACGCCCGGATGTTTTACCATCCTGTGGGCAAGGGCGGTCTAAGGTCATTTTAAATGGTAAGCGTACATTATTTTGGTGCCCCCACAAAACATTATTTTGCCCCCCCCCCGCATGCCCAGAAGCTCCTGTGCGCAGGCACAGAAGCCTGTAAACACAGCACTCCCTATTCGGCATGCCCCCCCCCTCCGCACATGCCCAGAAGCTCCTGTGCGCAGGCGCAGAAGCCTGAAAACACAGCACTCCCTATTCGGCACGCCCCCCCTCCATGCATGCCCAGAAGCTCCTGTGCGCAGGCGCAGAAGCCTGTAAACACAGCTGCCCAGAAGCCCTGTAGGCGCAGACCTGTAAACAGCACTGCCTATTCGGCATGCGCGCCCCCTCCCTCCCTCGCAGAAGCCTGAAAACACAGCACTCCCTGTTCGGCCGCCCCCCCATGCATGCCCAGAAGCTCCTGTGCGCAGGCGCAGAAGCCTGTAAACACATTCAGCATGCGCCCTCCCTCCGCGCATGCCCAGAAGCTCCTGTGCGCATGCGCAGAAGCCTGTAAACACAGCACTCCTATTCGTGCCCAGAAGCCTCCTGTGCCCTATTCGGCATGCCCAGAAGCCTGAAAACACACAGCACTGCCTATTCTGCGCGCCCCCGGCATGCCCAGAAGCTCCTCCAGAAGCCTGCATGCCCAGAAGCTCCTGTGCGCAGGCGCAGAAGCCTGTAAACACAGCACTCCCTATTCAGCGCCCCCCCCGCCATGCCCAGAAGCTCCTGTGCGCAAGTGCAGAAGCCTGAAAACACAGCTCCCTATTCGCAGGCATGCCCAGAAGCCCTGTAGGCGCAACCTGTAAACACAGCACTCCCTATTCGGCATGCACGCCCTCCCTCCGCCACATGCCCAGAAGCTCCAGCACTGTGCATGCCCAGGCGCAGAAGCCTGAAAACACAGCACTCTCTATTCGGCACGCCCCCCCTCCATGCATGCCCAGAAGCTCCTGTGCGCAGGCGCAGAAGCCTGTAAACACAGCACTGCCTATTCGGCATGCGCCCTCCCCTCCGCGCATGCCCAGAAGCTCCTGTGCGCAGGCGCAGAAGCCTGTAAACACAGCACTCCCTATTCGTCATGCGCCCCCCTCCATGCATGCCCAGAAGCTCCTGTGCGCAGGCGCAGAAGCCTGAAAACACAGCACTCCCTCCGCATGCCTCCAGAAGCTCCTCTATGCATGCCCGGCATGCCCCCCTCCATGCATGCCCAGAAGCTCCTGTGCGCAGGCGCAGAAGCCTGTAAACACAGCACTGCCTGCGGCACGCCCCCTCCATGCATGCCCAGAAGCTCCTGTGCGCAGGCACAGAAGCCTGTAAACACAGCACTCCCTATTCGGCATGCCCAGAAGCTCCTGTGCACTCCCTGTTCGGCATGCCCCCCCCTCCGCGCATGCCCAGAAGCTCCTGTGTGCAGGCGCAGAAGCCTGTAAACACAGCACTCCCTATTCGGCACGCCCCCCCATGCATGCCCAGAAGCTCCTGTGCGCAGGCGCAGAAGGCTGTAAACACAGCACTGCCTATTCGGCATGCGCCCTCCCCTCCGCGCATGCCCAGAAGCTCCTGTGCGCAGGCGCAGAAGCCTGTAAACACAGCACTCCCTATTCGGCACGCCCCCCCCTCCATGCATGCCCAGAAGCTCCTGTGCGCAGGCGCAGAAGCCTGTAAACACAGCACTCCTATTCCCCCCCTCCATGCATGCCCAGAAGCTCCTGTGCGCAGGCGCAGAAGCCTGTAAACACAGCACTCCCTATTCGGCACGCCCCCCCCCTCCATGCATGCCCAGAAGCTCCTGTGCGCAGCCGCAGAAGCCTGTAAACACAGCACTCCCTATTCGGCACGCCCCCCCTCCATGCATGCCCAGAAGCTCCTGTGCGCAGGCGCAGAAGCCTGTAAACACAGCACTCCCTATTCGGCACGCAGGGAGGTTTGCTACGGCGCAGCGTCGCAGCGCACAAGACCCAAAAGCGGAACATCGGCCGGACGCTGCCTGTCTGGCGGGCGGGGGAATGCACCCTTTACCCAGATGGCGCCCCACGCAGCGGCGTCCTTTGCCTACTGGTAGGACCGCCCCTGCCTGTGGGAGACTTTTCTCATGTCCCCACATGAGAAGCTGGAGCTGACAAACAGGAGCTCATCCTGCTTCCTGGATTTGAACCACCGACCTTTCGTTCAGCAGTCCTGCTGACACAAACGTTTAAGCCATTGTGCCTCTGGGGGCTCCTTATGAAATCAGTACATTTAAAACTGTCCATGCCACTGTGTTTACAGTTTCTATGTATGGCTGTGAAAGCTTTCTATTCTTGGGGACTCGATACAAAGTTTTTGGAAATGGATGGATCATCGACTTCATATATAGTCCCCATTTTGCTGCATTGCGACTCACTGCCCAGCATTTCCCAACCTCATTTACATGTCAATTCAGATAATACTTTGGCCCAGTTGAGTTTTGGATCTAGTCCGTTCTCTTTCCCTTCCCAGAGGTATAAATTATTTGGCTGAGGTGCATGGGGTTTTTCCCTCCGTTTTTTCTAGATGAAAGCTTTATCAGCAGCTCGCAAATATATTTCAGGGAATGGAAGCAGACTAAACAAGGATGAAAGTTAATTGCTTTCTCTTACTGTCGCTGCAGTGAATGTTGGAGAGCAATAAATTGCATTTTGTGCCATAGGCTTGCCATGGACTCAACCACTTGGATGTCTTTGTCCACTGATCAGCAAGTAAGCTGTTACGAATTGTAGGAGTTGGAGTCCAAAACACCTGGAGAGCCCAAGTTTGTCCATGCCTTTTTTTATTTATTTATTTATCATGTCAGAAGCAAATTGGGAATACGGTTATAATGTATAGAAAAATCAGCCATTGATTGAAGTTCCTGTCACTTTTGGACTCTCGCTTGCTGAGGCACAAGGGAAGGCAAAAGCTGCACATCACAAGTGCTGAAGCTGACTCAGTTCATAGAAGATGGCTTTGAAAGGCAGCACATCACAGGAGCTGTCTTCATAGACCTGTCCAGGCTCGGATTACCCATAAGGCCACCCTAGGCCATGAACAACACGTAGGAGCTAATGTAACCAAAGTAAATACATAATTACAAAATCAAAACGCAGACCGTGTGGACATAGTGGGCTGGATGCTGTTCAAGAACATAACCAGTAAATACCCGTGGTGTCCCACTCAGTGGGTCTAGCCCCAGGTCACACAAGCGTCACCCCAGGCCACCCAAAGGGGCAATGCCCCATGGGGACGGACGCCACGAGTCACATCAGACCCGGTGGAATCCCTCCACATTATTGTTATGCTTGATATATTATGATTTGGACTATGTAAGATTATGCCTTCACCTGCACAATGGTTGTAATTGTAATGGAAACGCCCTGACGAAGCTGTAAACACTCACCAGCGAAACGGGATTTGGGACCCTCCTAATAACCGTACTTCACCCGTTGGCGTTCATGGTACGACTGTGGGAGCAGCCAGCCCCACAGTTGGTCCCTCATTGTGACTGAACTGGCATTTGTGCATTGGTGCATCTGCAGTTATTCCTCACTGCCCAGGATCACACAGTCATTGGACTGGGGTCCTTTAATAAATATACTTTGATACATTTGTACAACGGTGTGGCTTTGGAGACAACTTTTATCTGCTGGCCTTCGCCACTGCTTCCTTGGGCCCACCCCCGAGGCCCGCAAGGCATCCGTTTGGCCACCTACGTTGGATCATTGCATCCGGCCAGGGACTGGATCCGCGTCCTCATTTGAATCCTCCACCGCTGTTCCCCTTGTCCGCCACCTTCCTGGAGTTTCCTCTTCCCCCCCTCCGATACCGCCCGGCTTCCACGGGATCCCCCCGCCGCGCTCGTCAGCACGCCGTCATCCACAGAGCCTGCTGATTGGTGGGGCTTGGGCCTCTCCGCGAGGGGATTTCCCTGGCTGACTCTACAGCCTCTCCCGTTGCTGGGAGACCCACCCACGTCATTGCCGTGGGCGGGACGATTGACGTTACATCATCTGCTGCGCCTCATTGGCCTGGACGCCCTACGTCATCCAGACTGGCCGTACGCCGCGGAGTGGGCCTGGCCGCGACGCGGCTTCCCTCAGGCTGCGCCGCGCCGCAGTTGCCGTCCCCCCTTTTTTGACTGCATCCAGCCTTGATTCCACTGCGGAGCTTCGGCGGGACGGTATTGGAACTTGGGGCAACGTATTTATTATCATCTTGGGAGCTGGATGTTTATGCTTATGATTTATACCATACTCCAGGAGGATTTCCACATGTGTGTGTAATCTAGGGTGTGCATTGGGCTGCCTGGGTTGGGCGGCAGAATCAGCCTATCATATACACATATATTTTCTCGCGGCGTCCGTCCCCACAGGGCAATGCCCCGTTGGGTGGCCTGGGGTGACGCTTGTGTGACCTGGGGCTAGACCCACTGAGTGGGACACCACGGGTATTTACTGGTTATGTTCTTGAACAGCATCCAGCCCACTATGTCCACACGGTCTGCGTTTTGATTTTGTAATTGTGTATTTACTTTGGTTACATTAGCTCCTACGTGTTGTTCTTGCCTATACAAGAATTATCCCTCCTGTGTTTGTGCACCCTAGGCCATGGCCTAGGACGGCACACATGGGGGGGCAGCAGGTCCAACCCCCAAGTTTTTATTTTTTTAAAAAATTCAAAAAAGGTGCGCATGCGTGCAGCCCCCCTTGCTTGCTCTTCTCGGCTCCAAAGGCTCTGCCCCCGTCCCTGGCTCTGCCCTGCCCCCAGCTCCGCTCCCGCCTCCTCGCCGACATGGTGGCTTTAGGAGGGAGGGAGGAGCCGTGGAGAGGCCCCAGGGGTGGGGCTTTCCTTCCTTGAAACCACTAAGCTGCAGAACTTGCCGACTGGAAGCTTAGCAGTTCAAATATACAGGATGTGGTGAGCTCCTGTTGTTAGCCCCAGCTTCTGCCAACCTAGCAGTTCGAAAACATGCAAATGTGAGTAGATCAATAAGTACCGCTTTGGAGGGAAGGTAACAGCACTCCACGCAGTCATGCTGGCCACATTGACCTTGGAGGAGTCTACAGACAATGCTGGCTCTTCAAAAAGGAGATGAGCACCACCCCGCAGAGTCGGATTTGACTAAACCTAATGTCAAACCATAATCTTTTATAGTATGCTTAGTATTAATTAAGCCTATTTTAATAGTAACCAGAAATTGCATCAACTAATGCCAGTTAACTGAGTGTCTACCGTGTTAAGACACAAAAAGTAATGCAAAACAATCCACAGCAGGCATATATATTAGCCACGTGAATTCAGAAAATTCAATTTCTTTTCTCTCTCTTTTTTACCATATTTTTTTCTCTAAACTTCCCATCATTACCAGCTAATTCAAAATTTTCCCATTCCATTATATGAAGGAAACAAGGCTTTGGGGAACCGGGGTCTGCTCCGTCAATTAGCGGGCCGTTGCAATTTATGTCCAGTGGGAAAGGTTGCTTCTGATGGATGACACTTCCATGGGAGGAAAATCAAAAAGGCAAGCAAAAGGCTCAGCCACGTTTGCCAGGGTGGCTAGGGTGCCCTGCCAACGACAAAGTGAATCATATCGACAACATATATTTTTACAACTTGGACGGAAAGGGGCTGGCAGCCAAAAACGGACGACAAAAATTACTCGGACTGAAGAAATGTCGCAATTCCACAGGCTGAGTTCACGATGAAGTGGTGGACCGACACAGATGGGCTTGGCTGATTTACCGGCCGAGCTGGTTGCGGGGCAGGGTTGCCCTCGTGCCATTTTGTGAGAAAGAAGGGGTTTCTCCTCCCCAGAAGCCCCTGGGGTGGCGGGAAGGTTCCCACCAACAACGCCAGCCCGCCAGCCAATGACGGGACTGGCCCCGCCCCGCCCCCTCTTGGTAGCCGACCGGCCGGCCTGCATTTCCGCCCAGCAGCTTACTTAAGGCTGCCTGGGGGACTGCCCAGGCCACACGTGGGGCCATTCCTGTTTTTCCTCCCACCCTCCCTACATTTTGCATTGCTTGTTGGTGTCCTTTTGTTTCCATTTAACTTCATTGTTGCACTGTTACTGGTTATGCGTTATTATGTTCTTTGTCACAACTCCGTGTTTGGCGTGTGGCGTGTAGCCCCTGGATCAGGCTGGCTGATCGCCCCTTGGTTGTAAGGGGGTAACGCCCAGGCCCCCTGGGGTCCTGAGTTTCCGTGGACAGGCATTGGGCCACTCGCACCCCAGGCTTGTATACGCCTTTGGACATTAGTGGGGGCTGTACGACCCTGGTCCAGGACCCATGCGTGGCCGCCAACCCTTTGTTCCTGTTTTCAATAAATGAGTTGTAGCCATTTTCATCCAACCACTTGTGTCTGTGTTATTGCTCTTGTGTCCAGGGGCGGTCCTCCCGGTAGGCAAAGGACGCCGCTGCGTGGGGTGCCATCTGGGTAAAGGGCGCATTCCCCCGCCCGCCAGACAGCGTCCGGCTGATGTTCCGCTTTTGGGCCTTGTGCGCTCCGACGCCGCGCCAAAGCAAACCTCCCTGAGTGCCGAATAGGGAGTGCTGTGTTTACAGGCTTCTGCGCCTGCGCACAGGAGCTTCTGGGCATGCGCGGAGGGAGGGTGGCCAAAATAATGTTTTGGGGGGGGGGGGGGGCAAAATAATGTTCGCTTACCATTTAAAATTACCTTAGACCGCCCCTGGGTGTGTCACCCTTGCACACGCAATAAGGAATGAGAGTTTAGGAACCCAGGTTTTCAGACTATCCTAATCTGACAGTGAAAGTCCAAATTCAAATTATTAATACTATTGTTTCACTTATTTTGCAATATCGTAGTTTCTTTCGCCTCATTCCACCTTCCCCCTTTGCTTTCTACTGATTTCTATTGGTGCTAGAGACAGAGATGGAGTTGATAGAGACAGGCACAGAAATAGAGACTGAGCTAGAGAGAGACAGAGCTGGAGATGATAGAGCAGGCATGAGCAAACTTCGGCCCTCCAGGTGTTTTGGACTTCCACAATTCCCAACACCCTCAGGGAGAAAAGGAAGGGGCCTGAGGCAGTTAGGGATTGTTTGCCCATGCCTGTGGTAGAGGTAGAGCTAGAGATGATATACATACGTGTTTCTCAAGCTTCCTAATGCCGCGACCCCTAAATACAGTTCCTCATGTTGTGGTGACCCCCAATCACAACATTATTTTCGTTGCCACTTCGTAACTGTAATTTTGCGATTATTATGAATTGTAATGTAAATATCTGATATGCAGGATGTATTTTCATTCACTGGACCAAATTTGGCACAAATACCCAATACACCCAAATCTGAATACTGGTGAGGTTGGCCAGGGGTTTGATTGTGTTATTTGGGAGTTGTAGTTGCTGGGATTTATAGTTCACCTACAATCAAAGAGCATTCTGAACTCCACCAATAGAACTGAACCAAACTTGGCACACAGAACTCCCATGACCGACAGAAAATACTGAAAGACTCTGGTGGACATTGACCTTGAGTTTGGGAGTTTTAGTTCACCTACATCCATAGAACACTGTGGACTCAAACAATGATGGATCTGGACCAAACATGGCATGAATACACAATATTCCCAAATGTGTACGCTAGTAGAGTTTGGGGGAAGTAGAACTTGAAGTTTGGGAGTTGTACTTGCTGAGATTTGTAGTTCACCTACAATCAAATAGCATTCTGAACTGCACCAATAAAATTGAACCAAACTTGGCACACAGAACTCCCATGACCAACAGAAAATACCGAAAGACTCTGGTGGACATTGACCTTGAGTTTGGGAGTTGTAGTTCACCTACATCCATAGAACACTGTGGACTCAAACAATGATGGATCTGGACCAAACATGGCATGAATACACAATATTCCCAAATGTGTACGCTAGTAGAGTTTGGGGGAAGTAGAACTTGAAGTTTGGGAGTTGTACTTGCTGAGATTTGTAGTTCACCTACAATCAAATAGCATTCTGAACTGCACCAATAAAATTAAACCAAACTTGGCACACAGAACTCCCATGACCAACAGAAAATACCGAAAGACTCTGGTGGACATTGACCTTGAGTTTGGGAGTTGTAGTTCACCTACATCCATAGAACACTGTGGACTCAAACAATGATGGATCTGGACCAAACATGGCATGAATACACAATATTCCCAAATGTGTACGCTAGTAGAGTTTGGGGGAAGTAGAACTTGAAGTTTGGGAGTTGTACTTGCTGAGATTTGTAGTTCACCTACAATCAAATAGCATTCTGAACTGCACCAATAAAATTGAACCAAACTTGGCACACAGAACTCCCATGACCAACAGAAAATACCGAAAGACTCTGGTGGACATTGACCTTGAGGGTTGGAGTTGTAGTTCACCTACATCCAGAGAGCATTGTGGACTCAAACAATGATGGATCAGGACCAAATTTGGCACAGATACTCAACATGCCCAAATGTGAATACTGATGTAGTTTGGGGAAAATAGACGTTGACATTTGGGAATTGTAGTTGCTGGGATTTATAGTTCACCTAAAATTAAAGAGCATTATGAACGCCACCAATTATAGAATTAGGCCAAACTTCCTACACAGAACCCCCATGACCACCAGAAAATACTATTTTTTCCAATTGTCTTTGGAGGCCCCTCTGACACCCCCTCATGACTTCCCAGAGGTCCTGACCCTCAGGTTGAGAAACACTGATACAGAGGCAAAGACAGAGATGGAGCTGGAGCTACAGCTAGAGACAGGCAGAGCTGGAAATGATATAGAGGCAGAGAAGATGATATAAAGACATAAAGGTAATCTATGGGCCAATAAATCATGGCATGCACCCCCCAAGTTCCTCAGATGGAACCAACATTCTGAAGGATAAGACATCAATCGCCATACATTGGAAGGAGAACTACCAAACCTCCTTAATCGCAGCTCCAATGTGGCCGAAGGGGTTCTCTCGCAAATCCCACAACAACAAACCAGGGGTGGGCTTGCATCACTGCCTAGTTTGGTGGAAGTGAGCAAAGTCATCAGCCAATTAAAAAATAACAAAGCCAGTGGACCTGATGGAATCTCCATTGAAATCTTTAAAGAGGTTGGAGCTGACATAACAACTCCACCAGCTCATTGGGATTACTTCGCGAACGAAGATTCAGGAAAGACTCATTCCACGCTTTTTACAAGCGCGTTGATGACTAAAAAGGCTAAGCCGAGATAGGCAAGTCCGGTTGCAGAAAGCACAGCAGAAAGTCTCCTTGGGTGATGTTGTTTCCAAGTTGCAGTTCTTTCTGCGTTGTCGTTTCTCTTCGAGATCCTGCCCTTTGACATTCTTCGTCAGACCCTTCGGTTATGACCTGTCTGGCATGGGAGGCCCTACCGGTGGCTATTATGCCACTGCCAGCAGAGCTCACAACTTCATTAGGGTACGAAAGCCTCTCCCCCACTACAAGGGGGCGCCAACGGAGAGGTAAATATCATACATTGTATATGCATATATTAATAATATTATAATGTAATACAATATAATTTTTCTCGGCATTACTTCGCAAACCAGGATTCTTAGGAAGGACGCATCCCATGCTTTTTACAAGCGTGTTGATGACTAAAAGGCCAATCTGAGATAGGCAAGTTCGGTTTCAGAAAGCACAGCAGAAAGTCTCCTTGGGTGATGTTGTTTCCAAGTTGCGGTTCTTTCTGCGTTGTCGTTTCTCTTCGAGACCCGTTCGGCGTGACTTCTCGAAAGAGGCCGCAACATTGTGGATAGTGCGTCTCCATGCCTCCAGATGTGAGGCCAGGGTGGACCATTGTTGGTGATCAATCTGGCCAAGTCTGAGATGTTGTTTCAGGGAGTCCTTATATCTCTTTTTTGGGGCGCCTCTCTTGCGCTGACCTGTGGCGAGTTCACCAGAGTAGTATCTTTCAGAGGCGGTGGTCCTCCATCCTAGAGACATGCCCTGCCCAGCGCAGCTGTGTTCTAAATAGCATGGCCTCAATGCTGGTGATCCCTGCTTGCTCAAGGACAGCAACATTAGTCACATAGTCCAGTGTACATTTAGGATTGTGCGAAGACAGTGCTGATGAAATCATTGGCGATACGTGATTCATGTTTCAGACCCATAGAGGAGAATAGGCAGTACGATAGCTCTGTACACACTGATTTTTGTGCTTTGCCTCAAGTGCTTGTTGCTCCAGACTCTTTTGTGAAAAGGTGTAGGCAATTGAGAAAACTGCTCACAGACTTCAAGGATGCCACCATCATCACCCTTTTCAAAAAGGGGGAAAGAACAGACTATGGAAACTATTGAGGTATCTCCCTTTTAATATCTGATGGGAAAGTCCTCACAAGAATCCTTGCAAACCACCTTCTACCAATCTCAGAAGATATCCTTCCAGAATATCCAGAGGAACAGTGGACATGATCTTCACTGCACAACACCTCCAAGAAAAATGCAGGGACAAAATCAACCTCTGTACATGGCATTCATTGACCTTGCAAAGGCATTCGACACAGTGAATCGCAGTGTTCTCTAGACCAGTGTTTCCCAGCCAGTGTGCCGTGGCACACTAGTGTGCCATGAGCGATCATCAGGTGTGCCGTGGGAAATTGGAACCTCCAATACCCTTTCTTCCCCTCCTGCCGAACACTTTTTCTTCTCCACTCGGGCTTCCTTCTTCCCAGCCTCACTCAGCTTGCTTTTCCTCGCTTTGCTCATGCTGCCACTTCTGCGGGAGTGGAGAGGGAGGAAGACGTGACCCGTGCAGGCGCTATTGCGCAGACTCGCCCCACGTCTTCCTCCCTCCCCTTCACAGTGCTCTCTGGATATAGGTGAACTACAACTCCAAAACTCAAGGTCAATGCCCACCAAACTCTTATAGTATTTTCTCTTGGTTATGGGAGTTCTGTGTGGGAAGTTTGATTCCATTCCATCATTGGTGGAGTTCAGAATGCTCTTTGATTGCGGGTGAACTATAACTCCCAGCTGTTGAGCGAGACCTTCGTGTGTGTCTTTCTGCCATTCCTTTCCTCACATCCCTTGATACTCATATGTGTAGCTCTATCTAAATGTACCACTATGTGTTGAACGATTACTATGTGTTGAACGATTACGATGTGTTGAACGATTACTATGTACTGAACGATTACCTTACACTGCCTCTTTAATTGATGTGTATCCATGCTTACCATTGATTAGGCTCCATATTGTATGTGTTGCACTGCTTTCATTTGTTAACATTCCCATTGATGCCACATGCTATGTGCTTTGAGCTATGTAATGTTGCAATACTTTAATTGTATTCACACATGTGCTTTTGATAAATGCTTCATATATAATTGTGACGCTTCTCTTGCTTACTATTACCCTAATTTAGAGGTGCACTCACACTGACTGCATTGCATGCCTTAACTGCATGACATTTCTTTGAATTGCATGGTTTGCTTCTTCTACTTGTGTATATATTTCTGCCATTCCTGCCAGGATATCTATGTTGTGTTCATTGAAACAGGCCCAGGTTTCACACTGAGTGTATAAATACATTTAAAAACATATTAACTATATGTATTACTGTGTTAGAGTGTCATTTTGTGTCATTTTGGTTGATGGTGTGCCCCAGGATTTTGTCAATGTAAAAATGTGCCATGGCTCAAAAAAGGTTGATAAACACTGCTCTAGACCATCCTAAAAATCAGATGCCCTGACAAATTCATAAACATCCTGTGGCTTCTCCATGATGGCAACAGTCTTGGACAGCAATGGCTTCCAAAGTGACCCATTTAAGACAGAGATGATAAGGATAGAGATGACAGAGATAGCGGCAGAGACAGATATCATAGAGATACAAATAGAGATAGAGGAGCCTTCCCCAACTGGGTTTCCTACAATCATATTGTACCACAGTACCCACCATCCCCAGCCAGTTGTTCAAGAAGTTAGAAGTTGGTTGTAGGAGATTCTGGGAGCTGTAGTCCAAGGAGATCCCTTCCCCATCCTCCCTGCCCTCTGTGGATTTGATATCAACCACTTGGAAACAATCTGCTATGGCCGAAACTGCATCTTCTGTACGATTCTCAGAGCACCCCTGCATCCAAGTCAGAAGGCAAAACTTCTGAATTTGGAGTCCTTTCCTCTTAAAGGTTTTCTTAAACGACTTCCAAGGACGAAACGTAAATAACAGACCCCCTGAGGGTCTGAGTTCGGCAGGGTCGTATTGAATTATCCGTTGGAAGAAGCTGACATCTGGTAAGCACTTGGCCTAATTCGGGTTGTCAGAGCATGCATTCATGGGCTGCGGCCGAGGCGGCTTGATAGCCCACGACGGATGGCCCCTGCTCCGCAAATTGAATCTGCCGGCGCATAATTGAGTTCTTGACTGTATCAAGGTTTTGTTTTACCAGAAGAGGCTCTGCTTCTTTGTTTGCTGGACGAGATTGATGCAAAGCACACTTCCTGCTTATTAAGGGAGTTCACAACAGTGGCCTGGAAAATACTGATATTCCTAGTTCTTGCTGGTTGCTATGGCTGCTCCATCCATGTCAGGCAATGTCAACATTGACAATGCGCATGATTCCAAAGCATTGAGCCATAGTAGTTAAAGTGGAGTCAAACTGCATTCATTCTACAGTGTAGATGCTCTGGAGACCGGGGTTCAAATCCCTGCTCAGCTATGGAAGCCAAATGTAGGTGTATCATTTTGGTTACTTCTAATACATGTCGTCATTCCCATCTTGCACTGCCTATAATTTCAGATTGGACTCCATTAGAAGTAAGGGATTGTCCTTTTGCCAATAGATGAGTAGGCCTACCAATGAGAAACCATGCTTTTGTTTCAAGAAGACCATAAAGCCCAGAATGCAGGCCCGGATTACCCATAAGGCCACCCTAGGCCATGGCCATGACCAAAAAACCCCAAAACCACAACGCAACTCTCTCTCTCTCTCTCTCTCTCTCTCTCTCTCTCTCTCTCTCTCGGGGGAGGGCGGGGGGAGAGCGCTGCGAGGGGGGAAGGGAATGGCACTTCCCCTCACCATTGCCACCACCCCCTTGTCAAGGAAGGTGAGCGTGAGGTGCACCACGAAGAGAAGGAGGCAGAGGGAAACCCCGCCCACGGGGCCAATGCCAGCTCTGGGGCGGGGCTTCCCTTGCTTCCTCCTCCTCACACGCGCCCTCCTTCCTTGACTCAAGAAAGGAGGGCGCGTGTAGCACAGCAGTTCTCGTTTGTGCCTAGGGGGGCAGGGGCCAGGACCGGGGGTCCCATTGGCATTGGGGCCTGCAGCAGCAGAGCTAGATCTTTTGAGTGAAAACATGGAAGAGAGCGGCTGGGAAGAATCTAGGGAGGAGAGCTCTCATGAAGATAGAGACCCAGGTGCTGGGAGGCAAGGCCGAACCTTTGATAGGAAACGAAGCATCGAGACTAGCAGGAGGGGATGGTTCCATAGCCTAGACAGGCCGAGGTCCGTCAGCAGAGATTGAGACGCGGAGCCTGGAGCGTCGGGGACCTCGGCCGAAAAGATTAAGTATAGGATCCGTGGGAACGAATCCCCAGTACTTCGGCCACGTCTCATCTGAGCAGACGTGTAGCGAAGCTCGACCACTGAGCCAAGCCGGGCTAGTGGCCTACTCAAGCCTTGTTTTGTATCTTGCAACTTTGCTTTGTTCCCTGATCCGCTTTGCTGAGCGGCGCCTTGCCAAGCCTTTGGAAACTTACCAAGTGTTTTGAACTATTGCACCTTTTTACTTTGGATTTGCTTTTGCTATTTTTATGGACAATATACCTTTTGAACTGTTGCTATATATTCAATAAAGTAGTTAGCCTTCAGCTCGTCTCTGTGTGTGTGATTAAGGGGCCGGTCAAGTCCCTGCATCGTGACAGCGCGCCGCAAAGAGGAGGCGGCGGAGGGAAGCCCCGCCCCCGGGGCGATGCCGGCTCCATGGGCGGGGCTTCCCTTCCTTTCTCCTCCTCGCACGCGCCCTCCTTCCTTGACTCAAGAAAGGAGGGTGCGCCGCAAAGGGGAGGCGGCGGAGGGAAGCCCCGCCCCCGAGGGCGATGCCGGCTCCAGGGGCGGGGCTTCCCTTCCTTTCTCCTCCTCGCGCGCGCCCTCCTTCCTTGACTCAAGAAAGGAGGGCGCGCTGCGAAGAGGAGGCGGCGGAGGGAAGCCCCGCCCCCAGGGGCGATGCCGGCTCCAGGGGCGGGGCTTCCCTTCCTTTCTCCTCCTCGCGCGCGCCCTCCTTCCTTGACTCAAGAGAGGGCGCGCCGTGAAGAGGAGGAGGCGGAGGGAAGCCCTGCCCCTGGGGGCGATGCCGGCACCGGGGGTGGGGCTTTCCTTCCTTTCTCCTCCTCGCGCGTGCCCTCCTTCCTTGACTCAAGGAAGGAGGGCGTGCGGCGCCGTGAGGAGGAAGAGGAGGGGGTGCGGTAGAGGTTGGTTTGGGGGCGTAATTCCAAAGTGTAGCATAGGGCATCAAAAGGGGTTAATCCGGGCCTGCCAGAATGACCGGAGACCGAAGAATGAAGTTCAGTCTAAACCAGTCACGGGCAAACTTTGTAACTTGGGGCCGCCATGCTAGCACTCCTTGCTAGGGGGACTGGCTGCACAGTGATGGAAGGAAAGAAGGGAAGGAGGAAGGAATGAGAGAAGGAAGGACAAAAGAGAGAAAGGGAAGGATGGAAGGAGAAAGAGGGAGGGAGAAAAGAGGGAAGGAAGGAAAGACAAAGGGGAAGGAAGGGAGGAAGGAAGGATGAAAGGCTGGAATTGAAGGGTGGAAAGACAAAGAGGGAGGGAGGAAAGAGAGAAGGATGGAAGGAAGAAATGGAAGGAAGAATGAAAGGGTGAAACGGATGGATGGAAGGAATGAAGGAAGGGAAGGATAAAAGGAAAAAGGAGGAAGGAAAGACAAAAGGGAAAGAAGGGAGGGAGGGAAGGAAGGAAGGACAAAAAGGTGGAAGGGAAGGATGGAAGGAGAAAGAGAGAGGGAAGGAAGTTAAGAGAGAAGAAGGGAAAGACAAAAGATAGGGAAGGATGAAAGGATGAAAGGGAAGGAAGGAAAGAAGAAAGGAGGGATGAATGTGAAGGATGAAGGAAAGAGAGAAGGAAGGATGAAAGGTTGGAAGAAAATGGGGGGAGAAAGAGGGAGGGGAGGGAGGAAAAAAGAATGAAAGAGAAAAGGGAAGGAAGGAATGTGAAAGAGGGAGAGAAAGAGAGAGAGAGAGAGAAGGAAGGAAGGAAGGACGAAAGGGTGGAAGGGAAGGAGAAAGACGGAGGGAAGGAAGGGATGGGGAGAAAGAGGAGGGCTTGAGAAAAGATCCCAAGGGGCCGGATATGGCCCCCGGGCCGGGGTTTACTCATACCTGGTCTAAACCTTGGAGAAATTGGGCTATGACTCCTGGAATTGCCCAGTTTACATGGCTGATAACTTACTGAGGGATTGTGGGAGTTGTGGTCCATAAGAGTGACTTTCTATGTGGGTAGATAAAGAAAACATTGGCCATAATAAGCCCAAAAGATGAGGATATTGGGTTGAAATCCCATTGGCTTGGGCAACCAATGGGGAAGGAGGCCCTCCCATTCCAAGCTCCATTCCAATCCAAGATGCCATCGACGTTTGGGAAACCTATTTGCATAGGTTGCCTTTTGGGACCCAGAACACTTAACTGCACCTCAATAGGGTTGCTAGCATTTTATTTGCAACCTGCCTGGACTTTTCAACCCATAGATAACATAAATAGCTTTTGACATGCCGACTCTATCTGCAGCTGACAGTTGTGGGCCAGAAAGGTTAAAAGCTGCTTCTAGCAAGAACCAGCTGCAGAAGTCGGGGCACAACAAGGCCGGGAAACAACAGCAGCTGCAGAATTTCATAATTTCATAATTATTATTTTTTAATGCAGTCATTCTGTATCAACAGAGTTGTATCTACAGATTTCACCATTCATGGCTTGAGAATATATATATATATATATATACACACACACACACACACACACACCCAAAAGTCAACCTTGATCTTGTCATTTTGCTGAAATATAGCTTCCCTGTATTGGTTTTAGACAGGGCTTTGATTGAACTCTCCAATGTGCTGAACGCATAAAGTTGGATCAAAACATGGACTAGATTCACTATCATCATCATCATCATCATACCCAACAATAGTCATGACACAATCTATATAAATAAAAATAATGTTCGTTCGTGGGATTGACATAACTCAAAAACCACTGGACGAATTGACACCAAATTTGGACACAATACATCTATCAGGCCAACAAGTGACCACCATTCATAAAAACACTGAAAAACACAGCGGAAGGGACTTAAAAAGCCAAAAACAAAAAATACATTACAACACATGCGCAAAACACACACAGATATGCAAACACACACACACATATATATACACATATACAAATATATATACACACACAAAACACATATACACAGACTGGGCCACAGCAACGTGTGGCAGAGAACAGCTAATCTATCTATCTATCTATCTATCTATCTATCTATATATATATATATATATAAAAGAGAGCTGTCATCCTAAGTAGCCTATAGACAGCAAAACCACACAAGGCAGACACACCAAATCAGCCCACATACACACAAAACCCCACAAGGTATGTTTACCACCCCAAAAAATAAAATAAAAATTAAACAACACGGCCAAAAATACAAAAAAAACCCCAAACAATTGGACTACAACTCCCATGATCCCCCACGCCACCCCCCTCTGGCAGTTTAGAGTGTCGGAATGTTGGTGGTGCTGGCCAATTAGAGGCATTATGCAAATACTCCCTCAGTTAGAATGTAGAGGCAGGGAGCCACCCCCCTCTGACAGTTTAGAGTGTCGGAATGTTGGTGGTGCTGGCCAATGAGAGGCGTTATGCAAATAATCCCACAGTGGCAACCAATCAGAAAGCTGGCACATATCCACATACATACAAACATTCACTTTGTTGTCCCAGGCCTGGGAATACAGTGGGACAGGACTACAATACAACAAAAGGAAGATACAAATCCCAATTCATCCTGAGCAAACTGCTAAAGGTCTCTTAATGTTATCAACAAGAGGCAAAATGGCCATCTGTCAAGAGTCCTTTGATTGTGCTTTCCCACCATGTGGGTAGAAGAGGTTAGCCACAGACTATGGCACAGCAACGCGTGTACGGGTCAGCTAGTATCTATATAAAAATGTGCTGTTCCTTTTGAGTGACACTATAACTCAAAATCTGCTGGACGAATTGCTGCCAAATTTGGCCACAAGACGCCTACTAACCCAAGGAGTGACCATCACTAAAAGAATTCGATGTTGTCATTTGGGAGTTGTAGTTGTTGGGAGTTATAGTTCACCCACAATCAAAGAGCATTCTGAACTCCACCAACAATGGAATTGAACCATCATTGGTGTCTTTCGGTCCCTTCTTCGTTGTCCCTCATTAGCATGAATGTTTGGGCAGTTGTTTCCCGAAGAGTTTGTAAAGGTATCTTATTTATAGCTTTGGGGGTAAATAATCCCCTTTCACGGGGATTCATCTATTTGGTCTGAACTTCGACAGGGCTCATTTGGAGATTCCTGCGACTGTCTCTTTTGCCTCTGGATCAGGAGTGAGAGCCGGCAGTCCTGGATCTGCAGTGAAGGGAAAGGCAATCGAGAGGCCCATAACGATTCCTCCTAAATTGTCCTTCCAGGTTTGTTGCACTGATAAGGGAGGACAGCCGGCATTTATTATGCAGAAGGCAGCCGGGGCTACCCTAAAGCAAAGAGGAGGAGGTGGAAGTCATCCGAAAGAAAGGGAGACGAAGGGAGGACACTGCGGTGCCGCTCACCTCTGGGAGGGAAATATCCAAGGTGCATGGGAAGATCTGGATATATTTTTCTGAAAAGCAATTCATTCTCATTAGTTGTTACAGCCATTAAAGAGCTGGGCAAGGATTCTATATCACGGTTGATGTTGTGTGACTTCATGCCTACTTAGCTACACAGCAGAGATATTAGTAATTCCAAAGATGTGTAATGGGATCCCAGCAAGATCTTAGCCGGTGTTCCCATGAAGATCAGGCAAACCAAATAATGCTCATTTGATCCTATGCAAAATGGTCAGGCCTCTGCCTTCGTACATAGTAATATCATGGCTTACTTAGGCTAGTGTTTCCCAACCAGTGTGCCGTGGCGCACTAGCGTGCCGTGAGCGATCATCAGGTATGCCGTGGGAAATTGGAACCTCCAATACCCTTTCTTCCCCCTCCTGCCGAACACTTTTTCTTCTCCACTCGGGCTACCTTCTTCCCAGCCTCGCTCTGCTGGCTTTGCCTCCTTTTGCTCACAATGCCGCCATTTTGATCCGAGGGGGAAGCGTGAGCATGTTCAGGAGGGGAGGGGGGACGACGTGAGGCGAGTCTGTGCAGTAGCGCCCGCACGGGTCACGTCTTCTTCCCTCCCCCCCCCCCCCTGAAGAAGGGAGCCCGAGAGTAGAAGAAAAAGTAAGTGTTCGGCAGGAGGGGGAAGAAAGGGCGCGAAGGGGAAAGAAGAGGTCTCTGTCGAAAACTGGCATGGGCAAACTTGGACCTTCCAGGTGTTTTGGACTCCAACTCCCACCATTCCTAGCAGCCTCAGGCCCTTTTCCTCCCCCCCCCCCCCTCAGCCACTTAAGCAGGAAAGGGCCTCAGGCTGTGAGGAATGGTGGGAGTTGGAGTCCAAAGCACCCAGAGGGCCGAATTTTTCCCATGCCTGTTTTAGGGACTTTAAAGTGGTGAGCCTCCTTCCAACATTGTGATTCTGGATAGAAAACAAACAACAACATGACATAACATTGTTTGAGTCCGCAGTGCTCTCTGGGTGTAGGTGAACTACAACTTCCAAACTCAAGGTCCATTCCCAAGCAAACCCTTTCAGTACTTTCTGTTGGTAATGAGAGTTCAATGTCCCAAGTCTGGTTCAATTCCATTGTTGCAAGAGTTCAGGATGCTCTTTGATTGTGTGCTAACTATAAATCCCAGAAACTGTAACTCCCAAATGTCAAGGTCTATTTTCCCCAAACTCCATCTGTGTTCACATTTGGGCATATTGAGTATTCGTGCCAAGTTTGGTCCTGATCCAACATTGTTTGAGTCCACAGTGCTCTCTGGATATAGGTGAACTACAACTCCAAAACTCAAGGTCAATGCCACCAAACTCTTATAGTATTTTCTCTTGGTTATGGGAGTTCTGTGTGGGAAGTTTGTGTCTTTCTGCCATTCCTGCCAGGATATCTATGTTGTGTTCATCGAAACAGGCCCAGGTTTCACACTGAGTGTATCAATACATTTTAAAATATATTAACTATATGTATGACTGTGTTAGAGTGTCATTTTGTGTCATTTTGGTTGGTGGTGTGCCCCAGGATTTTTTAAATGTAAAAAATGTGCCGCGGCTCAAAAAAGGTTGAAAAACACTGCTCTAGGTGTTTTGGACTTCAACTCCCACAATTCCTGACAGCCTCCGGTTTTTTCCTTTCCCCCTTCACCTGCTTAAGGGCCCGAGGCTATTAGGAATTGTGGGAGTTGAAGTCCAAAACACCTGGAGGGCCAAAGTTTGCCTATGCCTGGAATAGATACACCCTACATTCCTTCTCTGGAGGTTTTTTAGCAGAGGCCATCTGCTTGGAAGGCTTTAATTGTGTTTTCCTTCATAGCAAGGGTTTGGCCTGGATGACCCTTGAAGTCTCTTCCAACTCTGATGATTCTATACCTATGATTTGATTCAATTTGGCTAGATTTGCAAGACATCGGTTGATATTGTGGAAAGCACTTTCACTGGTTCATTTCAACTAAAGTCCTGGAGCAGGTTGGCTATTCTAATGCTATTTCCCAGGCATGTAGCCAGGGGGGGGCTAAGGGGGCTTCACCCCCCGAAATTCTGAGGGTGGTCCGCGAGAAGGCCTTACTGGCACATTATTTAAACTGTTATGTTTATTCATATCATGATCTCATCACCATGCTCATTATATCCCACATTCATGGGGTTATTGGGATAACAATACAAATGGTTTGCTAGGGTAGACCCTCTTCCACCCAGTCTCAGCCCCCCCCCCCAAACCAAACTCAGCCCCCCACTCCCGAATCAAAATCCTGGCTACGGCCCTGCCCCCAGGAGTTCAAATCCTCCAAAGGTTGGAAGATTGTCCCTAAATGGAAAGCCTCAGAATTTCTGCAAAATGTTTGACATTTTTCATGTGGAAATGGCTTCAAGTCTCCGAAGTGACCAGGAGGTGGCAGACGTAAGGCATCCTTGGCCATTCCAGGTGAGATGCAAAGCAAAGGCGTTTGGACACCGACTTTGCTTTGGCAGCAAACAAGAAAGGAAAACTCACCTTGCGTAAGTAATCAGTTAATGCTTAGAGTTGCCAAGGCCTCGGAAGCACCTCCACATGGAAACAACACGTATAAGCACCGAAATGGGAAGATCGGAGGTCGAATATGTTGGAAAAGCGGCCTTGGAGTCACATAAGTCTCTTCCGACCTTTGAATGTCCAAAAGGATGGAGATGGCTTTGCTGACTCAGCATCGCTAAATGGTCTTGAGCCAAATGGATCTGTGATATTTCCAAGACTAAAATAGAAAAAAAAAGAGAGTTGGGGAAGATACTTAATTAGATTGCATGCAGCAGGCGATGCCCAGAAAAATCAGCTCCCCGAAGCCTGAGAAATAATGAAATATCCATCCACCTTCATGTACGATGGGAAACATTGTTATTTAGGCCGATGGCAATTTTTTTCCACTCAATTTTGTGTTATTTATCTATTGTTTCAGAGGCGAATTGAGGGTACAGTTGTAATGTATTTAAAAACACAAAGTTAAAAACTTGGCATTATACTAGATTTTCTTGACCAGAAGTGGCCACTTGGAGTGCCCCTGGTGTTGCTATATTGCGCATGTGCCATTGTAATAGGTCAGGTGTCCAAACGTCGGGAACCTTTTCGACTCAGAGAGCCATGAAAGCAAAATATTTGGGAATTTATTTCAGTGAGAGCCATATAATATATATAATATATTTTAAGCCTGAATTCAACTAAATGTGAGTCTATACGTACATACGATGAGAAAAGGATTCCCCCGGCAGAATGAGGGGACACTTCAGACCTGGCTCTGCAGAAGGCATGCTCAGGACTCTGGGAAGGAAGAGAAGACGGAAGGAAGGAAGGGGGAAAGAAAGAAAGAGGAAATAAAGGGGGGAGAAAGAAAGAAAAGAAGAACAAACTATGGAAAAGGAAGAAAAGAAAAGCAGGAGAAAAACTGGGAGGGGAAAAGAAAGAAGGAAATGGGAAGGGAGGAAAGGGTGGGGAAAAGGAAGGAAAAGGAATGAGGAAAAAGTAAAATAAGGAAGGGAAAAGAAGAAAAGAAAGAAAGGGAGAGAGGGAAGTGAAAAGAAAAGGAAGAGAAGGAAAGGAAGACTTGGGGAAAAAGAATAGGAGAGGAAGGAAGGAAGGAAGAGAATGGAGGAAAGAAGGAAGGGGAGAGGGGGAGGGAAAAGGAAGGAGAGAAGGAAAGGTTGAAGGAGAGAAAAGAAGGAAGAGGAAGAAGGAAGGAAGGAAGAGGGAGAATGGAAGGAAGAAGGAAGTGGAGAGAGGGAGGGAAAAGGAAGGAGAGAAGAAAAGGTTTAAGGGGAGAAAAGGAAGAGGAAGGAAGGAAGGAAGAGGGAGAATGGAAGAAAGAAGGAAGAGGAGAGAGGGAGGGAAAAGGAAGGAGAGGAGAAGAAGGAAAAGGCGAAGGGGAGAAAGAAAAGAAGAAAGAGGAAGGAAGGAAGGAAGGAAGGAAGGAAGAGGGAGAATGGAGGAAAGAAGGAAGAGGAGAGAGGGAGGGAAGAGGGAGAGGAAGGAGAGAGAAGGAAAGGATGAAGGGGAGAAAAGGAAGGAAGGAAGAGGGAGAAAGGAGGAAAGAAGGAAGGGGAGAGAGGGAGGGAAAAGGAAGGAGAGGAGAAGAAGGAAAAGGCGAAGGGGAGAAAGAAAAGAAGAAAGAGGAAGGAAGGAAGAGGGAGAATGGAGGAAAGAAGGAAGGGGAGAGGGAGGGAAAAGGAAGGAGAAAGGAAGGAAGGAAGGAAGAGGGAGAAAGGAGGAAAGAAGGAAGGGGAGAGAGGGAGGGAAAAGGAAGGAGAGAAGGTGAAGGAACGGGTGAAGGGGGAGAAAGGAAGGAAGAGGAAGGAAGGAAGAGGGAGAATGGAGGAAAGAAGGAAGGGGAGAGAGAGAGGGGGGAAAGGAAGGAGAGAAGGAAAAATGGGCTGCTCTGGAGAGCCAGATGCAATATGAAAAGAGCCACATCTGGCTCCCGAGCCATAGGTTCCTGACCCCTGATTTAAGGCATTGGCGTGCTGGCTGATATCTGAACAGAGGATGGGCCGGAGATGTCAATGCCTTGGTCCTTTCCTTATTGGCTGCTACTTTCCACCAGATGTCAGGTGATGCATTACTGGCTAAACAGTAGAATTTATCCAGTGGTGTGATGTATAGACATGAGGCATGGTTAGGTCCAGTTGGAATCTTCATAATAATACACTTTATTTATATTCCACTTTACCTCCCCGGAGGGACTCAGAGCAGCTTAGAGTGCAATCAAATCTTATCAAGCCTAAGGGCTAATCAATAAAATTATTACCCTACCCAAATCTGGAAATTAAAATTAGATCGCAAATTACTTCTGGATCCCATTGTCAGCTATTTTCAGTATTTGACCTACAACTCCTATAGATCAGCATTTCTCAACCTAGGAATCGAGACCTCGGGTGTGTTTGTGAGAGAGGGGGGGGGGTTGTCAGGGGGTTCGGCAAAGACCATCAGAAAACACAGTATTTTCTGTTAGTCGTGGGTGTTTTGTGTGGAAAATTTGGCCCAATTCTATCGTTGGTGGGGTTCAAAATGTGCGACTTAGGACTGAGATCTGAACCGGAGCCAGTTTGCCTGGACTCGGAGGAGGACACGCAAGGCTCACTTGTACATTATTGTTTGTTCTGAAAGGACTGCCCATTTGATGGTGGCTCGGCCAGACCTTGCCTATAGTCTAGCAGGCGCAAGCCAAAAGTGGACAGACATATCCCCACACCAGGAGGCCTGTCGCCGATTCAGCCGTTGGACATCTCGGCAATCCTGGGGAGGGATCCAAAGGCGGCCGTGGGACAGCGGCGACCGGTGGATCGGCACCGTCGCCGCTGCCTCTCCCTCGTAGAGAGCCAGCTGTGCAAGGGAATTCCCAAGATGGTGCATGTCCTTGAATACGCCGAGGAGAGGACTGGCCTGGTCCAGGAAGAAGCGCTCAGAAGCCCAGCCTGGACAAAGGAGGGACTTAGCAAGTGCTTTTCCTGGCAGTAAGAGCTTCAAAGGTCTGCAAACCGAAAAGTCTAAGAAGGACAGAGATGGCCCCTGCAGGCCTCAAAGGACACAAAGGACATTTAAATCACGGACCTTTTGGGGGGTGGGTTTGGGGTGCTGGAAAAGATCCCTGTCTCCAGCCTCACAGGGGAACCAGAACAATACCCCACTAGGAAGCCAGAATATGGCTAAGTCTGAAGGGAGATCGCTCCCCTCCCATTCCCTCAAAGACAATATTAATGGTCTGAAAATTCCATCAGGCCCTATTCGACCTCCGGGAAATCTATCTATTCTACCAGTCCCAAGCGAGCCGCCGATGGCACCGCAGTATCGCACACTGGCCAACCAGCGAATACCCCACCAAGCCTGGCTCTTTCCCCTTTTCTGGGGACCTGTCGCAAACTGAGCCCTCAACAGACTCCAATTCAATATCACTGGCCGTTCTGATTTTGTGTATTATGTGTGTCTTTATTGTACTGTCTATTGCTGTACTTGTTTGCTTTCAGTTGTGTGTTTATACTCCGAGCCTTTGGGGAGTGGCGGTCTATAAATGTGAAGTATAAATAAATAAATTAAATAAATAAAAATAAAAATGCTCTTTGATTGGAGGTGAACTATAAATCCCAGCAACTACAACTCCCAAATATCAAGGCCTATTTTTCCCAAACTCCACCAGTGTTCACATTTGGGCATATTGAGGACACGTGCCAAGTTTGGTCCAGACCCATCACTGTTTGAGTCCACAGTGCTCTCTGGATGTAGGTGAACTACAAACCCAAAACTCAAGGTCAATGCCCACCAGACCCTTCCAGTATTTTGTGTTGGTCATGAGAGTTCTGTGAGGTTGAAAACCACTGCTATAGATCCTAAAGATCCTGGAAGCTAAGTAGAGTCCATCCTTGAATGGGGGACCGTTCCCTTCCCTTCAAATTCAGTTTGGTGATATTGAAGCAAACTGAGGATGGAATGGGAGAAAGTAACACTTTCATACTATAATTCCCAGTATCCTCTCTCTGATTGGTTGGGTGCCTTGCGGTTTGCAAAAGTTGACGTTCCCAAGTTCCAGCCTGTATCTGCAAACAAACAAGGACCCGGCCAGGGATGTGAGCTCCTTTCCATGAAGGATGGCTCTTCCTTCGCAATGACGCAGACGGTTATTTACGGAGATGTCATTGGAGGAAGGCTATTATTGCCAGCGGCTCATGAATTGTGGGGCTAATCTACCAAAGGAGAGCAGCCAAGCGGCTCCTGATTTCCGATCAAGGAACGGGCCTCGAGGCCGCAGTTTTTGCCATCACACGACGACGACGGTCCAGCATTGGAGGGGATGATATAGCGCATGTCGGATTGTACAGCGAGATGGAAGAAATACATGGAAATTAGGGTTCCTTGCTGTAATGTTACTATAGCTGCTGGCTATCTCCGGATTACTACTGCTTTTGCAATGGATGGGGTATTTGCTGTGGCATTCCGAAGAGAGCATAACTTCGAACGTTTCACAGCTGAAAACCAAAAGGCATTAATTGGCAAAAGTATTAAGTGCCAATGGGAGCCAGCATGGTGAGCATATTAGAACAGGGTTCAAATTCCTTATCTGCCATGGACACCTAATGGGTGACCTGAGCAGAGTCACACTTTCTCAGCCTCAAGGCAACGGCCAACCTCTCTGGAACAAAACTTGCCAGGGGACCCCCCCCCCCCCCCAATGATGAGTTCGCCTTAGAGCAGCGTTTCTCTTTTTTTGATTTTAATAGTTTTTTTATTGAATATTTTACAATAACATAATAAGAACATAAGTAGTCAGAAGGTACAGTGCAATTAAAGAATGAGATTGTGAAGGCACGCTAGTATCAAGAAGGGAAGGGAAAGAAGGGAATAGAGAGGTAGGGGAGAAGGGGAGAAGGTTGTGTGATAGGAGAAAAGAAAAGAAAAGAAATGAGTTTGCTTCCAGTCCGGTGACTGGGGGGTCCTTTTTTTTTTCTTCCTTGAACTTTGACTGTTAAGTGGGCTAATGCGCCCTGTTACTTGTTTTTACCACCACTGTAACTTGGCTTGATGCTTTTTAAGTAGCTAAGTACCGGTTGCCAGTCCGTGCGTTTCTCGGGACTTTTATTGTTTACCACACTGTTCAAAATGTCCATGTCTGAGAGTTCTGCAAGTTTTATGGCCCATTCAGTTATCTCTGGTACAGCCTCTTGTTTCCACTTTCTTGCGAGGACTACCCTCGCAGCCGCCGTTATGAAATAAAATATTTTGTCTTTATTCAGACTAAATTTTGTATTTGTCAAATTAAGTAAAAAAAGATCAGGTTTGAATTCTATTTCTAACTCTAGCATCCCTTGCGAGTGACTATGTATTTTCTTCCAAATTTTTTTTACTTTTGTGCAGCTCCACCAGCAATGTAACAAAGTACCTGTTTGTCCTTTACACTTCCAGCAGCTCTTATTGACATTTTTGTAGAACTTTGATAGTTTAAGAGGGGTCAGATGCCAACGGTAAAAGATTTTTAGCCAGTTTTCCGTTATGACTGTTGTTCCCGAATACTTGATGTTTTTCCGCCAGATTGTCTCCCATTCACTTAATAAAATAGTATGTTCCAAGTCTTGAGCCCATTTGATCATGTTATCTTTAATGTACTCAGTTTCCATCTCCCATCCGAGTAAGGTATTATACAATAGTCTTATAATTTTTTTCCCCTTTTTCATCAACATATCCCATGTCGAATCCTGCTGGGCAAAACCTTTCCTCTTATCCATTTTATAACATCCTTGGATTTGTGCATACTGGAACCAAGATATCTGAAGTCCTGATGCTCTAGTCTAAGTGTTTCTAAGGATTTAAGATTCCAATCATTACCCTCTCTAACTAATAGGTTCTTGTAGAGAAGCCATTCTTCTGCTGGTAATTCTCTGTTTTGTTGGGCCTCGATTGGTGAGATCCACCTGGGGGTCATCTGGTAAAATCTATTTTTATATTTATTCTAGGTTCTCAACAGCGCTGCACGAATGTAATGATTTGTAAAGCTCTTTTCTATCTTTGCCTTTTCGTGCCATAAATATGAGTGCCAACCCCTTCTGGCATCATGCCCCTCTAGAATCAGAAGGCACTTTTCCTTTAACTTTGCCCAATCCAACACCCAGGTGAGCGCTGCCGCGTCGTAATACAACTGAAAGTTGGGTAGGGAGAAACCTCCATGCTCTTTTTTATCCGTCAAGTTCCTAAAACTTATTCTAGCTTTTTTCCCCTCCCAAATGAAGTTAAGCAAGTCCTTTCGCCATCTGCTGAAACAAAAGTTCGTTCTCAAAATTGGTAGCAATTGAAACAGAAATATCATTTTTGGTAAAATGTCCATTTTAATTGCTGCCATCTTAGCTAGAAGGCTTAAATGTAGATGCTTCCATTTTTCCAATTTCTTTCTGACTTCATTCCACACCACGTCGTAATTGTTTTTCAGCAACTGATTGTTGTGTGCCGTTATATTAATGCCCAGGTATATGCACCTACGGGAGCCAAATCAAAATTTGCCAAACAACTTACAAGATTTCTACGAGAGGGAAATTACGACAATATAATACTGGCTGGCGATTTCAATGGAGTGGCTGATTGTGAGCTTGATAAATCCAAAAAGAGGAAAAAAGGAACGGATGTCAAAGGAGGGAAACTCCCCCACAGCATTTTAAACCTGAAGGAGGAGTTTCATCTACAGGATGTATGGCGCCAAAGAAACCCAAGAGAAAAAGATTTCACTTATTACTCATCCCGTCATCAAGGGTGGTCTCGCATAGACATGATGTAGGTAACAAAATCTCTGTCGGCGAAGACGGAAAACTTGAAAATACTTCCAAGGCAAAGTACGGATCACTGCCCTCTTACATTGGAATTGCAGGGAAGGAAGAAAGAGAGAAGATGGAAGTTAAACAATAACTTGCTGTTAAAGGAGGTGGATATAAAATTAAATAAAAAACTTCTTAAAGAATACTTCGTTTTAAACCAAAATCATCTTATTAAAGAAGAAATCATATGGGACGCCAGCAAGGTGGTGATGCGGGGTTACCTCATCCAGCAAGGTGCGATAAAAAACAAAAAAAGGGAAGAGCGGCAGAAGGCTTTAAGGCAGGATCTAGAAGAGAAAGAAAAGATACTTAAACAATTTTCGAAAAACAAAAAGGTCCGCCTTGAATTAGAGATGATCAAAAAGGAATTAAATAAGACACAAATGGACCAACTGGCCAGAAATTTGAAATACATGAAATTAAATTACTTCTCGGCTATTAACAAGCCAGGAAGATTCCTTGCAAGAAAGTTGGTAAATAGAAGACAAGCTCAATTCATAACCCACTTGGAGAAGGAAGGAAAGCAGATATATAGTGAAGAAGGAATTCTACGGGAATTCGAAAATTTCTACCAAAACCTGTATACTAAAGACAGTATAGAAATGGAAGATGTGATTTCTTATATCACAAAGCAAAAATTAGAGAAGATTGATGATGACCAAAGACTTTTATTAAATAAACCAGTAGACGAAGCAGAAATTAGTGAGGCAATTAAAAAACTCCCAATGAACAAAGCGCCGGGGCCAGACGGCCTGACCGCAATATATTACAAAGCTCTAGCCGAAGAACTAACTCCACAGTTGAAAGTAATAATGAATAAGGTCCTGGATCGGGGTGTGATTCCAGACTCATGGCAAGAAGCTTCTATAATTTTAATCCACAAAGGGAAAACGGACCCAAAGTGCACCTCTAATTACCGACCAATATCGTTATTAAATAACGATTATAAACTCTTCACGTCCATAATGGCAAAAAGATTAAAGGATGTTCTAAGTACCGTAATAAAGGAAGATCAAACAGGATTCCTTCCGAATAGGCGTATGAGGAATAATATTAGGACAATTCTTAATGCGATCGAGTTTTATGACATCAATAGGCAAAGAAGAGTGGGATTTCTCTTCCTCGATGCTGAGAAAGCTTTCGATAACGCAAATTGGGATTTCTTGTTGGAAACTATTAAGGAGAGGGACATGGGCCATCAATTCACAAATGCGATGGTAGCCATATATTCCAAGCAAAGGGCCAAAATAATAGTGAACGGTAGATCATCAAAGAATATCCAGATTCAGAAGGGGACGAGACAAGGCTGCCCCATCTCTCCTCTGTTATTTGTTATGATTTTAGAACTCCTGTTACAAGCCATCACAGTGGACAACACATTGGAAGGTCTCAAAACTCGCGGGGAAGAGTACAAATTTAAAGCCTTCGCCGACGACGTGGTTTTTATCATAGAAAACCCAGTGGAAACAACCCAAAAATGGTTGAATAAAATCACGGAATTTGGGAAGGTGGCAGGCCTAAAAATTAACTACAACAAAACCAAAATATTGACCAAGAATTTAATGACAGTTAAAAAAGGCGAATTACAAGACTTAACAAATATTCAAGTTGTTAACAGAGCAGCGTTTCTCAACCTGAGGGTTGTGACCCCTGTGAGGGGTCACGAGGGGGTGTCCGAGGGTCACCAAAGACCATCGGAAAACACAGTATTTTCTGTTCATCATTGGGGATCTCTTTGGGAAGTTTAACCTAATTATATCATTGGTGAGGTTCAGAATGCTCTTTGATTGTAGGTGAACTATAAATCCCAGCAATTACAACTCCCAAATGTCAAGGTCTATTTTCGACAAACTTCATCAGTGTTCACATTTGGGCATAATGAGTATTCGTGTCACGTTTGGTGCAGATCCATCACTTTTTGAGTCCACAGTGCTCTCTGGATATAGGTGAACTACAAACCCAAAACTCAAGGTCAAGGCCCACCAAATCCTTCCAGTATTTTCTGTTGGTCATGGGAGGTCTGTTTGCAAAGTTTGGTTCAATTCCATTGTTGATGGAGTTCAGAATGCTGTTTGATTGTAGGTGAACTTTAAATCTCAACAACTACAACTCCTAAATGACAAAATCAACACACACCCCCAACCCCACCTATATTCAAATTTGGGTATTTGTGCCAAATTTGGTCCAGTGAATTAAAATACATCCTGCATATATTACATGACGATTCATAACAGTAGCAAAAATAGAGTTGTGACGTAGGCAGAAATAATTTTATGGTTGGGGATCACCACAATAGGAGGAACTCTATTAAGGGTTCACAGCATTAAGAAACACTGCCTTAGAGTTTGTCATGTGTCAGAAATGACTCAAAGTTGCACACAGGCTTTAAAAGAGCTTCCTTTTGGAGAACTTTGGAGAACTTTGCACTAAAACACAGAGCAGCTTCCCCTCTGCATTGAGATGGAACTCTGCCCTATTCTCACAGGGAAGTAACTGCTATGGCTTTCCAGTAATGGTGGCCTCTCTTTACTTATGGTGTGTACATTAGGCCTGTTTGATTTTTAAAAAAAGGTTCAAACCCCGTTTTGAATGTAGGGGGCGCTGGTGGTTCAGATCTAAAGTCAATTCCAATTTTCACAGAAAAAAAGTCCAAAACTGTTCAAAACTTCAGAGACTTCCGAATCCTTCGTTAATGGTTTCAAAGTGTTATTTCCTGTTTCAATGGGTGGTCTTTACTTTGAATGTAGTTGTTTTATTCCAGAAAGGTGAGAGGAAGCAAAGGGAAGAAATCCGCAACCAAACTGGGTTAAACATAGCTCTCCCGCGTCAGACCTGGGGCAAGAGCCGTGTTTAACCCAGTTTGGATGCAGCTCTCACCCAAGTCTGACGGGAAACGTAAGGACATCCACATCCAACATGGATTAAACATGGCTCTCGCCCCAGGTCTGATACAGGAGAGCCGTGCTTAACCCAGTTTGGATGTGGATGTCCTTTTCTCCCGTGTCAGACCTGGGGCGAGAGCCGTGTTTAACCCAGTTTGGATGCGGCTCTCACCCTGGGTCTGACGCAAAAGGAAAGGACGTCCGCATCCAAACTGCGTTAAACACAGCTCTCGCCCCAGGTCTAATGCAGGAGAGCCGTGTTTAACCCAGTTTGGATGCGGATGTCCTTCTCTCCCGCGTCAGACCTGGGGCGAGAGTCATGTTTAACCCAGTTTGGATGCGGCTCTCGCCCCAGGTTGTGATGCAGGAGAGCCGTGTTTAACCCAGTTTGGATGCGGCTCTCGCCCAGGTCAGACACGGGAAGGAAGATTTCCGACTCACTAATTCGTAAGAGAAATGGCGGAACAAGCTTCGAAATGGCAAGGATACTTCCGAATTCCCAAATCGCTTCGAAATCGGTTCAAAAAGGATCCGAATTTATTCCGAATTAAGAAGATTCCGAGCGAACCTACCCAGCCCTAGTGTACATCTATACGCAAAATGCTGCCCTCCTTTTTGCTTTTGATCTACACAATAGCTGTAGGCCTCTCAGAGATGGGTTTTATTGCCCAGCTTGAATCAATACAATGCTCTCGTAATGCTCAGGTGCAGGAGAGCGATCTGACATCCAGATTTGAATCGATAGCCTCTTTGTGAGTCTTTTAGCAACAGACCTACACCACACTTCCTCCTCGTTTCCTTCCATTCCATGTTTTCCGGGCAATTTCACAGTTCACCTCTTTTGCCTTCTTGCTGATGGACACTTTGGAAGGAATTAGAACTTGGTGCCTTTCCGATAGAAGATTCATTTCTCCCCGAAAGCAAGAGACGAATGAGGGAACCAGGCCTTTCTGAAGTTTGTGGCACAAGGTGCCCTTGGAATTTGGTGGGGTATTTATTTGCATTCAATATTACAAGCAGACTGCAGCAAAATGATGCGTCCGAACTGCCACTTCCGACGCATCAGAGTTGGCATGGTCTAACCAATGTTGGCACCATTTAAGGCAAGCATGGGCAAACTTCTGCCTTCCAGGTGTTTTGGACTTCAATTCTCACAATTCCTAAAAGCTGGTAGGCTGTTAGGAATTGTGGGAGTTGAAGTCCAAAACACCTGGAGGGACGAAGTTTGCCCATGCCTGATTCAAGGGTATTTCTCTACTCTGGAGCCATAGGGTGATCTTACCTTTCTAGAAGGAACCATTAAGACAGGTGGGACGTAAACACGAGTTTTCCATCTACTGCTGTACCATGGAACACAAATCAGAAAGAGGTGCTTTCTATGCGCAGCAATCGTGGCCAAATCTTTAATTCTGCAGCGTTGGAAGGCAGATTCCGGAGAGGAATAGCGGAGCCGAGATGTAATTGACTTGGCTGCAAAAAGAACCAATCTTAAATTAGAGATATTTATAAACCCTCAACAGCCTGGCACAGGTACGGCAGCTATTTGGATATTGAAAAGGCACATCTTCCCTCCCTTCCCTTCCACAACTCCCTTGACATTTTTCCTGCTGATTTCGCTTGGCATGTTTTCCCCAAGTTTGTGTATTTATTTACTTATTTGCGTGAAGAAACTCCAAAGTATATTCCCTGGCAACTCCTGCTGTGTTGTGTTTATTAGAACATTGCAAAATCTGGACCCTTTGATGCTGTCTTGGAATGCCTTTCGAGGGGTGCATCTACACTGTAGAATTAATCCAGTTTGATACCACTTGCCATGGTATCCTGTTTTGGAATGCCTTCCGAGGGGTGCATCTACACTGTAGAATTAATCCAGTTTGATACCACTTGCCATGGTATCCTGTTTTGGAATGCCTTCTGAGGGGTGCATCTACACTGTAGAATTAATCCAGTTTGATGCCACTTGCCATGGTATCCTGTTTTGGAATGCCTTTCGAGGGGTGCATCTACACTGTAGAATTAATCCAGTTTGATGCCACTTGCCATGGTATCCTGTTTTGGAATGCCTTCCGAGGGGTGCATCTACACTGTAGAATTAATCCAGTTTGATACCACTTGCCATGGTATCCTGTTTTGGAATGCCTTCCGAGGGGTGCATCTACACTGTAGAATTAATCCAGTTTGATGCCACTTGCCATGGTATCCTGTTTTGGAATGCCTTCCGAGGGGTGCATCTACACTGTAGAATTAATCCAGTTTGATACCACTTGCCATGGTATCCTGTTTTGGAATGCCTTCTGAGGGGTGCATCTACACTGTAGAATAATCCAGTTTGATGCCACTTGCCATGGTATCCTGTTTTGGAATGCCTTCCGAGGGGTGCATCTACACTGTAGAATAATCCAGTTTGATACCACTTGCCATGGTATCCTGTTTTGGAATGCCTTCCGGGGGGGTGCATCTACACTGTAGAATTAATCCAGTTTGATGCCACTTGCCATGGTATCCTGTTTTGGAATGCCTTCCGAGGGGTGCATCGACACTGTAGAGTTAATCCACTTTGATGCCACTTGCCATGGTATTCTGGAAGCTGTAGTTTGTGTGGCACTGGCACTCTTTGGCAAATATTATGAGATTAAAGACTTTATAAAACTGCAATGTGCATGATTCTATAGCGTTGAGCCCTGGCTGTTCTAGCGGTATCAAACTGGATTAATTCTATAGTATGGATGCACTCTTACTCTGGGCTTTAAAGGAACTATACGAGACTGATGAATCTTCCCCAAAATTTACTCTGAAAGGAGGGTCTAACACAGACCTGGGCATCTTGCGGCCCACAGGCCGCATGCGGCCTGCCGCCCAATTCTGACCGGCCCGCGGATCCCGGGAAGGAACGCCCTCCCTTCCTCCCTCCCTCCCTAAGGCTTCATTCCAAAAGGCAGATTCTGCCCGGAGACCGGTGACGCCAGAGAGGAAGGCGAACTCCCATTGGGGGATCCCGGGCGTTATGGGGAAAAAAGGAAGGGAGGGAGGAGAGTGTCTCCGTTGCTGTTCTTCTCTGTGGCTCAAGATGAACTTCCACCTGACCACTCCTCTCCCTCCCTCCCTCTCTCTTTCTGTCTCGGAGGCGAGGGCGACCTGCCTGCTCTTTAGCCAAGGCGCGAGCGAGCACGCGCGCTAGCCGGCCGCCGCGCGCACTGCCGCGCACACTGCCGTGCACACTCCCACTCTGAGGGTCTCCTGCCCGCGGACGCCATGGAGGAGGAGGAAGTTTCCTATGGAGGCGGGGGAGGATCAGGAGAGGAGAGGCCGGGCGACGGAGGAAGTGTGAGGAAGAGGAGGAAGAGGTGAAGGCGGGTTGGGGTCTGTGGATGGGCATGGATTCCCTGATATTATGTATGTCATTTTTAACCATGGTTTTCCATTGCTCACTGTTGGTTATGCATTTATCCTCTAATTTGGAAGCTTCAAAAAAATCTTTGTGGCACAATACTACCCATGAGGAGCATCCTAAAGATGTTGTTAACCATTCACAAAATTTTAGTGAATAAATGTCATTTTCCCTATGACAACCTCTTTTTCATTGCTCATAACATATACTCTTATCAGTCTTATTAATAGATCAAAAACGCAATGTAGTGCCTTTTTAATTATTATTAAAGAAATTAAATTGATATTATGTAGAATGTAGTTCAGCCTTTAGGTGCGGCCCTCCGTCATATTTTTTGGCTCTCGTGTGGTCCCTTGGGAAAAATAATTGCCCACCCCTGGTCTAACTCATTGGATAGTTTAAAATGAACCATAATGAAGGAATCCAAGGAACTAAACCCAACCCCAAAAGTAGAGTTCAGCACCTCGGATAACTTCTTTAAAGTTCGGGCTAAAACCCAGCATGGATTAACTGCTCAGAAACATGGAATTAACTACAATGAACTACAAATCTTTGTTCTCCAGTTCTAGGCAATGGGTACAATGGGGGGGGGGGCTGAATTCTTGGAAATGTCTGCACACACAGTACAAAGGCAGCCAGAGCGTTGGAGATTTCAAAGGGCCCTCGGGAGGCAAGAAAAGTTTATGTAAGAGCAAAAGAAGACTTAAATCTGCCTTTGCTGAGGAGCCGATGGGGGATACGATTACGGCGTTTTCTTTCCCAAATGGAGCGACTGCTGAGACGAGTGAAAAAGAACCACCGAAGAAAGCTTTGTATTCTTCCTTTCTCTCGAAACAGCAAGCAAGGCCTTGAGGCTCTTGCGAGGCAGGGAGGAAAAATGCCAGGAAATGGGATCCAAGGGATACGCAAATTGCACTGTTGTCAATATACGTTGGTTGTTTTTTCTGGACTTTTCCATTCCCTTCACTTGGACAAAACTCTCCCAACAAATGCCCACAAAGCGAAACCAACGGGGAGACTTTCCCCTCTCCAAAGGCTACAACTCCCATAATCTCTGACCTTTTATGACAGTTCCTATTACAGTTTCCCCTTGATCATGTTGGAGACCCAAAGAGTTTTCCTCTTCTGAGATAAAATGATAGTGCTTCCTATTACTGTAGAATTTAGCCATGCGGGCATCTTTGGGGACTTACCGTATTTTTCGCACCGTAAGGTGCACCGGCTGATAAGACGCACCTAGATTTTAGAGGAGGAAAATAGAAAAAAATTTTTTTTCCTATTTTCCTCCTCTGACGCGACGCTGCTTCGCTCCTCCTCCTGCTCCTTTCCCCCTGCCCTTTGCTCGAGGGAAGAAAGGGTGGGGGGAAGGAAAAGGAGCAGGAGGAGGAGCGAAGCAGCGTCGCGTCAGAGCGTCTGACGCGACGCTGCTTCGCTCCTCCTCCTGCTCCTTTCCCCCCGCCCTTTGCTCGAGGGAAGAAAGGGTGGGGAAGGAAAGGACGGACCAGCAGCGGACCAGAGAAGAGGAGAGGCGGCAACAAAGGCGGCGGTCTCCAGACACTTTTGGTGAGTATATCGCCGCCCCCCCTCTGCTCCAGCGCCTCCCCCCCCCTCCCTGCCTGCATCTTTGCTCCATAAGACGCGGCTGATTTTTCTTCCTAATTTGGGAGGAAAAAAACTGCGTCTTATGGTGCGAAAAATACGGTATTTATTCACATTTTGGTTATTTTCTCTGTATGGTGCCATAACAAACTACAAACCCCATGATTTCATGGCAGTTCAAATGGTATCAAAACTCGTTTTGGATGTAGGGGGCGCTGGCACTTTGAATCTGAATGCTTTCCGAAAATTTTTGGGAAAAAAATCCAAAATTGTTTCAGATTAATTCTAAAATTTCGGAATGGCTTTGTTAATGGCAGACACCCATGCACAATAAGAAAGACACCCAGTTTGGACGCCAAACGCGGAAGGAGGGAAAGACGCAAGCGTTCAAACTGGGTCTTTAACCCAGTTTGGACACAGATGTCTTTCCCTCTCTATAACATGGAGGGAAACACATCCGCGTCCAAATTGGGTATTTAATCCAGTTTGGACGCATATATCTTTCCCTCCCTCCACGTTAGGTATAACGGGGAGGGAAACACGTCCGTATTTAACCCAGTTTGGACACATATGTCTTTCCCTCCGCGTTAGGTATAATGTGGAGAGAAACACATGTGCGTCCAAATTGGGTATTTAACCCAGTTTGGACGCAGATGTCTTTCCCTCCATCTGCGTTAGGTATAACATGGAGGGGAACATATCCGTGTCCAAATTAGGTATTTAAACCAGTTTGGACGCAGATGTCTTTCCCTCCCTCTGCGTTAGGTATAACGTGGAGAGAAACACATGCGCGTCCAAATTGGGTATTTAACCCAGTTTGGACGCAGATGTCTTTCCCTCCATCTGCGTTAGGTATAACATGGAGGGGAACATATCCGTGTCCAAATTAGGTATTTAAACCAGTTTGGACGCAGATGTCTTTCCCTCCCTCTACGTTAGGGATAACGTGGAGGGAAACATATCTGCGCCCAAATTGGGTATTTAACCCAGTTTGGACTCATATGTATTTTCCTCCCTCTGCGTTTGGCGTCCAAACTGGGTGTCTTTCTCACTACGCATGTGTGTCTGCCATTAACGAAGCCATTTCGAAATTTTGGAATGAATCCGAAACAATTTCGGATTTTTTCAAAAATTTTCGGAAGGCATTCAGATTCGAAGCGCCGGTGCCCCTTACCTCCGGAACAATTTTTTGAACCATTTTTTAAATAAATCAACCAGACCTATTAACTGTATTTCATCGCATAACAGTCGCATGCCCAATTTTTGTGTGGCTAAATTGGTATTTGTGTATTCCTTGCATAAGGGTTGCAGAGCCATTTGGGACTGATTCCCCCCTCCTTCCAATTTAAAATAGGATTTGAAGGGCTAATACAGGCATGGGTAAACCTTGGCCCTCCATGTGTTTTGGACTTCAACTCCCACAAATCCTAACAGAGTTGAAATTCAAAACACCTGGAGGGTTGAAGTTTGCCCATGACCACTCTAGATAGATGTTTAGGATCACAGAGCTCTCCATCTCTCATAATTGGTCTCTAAAGCAGTGTCTCCCAACCTTTTTTGATCCGCGGCACATTTTTTGCATTTACAAAATCCTGGGGCACACCACCAACCAAAATGACACAAAATGACACTCTAACACAGTAATACATATAGTTAATATGTTTTTAAATATATTTATACACTCTGTGTAAAACCTGGGCCTGTTTCGATGAACTCAACATAGAGATCCTGGCAGGAATGGCAGAAAGACACACACGAAGGTCTTGCTCAACAGCTGTCAGTCTCTCTCTGTGTTCTTATGCAGAAGGAAGGAAGGAAGGAAGGAAGGAAGGAAGGAAGGAAGGAAGGAAGGAAGGAAGGAAGGAAGGAAGGAAGGGAAGAGAGAAGGAAGAATGGAACCAAAGAGCAAAGAAAGGGAGGAAAGAAACAGGTAGAGAAGGAAGAAAGAAAAAGGGAAAGAAGAAGGAAAAGAAAAAAAGGGAAGGAAGGAAAGAGGGGGGGAAGGTTGGCCATAGCAACGCGTGGCGGGTACAGCTAATAAATTTATACAGCATATATATATATGAATGGTGGGAGTTGTATGCCAAAACACCTGGAGGGAGGGCCCAAGTTGGCCCACGCCTGCCTTAAGTGAATAAACCCTGTTAGTTTTTGGCCCCTGCTTAAAGGTGCCTTAACCCTGTGTCTCGAACGCCCCTTGACCCGCCTTGGCTGAGTGCGAGGGAATCACGGGAGTGGTAGTTTGACACCATCCTGAGCCTCCCCAAACTACAAATCCCGGGATTCCCCAGCCTTGAGCCCTGGAAGACCAAGGGGTGCCTCACTGCATGAATGCTACAGTGTAGATCCGCCCCCAGGCAGCCGGGGGACCCGGGGAAGTCCCATCCCAGGATCTTCTCTCTCTCTCTCTCTGCGCAGCTCTTTCTGCCTGACGCAGTCCCCGCCTTTCGGCTCAAACCCTTCCGAGGCCGAGGAAGGAGCGGAGGGGAGGAGAGGAGGAAGCCCAAGAAGGCAAGTGGTGAGTAGAGGCTGTGTTTGCGGGACTCAGGCAAGGGATCGAGCCCCGGCTAGGGCTTCCCGGTAGGTCAGGAGGGCTCTCTCTCTCTCTCTCTTATCTCCAATTTCCCACGGCACACCTGATGATCGCTCACGGCACACTAGTGTGCCACGGCACACTGATTGGGAAACACTGCTCTAAAGAGCCAACCATGCCTCGTTTCTGGGATGAATTAGCCACCATTCTCTTCCAATGGACAACCGAGGCATGGCTTTCAATTGACTCAATAAGCTCAACTTCCATATCATCGAATAAATGCTTTCCAGCTCGGAAATTGCTCCCTCAAGTGTTTCTGTGGTTTAGCAGGGATTTGAACTCTGGTCTCTAGAGTCATAGACTAGTGTTTTTCAACCTTTTTTGAGCTGCGGCACATTTTTTACATTTACAAAATCCTGGGGCACACCACCAACCAAAATGACAGAAAAAGACACTCTAACACAGTAATACATATAGTTAATATGTTTTAAAATGTATTTATACACTCGGTGGGAAACCTGGGCCTGTTTCGATGAACACAACATATATATGACTTCCTCTAACATACTTATACATGGCTATCTTGTCTTCTCTCAGCCTTCTCTTCTTCAGGCTAAACATGCCCAGCTCTTCAAGCCGCTCCTCATAGAGCTTGCTCTCCAGACCTTTGTGAAATTTCACCCTGAGTGAAACTTGCTTCCAGTTAACTATGGATGTCATGAAGCTGTTATAAACAGTTCCTTGGGGGGGGGGGGGGGGGAGATAACTCTAGAAAAATCCAGTAAAATAGTTTAAAAAAAATCCAAGTGGAGAGGTTTAATTTGTTTCTTGGAAACCTGTGAGGGGGCTGCTAGGAGGAGGCCACACCGGATGATCGCTCATGGCACACTAGTGTGCCACGGCACACTGGTTGGGAAACACTGTCATAGACTCATGTTCAAACACTACAGCAGTGTTGGAGGAGGTCTTGAAGGACATCAGGCTATACCGAGGTCCATCGTTTTCAACTGAGGCAAGCAAACACCAGAGGCTATTATAAAAACTATAAAGTATTTCAGATAGAGCCGAATAAAAGTCCTTCATTCCCCCAAGCACTGAGCTGCTGAGGGTCAACACTAAAAAGGTTCATTTTCCTTTTTTGAGTGAGAGGGGAAGGCAGAGAGGGATGGAAAGTACATACCAGAGATTTATGGCGTCTTTATAATACCCTTTATAAATGACAAGTAAATAGAGTACATGGGGAACAAAGCATGTCCTTATTGCAGGCACCAGAAGTGCCAACCTTGGATGGCATTCGTGATGAGCATGCATGCTCAAAAGGGGTTTCAGCCTTTTCCATCGCTCTCAGCCATTAAGGAGCAAATGGAACTATTACATGCCTCACCACCAACAGTATAGATATTTTACACCCAACGCTATAGATATTTTACGTTCCTGTAGATTTAAAAGACCAGGATTTGGAAAGGCAGCTACGAAGAAATGAGACAAGATCCTCAAGTGTTAAGATAAATAATTGAATACTAAAGTTAGGATGGCCCGTGCCATCATATTTCCACAATCTATGGTTGTGAAAGCTGGATAGTGGAAAAATCTGGGAGGAAGAAAAGAATGCTAAACACACAATACAGTGGTAGGAATATACAGCCAAACACACAAGGGAAGCAATATACACAATATAGCAAAATATCAGTATAATTTTCAAGTGTCAATACATGCACATTAAGAGGACGCCATACAAAGCCCATAAATGTTATACATCACCAATGTATGACTGGGTGTAGTAGGAAAGAGTTCAGCAGGTGGGGATGCGTAGACCAGGGCGGAAAGAGTTCAAGGAAGCGTTGGTAATCCCAAATATTTATTTATTTATTTATTTATTTATTTATTACTTTGGACTTTTATGCCGCTAAACTCCGTGAGGCTTGTAGCGGCTTACAAGGCCAAGAAACAACAAATAACATAGCAATAGATGACAGACAAACAATACAACAATCGGAGGGGGGTAGAAAAGGAAGGGAAGGGAACAAGGTGGGAGCAAAGATCCGGTAGGAGAGTGCCCAGCAGGTCAAGCGAGCCCTACTCTCCCATCGAAGGGGGGAGCGAAGGCTGTCTCAAAGTGATCCCGCAGAACTGGTCCAAAGTGGCCAGTCCCCCATTGTCCAGGGGTCCGGCAGGAGGTGCCCGATCCACACGGTTGGTGACCTTCTTCCGCTGTGAGCCTGCAAGAGGGGGCCTCCGTCGCCTAAAGCCCGGACCCCAGAAAGTTCTAGCACGCAGCAGATTCCAGGGCTTGGGCTCGAGCGATGCAGGCCTCCCTTCTCTTGGGCAGGCAGTGGCAAGCGTCCCAGGGCCAAGGAGTCTGCTGCTCTTCGGCCTCCGACGCCGCCTTCTCCGGCGGTCACCTGACCTCCATGCTGGATGCCCCCCGTGGCTTGCCAGATCCAAAGCTGATCTGCTCAGGCTCAGTGGACCAGTCAGCCCCCGGCCGTCAGGGGAAGGCGGGGGGGTTGTGGCCAGGTCGCTGGTAGAGGGGTGACCGGCAGCTGGCAGGCTCGGCGTCGGGGCCGCGCCTCCGGAGCCCTCGCCAGGACTCCAGAGGCGTCTAGTGCCTCTGGGGCGGGGCACCAGCGACAGCCGCCGCTTCGGCCCGTCAGTCGGGGGAGGTGAAGGCTGAGCCCTCGAGTCATACAGGGCCGCAATGCGATGCTGAGCTGCTGAGGGTCAATACTAAAGTCAATGCGATGTAAATTCCACTGGTGCAACCAAAGTCCACGCAAAGTCCCAGTTCCCCGGTTTTCCAACAGAAACCCAAACAAGAGCGAGAATGGCGATAATACAAACGGTGGGCTGGAAAAGCGCCCCAGCAGGGGCCGCAACGGTCTGACTACGGGCCCGATCCTACGGCACACCTAATTACCCTCGGGTTCACAGGAGATGTTACGTCGGATACCAACCATGTACTGGTATGTCGGCATTGCCTCTATACACTATGTGTGTAGGAATTGTTTGTTACCATGTATATGATTGTTATTGTTATGTTATTGTTTCAGATCTATGAATCCTTCTGTGTCACGCCTCCCGTGTTATCATTTGCCGCTTGAGAAAGCCCGTTCAGGGCGAAATGGATCGGGCCCGTAGTCAGACCGTTGCGGCCCCTGCTGGGGTGCTTTTCCAGCCCACCGTTTGGATTATCGCCATTCTCGCTATTGTTTGGGTTTCTGTTGGAAAACCGGGGAACTGGGACTTTGCGTGGACTTTGGTTGCACCAGTGCAATTTACATCGCATTGACTTTATTTGGGATTACCACCGCTTCCTTGAACTCTTTCCGCCCTGGTCTACACATAGGGTTGCCATTTTTTGATATAAGAAATAAGGGACATTTACGGGATTTTTCACAAAAATAAGGGACACTTCATTAAAAACTTGAAATTCAAACATTAGGTAGAAATAGTTTTATTAACAGAATAAGATAATGATTGAAACTCACAAAAGAAACTGACTTACACCCTCTTAACAGTGCGTGGTATGTTTCTGAATGCTTTGTCATGCTGAAAAAACATTATTAGAACTACCTTATTTTCTCCGTCTGTATTTAGTCCTTGACTTTGCTGACTTTAAAAGGGCACTGTCTAAACATTGAAATAAAATAAATTTTATAAGACAGTACACCTTCATGATTATTATGTCAATAGTTAATGGTATAGTATAGTATGGGATACACAACATTGTATAGTATTGGGATGCACAGCGAGGCCTATTTTAAGAGTAACTCTCAAGCAACCAGAAACTATCTTTATCCAACATGATCCAGCATTCCCCTTGGGTAATGGTTAATTAGTCTGCTGTACTTTGAAAAAGTCCTGTATCGCCTCTTCCTTCCAACGGGGACGCAGGCTGCCCTGCGAGTTGGAATCCCCGGGCAGGCATTGCCGTGGAAACCGCAGCGCGCACCTTCCTCTGGTCAACCCCGCCCAGTCCTGTCCTGCCAGTCAAAAATAAGGGACAGGGCCTGAAAATAAGGGACACAAATTTTAGGGCCAAAATAAGGGACGTTCCTTAGAATAAGGGACATATGGGAACCCTATCTGCGCATCCCCACCCGCTGAACTCTTTCCTACTACACCCAGTCATACATTGGTGATGTATAACATTCATGGGCTTTGTATGGCGTCCTCTTAATGTGCATGTATTGACACTGGAAAATTATACTGATATTTTGCTATATTGTGTATATTGCTTCCCTTGTGTGTTTAGGAAGAAAAGAATCTCATTTGAAATGTGCTGGAGAAGATTTCTATTGATATTATGGACTGCCAAGAAGGAGGAGAAGGAGGGGAAGGAGAAGGAGAGGAAAGAAAGAAAGAGGAGGAGATGGAGGAGGAGGAGAAAGAGAAAGAGGAGGAAAAGGAAATGAAGGAAAAAGGGAAAGGAAAGGAGGAGGACAAAAAAAGAGGGCAAGGAGTAGAAAGAAAAGGAAGAGGAGGAGGAGGAGGACAAGAAAGAGGAGGAGTAGGTGAAGGAAAAAAGAAAAGGAGGAGAAGGAAAAGAAGAAGTAAAAGGAGAAGATAAGGAGGAGGAGAAAGAAGAAGAGGAGAAAGAGAAAGAGAAGGAGGAAAAAGAAATGAAGGAAAAGGGAAAGAAAAGGAGGAGGAGGACAAAGACGGGGGAGGAGTAGGTGAAGGAAAAAAGGAAAGGAAAAGGAAAAGAAGGAGTAAAAGGAGGAGAAAGAAGAAGGAGGAGAAAGGAAGAGGGGAGGGGGAGGGGGAGAGAAGTGAGGAAAAGGAGGTGGAGAAAAAAAGAGAAGGAGGAGAAGGAGAAAGAAGGAGGGGAAAGAAATGAAGGAAAAAGGGAAATAAGAGGAGGAGGAGAAAAAGAGAAAATGAGGAGAAAGAAGGAGGAAAAAGAGATGAAGGAAAAAGCGAAAGAAAAGGAGGAGGAGGACAAAGAAAGAGGTGGTGGAGGGGAAAGAAAACGAAGAGGAGTAAAAGGAGAAAAAAAGGAGGAAGAGGAGGAGGAAGAAAGAGGAGGAGGGGGAGGAGAAAAAGGAGACGGAGAGAAAAAGAAAAGGAGGAGAAGGAGAAGGAGGCGGAGGAGGTCCAAAACCAAAACTTTGGCCATATCATGAGAAGACAAGACTCACTATAAAAGAAAACAATGTCTGGGAAGGCTGAAGTGTTTCCCAACCAGTGTGCTGGGGCACACTAGTGTGCCGTGAGCGATCATCAGGTGTGCCGTGGGAAATTGGAACCTCCAGGAAGGGGGGGGGAGTCTAGTGCGTTGAAGTATAAAACCCTAAGAAACCTACCTCGATAAAGGCACAAAATTACTAACACCCCCTCCCCACCCGTTGTCAACTTGGTCTCTCCCTCTCCATGCATTGGGAAGGCCCGCCTCCCTTTCCCCAAGTAGAGACCTCCTCTTGCCTCCTGGGGGTTCTGTGGGGGAAGTTCTGTCATTGGTGGGGTTCAGAATGTTCTTTGATTGTAGGGGAACTATAAATCCCAGCAACTACAACTCCCAAATGTCAAGGTCTGTTTCCCCTGAACTCCATTTGCGTTCATATTTTGGCATATTTGGTCCTGATCCAATATTGTTTGAGTCCACAGTGCTCTCTAGATATAGGTGAACTACAACTCCAAAGCTCAAGGTCAATGCCCACCAAACTCTTATAGTATTTTCTCTTGGTTATGGGAGTTCTGTGTGGGAAGTTTGTGTCTTTCTGCCATTCCTGCCAGGATTTCTATGATGTGTTCATCGAAACAGGCCCAGGTTTCACACTGAGTGTATAAATACATTAAGAAATATATTAACTATATGTATTACTGTGTTAGAGTGTCATTTTGTGTCATTTTGGTTGGTGGTGTTCCCCAGGATTTTGCAAATATAAAAAGTGTGTCGCGGCTCAAAAAAAAGTTGGGAAACACTGCCATAGGCAAATAGGAAGACCATGTTGTAGTTTAATTGTTTCCATCAAGGAAGGCTCTGAATTTGCAAGGCCTGAGCAAGATTGTTGAAACAGGATGACTTGGAGGTCTCACATTCATAGAGTCACCATAAGTCATAAGACCAGGAAAATCATAGTCAAAATCATGTTGTCCTCGATAACACAACTATAACAGCCATAGCAAAGAATGGGTATTGCTAATCAATTCCAAAGACTTATTATATTGAGAGAGATCAGAAGTAGAAGTCTATGGTTAACATAAACTGAGTAAACGTATTCTGGATGGAACCCAAGATGTTTCTTGGTGGTTATGATGATGCATGGAGAGTGAGTGTGGTTTCAGCCCCAAAGTATGACTCTCAAGATCAGGGTTGGGATCCCTGATCAACCATGGACAGTTGGACACCTGATGTGTGATGTTGGGCAACTCAAGTTCTCATAGCCTCAAATGTTATGATGCATGGAGGGTAAGCACGGTTTCAGCCCTGGAGTATGACTCTGGAGACCAGGGTTGGAATCCCTGATCAACCATGGAGTTGGACACCTGATGTGTGAAGTTGGGCAACTCATGTTCTCTCAACCTCAAATGTTATGATGATGCATGGAGGGTGAGCATGGTTTCAGCCCTGGAGTATGACTCTGGAGACCAGGGTTGGAATCCCTGAACAACCATGGACAGTTGGACACCTGATGTGTGATGTTGGGCAAGTCACATTCTCTCAGCCTCAAAGGATGTCAAAGGCCAAGAAACCCTCATGAAAGCATCGCCTTATGATCACCATGAATTGGAAGGCGCACAACTACAATGAGGGGTGGTCTTCACGTAATGAAAAGTCATCCCCCCCCCCCCCCCGCTCTGATTTTGAGCAACTCCTAGCTCTCGAGTGCATTTGCAGTTCATTTGCCGCTGTGCTGACAGTGGAGAAAAGAATCAGATCCCAGTCCAAGGATGCAGGGCTGAGTTAGCTGCCTGGAATGGAGAAACTTTGATTTGTAAGCCAGATGCTCATGATAAACCTGAGTCAGGCAGTGCACAGAGCCACGTAAGAAAAGGAGAGAGCGGGAGAGAGAAAGACAGAGTGGGGGAGAGCTTGCCAAACACTCTCAGGCAAAGAGAAGAGTAAGCAGGAAATAAGGGAAGGAAGGAAGAGTAAGGGAAAGCAGACCGAAAGGGATTACTTTGCTCTTAGGGCCCCAAACACCTTACTATTTGCATCCATCAGGGCCAACTCTATTCTTAGTCAGTGGGACAAGGTTTTCAGAAAATACAGAAACAGCAGGAGGAATCCGCCACCGATTATATGGCTTCTTTCTTCCGTCTTCTACCTTTTGAAATAGTCTTCTTATATCTGTGTTTCTCAATCTTCCTAATGCCGCGACCCCTTAATACAGTTTCTCATGTTGTGTGGACCCCCAACCATACAATTATTTTCGTTGCTACTTTATCACTGCCATTTTGCTACTGTTATGAATCATAAAGTAAATATCTGATATGCAAGATGTATTCTCGGTCACTGGACCAAATTTAGCACAAATACACCCAAATTTGAATGCTGGTGGGGTTTTGGAGGTTTGATTTTATCATTTGGGACTTGTAGTTGCTGGGATTCATAGTTCACCTACAATCTAAGAGCATTCTGAACTCCACCAATAATGGAATTCAACCAAACTTGGCACACAGAACTTCCGTGACCAACAGAAAATCCTGGAAGGATTTGGTGGGCATTGACCTTGAGTTTTGGAGTTGTAGTTCACCTACCTACAAAGAGCACTGTGGACTCAAACAATGATGGATCTGGACCAAGCTTGGCACAAACGCGCAATATGCCCAATTGTGAACACTGGTGGAGTTTGAGGAAAATAGACGTTGACATTTGCTTGGATTTATAGTTCACATACAATCAAATTGCATTCTGAACTCTACCAACGATGGAATTGAACCAAACTTGGCAAACAGAACTTCCGTGACCAACAGAAAATACAGGAAGAGTTTGGTGGGCATTGACCTTGAGTTTTGGAGTTGTAGTTCACCTACATCCAGAGAGCACTGTGGATTCGAACAATGATGGATCTGGACCAAGCTTGGCACAAATGCTCAATATGCCCAATTGTGAACACTGGTGGAGTTTGAGGAAAATAGACTTTAACATTTAGGAGTTGTAGTTCCTAGGATTTATAGTTCACCTACAATCAAAGAGCATTCTGAACTCTACCAACGATGGAATTGAACCAAACTTGGCACATAGAGCTCCCTTGACCAACAGAAAATACTGGAAGGTTTTGGTAGGCATTGACCTTGAGTTTTGGAGTTGTAGTTCCCCTACATCCAGATAACACTGTGGATTCAAACAATGATAGATCTGGTCCACACTTGACATGAATACTCAATATGCCCAAATGTGAACACTGGTGGAGTTTGGGGAAAAGAGACCTTGATATTTGGGAATTGTAATTTCTTGGATTTATAGTTCACCTACAATCAAAGAGCATTCTGAACCGCACCAATGATAGAATTGGGCCAAACTTCCCACCCAAAACCCCCATGACTAGCAGAATATACTGTGTTTTCTTATGGTTTTTGGCGACTCTCTGACACCCCCTCGTGACCGCTCCAGGGGTCCCGACCCCCAGTTTGAGAAACGCTGTCTTATATCATGAACAGTATGTAAGAAAAACTCAAAATCCATATCGGTTTGCTTTACACTGTAAAACGCAGGGCGTTTGGGAAAGCTGGGCGCGTGCTAGTCCTTTGCCCTGAGGCCCCAAATGTCTTGTTTTCCCACTTTAGGGAAGATTGGCTCCGCACTCTGAACCCAATTGTTATGTTTCCAATTTTCAAAAGCCAAACAGAGAGTGCCTCGATGTGAGATTTCCACAGTCATCCTGCACCTTCTCGGCCAAGTCAGCCATTTAGATAGATAGATCCCCCCGTTGTACACACGCCAGTCACTGGGCTTTTCTCCATGGCCTCACATAACAAGCGGAGCCATGCCAGGTCTTCAGACCGCACAGTGACAATCCAAGAAGGCACATTCGTTTGCACATGGGCAGAGTCGCTTGCCTTCTAATTTGCAGGCACAGAGGACAGGAACAAAGTCCTGTTTGAACACAAAACACCAAAAATTATTTTTCTCAAGATGAATCATAGTATTCCAGAGTTGGAAGAGATCCCGTGGGCCATCCTGTCCAACCCCATTCTGCCAAGGAGAGGGAAAATTACATTCAAAGCACCCCCGACAGATGGCCATCCAGCCTTTGCCTAAAATCCTCCAAAGAAGGAGCCTCCACCACACCCAGGGGCAGAGAGTTCCACTGCTGAACAGCTCTCACAGTCAGGAAGTTCTCCTAATGTTCAGATGGAATCTCCTTCCCTGTAGTTTGAAGCAATTGTTCCATTGCGTCCTAGTCTCCAGGGCAGCAGAAAACAACCCTGCTCCCTCCTCCCTCTGACTTCTCTCAATGTAGTCAACCCGGCGAAGACGGAGATGCTCTGGCTGGGTCGTCCGGGCGATAGGGAAATCCAACTGCCGGCCCCTGGATGGCGAGGCACTACGCCCGTCAACATTAGTAAAAAGCCTGGGTGTCCATTTGGACCCTCTGCTGTCAATGGAGACCCAAATCTCCAATGTCAGCAGAATCACATTCTTCCATCTGCGACAGGCGAAGCGTCTGGCTCCCTATCTCTCACGGAACGACCTAGCCACGGTAATCCAGGCCACGGTCATTTCAAGACTTGACTACTGTAATGCTCTTTACATTGGCCTACCCTTGAATGTGATCCAGAAACTTAAGCTAGTGCAGAATGCTGCAGCCCGGCTGCTTGCGGGGGAACCTGCGAGCTGCCGCATAACACCTGTACTGCAGGATCTGCACTGGCTGCCAATTGAATACCGGATCACTTTCAAGGTGTTAGTTCTTACTTTCAAGACCTTGTATGGTCTGGTGCCAGTGTACCTACGGGATCGCCTGATTCCATATAACCCTCCGAGATCACTTCGTTCAGAACATCAGAATCTTCTAGACGTCCCCAGTGTGAAGTCTTTCCATCTGACCTCGACAAGGTGCAGGGCATTCTCAATAATTGCCCTGGTTCTGTGGAATATGTTACCTCCGGAGACGCGGGCTCCGCGAGACCTGGCCACCTTCTGCAGATCCTGCAAGACGCTCTTGTTCAGACAGGCCTTCGAAAGCTTGTGATTTTAGCTGCCCTTTATTTTTATTTACTATTGCATTTTATGTTTTACCTACTGTTTGTTTCACTGAACTATGTTGTAAACCGCCCCGAGCCTCTGGGAGTGGCGGTATACAAGTCCAATCAATCAATCAATACATGGCCCTCATCATGTCTTCTCTCAGCCTTCTATTCTGCAGGCTTCTCAGAGGTGGCCAGTGGTTCAAAAACACTGAAAAACTCAGCAGAAGAGACTTAAAAACCCAAAAACCCAAAAATACAGACTGGGTCACAGCAACACATGGCGTGGGAAGGCTAGGTTTATATATATATATATATATATATATATATATATATATATATATACACACACACACACACACACACACACACACACACTAACCTGTATTTTATGTGTATGTTGATTTCCTAATTTAATTTACCTCTTTGGTGTGGAAGGAGTTATAGACATGTACTCTACGCAGAGAGAACTACATCCATAAGAACATAAGAACATAAGAAGAGCCATGCTGAATCGGACCTCAGCCCATCTAGTCCAGCATTCTGTATCACACAGTGGCCCACCAGTTGTACACGGGGATCTCGAGCAGAAGGGAGGGCAAAACCCTGACCTGCTCCCGACCCCCCACAACCAGTACCCAGGGATATCCTGCCTACCTCAACCAACTCCGAGGTGGCACTTGAATGTCCTTTTCAGTAACTACCGATACACTTGGTATCCATGAATCTGTCTAATCCTGCCTTGAAGCTGTCCAGGCTGACAGCTGTCACAACCTCCTCTGGAAGTGAGTTCCATAACCCAATGACCCTCTGGGTGAAGGAATATTTCCCTTTATTAGTCCTAATTTTCCTACCTTGGAGCTTCAGGGAGTGCCCCCTAGTCCTAGTGTTTTGTGACAAAGAAAATAGTTTTCTTTATTCACCTTTTCTATCCCATGCATGATTTATACACTTTGATCAAGTCACCTCATAAACGCCGTCTTTCAAGGCTGAAAAGACCAAGGCGTTGCAACCTGGTTTCATAAGGGAGCTGCTCCATCCCTTGGGTCATTCTTGTTGCCCTTTTCTGTACCTTTTCCAGTTCCGTTATATCCTTCTTAAGGTGCGGAGACCAGAATTGTACACAGTACTCCAAATGTGGCCTTACCATCGATTTGTAGAGAGGTAATACAACATTTGCTGACCTATTTTCGATTCCCTTTCTGATCATGCCTAGCATAGAATTTGCTTTTTTTACTGCTGCTGCGCACTGGGTTGACATCTTCATTGAGCTGTCCACCAAGACCCCAAGATCCCTTTCCTGGTTTGTCTCGGAAAGCTTTGACCCCATCAATTGGTAGGTGTAGTTGGGGTTCTTTGCCCCGATGTGCATGACTTTACACTTGTTTAGGTTAAAATGCATTTGCCACTTTGTTGCCCATTCACTCAATTTCGAGAGATCTTTCTGGAGCTCTTTACAATCAGTTTCATTTTTAACTACCCTGAACAATTAAGTGTCGTCTGCAAACTTTGCTACCTCAGAATTCACTCCTACATCCAGATCCATAACTGAATTTTAATAAGAAATGTGCATGTATGGTGAATTAATAAAAATTGTTTATGAGTAAACAAGATATTTTAATTCTCAAAGAACACTTCGTTTTTCTAAAAAAAAAATCTCTGAGTGCGTATTTTAACTAAGAGGTTTCAAGAGAGCATATATCGTTTGGACAACTGCAAATTTCAACCTCAAAGAAATAACCATCCTCTGCTAACCAAATATATATTCTTGGCAGTTTACAGCAGTGTTTCCCAACCAGTGTGCCGTGGCACACTAGTGTGCCGTGAGTGATCATCAGGTGTGCCGTGGGAAATGGGAACTTCCAATACCCTTTCTTCCCCCTCCTGCCGAACACTTTTTCTTCTCCACTCGGGCTCCCTTCTTCCCAGCCTCACTATGCTCGCTTTGCCTTGCTTTGCTATGGGGCGAGTCTGCGCAGTAGCGCCCGCACGGGTCACGTCTTCCTCCCTCCCCCCTCCCCTCCTGAACACACTCACGCTGTCCCCTCGGATCAAAATGGCGGCAGAAGCGGCAGTGTAGAAGAAAAAGTGTTGGGCAGGAGGGGGAAGAAAGTGCGAGAAGGGGAAGGAGGAGGAAGAGAGGTCTCTGTCGAAAGCTGACATGGGCAAACTTGGACCTTCCAGGTGTTTTGGACTCTAACTCCCACCATTCCTAGCAGCCTCAGGCCCTTTCCCCCCCCCCCCCCCTCAGCCACTTAAGCAGGAAAAGGACTCAGGCTGTTAGGAATGGTGGGAATTGAAGTCCAAAGCACCCAGAGGGCTGAAGTATTCCCTGTTTTAGGGACCTTAAAGGGGTGAGCCTCCTTCCAACATTGTGATTCTGGACAGAAAACAAACAACAACATAACATAACATTGTTTGAGTCCACAGTGCTCTCTGGGTGTAGGTGAACTACAACTTCCAAACTCAAGGTCAATTCCCAAGCAAACCCTTTCAGTACTTTCTGTTGGTAATGAGAGTTCAATATGCCAAGTTTGGTTCAATTCCAGTTCAGGATGCTCTTTGATTGTGTGTTAACTATAAATCCCAGACACTGTAACTCCCAAATGTCAAGGTCTATTTTCCCCCAAACTCCATCTGTGTTCACATTTGGGCATATTGAGTATTCATGCCAAGTTTGGTCCTGATCCAACATTGTTTGAGTCCACAGTGCTCTCTGGATATAGGTGAACTACAACTCCAAAACCCAAGGTCAATGCCCACCAAACTCTTTTGGCATTTTCTCTTGGTCATGGGAGTTCTGTGTGGGATGTTTGTGTCTTTCTGCCATTCCTGCCAGAATATCTATGTTGTGTTCATCGAAACAGGCCCAGGTTTCACACTGACTGTATAAATACTTTTGCTGTTTTAACTGTTTAATTGTCTTAGATGTTTTATCGCATTGCATTTGGTTCCTGTCATTTTGGAAACCCGAATAATAAATAAATAAATAAATAAAACCCTATTAACTATATGTATTACTGTGTTAGAGTGTCATTTTGTGTCATTTTGGTTGGTGGTGTGCCCCAGGATTTTGTAAATGTAAAAAATGTGCCGCGGCTCAAAAAAGGTTGAAAACACTGGTTTAGAGACACGGTTCTTCAGTTTAACAGCTGAGTTACCTGTGTGCCATTACATGAATGCTTATGAATATCAGTCTTTCAAAGGGTTGACTTCTAACAAGGTCATGCTTTTCTTGACTAGTGGTTTTCAAAAGGTGGTCTCCACATGTTCATGGGGATTCACATTTGCCAAATAGACGTGACATCTTTTTGATCTTTTCAATAAGGTTGTGATGCAGTTATTTCCTATAGGTGATGGAATTTCAATTTACTATACTTGCTTCCCTGGACTTCCTCCTCCAACACAATACTGGAGCTGAAAATCCCAAAAATTCAACAAAATCGATCATAATTATAGAACCAGCAGCATGAAACAGAAGGTGTGCTTGTAGCACATGCAGCACAAACCACATGATTCTTAGCTTCATGGTAATTGGCTCAGAATGACAGCTCTGGTCAGAGCACATGCATATGGGAAGATTCAAAACACAAAACAGCATAGAGTTTTAGCCTTGGAGGTGTATCAATACAAAATAGGTAAGCTGGACTTAGGGCAATTGCTTATGTAGTTATATCCAACTATGGGGATATTTGTCATAAAAATAAAATACTATTTCTGCTGAAACAAAGTACAAATATTTTACATGGTTGGGTTGCTGTCAGTTTTCCGGGCTGTATGGCCATGTTCCAGAAGCATTCTGACCTGACTTTTTGCCCACATCTATGAAAGGCATCCTCACATGTTCCTTGATTACAGGTGAACTATAAATCCCAGCAACTACAACTCCCTAATGTCGAGGTCTATTTCCCCCCAAACTCCACCAGTGTTCACATTTGGGAATATTGAGTATTCATGCCAAGGTTGGTCCAGATCCATCATTGTTCGAATCCACAGTGCTCTCTGGATGTAGATCAGGGGTGCTCAGAATGGTGATCGGGATCACCAGGGTGATCTTCAGGCCTCATCCTGGTGATCTTCAGGCCCCTGACCAGGTTTTTTGCTGTTGGTCCTCTTCATGTGCCCCTGCACGCTGCAAAGAAGTCCTCCGTCATTGCTCCTCCCGCTCCTGCTCGCGCGCCGCTCCAAAAGCTCCAGAGTGCAAGAGGCAGAATGGGCCCCCTCTTTGGATTCCTCCTCCTCCTCCATCCTTCTCCAGCCACTCAGAGTCGTAGGAGACCAAAGGGGCGGGCCTGATGACGCGATGCATGGCTGGCCCGTGCGCATGCACAGAAGCGCCCATTCTGCCTCTTGGACTTCTCGTGAGCTCTTGGAGGCGGCATGCATGCTGGCGGCGTGGAAATAGAAGCAATGACGGAGGAGGAGAAGAAGGACGCTTTGGGGTCATTTCCCTACTGCATCTCAAAGGTCGGTCTTTTTACTTTGGGGTGGGTCCTTGATTGTTCTGTGGCATGTCTCTATGTTTATTTTTAATGTTTAAAAAGGTCCTTTTACCTCCAAAGCCTCTCTGATTGCTTTGTTCCTTGAGAAATACTGTATATGTTGGGGAAAATGAAAATGTGGGAGAAATGCGGTGGTTGGATGTATTTTTGCATGCCCCTTTGTTTACCTTGCTGAGTATTAAATGGCCTTGCAGTTCAAAAGCCTCTCTTCTTACTTTCTGGCTGATAATATGTGTGGTAATATGGCAGTGTGGGAGAAATGGGGTGGTTGGATGTATTTTATGCTCTGTTTTATATTGTTGTTATTAAATTGAAATGTTGATGTTTTATAACTTCATTTTATGTAAACTGCCCCGAGCCTGCTGGAAGGAGCGGTACATAAAAATGAATAATAAATATAAATAAATAAATAAGAAAATAGTTATACGTTTTACATTTCTGGGCAGGTGATCTTTGGGACTTGGTTTTTTAATCAGTAGCTCCCATGCTGAAAAAGTGTGAGCACCCCTGATGTAGGTGAACTACAACTCCAAAATTTAAGCTCAATGCTCACCAGACCCTTCCAATATTTTCTGTTGGTCATGGGAGCTCTGTGTGCCAAGTTTGGTTCAATTCCATCATTGGTAGAGTTCAGAATGCTCTTTGATTGTAGGTGAACTATAAATCCCAGCAACTACAACTCCCAACTGTCAAAGCCTATTTTCCTCAAACTCCACCAGTGTTTACAATTGGGCATATTGAGCATTTGTGCCAAGCTTGGTCCAGATCCCCCATTGTTTGAGTCCACAGTGCTCTCTGTATGTAGGTGAACTACAATTCCAAAACTCAAAGCCAATGCCCACCAAACCCTTCCAGTATTTTCTGTTGGTCACAGAAGTTCTGTGTACCAAGGAGAGGCAGATCTTAGTGGAGGCAAAGTAAGTGGCTGCCTCAGGGTGCCACGTGGCAAAGGGCGCATCCGGCCGCAGCTGCCAGGTTCGGCACATCATGCTGCGCCATTGCTGCGGGCGGGCGGCGCGCGGGCAGGAGGCTCCGCCCCGGCTGCAAAATGTTCCATCCTTTTCATCCAGAAGCACTCGGTCCCAATAACACATGTGCTAAACTAGCTGTTTGCGTGCATGCGTGCTCTGGCGTGCCCTCATCACCACACTGAAGACCTAGGGGGCGCCAAAAAAAGGTTGGCTTACTATAATTTTTTACCTTCATCCGGTCCTGGTGCCAAGTTTAGTTCAATTCCATTGTTGGTAGAATTCGGAATGCTCTTAGATTGTAAGCGAACTATGAATCCCAGCATCTACAAGTCCCAAATGACACCTCCAAAACCCCACCAGCATTGAAACATCAGGAGAGAAAGCTTCTGGAACATGGCTATACAGCTTGTAAAACTTACAACAATCCAACGAAAATAATGTTATGGTTTGGGGTCGCGGCATTAGGAAAGCTGAGAAACACTGTTCTGCAGTATCTTTGCGTGTGGTCCTTGGTGATTGACAGCCTCCCAAAAGATAGGCCCACCTTGGATAGGGACCCTTTTGGCACATGTTTTCCTCTCCAGCTCTTCCACTTACTTTCTCTTTTCCTTGCCTTAATGCAGTGTTTCCCAACCAGTGTGCCAGGGCACACTAGTGTGCCGTGAGCGATCATCAGGTGTGCCGTGGGAAATTGGAACCTCCAGGAGGGGAGGGGGGAGAGTCTAGTGTGTTGAAGTATAAAAACCCTAAGAAACCTACCTCGATAAAGGCACAAAATTACAAACACCCCCCCTCCCCACCTGTTGTCTACTTGGGCTCTCCCTCCCCATGCATTGGGAAGGCCCGCCTCCCTTTCCCCAAGTAGAGACCTCCTCTTGCCTCCTGGGGGTTCTGTGTGGGAAGTTTGGCTCAGTTCTATCATTGGTGGGGTTCAGAATGCTCTTTGATTGTAGGGGAACTATAAATCCCAGCAACTACAACTCCCAAATGTCAAGGTCTATTTCCCCTGAACTCCATCTGCGTTCATATTTGGGCATATTGAGTATTCATGCCAAGTTTGGTCCTGATCCAACATTGTTTCAGTCCACAGTGCTCTCTGGGTGTAGGTGAACTACAACTTCCAGACTCAAGGTCAATTCCCAAGCAAACCCTTTCATTAATTTCTGTTGGTAATGAGAGTTCAATATGCCAAGTTTGGTTCAATTCCTTTGTTGCAAGAGTTCAGGATGCTCTTTGATTGTGTGTTAACTATAAATCCCAAAAACTGTAACTCCCAAATGTCAAGGTCTATTTTCCCCAAACTCCATCTGTGTTCGCATTTGGATATATTGAGTATTCATGCCAAGTTTGGTCCTGATCCAACATTGTTTGAGTCGACAGTGCTCTCTGGATATAGGTGAACCACATCTCCAAAACTCAAGGTCAATGCCCACCAAACTCTTATAGTATTTTCTCTTGCTTATGGGAGTTCTGTGTGGGAAGTTTGTGTTTTTCTGCCATTCCTGCCAGGATATCTATGTTGTGTTTATCAAAACAGGCCCAGGTTTCACACTGAGTGTATAAATACATTAAAAAACATATTAACTATATGTACTACTGTGTTAGAGTGTCATTTTGTGTCATTTTGGTTGGTGGTGTGCCCCAGGATTTTGCAAATGTAAAAAGTGTGCCGCGGCTCAAAAAAAAGGTTGGGAAACACTGCCTTAGTGATGGACAGCCTCCCAAAAGACTAGGCCCACCTTGGATAGAGACCCTTTTGGCACATGTTTTCCTCTCCAGCTCTTCCACTTACTTTCTCTTTTCCTTGCCTTAATGCAGTGTTTCTTAACCTGGGGGTCGGGACCCCTGGAGGGGTCGCGAGATGGTGTCAGAGGGGTCGCCAAAGACCACCAGTATTTTCTGTTGGTTATAGGGGTTCTCTGTGGGAAGTTAGGCCCAATTCCATCGTTGGTGGAGTTCAGAATGCTCTTTGGTTGTAGGTGAACTATAAATCCCAGCAACTACAGTTCCCATGTTTCAAGTCTACTTTCTAGTGTTCACATTTGGGCATCTTGAGTCTTCATGCCAAGTTTGGTCCAGATCCATCACTGTTTGAGTCCACAGTGCTCTCTGGATATAGGTGAACTACAAGTCCAAAAATCAAGGTCAATGCCCATCAAATCCTTCCAGTATTTTCTCTTGGTCATGGGAGCTCTGTGTGCCATCATTAGTGGAGTTCAGAATGCTCTTTGATTGTAGGTTAATGGTAAATCCCAGCAACTACAACTCCCAAATAACAAAATAAATCCACACACACCCTAATCCCCCAGTATTCAAATTTCGGTGCATTAGGTATTTGTGCCAAATTTGGTCCAGTGAATGAAAATGCATCCTGGCTATCATATATTTACATTACGATTCATAACAGTAGCAAAATTACAGTTATGAAGTAGCAACAAAACTAATTTTATGGTTGGGGGTCACCACAACATGAGGAACTGTATGAAGGGGTCGCGGCGTCAGGAAGGTTGAGAAAGACTGCCTTAATGCATCCAGCTAATGAGGCGTCCCTTGCACTTGCTCTTTGGCCACATGGATAACAGACTTGGCCGGTCCTGCCACAAGCCTTCTCGCTTAGCCCACATTAGCACATCATGTGCCTCCTTCCACATTTCTTCCTTCTCTTTAAACAGCTGCAAAGGAGGAGGGATCACCAAGCAAGCTCCCTTTGGAATTGGGATTCCTTCTGGGTCCTACGGCCGGACTCTGCATCATCCTTGCGGGCTCTCCGAATGCTCCCCATCTCTCTTTCACTTGGATTTTCCATGCTTGCCTTCCTTCTTATCCTGGCTGCTCAGACCCATCTCCGGCACCAGCTTTGGGGGGCCCCTTCTAAAAAAAACCCTCCTTTTTGGGTATGCTTTATTCTAAATCACTGCCATGAGGAATATGAACCAGCTCCTTTTCTTGGCTGCGCTTTCCTTTTACATTAACGGTGAGTGACTCTTTTCTTTTCGGTCCCCGTACAGTTTGACAGCAGGACGGCTGCTTTGGAGCAGCACTTAGAAACCTCTGGAGAGGAAGAAGCAGTTGAAAAGTCTTATCTTTTGCACAAAATGGGTCATGCCTAGCAAGCGAGGAGAAAGGCGTGTGAATAGGCATTCTGTCGGTGCGTGTTAATGTTGTTTTGCGAGGGTCGAAATCTTCACTCGTGCCAAACTAGGATGCCAAATAGATGGCCCGGCCACTAGTCCTTAATAGTAGCGGCAACTGTGATATGATTATTATTGCAGGACCGAAACTTCGCAAGTCTTTCTCCTCTTCTATTTAGAGAAATAGCATCCAAGAGATGGTTCATACATCTTCGCCATAGCGTTCTCTGTTCAACATACCTTGCAAATCTCTCTGTTTTCTTCCCAGTACCATAATAAGGAACTACGATTCTAGAAAGAAGGGTTTGAATCCCATGCTCAGCCATAGAAACTCACTGGGATGTTCCCGAGCAAGTCACACTGTCTCGGCCTCAGAGGAAATTTTGCCGAGAGAGCCCTGCAATAGGTTTGCCATTAACAACTTGACACAACAATCTTGACCATTGTTTTAGCACGTTGCGTTGCTGTTTTGACAACTCAATCTATCCCAACCTTTAGTTCAGTGTTTATCAATCTGGGGAGGGCAGGTTTGCAAGGGGGTGTCAAAGGGGTCACCAAAGACCATCAGAAAACACAGTATTTTCTGTTGGTCATGGGAGTTCTGTGTGGGAAGTTTGGCCCAAGTCTGTCGTTGGTGGGGTACAGAATGCTCTTTGATTGTAGGGGAATTATAAATCCCATCAACTACAACTCCCAAAAGTCAAGGTCTATTTTCCCAAAACTCTACCAGTGTTCACATTTGGGAATATTGAGTCTCCGTGCCAAGTTTGGTCCAAATCCATCGTTGTTTGACTCCACAGTGCTCTCTGGATGTAGGTGAACTACAACTCCAAAACTCAAGGTCAATTCCCATCTAACCCTTCCAGTATTTTCTCTTGGTCATGGGAGTTCTGTGTGCCAAGCTTGGTTCAATTCTATTGGTGCCAGGCATGTAGCCGGGGGGGGGGGGGGATTGGGGGCTTCACCCCCCGAAATTGTCAGGGTGGTCTGCAAGAAGGCCTTACTGGTGCATTATTTAAACTGTTATGCTTATTCATATCATGATGTGATCACCATGCTCAATATATCCCATATGCATGGGGGTAATGGAATAACAATACAAAAGGTTTGGTAGGGTAGACCCCCTCCCACTCAGACTCAGCCCCTCCCAAATCAAAATCCTGGATACGGCCCTGATTGGTGCCATGTTTGGTCCAGATCCATCATTGTTTGAGTCCACAGTGTTCTATGGATGTAGTTGAACTACAACTCCCAAACTCAAGGTCAATGCCCACCAAACCCTTCCAGTATTTTCTGTTGGTCACGGGAGTTCTGTGTGCCAAGTTTGGTTCAATTCTATTGGTGCAGTTCAGAATGCTCTTTGATGGTAGATCAACTACAAATCTCAGCAACTACATTTCCCAAATGACAAAATAAACCCCCTCCCAACTCCACCAGTTTGGGTGTATCAGGTATTTGTGCCAAACTTGGTCCAGTGAATGAAAATACACCCTGCATATCGGATATTTACATGACGATTCATAACAGTAGCAAAATGACAGTTGTGAAGTAGCAACGAAAATAAAGTTATGGTTGGGGGTCATCACAACAGGAGGAACTGTAGTAAGGGGTCATGGCAATAGGAAGGTTGGGAAACACTGACTTAGTTCGACTGAATTTCAAGCGACTGGTGTAGTTTTAATTCACTGTCCCCATTTTAAGCAGGCCGTGGGTCTAAGTTTCTTTCTCCAAGGACTAGTTATCCTTTCTCATCCTTATGATTTCATTCATGAAGACGCACTTTACTTGTGGGATAGAGTAGTCACTGAAACTCGAAAACACTTAACTGATGCCGAAATGCAAGCCTCTGGGGCGATCCTGCCGACAGAAGTAATGCCACGGTGAGCTTTTTGAAAAGATAACGAAACTACGATTTTCTTCATTTTCCTTGACTTTTATTTCGTGTAGGACTTACAGGCCAGGTTGTATTTTAAGAAAGCGCAGGGACTGGATTGATAGGTCAATTCCAATAAATCGGAGCATGTCTTTAGGTAGCATGAATAAATCATTTCCTATTGAGCATCCTCAGATGTAATAACTGCAGTGTTCAATAATTTAAGAAGGCGGTCTCAGCCTACATTTTTGAATGCACTCCTTCTGGTCAGTCAACTCACGTTGGAAAGATCAAACTTAGAATCAGGCTAGGGCTGTGTTGCTGTGAGTTTTCAGGGCGGTGTGCAGGGCCGGACCTAGGTAATTTTAAATGGTAAGCGAACAGTATTTTGACGCCCCCCAACCAATCACTGATAGATAGATAAATATATATACTAGCTTGGGGACTCGGCGTTGCCCAGGTTTTTTGAGAAACATATTAGTTGGTGTGTAGTAGTTATTTATGTGGCTCACAGTGGTGTCAGGAAGTTAGTGAAGGCACTGTGAGTCCCATCGTCCATGGTGTAACCTCCTCCAAACAGCACCAGGACATAGAGTGGATCATCCCCCAAAGCTCACCAGGACGTGAAGGCAGTCTTGGGGGTGATGTGTGGCAAGTGTGGTCAGGGGCGGATCTTAGTGGAGGCAAAGTAAGCGGCCGCCTCAGGGCGCCACGTGGCCAAGGGCGCATCCAGGGCCTGGCGCCACGCCCCCAGGGGTGCTGCCTGAGTGGGAGGAAGGCTCAGTCCCACCCCGCAGGCTCCGGATGCCGCCAAGGATGGTTTGCGCAGGGCGAGAGAGGAGGAGGAAGAGGCGCGCGCCTTTCCCTTCTTCCTGCCTCGCTCTGCGGCCTGCGCATGTCTCATCCCTCAGTCTGTGCGTGCCTTTCCCCCCGCCCCTGCCGAAGAAGTCCAAAATACCTGGAGGGCCAAAATTTGTCTATGCATCCCATATATATATATCTCAGTGATTGGTTGGGGGCGCCAAAATACTGTTCGCTTACCATCTAAAATTACCTAGGTCCAGCCATGAGTGTGGTCTCGATCAGTAATCGGATGAGGGTCACAGCAGACTTGGGAAGTGAGTAGAGGTACTTCAAGTCCCATAATCCGTGGTCCGCCCTCCTCTGAACTGCACCAGGACATAGAGTGGGTAATGGGGGATGTGTGTGCCAAGTGTGGTCTCTTTTGGTCCTTTTAGGTGGCCGCAGTGGTCTGTGGGAACCAAAGTGTTTGAATGTACTACAAATCCCATAATCCGTGGTCCATGTCCCCCAAACCGCACCAGGCCGTAAAGGGGGTAAGGGGGGTTATGTGTCCCACGTTTGGTGCAGGTCACCCGCGCTGGTCACTGTGGCCTGTGAAAGTGGCAGCCAATCAGAACGCTGCCACATACATACACACATACCCACCCACATACAAACAAACATTCAAACATTATACCGCTTTATATTTATTTATATAGTATACTGTATATATATACTGTATATTATAAAGCACAGGGACTGGATTATATACCTTCATTCCCACCATTTTCCCTGCTCTATTCCTATTCTCTTTGAGTGTGTGTGTCTATATCTATATCTATTCCCCTTCCTTCCTTCTCAGCCCTATACCCCAGAATATCAAGGCAGAAAATCCCACATTATCTGAGTGTGGACTCAGATATTCAAAGCAGATATTGTGGGATATAGGGCTGTGTGGAAGGGCCCTCACCCTTTTCCCTCCCCTCTTCCTATTCTTTGTGTGGGTCTGTACATTCCCCATCCTTCCTTCCCCTCCTCACCCTTTTCCTTGCCCCCTTCCTATTCTCTTTCCCCTTCTTGCCTTCTCACCCTTTTCCCTCCCCTCTTCCTATTCTCTTTTTGTGTGTATGTATATATGTGTGTGTATCAGGTCTAGGCTAATTTCGGGAGCAAGGGCCCGGGGGTTGGGCTAGGTGCCCTCTGGCTGGCAGGCTCATCTGGCCGCTCAGTCCTGCTCCCGACCCCCAGGTAAGGGCGCCCACATGGCCTCTTCCCTCGCCCCACATGCACCGGTGGCAGCAGCGGCAACAGAGGGAGGAGACGCGCGGGGGGCAAGGGAGACGGGAAAGGCGGGCGCCTCTGCCCCCTTCTCTCTCGCCCTGCGCAAGGCATCCTCAGTGGGGGCAGGGGGGGAGGAAAGGGTACGCAGGGTGAGGGATAAGACGTACACAGGGCGAGGCAGGGAGAAGAGAAAGGCGCACGCCTCTCCCTCCTCCTCTCCCGCCCTGCGCGAGCCTTCCTCCCATCCTGCCGGCACCCCTGGGGGCGTGGCACACGGCCCTGGATGCGCCCTTTGGCCACGTGGTGCCTTGAGGCGGCCACTTAATTTGCCTCCACTAAGATCCGCCCTTGCCGTGTGGCCATATTCCAGAAGCCTCCTCTCCTGACGTTTCACCCACATCTATGGCAGGCATCCCCCGAGGTTGTGAGGTCTGCTGGAAACTAGGCAAGTGAGGTTTATATATCTGTGGAATATCCACGGTAATTTTTGAATGTTCTCCTTCTGGTCAGTCAACGTTAAAGAGATCAGACTTAGAATCAGACCAGGACTGATCATATAAACCAGTGTTTCTCAACCTTCCTAATGCCGCAACCCCTTAATATAGTTCTTCATGTTGTGGTGACCCCCCCATAACATTATTATTGTTGCTACTTTCATAACTGTAATTTTGCTACTGTTATGAAATCGTAATGTAAATATCTGATATGTAGGATGGATTTTCATTCACTGGACCAAATTTGGCACAAATACCCGATACACCCAAATTCATCAATTGGGAATTGTAGTTGCTGTGATTTCTAGTTCACCTACAATCAAAGAACATTCTGAACTCCACCAACAATTGAATTGGGCCAAACTTCCCACATAGAACTCCCATGACCAACAGAAAATATTTTCTGACGGTGACCCCTCTGACACCCCGCTCGTAACCCCCCACCAGGGGTCCCGACCGCCAGGATGAGAAAGGCTGATATAATCTCCACCGAACATGATATCTTTCAGTTGTGTTGGATGATAACTCCATCCAGATATTTTTGGCTAAGGGTGATGGGAATTGTAGTTGGACACATCTGGAAAGTAACAAGAATAGACACACAAATATATTGGATGGAGAGGTGTGAATATTAGCCAGCTTTAACCAGGAGAGATATAGATTCCATTCAGTCCTGCAATACTGCAGAATGCGTACTTGTCTGGACAACTCCTTTGTAAACAGAAAGGCCATTATCTTTCTAAAATAAGCATAATATTCCCAATGGGTAGATAGGTATTTTTAAAGCACAACTCCTCTTCTGAATTGCCAGAGAAGATTGTTGTCAATGTGACTTAAATTGTCGCTGTAGTCAAAATGTGTCATAAGATCCACAACATTTGGTGAAATGATATCTATCGTATCTATTGTATCTCTCTATCTATCTATCTATCTATCTATCTACCTATCTGGGTTGCTGTGAGTTTTCCAGGCTGTATGGACATTTTCCAGAAGCATTCTCTCCTCACATTTCACCCACATCTATGGTAAGGATCCTCAGAGGTTGATGGGTCTTTTGGAAACTAGGCACGTGAGGCTTATATATCCGTTACCGTGTTTCCAACAGACCCCTCAACCTCTGAGGATCCTTACCATAGATGTGGGTGAAACGTCAGGAGAAAATGCTTCTGGAACATGTCAATACCACCCAGAAAACTCACAGCAGCCTAGTGATTCCGGCCATGAAAGCATTCGACAACATATGTATCTGTGTATTGTTTATCTATCTATATAACTGAATTATTCCCATGCTATTTTCTGTTGTTTGTTAGCGACTTGGGCAAACGGAGGCCAATAAGGACTGGAAAGTTGTAAGACCCAGTTCTAGAAACCAAGACAAGGTTTCACCGTGATTTGTAAATGGTCACCACATAGATAAACTGGTTATTTCATGCGGGATAGTCAGAGAGGAACCTGCAAACTTTACAAAATGCAAAGAAAAAAAATCCAAGCCAACTTGCTGGTGACATCTAGTGGCATATCCCTCCTTTTGACAAAAAAATCCAGAGAAAACAAAAGTACCAAACTAGATAGTTCACAAACAGGGTGTGTTTTGGGCGTGAAAGATGAAACCAGCATTTGGAGGAGAAAAGACAAAAAGTCAGAAAATGAGAAATGGAGAGAGAAAAGAAGTTGGAAGGGAGGGGGCTAAAAATTGGAGGTGTGTCTGGAGAAGAGACGATATAGCCGTGGTTCCCAACCTTTTTTTGACCAGGCCCCATTTGACCAGGGACCACTTTGACCAGGGACCACTCTCCTGCGCACTCCCACCCCTGCGCGCTCTTGCCATTGCGCGTGCTCCTGCTGTTGTTTTCTGCCCATACAGCGCTTCTTCTGCCTGCGGGGCATTGCAGGAAGGAGAAAGCACGAGGCGGGGCATCCAGAGGGAGCGCTCCGCCCTGCCTGTCTCACCGGCAACGGAGGCTGCACAGCTGCTTCTGGACGAGAGAGAGGCAGGGCGCTCCCTTCAGAGGCCCCGGCTCATGCTTCCTTCTTCCTGCAATGCCCCGCAGGTGAAAGAAGCATAGCGAGAGTGGAAGCCAGCAGCAGGAGCACGCATGCATACAGGGTGTGCGCGTTCATGGCAGGAGCGCCCCATCCAGCTGGTGAGGCCCGAAGATCACCTGGATGGGGGCCGAAGATCTACTAGTAGCTCCCGAGCTACCTAATGAGCACCCCTGCTTGGCACTATAAGAGGGTTTTGCGAGACCAGTCATTCTTGATGCAACAGTGTAGTAACGGTGAGGCCACGGACCATATTTTCGCTTTTGCAGACTACTGGTGTTCCATGGATCGCAGGTTGGGAACAACTGCTATATTGGCTGGGCAAGAGCTAGGTAACTAAGCTGGTTTTTTGTTTTTGTTTTTTTGAGAGAAGCAAATAACTGGGTGAAACATTTGGGGTGGAAAACAGTTGGAAAGATGGTTAAGTATTGGATGAAGTGTTTCAAGCAGAAGAGGTGAACAAGGAGGGAAATGATAAAGTACCCCTTGTCGTTGTGCTGTTCCTTATCTTTTTAGGTTTCATGGGTCAGAGCTGGAACAAATATAGACAAACAATATTATGGTCAAAGCTGCAGCAAACCATTTTGGCTCAAACCTATAAGATTTTATCCCTCTCCTCTCCCTTCTCCTTTCCTGAGTTGATGAACCACAGTTGTTCCTCCGCATCGGTGGCTTTGACATTTGCTGATTTGATTATTCACAGATTTTATTATTCTCTGTTTACATTCTACAAGCCGTACTGAAGGATCTAGAGCAGTGGTTCTCAACCTGTGGGTTCCCAGGTATTTTGGGTTACAACTCCCAGAAATCCCAGCCAGTTTACCAGATTTTAGGATTTCTGGGAGTTGAAGGCCACAGGTTGAAACCCCACAGTTTAAGAACTACGGACCCAGAGGTTTCCAGAAGGAACACCTCCGTAGGAATCTCTAATGCAGTACTATGGTCTAATTGAGTATTCTGTTCATCAAGACTAGACTACTGTAACGCTCTTTACATTGGTCTACCTTTGTCGGTGACCCGGAAACTTCAGCTAGTGCAAAATGCCGCAGCCCGCGTGCTCACAGGCACACCTGTGGGCTACCGTATCACACCTATACTGCGGGAATTGCACTGGCTACCTATCCAATTCCAGATTACCTTCAAAGTGTTAGTTTTGACTTTGAAGGCCTTGTATGGTCTGGGGCCAGTGTACTTGAGGGACCGCCTCTCCCCATATTGTCCCATGAGATCACTGAGATCTGAAGACAAAGATCTCCTACTTGTCCCAAAGATCTCCTACTTGTGCCAAAGCCTACCACCTCACGTCAACGAGAAGGGCATTCTCGATCATTGGCCCCACGCTTTGGAATTCCCTGCTGCCGGAAGCTAGGTCGCTCCGTGACCTCCTGGCTTTCCGGAAAGCCTGTAAGACCTGGCTATTTCGGCAGGCTTTTGTAACTGAGTCAGCTTAAATGAGCGTTTACTGCTGCTAATGCACTCTTTCAGTGTTTATTGTTGCTGCTTTTATTGTGGTTGCGGTTTTAGTGCTTTAGTGTTTTTACTGTTTTAGGTATTATTGTATTTGTATCCCTGCACCTGTGAGCCGCCCCGAACCACCTGGGAGTGGCGGCTAAGAAGTCCAATCAATCAATCAATAAATAAATAAATAAAATCAAGTTTAGACTCAATTAAAAAGACCTCAGAACTAAAGAACCACCTTCTGTCCTCCAGATAGGACATCACACACTCACTAAGTCACCCATCCACCTGATTTTGGAGTATCTCGGGATTCTGGATAAGGGATTCTCGACCTGCAATGACCAAAATATTTGCATTTTGTGAACCCGATTCTCTCTGTCTTGCAGGAAGTGACACAGCTGATGCTGAAGAAAGGTTGATGAACCATCTCCTCAACACTTCCCGCTACAACAATCTAATTCGCCCAGCCTTCAACTCCTCACAATTGGTAGTCATAGAGCTGCAAGTGGTCCTGGCCCAGCTCATCAATGTGGTAGGTTGGACTAATGTTAGCTCTTCCTCCATAGCTGAATGTAAGACAAGGGTGAACACACACACACACTAATTCCAGAACTAGATGGAATCCACTTCTGGGATTATTTTTTTTAGCAGAGATGGATAGTTTCTTTTAAATGTTAATAATAATAATAATACTGTTTATTTCTATTCCGCTCTTCTCACCCCAAAGGGGACTCAGTGTGGATTACAATACACATACGACAGACAGTCCCTGTCGGAAAGACATACAATTACACATACACAAATACAGTGCAGTTTTTAGAAGGACTTCTTTCCTGGCTGCGTCATACAGGTGGGCGGTCATCGGATGCTCCATTACATCATTGTTGTTATGTCCCTGCGTCATTGCGCCATCACGTCACAAGGGGGTGCTGTTGTTCTATCCTCATGACAGGAGCCTCTTGTTTCCACCACTTCCGCCCCTCCCTTCTCCGTCAGCCTATTTCAGACAAGTCTGTGCAAAAGTCCTTCCCCACTTTTATGGTCCCATATTTGTTGTTAATTCACAGCTGGGCTATTGAACTGCTTGGGTAAACAGTAGACAGGGCTTACAGCTGGCATCTAACTCAGCCCGGGATTCGATCCTGCAATCTTCAGATCTTCAGATTGCCAGCACAGCTGTTGTTACCGCTGTGCTATCTCTCCGGCCCCCGGAGTACATCTTGGGTACATCTTCAGGCCATGGAAACCCATTTGAGTGATCTTGGGTACATCATCAAGCCATGGAAAGCCATTGTGTGATCTTGGGTACATCTTCAGGTGCCAAGGAAGCCCTTTGGGCGATATTGGGTTCATCTTCAGGCCATGAAAGCCATTGGGTAATCTTAGGTACATTTTCGGATCATGGAAACCTTTTTGGGTGACCTAGGGGCCAATCCTCCTCAGAATAAATCTTGCCCAGACAGTCCTGTATCTCCATAGGCTTGAGTTGACTTGAAGGCATGTAGCAACATCAAAAGTAAGGCTCAAAATAAATTCAGAGCTTAAATCAAATTGTCCAAATTAAACTAGACCCATTGAAAGAGCTGCTAAATGGTCAATCAATAATTTTGTAAATCCCATGGATTTAGTCAGTCTACTTTGGTTAATGATTAGCAACTAGATATAGGCCTAAGCACATAAAGTAGTCATAGCATACAATTATTAAAGTTGGAGCAAAGTCAATAATCCAAACAGGCGTTTGTCATAGTAAATCAGGGGTGAAGAGTAAAAGAAAGACGTGAACAATACTTTGGAAGCACAAGCATTTAGCACGAGCACGTTAACCTTAAATCATTAAAGAAAATCAATTTAGGTTAACATTAGGAGGCTAAGAGAAAATCATTAAATGGAATGGCTACATTCATCATTCACAAACCGGTAAGAAGTAAAGTTTTAAAAACAATTTAAAATTCCTAATAATGTCCAAAAATGTCATGATGTTCCCATCTCCATAAAATAATGGTCCATTGTCAAGCTATGATTTGAAGAAGAAAAAAAACCAGCATTTAATTAATTTTAAAGATGGCTGTTGAAGTGTCCGCCAATTATAAGCAATTCCTACAAACCAAGTCCCAAGTGCCAAGGAAGTTTGCACTCAGTTAATGTGGGGAGCCTTTCCCAGTTATTGAAGGCAAAAAGAAAACTGCTGTAGTCTTTTTCTTGTTACTGCGTAGTATTGGAAGATAAGTTGAGTTTTTCAGCCTCTTTTTGAGCTGAAAAAGCTTCTCTTGGCTTCTAATGGGGTCAAGCTGGGCAGCAAAGCCTGAAGACTATTGCTTGCAATATACGATATATTTCTCTTTCCTCTAATCTCCCTTAACAGTGTGTTTTCTTTTCCAGTCAAAAGGGAGGAAAGGAGGGAAAGGAGATATAGTTCATGTCCTCCTTGTTTGTATGGCTCTCTTTCAAACCTACTTAATTTCCTGGCTTTTGTGTGTATCTAAACGTATTAACTTTATATGTGCATGTTTGTTCCCTTGGAAGTTTTACCCTTATATGTTCACAGGTCTATATGTACCTATATACATATAGATATCTAGAGATTTCCATGTACCTGTAGATCTGTATCTATATGTACACAATATTTTATATGATTTTCCCCCTCACATGTTTGCAAGTCTCTGCGAATCCTATATAGATATAGATAAATATATAGAGGTACCTAACTAACTACCTACCTACCTATCTATCTGTGTATGCATATATAAAATAATTTTATATGGATTTCCCCTCGCATGTTTGCAAGTCTTTGCAAATCCTATATAGATATAATTATCTATTTATAGAGAGATGTCTAATAGATATATATGAATATAGATATATAGGGTGTTAAAGACAGATGCCTCTTAAAAGCCAGACCCTGTTAGAGTAAACAAAAATAGTTTATTGTCCACAAATGACAGTGCTTTAAAGCACTCAAAGGCAACAAAAAGAACACTTGAAAGTCAGTTAAAGTAAATCAGCCTAACCGGCATATACAAAAAACAGTCATAGAGAAACACAAACAGGGCCACGATGTCCTGGGTCATCACCGGGGTGTCGACTTTCAGAGTTGAGCAGCAATCGTCGTCAAGGAAATCGGGTCAAACAGAGGGAGGAGGCAAGCCAAAGTCCAGACAGGAGAGTAATTCACAGGAACCCAAACCACACCAAAGGTGGTACGGCAGCGGCAGCAAGTTACTCCAAGATGAACATGATACCAGATACAGGAATGCAGAGTCACAAGTACGAAACGCAACACCTTGCCAGCCACAAAGTGAAGTACCCAAAGGCCCGCATTTTATTAGTCTTCCATCTTGGACCCATCCAAGCTTGACAACGCCCCATCATTAGCAAGCTCAGCTGCTGTTGCCTCAGCAGCTGCAGACCCTCTCCAAGTGTTCCATCTCCTGTCAAGACTTAGGTCTTCCCAGCAGTCATCAGGATAGCCTGAGGGCCATTCATTGTCATCAGAGAACCCCCAGAAGGTGTCACTGCTTGTGGGTTCCTCGCACACAGCCTGAACCTCCCGCACCCTGGCCCAGTCCATCTCTGGCTTTTCATCTGAAGTACTCCCTTCACTCTGATTTAATATCCTCCCCAGGGAAGCCCTCAAAAGACTCCTCATCAGTAGGCTCTGTAAGTATTTGCCTTATTCATTTGCACTGAGAGATCTCCTCCGCACTTTGTTCACGAGTAAGCCTTTTGCTTCCCCTCTGAGGCATAGAATGGCTATCATCAGCCCGACCCAGTTCCATACGACTGCTAGATGCTGAAGAATCAGCCCCACCCAACTTTCTACTACCAGGAGCAGCAACATAGGGCTTGCAAATATTACAGGGGAAAAGGCACACACACACACACACACACACACACACACACACACATATATATATATATAGAGAGAGAGAGAGAGAGAGATGTATAGATAGATATAAATATAGATATATAGGTCTTGCAAATATTACAGGGAAATGCACACACACACACACAGAGAAAGAGCTGTCTAGATAGATATAAACATAGACATATAGGGCTTGCAAATACTGGGGGAGGGAAATGCACATATATAGAGAGATCTGCAAACATTTCAGGGGGAAATGAATATGTGAAACTAGTAGATATAATTATAGATCTATATCAAGCTCTGCATTGTTTATCTAGGCATTGCATGTTTGCCTGTTACTATGTTGGAAGCCAGCCTGAGTTCCCATGGGGAGATACAAATGAAGTTCTATTATTATTATATTGATGCCATATTGTTTTTGTTGACCCCACTTTGAAATACGGTAAATATTCAAAACATTTAACCTACTGATGCCTCAATTAATATCATTTTATTGGTATTGTTTTATGTCAGCTTGTTCAGCCTGTGATTGTGTCTGGTGTTCATGTTGATGTTCATGATGGGAATGGGGATGATGTTCCTAATGCTGGGCCTGGGTCTGTTGGCATTTGGGATGAGGGTTTGCTTAGGGCCGAATTAAGCTCAGACAAGAGGCCTGAGCTGTCTCAGGAAGATTCACAAGGTCACATTCTTGGGAGAGTCCCAAGCAAAGTTTCAATAAACAGAGGCAAAGTCTTCAGAGACTGAGACAACCGGTTTATCTACAGCAAAAGAGAGATAACAAACCTTCATCTGATGGGAAGGTCAAGAAAAATGCTTTCCTTTCAGTTTTGGGATCTGAAAAAGCTTTATAATGGTTCGTGGGAGAGAGTTGCATCAGTCGGGTTAACGTTATTTTAACACGGTCACGCTTTCAAGTACTCTTAGTTTCATGTACCAAGTTTTGCCAAGCTTAAGATCTGTCTATGAGATTTTCCTGCTGTTTTGTTTCATGGATTCAAGTGCCTAGTTTCATGGATGTTTATGTACTCGTGGAGCTTGTTTTCCTTTGAAGCTTATGGACTATTTTATATATTGGACCTTTACTGTTTTTGCTATTTTTTAAAATTGCTTTGCCTACATATATTCGTCAATAAACTGCTTGCTGATTTTTCCAAGCTGGTGTGGTGTTTAAGGTCAGAGGTGTTCAAGGTCAGAGGTGTTCTTACTCTGGTGTACGACAGGTATCTACTGTATATACTCGAGTATAAGCCTAGTTTTTCAGCCCTTATTTAAGGATGAAAAAGTCCCCCTCGGCTTATACTCGAGTCAAGGTTATTTATTATTTTGCTTATTATGACATTTATTATTTTACTCTATATATTGTTACTAGTAGCATTATATTTATCATTTTACTTAATATTATTATTACATTATTATTACATTTATTATTTTATTATTTATTTCCACCATTTCTACCCTGCTTCTTCTCAACCCCCAAGGGGGGACTCAGAGCGGCCTAACAACGGCAACAATTCGATGCCAAAAGCACAGTATACACATAATAGAAAACCAAAAACAGTCAAAATTAAAATACATTAAAATACAATTAGCATTAAAATACATTAAATTACAATTAGCATTAAAATACATCATATACATTCACATAAGTTAAAAACAGTATTCCGTCCATAATAGAAGCATTGGGCCATGTCCACCAGTTTGCCATTTCAATCCAATCTAAAATGCTGTATCGTGCTAATGTGGAAACGCCTGGTCCCATAACCAGGATTTCACTTTTTTCCTGAATGCCAGGAGGGATGGGGTAGATTGTATATCAATTGGGAGTGCATTCCACAGGCGGGGAGCCACCACCGAGAAGGCCCTATCTCTCGTCCCCACCAACCGCATTTGAGAAGTTGGCGGGAGCGAGAGCAGGGCCTCCCCGGATGATCTTAAAATACGAGGTGGGACGTAGCGGCTGATGCGTTCGGACAAGTAAGCTGGGCCAGAACCGTATAGAGCTTTAAAGGTCAAAACCAGCACTTTGAATTGAGCTCGGAAGTGGACAGGCAGCCAGTGGAACTGACACAACAGGGGGGGGGGTGCTCCCTGTATGTAGCTCCCGTTAGTAGTCTGGCTGCCGCCCGCTGGACTAATTGAAGTTTCCGAACTGTCTTCAAAGGCAGCCCCACGTAGAGTGCGTTGCAGTAAATCTATTATTATTTATTATTATATTTTATAATTGTTATATCAAATAGTCCCCCTTTGGGGGTAGAGAAGAGACAGGGTATAAATACCAGAAATAAATAAATTATCATTACATTTATTATTTTACTCTATTTATTATTGTTAATATTACATTTATTATTTCACACTATTATTATTTTATTGACTTCATAATTATTGAAAGGATACATAAGTGCATTTACATTGAAGGAGGTTAGAATAATGATTTAATCAGAGTTGGACAGTCTTCTCTTAAATTACAGTTTTATGTAAATATTAAAAAACCTTTAACCTTCTGACGCCTCAATTAATGTAATTTTATTGGTATCTAGTTTCATTTTGAAATGTACCAGTAGCTGCTGCATTTCTCACCCTCGGCTTATACTCGAGTCAATCAATTTTCCCAGTTTTTGGTGGTAAAATTAAGTGGCTCGGCTTATATTTGGGTCAGCTTATACTCGAGTATATATGGTATTTTTATTTTGAAATTGACCGGTATTTCTTGCCCTTGGCTTATACTCGAGTCAATACATTTTTCCCAGTTTTTTGTGGTAAAATTGGGTGCCTCAGCTTATATTCGGGTCAGCTTATGCTCGAGCATATACAGCAGGGGTGCTCACACTTTTTCAGCATGCGAGCTACTTATAAAACAACCAAGTCAAAATGATCTCCCTACCCACTACTCAGAGAGCCATAAAAGCAAAATATTTGGAAATTTATTTCAGTGAGTGCCATATAATATATTTTAAGACTGAATTCAATTAAATGTGAGTATAATAAGCCCCTGAATTTATTCATAATAATGATTATAATATTCATTCAGCCTCTGCTACTACTAATAATAATAGTAGTAACAACAACAATAGGTTCCTAGAGTAGAAGGAGACCTCCAAGGGCCATCCAGTCCAACCTCCTTCTGCCATATGGGAAAAGCACAATCAAAGCATTCCTCAGAGATGGCCATTCAGCCTCTGATAATAATAGCAATGGGTTCCTAGAATAGGAGGAGACCTCCAAGGGCCATCCAGTCCAACCTCCTTCTGCACCTGGGCGGCATCGGGAGCCTGCGGGGCGGGACTGAGCCTTCCTCCCGCCCTGCCTGCGATCTACCAGGACGCCCTACGTGATCTACCTAATGAGCACCCCTGATATACAGTAATCACTTCTGCCGCCTTGTCCACATGCTTCCCGGTTTTCATCTGTGAAATGCTGGGAAATATAGATCTCTCTTTCCACTCATTAACTTTCAACATCTGTGCAGAAGAGGTTGTGACAGCTGCTTCAGTTTATGTACAAATCCAGAAAAGGACATTCAAGTGCCACCTCGAAAATTTCACTGGTTGTGGGGGTCAGCAGGTCAGGGTTTTGCCCAGTTTGAGATCCCCGTGTACAACTGGTGTGTGATACAAATGCTGGACTAGATGGGCTGAGGTCCGATTCAGCATGGCTCTTTGTTCTTATGTTCTTATGCAGTTTATGTCAAAAAATCACCAACCCAGTTGTGTGGTGATACCAAAGCCCCGAATCTTTTGGAGTCAAATCCGTTTTCCTTTCACTCCACCGTGCATCGCTTTTCTCTCTCCTTTTGGCCCTGCCTCCGTTGAGCCCTTTTAGGTTATGACTCCTCCATTAATTCTCCCTCCTCTACATTTCCAAAGGCCTCGCTTTCCTTTAAAAGCTTTTCCCCTTCTGTCTAGCAAAATAGCCGGCAGCCGTAGTCATCTTGGGAGCTCAAGAACACTCTAATCTAATTATTGTTTTTTAATGGGCTATAGTTCTCCCAAACCATGATTGAAGCTGTTGCAACCTCGTTTAAAAATGCACTTTGTGTGTGTTTTTATTTTTGCAATATTCTGAATAAATCCACACACTGGAGCGTTGGTCTCTGGAAGGATTATCGAGCTTGATTTTCCGACTAAAGCAATTATATGTAGATGAAATGTTTGCATTCTGTAAGCCATCTCTTCCTTAAGGAATGATAACTCTATTGCTGTCGAATTTGCTAGTTTCAGAGTTGAATTCATGTTTAACTTACTGCCTTTCATAGGATTTGCTATAACAAATCTGTCTTCTCAAGTCTAGGTAATTTGAAGATTTATTTATTTATCATGTCAGAAGCAAATTGAGAATACAGTTACGGTGCATTAAAAACACACAAAGTGCATCTGGTGTCACTGTGAGAAGGTCCTTCATTGTGCATGTGGCAGGGCTCAGGCCGCATTGTAGTAAGTGGTCTGTGGTTGCTCTTCTCCACACTTGCATGCCATGGACTCAACTTTGTCGCCCTGTTTCTGAAGATTGGTTCTGCCTCTCGTGGTGCCAGAGCTCAGCCTGATCACCGCCTTCCAGGTCGCCCAGTCATCTGTGTGCCCAGGAGCGAGTGTCTCATCCTGTCTCAGTCACTGGTTGAGCTTCCAGGTTTTAGCCTGCCACTTTTGGACTCTTGCTTACTGAGGTGCTCCTGAAAGTATCTCTCTAGATCAGTGGTTCCCAACCTTTTTTCACCAGGGACCAGTTGACCAGTGGACCAGGGATCACTTTGACCAGGGACCACTCCCCAACATTAGTACCAAAAGGGTTACTGTCGTGAAGCAGACGCCAATTAAAGCCAAGCCCAGATGTAATCTGAGGGACCGTCTCTCTCCATATTGTCCCATGAGATCACTGCGGTTGGAGGATACCAACCTCCTGGATGTTCCCTCTGTGAAGCTCGCAAGGTTGACTGCAACCCGCAGGAGGGCGTTCTCCGTTATTGCGCCCACGTTGTGGAACGCCCTCCCTGCAGAAACGCGCGCCATTCAAGACTTGCTTCCTTTCAGACGGGCGTGCAAGACCCACCTTTTCCAGCTGGCTTTTGGCCTGTAGGTCTTGCCTGCGCACAGCCCGCTCTGTCACCCGTAGTGTTGTATTTTACACACATGGTGTTAGCTTTTACTGTGTTATGTTGTATTTTAACTGCCGTTTTTTAATTGCTGCTATGTTTTTATCGTGTTTTACCCGGGGCTTGTGAGCCTCCCCGAGCCCTCCGGGAGTGGCGGCATAGAAGCCCAAGAAATAAATAAATAAATAAAAGGGGGTAACAAAAGGTTTATTATACAAGGAATGGGAATGGGACTAACAAAAGACTAGCCTAACCGGCAAAAACCCACAAAAACCCAGGGAAAGCCCAAAAAATCACTGAGGAGAATCTAAAACAAACTCAGGACATCCTCTGTGACGTCCTTCGAGGGATGATCCAAAAGCGTAGTCTGTAACCGGTCCAGGGTCAAGGGCAGGAGAATGACGGAGGAAACGAGGAGACAATCCAAGGTCCGACAGGAGAGAAGGTCCAGCGGAGTTCAAACACCACCACTAGGAACACATGGCTGTAGGAGTAAACTGGATCAGGAACACTATGCAAGATAACAGGATACCACGATAACAGGATACCAAGATACAACTCCTTGGCCGCCACAAGGAGACATTCCCAAAAGCCCACATTTTATAGCCCTAAAGATCAGACTTGCCCGAAGAACACTCCCCTGGATCAGGCGATGCAGCTGCTTCCCTCTCTGCAGCTGACACTCTTTGTGAGTCTCTCCAGGCCCCCCAGCGTCTCTCAAAACTTAGTGTATCCCAGTCATTCCCAGAAGTTTCAGAGGGCCAGTCTTTGTCACTGTCAAATCCCATTAAAGTATCATTACTGTACCAAGGTCCAATCTAGCTCAGTATCACTCTCTTCTGACTCCAGTTCCTCATCTCTGTGAAAGCCTTCAAATGATTCAGAATCAGAGGGAGACATAAGTATCTGCCGAATTCTCTTCCTTTGTTCCAACCCTTCACAGCTGGAATCGCTTGCATTCCTCTTTCCGCCTGCTCCAGCGTTTAGAGTACTATCAGCCCCTCCCAATTGCATACTATTCTCAGACGCTGATGACTCAGCGTCTTCTGCAGCCCTACTATCAGGCAACGCCAAGGGCTGAATTACAACAGTTACGAATCAGTTTTTGGTCAACTTTAGATTTAGTTTGGTTATTTGAGGTGCTGATTCATAAAAGACCATTGGCTAGACCACATCAGCTCTAATTTCTGATACAGAACATATGTCATCCAGTAGTTGCCATCTGCTCGCCTACAGAAAAACATATTTGACAAGCCTTGACACTATAAGTGGGTTTTGCGAGACCAGTCACTCTCATTGTAACGGTGTAGTAACAGTGAGGCTGTGGACCATATTTTAGTTCTTGCCGATCACTGGTGGTCAATAGCCCACAGGTTGGTAACCACTGCTGTAGATCTTAGAAAGCTGTTTCTTGCTTTAAGGTGTTGGCGTGTTGGCTGACAGCCGAACAGGGGATGGGTCGGAGATGTCAACGCCTTGGTCCTTTCATTACTTACTGCTACTTCCTGGTGGATATTAGGTTGTGCAATACCGGCTAAGCAGTATAATTTCTCCAGTGATAATTCAGCATGTCTCATTAAGAGCCACATCCACTCTTTTAATGTGTTGAGATGTGTTCCACACTGGGCATGCGTATTCAGCAGCAGAGTAGCAAAGTGCAAGATGATGTCGTTCAGCCAGATGAAGATGCGGGATATGGGGGTTCAGCGCCTGATGGTTCTATAGGTGTGCAAGATGGTTCTGTAGATGAGAGAATGGAGGGGGGCTTGGAGCAAGATGCTGTTGCTGAGGCAAAGTGTGAAAGTGGAACTGTTGTGGAATCCAACCAGCAGGGAGAGGAGGATAACATTAGCTCATTCGTGGGAGCAGTTGGTTTAGACAGAGATACCAGGCTGCTTCTGAGAGGGCAGAGATTCAGGTGCAGGAAATTAGAAAGAATCCATGAGAAAGAGAGGCAGAAGTAGGCCTTTCAGGGTCAAAGGAATGCACTCATGTTTTGCAGTCCTTAAATAAGTGAAATTAGTTAGGATTTTAGATCAAGAAAAGTTGCTACTGGAGTGAGGAACTCCTGTCTCATTCTTCGTTCATGCCTTAGTTAAAGACCCAAGGTCCACACTCATGTTTTGCTTCTTGTTTTATGGATTTACCTTTGGATTCATGCTCATGTTTTGTTCCTTGTTTCCTAGACTTATTTTGGAATTGATGTTCATGTTTTAACCATGGTTTTCTGGATTTACCTATTGCCTTTGGGATTTCCTTCCTTCATTAACTCTTGGTTGCTTGCCCTTTCATTTACTTAAGGTGCCTTTGTCCTTTTTTATATGTGTTTATTACCATGTTTGTTTCCTGGTGAGTGCTTTGAGCAAGGTGAACTCCTGCTGAGGTGCAACACAAGGGCAGATGTCTTCACTGTGTCTGGTTGTGATCCCCAGGTTGTGCCCATCAGCTTTCATATGATATTATTTCTAGCATCCACTTTTTGCTTGATATTCAAACAGTACTTCTTATAAGTCAGAGCAGGATCTAGAGTGACTCCCGGGTATTTCGGTGTGCTGCAATACTCCAGTGGAATTCCTTCCCAGGAAATCCTCAGAGGTTGAGATGCTTGTCTGTTCTTGAGGTGAAAAGCAAGCATCTGTGTTTTAGATGGATTAGGAATTATTTGGTATTCCCTTTAATGGGCAGTAAGAGCACCTAAAGCTTCAAGGAGCTTCTGTTCAACCAGTTCAAAGATCCCTACCTGAGTGGTGATGGCATTTATTTATTTATTTATTTGCTATGCTTCTATACCGCCTCTCTCAGCCCGAAGATGACTCGAGGCGGTGAACAAGCGGCAGCAAGTGCCCACATACAACACATCATAATAAAATAAAAACAATTATATAAAACCATATAAATTAACAGTTAGAACTACAAAATACAAATCTCAGCTCCACAATCTTAAAATCGGTTTCCGTTTCATCGTCATACTAATCCTTTGATCTTGATTAATTAAAGTTCGTCTGCGAATGCTTGCTCGAACAGCCAAGTCTTGACTTTCTTATGAAATGTCAGGCGGGAGGGGGCCGATCTGATGTCACTAGGAAGGGAGTTCCAAAGCCGAGGAGCCACCACTGAGAAGGCCCTGTCTCTCGTCCCCGCCAGACACGCCTGCAAAGCAGGCGGGACTGAGAGCAGGGCCTCTCCGGATGATCTTAAGCATCTTGATGGTTCATAGAGAGAGACGCGTTCGGACAAGTAAGTTGGACCAGAACCGTTTAGAGCTTTAAAGGCCAAAACCAGCACTTTGAATTGTGCCCGGTAGCAAACTGGTAGCCAGTGGAGCTGGCACAACAGGGGAGTTATACGCTCCCTGAGTGCCACGCCTATTATCAACCTGGCTGCTGCCTGTTGGACCATTTGAAGCTTCCGAGCAGTCTTCAAAGGCAGCTCAACGTAGAGAGTGTTGCAGTAATCTATACGGGGTGTAACCAGAGCATGGACTACCGTGGCCAAGTCAGACTTCCCAAGGTATGGGCGCAGCTGGCGCACAAGTTTTAATTGTGCGAAAAATCATGATCATCAGCATAGATGAAACTCTCTGTCCCTTCTGGGAGCGGCTGGTCATTTGTATAAATGAAGAGGTGAAGACAGGGCATGTATCATCCAAATGAGAAAAGTGGTAGTATCTACTGTATAGATATTTTAAATTTTCTTCTTCTTCTTCCTCTAGAATGAACGTGAGCAGATCATGACCACCAATGTCTGGCTCAATCAGGTAAGCTGTTAGGAATTGTGGGAGTTAAAAGTCCAAAACACCTGGTGGGCTGAAGTCTGCCCATGCCTGGCATAGCCCGTGTCCTGTGCAATTTTGCAGGCAGTTTTAAGTATTTCTAATTTGCATGTGTAATGTATAAAGCAATCAATGTATGAGCTTGCTCCGAAAAGCAAATGGAATTTAAGATGGTATCTCTGTAATGCTTTTAGGAATGGACGGATTACCGCCTATCTTGGGAACCTTCTGAGTATGACGGGATCAATAAGCTAAGGATACCAGCAAAGAAAGTTTGGCTGCCAGATATCGTTCTGTACAACAAGTACGTTATTATGCCTTTTCATTATGTCCAATGATTTAGGGGCAACCCGAACTTTCCTATCAATAAGATATATCTTCCCAGACTTCTCATTGAACCATGAAACTATGAGGGCCAAAAATGACATCAAGTTGTACTGGAGGACCCTGAATAGCTATATTTCATCAGGTTGGGTGGTGGTACATAAAACCATGGATGCGAACCCTGTAGATACGGGAGTTCATATTGATAGCCATTAGATATAAGATTTTTCTTCTTCTTTGTTGAATCAGTGAAGTTACCAGGAGTTTTTTTCTCTCTCTCTCTCTCCTCTCATTTTGAGAAAGAAATGCAATTGCTTTTATGACCCTTCCCTGACACTTATTAGGGACTATTACCATTATTTTTATTTATTTACAGTATTTATATTCTGTCCTTCTCACCCCGAAGGGGACTCAGCAGATCACAGAACACATATACGGCAAACATTTAATGCTGTTATACAAAGACAAGACAGATAACTGTACATAGATAGAGGTATATATAGGCTTTCCCATCTTCAGCTTCTTGGAGGCTGTGCTTGGTTCTAGCCATCCGGGGTGACCAGGGCCGGACCTAAGTAATTTTAAATGGTAAGCGAACAGTATTTTGGCGCCCCCCAACCAATCACACACACACACGCACATATGGATTGGGTGCATAGACAAAATTTTGGCCCTCCAGGTATTTTGGACTTTCTACTGGCTATTTGGAATTGTGGGAGTTGAACTCCAAAACACATGGAGGGCTGAAGTTGACCCATGACACACACACACACACACACACACACATATATATATATATATATATATATATACATCGTATTTTTCGCACCATAAGACGCAGTTTTTTTCCTCCAACAGTAGGCAGAAAAATCAGCCGAGTCGGAGGGAGCGCAGATGCAGGCAGGGGAGGCGCTGGAGCAGAGGGGGCGCGATATACTCACCAAAGTGTCGGGAGACCGCCGCCTCTGTCGCCGCCTCTCCTCTTCTCTGGTCCGTTGCTGGTTCGTCCCTTTCCTTCCCCCCACCCTTTCTTCCCTCGAGCAAAGGGCAGGGGGAAAGGAGCAGGAGGAGGAGCAAAGCAACGTCGCGTCAGAGGAGGAAAATAGAAGAAAAAATATTTCTATTTTCCTCCTCTAAAATCTAGGTGCGTCTTATCAGCCAATGTGCCTTATGGTGTGTGTCTATATATATATATATATATATATATATATATATGTATGTATGTATGTATGTATGTGTGTGTGTGTGTGTATATATATATATATATATATATATATATATTCCTTCCCAGCATTTTCCCTGCTCTATTCCTGCTCTATTCCTATTCTCTTTGAGTGTGTGTGTGTGTCTATATCTATTCCCCTTCCTTCCTTCTCAGCCCTATACCCCAGAATATCAAGGCAGAAAAATCCACATTATCTGAGTATGGACTCAGATATTCAAAGCAGATATTGTGGGATATAGGGCTGTGTGGAAGGGCCCTCACCCTTTTCCCTCCCCTCTTCCTATTCTTTGTGTGGGTATGTAGATTCCCCATCCTTCCTTCCTCCTCACCCTTTTCCTTGCCCCCTTCCTATTCTTTTTCCCCTTCTTACCTTCCCCTTCCTCCCTTCTCACCCTTTTCCCTCCCCTCTTCCTATTCTCTTTTTGTGTGTATGTATATATATGTGTGTATCAGGTCTAGGCTAATTTCGGGAGCAAGGGCCCGGGGGTTGGGCTAGGTGCCCTCTGGCTGGCAGGCTCATCTGGCTGCTCAGTCCTGCTCCCGGCCCCCAGGTAAGGGTGGCCACGTAGCCTCTTCCCTCGCCCTCGTGCACTGGCGGCAGCAGCGGCAACAGAGGGAGGAGACACGTGGGGGGCAAGGGAGACGGGAAAGGCGGGCACCTCTGCCTCCTTCTCTCTCGCCCTGCGCAAGGCATCCTCGGCGGGGGTGGGGGGGGGAAGGCATGCGTAGGGTGAGGGATGAGATGCGCGCAGGGCGCAGGGCAAGGCAGGGAGAAGGGAAAGGCGTGCGCCTCTGCCTCCTCCTCTCTTGCCCTGCGTGAGCCTTCCTCCCACCCTGCTGGCACCCCTGGGGGCGTGGCGCCCGGCCCTGGATGCGCCCTTTGGCCACGTGGCGCCCTGAGGCGGCCGCTTAATTTGCCTCCACTAAGATCCGCCCCTGGGGGTGACTTAATACCTCCCTGCTTTTAGAGCGGTACCTATTTCTCTACTCACATTTGTTTTCGATCTGCTAGGTAGGCAGAAGCTAGGCTGAAAGTTCAGGTGTTCACCCCCATCCGGGCTTCGAACTGTCAACCTTTTGATTGACAAGATTTACTGCAGCTAGTGGTTAGCCTGCTATGCTAAAGCCCGGCGTTTCCTAAGGCTCAGATTGTGATAATACTGATATTTTTGATATTGCCCACTTTTGGCCCACCCTATTATTAGAAGGTGTTCCTAAGAACTTCTCTGAAGTTGACATTGGACTTTGGACTGAATGCAGTCCCCCACTTTTCTTTTCATTTTCATTTCATTTCAATTTCTTATTTGATGAGCCGCTCTCCACCAGAGTGCTCCAAGCGACTTACATAGCAATAAAACAACAAGCATATCAACATTAAATCACAGTTTAAAAGCTTTGACAAAGATCCAAGTTTTGAGAGCTTGGGAGAATGACCGCAAATCAGGTATAGCTCTAATGTATGGAGGTAAGGAGTTCCACAAGGTTGGGGCAAAAACCGAAAAGGCCATGCACCTCGTGGAGTCCAGGCGAGCCTCCCTGGGACCGGGAATAGACAAAAGGTTTTCTTGAGCTGATCTCGGTGGTCTCTGATGGCAGATACGTGAAAGACGCTCTCTGAGGTATTTCAGGCCTCAGAACCAGTGTCTTATAGGTAGCCCAATGTTGTATTGGGAGCCAATGGAGGTGTTGTAGTACTGGAGCTATATGATGTCTCATTGGTGTCCGAGTGAGTAGTCTGGCAACTGTGTTTTGGACCACCTGGATCTTCCGTGTCACTGAGAGAGGAGTACCAGCATACAAAGCATTACAATAACCCAGCCTTGAGGTAACTGTGGCGTGGATTACCATTGCAAGGGCTTCTGTTGGAAGGTAGGCCAGCTGCCTCGCCTGGTGGAGATGGTAAAAGGCCTGTTTATTGATGGTAGAAATCTGAGCTTCCATCGTCAACCAGGAATCCAGCAGGACACCGAGGCTCTTCACCATGGCAGACAGGGCTAATGGTTCACCTTCAAAGGTAGGCAGAGGGCAGGCCAGTTCTAGGGGCCGACCAGGCCATAGGATTTCAGTTTTGGCAGGGTTCACCTTGAGTCTGCTCATGCGCAGCCAGTCTGTCACGGCTTCCAAACACAAGAAGAAGTTATCAGGAATTGTTGTTCTAGATGCAAAAGGAACCGAGTATCGTCGGCATACTGGTAACATTCCAAGCCGAAACTAAGCCAAAACTTTTGCTAGGAACAACGTCACTGCATGTTGAACCTGGGTTATCTCTGTCCTTGCAGTATGGCCAAGAATTGGTCCCACATGTTGTCAAGAAAGGGTGAATATTTTATCACAATCCGATTGTTGACATGATTTGAAACTCAACATTTTCCATAATTCACTTTTTCTTTTGTCTGTTTCTTCAGTGCCGACGGCACGTATGAAGTCTCTGTCTACACGAATGTGGTGGTAAAGAACAACGGCAGCATCTTCTGGCTGCCTCCCGCCATCTACAAAAGTGCCTGCAAGATTGAGGTGAAGCACTTCCCTTTTGACCAACAAAACTGCACCTTGAAGTTCCGCTCGTGGACTTACGACCACACCGAGATCGACATGATCCTGAAGAACACCTCGGCCAGCATGGACGACTTCACTCCGAGCGGCGAGTGGGACATCGTGGCTCTCCCCGGGCGGAGGACGGAGAACCCTTTGGACCCCAGTTATGTGGACCTGACCTACGACTTCATCATCAAGAGGAAACCACTTTTTTATACCATCAACCTCATCATCCCATGCGTGCTCATCACATCCTTGGCGATCCTAGTTTTCTACCTGCCTTCAGATTGTGGAGAGAAGATGACCCTTTGTATTTCTGTCCTGCTCGCCTTGACAGTGTTCTTACTCCTGATCTCCAAAATTGTGCCCCCGACATCACTCGACGTCCCACTGATTGGAAAGTACCTGATGTTCACCATGGTCTTGGTGACCTTCTCCATCGTGACCAGTGTCTGTGTGCTGAATGTCCACCACCGGTCTCCCAGCACGCACGCCATGCCACCTTGGGTGAAGGTGGTCTTCCTCGACAGACTGCCCCGCTACCTGTTCATGCGGCGCCCAGAGAATCATTCTGCAAAGCAACGGCTACGCAACCAGAAGAGGAGCAAAGCTGAAGTCCTGGGTGACTCATCTAATGCGTACAAGGGTTCCACCTACTTTGTGAATACAGCTTCGGTGAAAAAGTATGACCCTAAACTGACGGACCACCTGGACCACACCGGCAGCCACCAAGATGTGAGACTACGTTCCTCGGCCAAGTTTTCTCCTGAAGTCCAAGAGGCAATCGAGGGCGTCAGCTTCATAGCGGACCACATGAGGAGTGAGGATAAGAACGAGAGTGTACGTGATCCAAAACCATTTTGGTCTGTTTGCTGTTGGTTAACATTTGCTAGGTTAGACCCAATAACTCTGTTGTTGAATGATTTGTCAGCTCATTAGTCAATTCTCAGCTCTGGCTGAGAAGTCAAATTTCCTGATTTTAGTCTGTTCACTTGGAGCCTATTTGTGCTAATAATAATAATAATAGGTTGGCAGAAACTGGGCCTAACAGCAGGAGCTCACCCCGCTCCCCGGATTCGAATCGCCAACCTTTCAGTCAGCAAATTCATCAGCTCAGCAGTTTAATAACACTATAACTGTGTAGTGTGAATGGGCCCATGCTCCCAGGGAAATGTGACTGCCATAACATTGGGACGAGGCCAATGGTTGCCAAGTGTTGACCCTCCAGATATTTGGGGTGTCAATTCCCAGAATGTTTGGCACTGGTCACTGGAAGGAAGGAGAAAGAGGAGGAAGGAAGGAAGATGAAAGGGTGGAAGGGAAGGATGGAATGAGAAGGAGGGAGGTAATGAGAAAGGAAAGAGAAGGAAGGAAAGACAAAAGGGAGGGATGGATGGAAGGAAGAGAAAGAGGAAGGAAAGAGGAGGAAGGAAGAGAAGCATGGAAGGAAGGGAAGGAAGGATAAAGGAAAGAGGGAAGGAAGGAAAGACAAAAGGGAAGGAAGGAGAAAAGGAGAGAGGGAAGGAAGGAAAGATGAAAGATTGGAAGGGAAGGATGGAAGGAGAAAGAAGGAGGTAAGGAGGAAGGAAAGAGAAAAGGGAGGGAAGGGTGGAAGGAAGGAAGAAAAGGAAAGAGAGGAAGGAGGAAAGAGGAAAGGAAAGACAAAAAGGAAGGAAGGAAGGAAGGAGAAAAGAGAGGGAAGGAAGAAGGGTGGGAGAAAGAAAGGGGTGAGGGAGGGAAGGAGGAAGGAAGGAAAGAGAAGGAAGGAAAGAGAAAAGGGAGGGAAGGGTGGAAGGAAGGAAGAGAAGGAAAGAGAGGAAGGAGGAAAGAGGAAAGGAAAGGAAAGACAAGAAGGAAGGAAGGAAGGAAGGAAGGAAGGAAGGAAGGAAGGAAGGAGAAAAGAGAGGGAAGGAAGAAGGGTGGGAGAAAGAAGGAGGTGAGGGAGGGAAGGAGGAAGGAAAGAGAGAAGGAAGGAAAGAGAAAAGGGAGGCAAGGGTGGAAGGAAGAGAAGAAGAAAAGAGAAGGGAGGAGGGAGGAAAGAGGGAAGGAAAGACAGGAAGGGAGGGAGGGAGGAAGGAAGGAAGGAAGGGGACAAAAGGGAGGGAAGAAAGGGTGGGTGGGTGGGAGAAAGAAGGAGGCGAGGGAGGGAAGGAGGAAGGAAAGAGAGAAAGGACGAAAGGGTGGAAGGGAAGGAGAAAGAGGGACGGATGGAAGGATAAGATGGTGAGAGAGAGAGAGAGAGAGAGAGAGAGAGAGGAGGGCCAGAGAAAATAGCCCATACATGCTTTATACCATCGGTTGATGTATATATTTGGTTTGCTCTTCCAGGTCGTCGAGGACTGGAAATACGTGGCCATGGTAGTGGACCGGCTATTTCTCTGGATATTTGTCTTAGTCTGTGTGGTGGGGACCGTCGGGTTATTCATGCAGCCGCTTTTTCAAAACCATTTGATTGTCCCGACACCTTAAGAAGCCATTTGAAGACAACGCTGAGGACCATTGACTCACCAGATCAGCTGGATCCCACCTTGGGTTTGGCAAGCATCGTTTGAAGTCCAGTGAAAAGAGGAAGAAGACGGCGGGAAACGTCACTATTCCATTTAATGTTCTTCTGAATTAAAGTGCGCTGGAGGCTTGCGGTGACTGAGGGACTGGCTGGTGAAGAAAAAAGCAAAAAAAAAAATATCACAGAACAACGATTCATTTCTTAATTGTCTATTTAAATGTCACCGGACAGATCCCGGCTTTTAGGTGGCTTCCAAAATATGGTTAGGTCAGAGCTTCAGAGAACCTCTGAAGCTCAACAAGTAAATATGGCAAAAATACCTTTCATGTTGGGACTGAACGAACGCCTCGAAGCTCATGTTTATTTGCTCTTTTGGTTTGAAGTATTTTTGGTTTCAGCTCTCATTTTCCATCTGAATAGTCAGGAGCCAAACGCGAACCTTAAAGCTTGCTTGGCTTATAGATCCAAACCCTGTGTTTGTTTGAGTTCTTAAGCTATTTTTAAAGGGAATGTTGAGAAGGAGAGCAGAGCACATGGAAAGCATTGCAGATGCTCATATACAGATATCCCAGGAAATTCATTTGATTAAACATGTTGTCTCTAGAAATCTCTAGTTCCTCGAAGCGACTAAACACAGAGTCACATTGGAGGACCCGAAGCAATGTTTCTCAACCTTCCTAATGGTGCGCAGGGGCGGATCTTAGTGGAGGCAAAGTAAGCGGCTGCCTCAGGGCGCCACGTGGACAAGGGCGCATCCGGCCCCAGCCGCCAGGTTCGGCGTATCATGCTGCGCAATTGCTGCAGGTGGCCGCCGCGGGCGGGAGGCTCCGCCCTGGCTGCGAAATGTTCTCTGGCTTGTCCTTTTCGGCCTCTTGGGAGTGCGTTTAGCAACTCCCTCCACCAGAAGCTGTTTGTGTGCATGTGTGCTCTGGTGCGTGTGCACACATGTGCCATCATCACCATGCTGAAAACCCAGGGGGCACCAAAAAAAGGTTCGCTTAGTACTATTTTTTACCTTTGTCCAGTCCTGATGGCGTGACCCCTGAATACAGTTCCTCATGTTGTGGTGACCCCCAACCATAACATTATTTCCGTTGCTACTTCATAACTATAATTTTACTACTGTTATGAATCATAATGTAAATATCTGATATGTAGGATATATTTGCATTCACTGGACCAAATTTGGCACAAATACCCAATATGCCCAAATGTTAACACTGGTGGGTTGTGCGGGGGTTGATTTTGTCATTTGGGAGTTGTAGTTTCTGGAATATATAGTTACTCCACAATCAAAGCAGGCCCGAATTATCATTTAGGGCAGCAAGGCCGTGGCCTATGGGCATAAGCCGAGGGGGGCGGCAGATCAACTCCAAACTCTTCCAGTATTTTCTGTTGGTCATGGAGTTCTGTGTGCCAAGTTTGGTTCAATTCCATTGTTGGTGTATTTCAGAATGCTCTTTGATTCAGGCCCGGATTAAGACCTACGCCACACTTTGGAATTACACCCCCTTTCGCACGGCGCCGCTCGGGCCCCACCCCTGGAGGGAGTGACGTCGCTCGGGCCCCGCCCCCAGAGGAAGTGACGTTGCACGGGCCCCGCCCCTGGAGGGAGTGACATCGCTCGGGCTGCACTCCTCCTTCCTCCCTCCTTCTGAGACCACGCCGAGTTGTTCCAGCGGCAGCTGCGCAGCGCCCTTCCACACAGCGCCCCAGTCACGCAGCCGAGCAGCTGCCGCTGGGACAACTCGCTGTGGTCTCAAAAGGAGGGAGGGAGGAGTGCAGCCCGAGCGACGTCACTTCCTCCGGGGGCAGGACCCAAGTGACGTCACTCCCTCCAAGGGCGGGGCCCGAGTGGCGGCGCGCGAAAGGGGGCGTAATTCCAAAGTGTGGCCTAGGGCGCAAAAAGGTCTTAATCCGGGCCTGAATCAAAGAGCATTCTGAAATCCACCAACAATGGAATTGAACCAAACTTGGCACACCGAATTCCATGACCAACAGAAAATACTGGAAGAGTTTGGTGGGCATTGACCTTGAGTTTTGTAGTTCACTACCTCTAGAGAGCACTATGGACTCAAACAGAATCAGGTCATCTACGAATGATTTAGCGCCGGGCACCCCGCGAACGTGCGTTGCGCTACGGGCGAGAGGCGGACCCCTTCCGGCCGCGCTCCGCTCCTGAGACGGACGGCTCTCCGCGCCGGACCAAACTTTGCCACGGATACTCAATATACCCAAATGTGAACACTGATGGTGTTTAGGGAAAATAAGATCTTGACATTTGGGAGTTGTAGTTGCTAGGATTTATAGTTCACCTACAATCAAAGAGCATTCTGAACCCCACCAATGAGAGAATTGGGCCAAACTTCTCACACAGAACCCCCATGCCTTGAAGGGACTCACTGGCACAAGCCTCCCTCCAGCCTCGCATGCTCTCCCTCGCCTGCACATGTGCTCCACGTTGCCATGCACTGAGCACACCTGCTCTCCCCTCCCCGCGTGGAGTGTCAGAAACAGCCCTTCCCTTGGCTGAGAGGCCAGCCAATCACAGCGGAGGAGGGTTTTTCGTGGGAGGATTCACCATTTGTTTCCAAAAAGGAAGAGTGGAACAGCCTTCTCTGCGAAAGGGGTTCCTAAGACCATCAGAAATGTGTGTTTTTGATGGTCTTTGATGACCCTCTGAAACCTCCTCATGACCCCCTTAGAGGTCCTGACCCCAAGGTTGAGAAACACTGACCTAGAGATTCCCAAAGAGAGAACATTTTAAATCAAATCTATGACAACTTTATATGAAAGAATATTGTACGCAATGCTTTGGGACAAGATGTGTTCTGGATTTTTTTTTTCTTTCAGCGTTTGGAATATTTGCATCTACATAATGGAGATGGGACTCAAGTCTCAACACAGAATTATACACATAGACGGACGGTCGTTTTGCACTCAAAAGTTTTGTAATAGTTTTGCGCATGAAACAAAGTTTGTGTACATCGAACCGTCCGGAAGCAAAGATCTCACTGTCTCAACAACCCAAGTGGACAATTTTGGAGTATTTCGGATTTCGAATTCCAGATAACAATTGCTCAAAGGTGCTACAAGATCCCTTTGCATACCTCCCAATGTTGTTGAACCGCATGTCCCAGCATTCCTCACCATTGGCCAGGATGGGAGTTGGAGTTCACAAATATTTGGGAGGCTGCATGATTCTTATATCTACCATGAAAAGAGCCTGTTGAGATTTTTTTTTTCCGTGTAAGTAACAACAGATGTTGTAGGAATACAGTTACCAGTATTCTTCTCAATTGGCTACCTTGGCTGGGGATACTGGGCCTTGAAGTCCAACAGATCGGGATGTTTACAGCTCCATAAAAGCTGAGTCTCATGCAAGACCAGGCCTGGGCAAACTTTGACCCTCCAGGTGTTTTGGACTTCAACTCCCACAATTCCTAACAGCCTACCGGCTGTTAGGAATTATGGGAGTTGGAGTCCAAAACACCTGGAGGGCCAAAGTTTGCCCAGGTCTGTGCAAGACATTCATCTGATGAGGGAATACAAAGAAATGAAGGAAAAGTGGGGAGTAAAAGACACAGAATGTTAGACAGATGTATAGTTTTCAAAGGGAAAATAATAAAATGGAGTCAAAGATGGGACTGAGATCTGAAAAAAATGTGTTAAAATGCTCTATTTTGGTCTTTTATAGAAATGGGAGGAACTATAGGTGTAAATTCATGACTGATGCAGGGGCACAAAAGACAAGTCTATTAAAATAGTATTTTCCTTAAACACTTTCAGAATGGAGCGTGCTCCTTATTTCACACCGTATTCTTTTGCTCTGATATTTGTTTTGGCAAGCAGCAATGCATTGGATTGATAATCCCAACCCAACAGGTCAAAAATAATACTGTTTATTTCTATTCCGCTCTTCTCACCCCGAAGAGGACTCAGTGCGGATTACAATACACATACGACAGATAATCCCTGTCGGAAGACATACAATTTTACACATAGACAGTACAGTGCAGTTTTTAGAAGGATTTCTTTCCTGGCTGTGTCATACAGGGCGTGCGTCACAGGATGTGGATGCTCCATTACGACATCATTGTTGTTATGTCCTTGCGTCATTGCGCCTTTACGTCACAAGGGGATGCTGTTGTTCCATCCTCATGATGGGAGCCTCTGTTTCCACCACTCCCTTCTCCCACAGCCGAACTTTTTCAGATGTTGTAAAGTCTGTGCAAAAATCCTTCCCCACTTTCCATGGTCCCCAAATTGTTGTTTATTCACAGCTGGGCTGTTGAACTGTTTGGGTGGGTAGTGAACAGGGCTCAAATAGCTGGTCGTCCAAGCCAGCTCGGGGATTTGAACTAGCAACCTTCCGATTGCAAGCACAGCTGTGTTACCGCTGTGCTATCTCCCCAGCCCCACATGTCAAAGACACGTGGCAATTGCTAAAACACATGCACACCCAAATGTGCATGTTATTTATTTATTTATTTATTTATTTACATCATTTATACTCCGCCCTTCTCACCCCGCAGGGGACTCAGGGCGGATCACAAAGCACATATACAGGCAAACATTCAATGCCATTTGACATTTGACAACGTATACAGACAGACATAGAGGCAATTTAACATTCCAGCTTCTGGCCACCAGGAGGAGCAGTCACATTCCTTCATTCTTTTTGTGTGTATTTCCTAGAGATTTTATGGCCTCGTAAATCAGTTAAATTTAGCCTCCCCACAAAGGTAGTACCTAAATTTCCTACTTGACAGATGCAACTGTCTTTCGGTTGCAAAGGTCGGCAACAAGCTACACAATTGGTCGAGAGCTCACCCCGACCTGGGCAGGCCTCAAACTCATGACCTACTGGTCAGTAGAGATCTTATGCAGTTGACACCCATTTATTTATTTATTTACTTTATTTATATTCCGCTCTTCTCACCGCGAAGGGGACTCAAGAGCGGATTACAGGTACACTTACTTAGCAGACAATCCCTGCCCTTTCCACATACAACATATAGACGAACAGAGGCAAACTCTGGCCACCAGGGGGAGCTGGTGCACTCCTCATCTCTCAGCGTTCCCAGCGTCCCTTGTTGTTCCTTCCGCATTCCTCAGCGTTCCTGGAGTCCATAATTCAGTCAACATTTGCCTCCCCACTTAATGTGGTGCCTTTATCTCCTACTTGACAGATGCAACTGTCTTTCGGGCTGCAAAGGTCGACAACAGGCTACACTTAAAGGTCGAGGACCCACCTCAACCCAGGCAGGCCTCAAACTCATGACCTACTGGTCAGTAGAGATCTTATGCAGCTGACACCCAGCCAACTGCACCCCATTCCCGGCATCACAGGCATCACTGGATATTGATGCACTGCTGCCAACAGGCATGTAACCAGGGGGGGCTGGGGGGGCTTGGGAGGCTTCAGCCCCCCCCCCCCCAATTCTCAAGCTGGTCCACAAGAAGGCTTTACAGGTGCATTATTTAAACTGTTATGTTTATTCATATCATGACCTGATCACCATGCTCAATATATCCCATATGCATGGGGGTATTCGGATAACAATACAAAAGGTTTGGTAGGGTAGACCCCCTCTCACTCAGTCTCAGCCCCTCCCGAATCAAGCTTAGCCCCTCCCGAATCAAAATCCTGGCTACGGCCCTGGCTGCCAAGTAGAAAGTTCAAAGAGTAAACAATTTGGGAAGGCATGGGTGATGCCAACAAGAAAACCTTAACCTAGAGAGAGAGCTCATGTATTCTCCATATAGTTAGACTGCATCTCCCAACATTTCCTCACCATTGGCTATGTTAGCTGCAGCTGCTGGGTTACCCCATAAAATTAGGACGGTTGTATGATTTCATACATCTCAACTCAGAATATGTGGGTACTGATAGGTATAGGTTTAGGTCAGGGTATCACAACCTTCCTAATGTTGCAACCCCTGAATACAGTTCCTCATGTTGTGGTGACCCCCAACCATCAAATTATTTTTGTTGCTACTTCATATCTGTAATTTTGCTACTGTTATGAATCATCATGTAAATACCTGATATGCAGGATGTATTTTCATTCACTGGACCAAATTTGGCACAATACGCCCAAATTTGAATACTGGTGTGGTTGGGAGGGATTGATTTTGTTATTTGGGAGTTGTAGTTGCTGGGATTTATAGTTCAGCTTTCTCAAAACCTGGATTAAGGCCTGAATTTTATTGCCCAATGATGTGGGAGACACATTTAGGACTGCTCTGATCTCGTAGTTGCTTTCTTTCCCAGCAAAACAACCATAGAATTGGAACAATATTCTTACCTCCCGTGGCACAGCAAGTCAAGATTTTTTTTTCTCATCCGGCTTAATCCAAACAGAAAATCAACTCCTTTCTTTTGATGCAGATCCAAACTCGATGCGTTACCATACAAAGCAATTCTCACGAAATACTTTCCATCTCCTAAGGGCAAATATTTGAGATGAAAATCATCGCCATGGGATAAAGCCTTTTCCCACATCATGCCAGTGGTTGATATGTCCTCTTTGGGGAGTTCCCCATGGCCCTATAGGGGTAAAAAAAAGAGACTTGTCCAATGATGAGAACTGGTTTTGACAGCTATGTGGGAAGAATGGCATCATCTAACTCACTCAGTTCAACCACTTTTAGAAAAAATATAATTATCTGGAGCACAGAATTTGGAAAGGCAAAAAAGCTAGAATTCCTTATAGGAATCTTACGAGACCCCATACATTCCCCCAAGATCACTGCGTTCAGAAGAACAAAATCTTCTGGTAATTCCATCAGTACGTTCCTGCGACCTTTCAGTCACGAGACAAAGAGCCTTCTCCGTGGTGGCGCCAACAATATGGAACGCGTTACCAGACGAAGTTCGCGCTATCACAGAGTTAGTCCCTTTCCGGAGGGCCTGCAAGACGACCCTTTTCAAGCAGGCCTGCAATCTAAGCGCCTCCTGACAATTCTGACCATGCCCTTGCATTTTTATATTACAAATTGATTTATATGTATTTTATACTGTTGTTGTTTTTATGTAAACCGCCCTGAGCCTGTAGGGAGGAGCGATATATAAAAGTACACAACAACAATAATAATAAAATAATAATAATAAGATGCAAAAGAGGGGGGGGGCCTAAGCGCTTCCAGATGTTAGATATTAAGGATTGGATCAAACTGAAGAACAGCAAATTACTTAATTTAGAGGGTCATAATCTAAGATTTGGGGGGCATGCCTATCTGTAGCATGAAAAGGACAGAGCGAATAAAGAATTTAATAGACATATAGAAAGAACTAATCTTTCAGCAACGCAGGAAAGGTAGAAGAAGAGGATTGAACCAAAAACTCCATTATGGCTGCTCCCATTGGAAGCAGTATTGAGACCTCGTAGAATCATGTGTGCCCCGCTCTGGAAGAGACCCTTGAGGCCAAACATCAGATGAAAAATGGCAAGGCAGCCGGGATCAATGGAATCCCACCTGAAGCTTGGAAACAGGGAGGTCATGTACTTCATGCTAAATTCCACGAGCTCCTTGTGAGTTGCTGGGAAAAAGGTGAACTGCCATCAGATCAGATCTTACCAAAGAAAAAAGAGCAATGGAAACTTAAAAGGAGAGAAGAGTTAGGGATAAATGACTAGTTTTGCTTCTATCAGTTACATCAGCATGGGCAAACTTGGGCCCTCCAGGTGTTTTGGACTTCAACTCCCACAATTCCTAACAGTCTCAGGTCCCTTCCTTTCTCCCTCAGCTATTTAAGCGGGCCGGAGGCTGTTCGGAAATCTGGGAGTTGAAGTCATAATAATAATAATAATAATAATAATAATAATGATAATAAACAACTTTATTTATACCCCGCCACCATCTCCACAAAGGGAATTGGGGCAGCTTACATGAGGCCATGCCTATCAGTGCAGTAACACAATATAACACAAGATAACACAAGAACACCAAGAAAAAAAAAACATAAAATACAAAACCAATATAAATAAACAGCACAACACTATAAAATCGGAATATTAAAACACTAAACATGAGCACAGTGGGCAGGGCCAATTTCAAGGTAAAAATTTGTAAAGTGCAATTAAATATATCAGGACAGGGGATCTGGGGATAAGGTAAGATTTAGTTGCACAAACCAGAAAATAAAGTGCTTCTGAGGGCCTTTTATGCAGAGTTTGGTCAGGAATTATCTTACATTCAATCATTGAAGACACACTGGAACAGCCAAGTTTTCAGGCTCCTCCTAAAGATTGCCAGGGTGAGGGCTTGCCTGATATCTCTGGGGAGCGAATTCCAGAGCCGAGGGGCCACTACAGAGAAGGCCCTCTCCTTCATCCCCACAAGTCGCACTTGCGATGGAGGCGGGAGCGAGAGAAGGACTTCTCCAGAAGATCGGAAATCACCTGGAGGGCCCAAGTTTGCCCATGCCTGTACATCCAAATGGCCAAGCTTACAAATGGTATTAGAGGAGGACATAATGAAGAATTTTTAATTAAATGGAGGCTGGCATTTGGCTTTCTGGAAAGGAAGACAACGGTGGATTTGAAAGTAGCCACAAAGGGAATTTATTAAGATACAAAATAAGGGTAGATGCTTATTAGATATGAGATCCACATTAAGTGGTGTAAGATGTCTTGGGTGATGGGTTCACAGGTGGGGGGGGGGGGTTAAGAGGGGTACGGGTTTGGTAAGATGTGATCAGTGTTCAACCATTATCAGTGTACAACCATGCTGCATTATCACAGGATATCTACGCTCTACGCCATTGGAGAAATTATACTATTTTGCCGGTGAGCGGGTTAAAAAGTAAAAAGTACCCTTCCCTTTCAGAGGAGCAGCTAGAAGCCAGTTGAGAGTGAACCCATCGAAGATGGAGATCCTTTGGCTGGGTCACCCAAGTGGGTGTGGGTTCTGGCTGCCTACTCTGGACAGCGAGGCATTACGCCCGTGGCCCTTAGTAAAGAGTCTGCGGGTCCAGTTGGACCTGCTGCTGACAATGGAGGCTCAGGTCTCTGCTGTCAGCAAATCTGCCTTTTTTCATCTGCAACAGGCTAGGCGGCTGGTGCCCTATCTCACCGGAAATGACCTAGCCATGGTGATCCAGGCAACGGTCATCTTGAGGTTAGACTACTGTAACGCCCTTTACATTGGTCTTCCTTTGTCGGTCATCCGGAAGCTTAAGCTGGTGCAGAACGCGGCAGCGGGACTTCTGGCTGGAGTGCCGGCCAGGGCTCATATCACTCCAACTCTGCAGCGACTGCACTGGTTGCCTATTGAGCACCGGATCATCTTCAAAGTGTTGGTCTTGACCTTTAAGGCCTTGCATGGTCTGGGGCCGGTGTACTTGAGGGACTGTCTACTCCCATATGTTCCCCAGAGATCTCTTCGATCTGAGGATCTCAACCTCCTGCAGATTCCTTCCCTGTGAACCATCCACCTGTCGTCAACCAGACAGATAGTTTTCTCTGTTGCAGCACCATACCTGTGGAATGGCCTGCCGCCCGAAGTTCGAGCAATTAGCGAGCTGCCGGCTTTCCGGAAAGCTTGCAAAACTGCACTATTTCGGCAGGCATTTAGCCTTTAGCCACTCTTGGTTATGGCTCAATATCGTCTAAATTGTTGTATATCTTGTTTTATTGTTTTATGATTCTTGTTGTAGTTCGATATGCTGTAAACCGCCCTGAGCCAATTTGGAAAGGACGGTATACAAATCAAAATTATAAATAAATAAATAAGTGCCACAAATGCACACACGCAGCAACAGTTTGCTTAGAGATAAGAAAGTAGCCATAGTCATACAAGTAGCATTGTCTATACAAGTGTACATGTGCACTGCGTGATAGAAGATATACAGCCAATCAGAGCACGCATGATCAGGACCAATAGCCAGTCCTTCAGGAACAATAGCCAGTCCTGGCAGAGACCAATGAAGTAATGCTAGTTGCTGATAAGAAAATAATATAAAAACTTTTCTAACTACACAACAGGCGCGGCAGCCTTTTTGTTTCTTGACCGGCAGGGTCAAGGGCTGTTCGTCTCAATGTTGATCAGCTTGAAATAAAAAGTCTTGTTTGGAGTTTTCAGTCTTGATCAAGAAGTGTAACAAAACGGGTGTGGTCGCTGTAGATCCAAGGAAGGAATCTGAACACAAAGTTTCTCAAAGTATCAATGTATTGTGTTATAACTGCGACGTAATATCAGGCAAAATAAACATATAAACCCAAGTCGGGTGCCCGACCCCCACAGCTGGGCAAACGTAAATACAAGTGTCATTAGATTATCGGCACAACAGCAAGTGGGGTAACAACACAATAGTCAAGGTGCCGCCGCTGTAAGGTAAAGTAATCCACCCCGATGGGTATTTGTATTCCTACCCCGATAGGTATTTGTAATCCAATGGTAAGGTGTTGGAAGCAGACGAACCAAGAGCCCAATTCAAAGGCTAAGTAGCTCCTCCTATACGGAAAGATAAGGGTGCAGGTGTCATCTCATGGAGTCTTCTGGCCGACGAGGACACAATTGTTCAAGGGTCCCCCCTCGTCGACCCCGGGGGTTGTGCCGATAATCTAATAGAATAGGTAAACGCAACACCACAATATAATGAATAACACAGATATATTTTATCGCATTCAAAAGGACTCAATGGTCAAAAGTGTCAGAAATCAAAGTTGTAAGTTCATTCTCAACATAATCACATATTTTTTAAAGGGGCAATGCCCTATCTGTTATATAATGAACATAAAAAGCATAAACAGCATATACGAGGTGCTAACTCACACAGGAGTGAGCTGAGACGCGCGTAGCTGGAAGGAAAAAGCTCCTCCGTCATCAAAAGCGGACACAGAACCCAGAAGCCTCCCAGGCGCAATACAAATCAAGCTATTAGCATTATTAAAGTGCCAGAAAACAATAATAGAATGCACAATATTAGCAATCACTGGGAGGCTTGCAAAGCGGTCAACGAATAGTTATATTCTGCGCCTTCGTTTCTCCCCGAAAGGGGCTTCTTCAGGACCGTGGGCGTGGTCAATACGGGGATTCTGGAGGGCGTCCAACAGCAGGAGTAACACTATAGCATTAACAAATACAGGCAATGTAACATCAATGCAATACAGTGTATGGCAGTAATAACAGCAAAGGTAAGCAAGGAAATGTATACAATGCATGCAAAAACATCTAAGAAGGAGATAGGAGGTACATACCATCACATATGGGAGCAGAGGCACCGCATAATGCTGTCGATATCAGCGGATATCGGGCTCAAGAGCGCAATTCCAAAGGGGAACCACAGTTAAATAGAGGGAGACCAGGTGATCTTAGATTAGCAATTCACTGATGGCCAGCTGGTCATTAAGCCCTTGGAATTCCTCACATTGTAAATGTACTATCCACTTATTTTCTAGTTGCAGGAGTAGTTTTTTACATTTTGGTGGGGGAGGGGCGAGCTTTCTCAGGACCATAACATTGAAGTCTTCAAAATGATGGTTTTTAGCTTTGAAGTGAGCATAAAGTACAGAATTATCATATCCTGTTCTAAAGCGTGATCTGTGCTCGCAAATTCTTGTCCGGAGTTCCTCGTGGAAATCCCAACATAAAAAGGTCCCCGCAACTACAACTTAAACAATATACAATATTTTTGGAATTGCAGGTGGCCCAAGTATTGATCTTAAATGTTCTATTGTTGTAAGGACTGCTAATGAATCAAACACTACATTTTCCACATTTTTGACCATAATCATTAGATTGTAGTAGAGAAATTTTGTGTTCAGATTCCTTCCTTAGATCAAGAAGTAGCTTTCTAAGATCTACAGAGATACTCACAGAAACACTTCATTAAGCGAGAGTTCAAAAGTGGCAGGCGAAAACCCAGAATCTCAATCAGTGGCTGAGTCTGGATGAAAGACTCCCTCCTGGGCATACAGAAGGCTGGGCAACTTGAAACAGGGTGCGCTCTGGCACCACGAGATGGCGAGCCAACCTTAAGAAATTGGGCTTCAAAGTGGAGTCCATGACATGCGAGTGTGGAGAAGAGCAGACCACAGACCACCTACTACAATGCAATGAGTGATCCTGGACTCATCGCTGAGCCTGGAACCCCAGGTGGCCAGGGGAGCTTTTGCACAGCTCAGGCTTGTGAGCCAGCTGCGCCCATATCTTGGGAAGTCAGACTTGGCCACGGTGGTCCAAGCTCTGGTTACATCCCGTATAGACTACTGCAACACTCTCTACGTGGGGTTGCCTTTGAAGACTGTTCGGAAGCTGCAACTAGTCCAACAGACAGCAGCCAGGTTGATAACAGGAGCGGCATTCAGAGAGTGTACAACTCCCCTGTTGTGCCAGCTCCACTGGCTGCCAATTAGCTTCCGGGCGCAATTCAAAGTGCTGGTGTTGACCTACAAAACCCTATACAGTTCCAGCCCAGTTTACCTGTCCGAACAGATTCTCCCCTATGAACCATCAAGAGTGCTAAGATCATCTGGAAAGGCCCTGCTCTCGGTCCCACCACCTTCGCAGGCGCGTCTGGTGGGGACGAGAGACAGGGCCTTTTCTGTGGAGGCCCCCCTCCCTCCTGACTTTTAGGAAACGGGTGAAAATGTGGCTGTGAAATGAGGCCTTCGCAGAATGAAGGAGGAGATCGCGAATATATGGATCAAGTTGGACTTGATTTTACTTTGGCGAAAGGCTTTTTAAATGTATTTATTGTACTGTATTTTATTGTAAATTTTATTGTAAATTTACGATATTATTAGATTTTAAATGTTAGCATTGAATACTTGCTGTTTGCCGGTCTGAGTCCCTCTTCGGAGGTGAGAAGGCTGGGGTAGGAAAGTTTTAAATAAATAAATAAATAAACCAGAGCCCTGTCATATGCAAAATGGAGGACCTTCTCCTAGAGACACCAGAGGCACTCCAAGTGGCCAGCTTTTGGTCAAAGGAAATTGAGCACAATGCCAAGCTTTGAACTTTGTTTGTGGTTTTTGTATATATTACTAGCTGTACCCGGCACGCGTTGCTGTGCCCTATTTAGGAGATGCGAGAAAGTCTGAGTATGTAAGGGTTGGAATTGTTGTTAGTGAACTGGGTGTTTTATGTTTGTGCCTCAGCTCTTTGCCTGCAGTCCTTCGGGTTTGACTTGTACCATGGCCAGGACGGATCAGCTTGGGGAGGGCTTGTCCTGTCAGGGGATCTCTATCTTCACAGGTGCGTCCAGTGTCTGTTGGGGGACTGTTAAAAATCCTTTCCGTATCCTTTTTAGCCACCTTTCTCAAGATCTTCATGTCTAGCTTACTTTCTGCTCCTCTCTTTTTCAAGATGTCCTGCTCTGTGTCTTTTGCACTCATTGGTCGATGTCCGATGAGGCTTTCCTCATGGACAGGCCATCTGAGGGAGCTCTTCCAGCGCTGGGCATCAGAAGGTACTTGGTGATGACCTCCATCCCTTGGAGCCAGCATATAGAGGGGCTGGAGCACCCTCCTTGGCAAACCCCATTGTTGCTGTATGGTCCTCTTATTAATGTGGAATTCCAAGCCACTGGAGATCTTTTGGGAAAGGAAGAAGAGCTCCTCTTGAATGGTGTTGATCTCCATCATGGTCTTCTGATTTGAAAGTGTTGGAGGAGGCTCTGGCACTCATCTGACATTTTGTTATGGGTCGGAATGTTCATGTTGGCTGGCCAGTACAGCAGTTATGCAAATCCGCCCTTATTGGCAGCCAATCATGTTGTCAGAATGTAGAGGCTGGGGGAGTCTTTGGCAGCCCCGGAGGATGCTGGGAAATGTAGTTTTATTTTTACTCGTTGTTTTGGGGGCCTTTTAGGTTTTGGGGGGGAAAGTTTCTTTGCTACAAACGTACCTTGCTTGAGGCCTATTTCTGTTGGCAAGTTTTGTGTTTCTGCGTTGTAATGTTTCTCTGTTTCAGGTAGTCTTCACATGACGACTGTTCCTTTATATATATAGATAACTGTATTCTCAATTCGCTTCTGACACGATAAATTAAAAAAACCTCAATGTACAGCCATTAATATTTTGCATACGATTTGCATCAGATGGCATCAGATTAATATTTCCTTTTCTTTCTTTTTCTTTTCTTTCTGTTTTTTCTTCTCTTTTTGTCTTTTTATTTACATGACAAAAATAAATAAATTTATCTGGGGGGGGGGGAGAGGCAATTCTCACAAAATGTTTTCCGTCCCCTAAGGGCAAACGTTTGAGATTAAAATCAACGTTGTGGGATAAACCCTTTTCCCACAACATGCCAGTGATGAATATATCTTTCTTTCCAGAGTTCCCCATGGCCCTATAGGGGAAAAAGAGAGACTTGTCAATGATGAGGAATGGTTTTGGCAGCTACGTGGAAAGAATGGCGTAATCTAACTCACTCAGTTCAACCATTTTTAGAGAAAATAGAATTATCTGGGACACAGAATTACCAACCACTCAAACAGTTCTGTGCATCTGCATTAAGTGTCCTGTGGAGATAAGGAAATCCATTTTTACAAAAAATCTACAACACCCAGAATCAATTTGTAAAGCATCAAATGGAGGAAATGTAGCATTGGGAGAAGCACTACTTCACTTGCCTACTTTCCAACAGCTCCCTCAACATCTGGGTGAAACGTCAAGAGAGAATGCTTCTGGAACATGGCCGGAAAACTCACAGCAACCCACTACCTAGGAATCCAGTCTGGGGCTACTCAACTTGGTGGCCCTTGGAACATTGGATTTTATTCCATGGCACATTGGCAGGGAAAAAAGAAACAATTTTATTTATTTATTTGCTATGCTTCTATACCGCCTCTCCCAGCCCGAAGGCGACTCAGGGCGGTGAACAAGCGGCAGCAAGTGCCCACATATAACACATCATAATAAGATAAAACAATCATATAAAACCATATAAATCAACAATTAAAACTACAAAATACAAATCTCAGCTCCACAATCAGTTTCCGTTTTGTCCTCATACTAATCTTTGGTCTCGATTAATTAAAGTTCATCTGCGAATGCTTGATCGAACAGCCAAGTCTTGACTTTCTTACGAAATGTCAGGAGGAATGGGGCTGATCTGATGTCACTAGGAAGGGAGTTCCAAAGCCAAGGAGCCACCACTGAGAAGGCCCTGTCTCTCGTCCCCACCAGGCGCGCCTGCAAAGCAGGCGGGACTGAGAGCAGGGCCTCTCCAGATGATCTTAAGCATCTTGATGGTTCATAGGGAGAGATGCGTTCGGACAAGTAAGTTGGACCAGAACCGTTTAGAGCTTTAAAGGCCAAAACCAGCACTTTGAATTGTGCCCGGTAGCAAACTGGTAGCCAGTGGAGCTGGCACAACAGGGGAGTTGTACGCTCCCTGAGTGCCGCTCCTGTTATCAACCTGGCTGCTGTCCATTGGACCATTTGAAGCTTCCGAGCAGTCTTCAAAGGCAGCCCCACGTAGAGAGCGTTGCAGTGATCTATACGGGATGTAACAAGAGCATGGACTACCGTGCCCAAGTCAGACTTCCCAAGTCAGACTTATCCAAATGGGCATATATTTAGCATCGGTGTCTGGCATATTGTGGTTGAAAATCATAATTCTTAACATTAGAGAAGCACTAAGTTTCAACCCAATTTCGAATTGGAATTGGAGCCTCCTGTGGCGCAGGGGTTAAACCCTTGTGCCAGCAGGACTGAAGATCGACAGGTCACAGGTTCGAATCCGGAGATCCCTCTTTCAGCTCCAGCTTTTCATGAAGGGACATGAGAGAAGCCTCCAACAAGGATGGTAAGACATCATCACATCTGGGCAACCCCTGGGCAACGTCTTTGCAGACAGCCAATTCCCTCACACCAAAAGCGACTTGCAGTTTCTCAACTCGCTCCTGACACAACAAAAAAAATGAGATTAATTAAAAGCAATTATTCTCAATTTTTCCCAATTCTGCCCTTTTATTTAATCGACAATCCGCAAAAGGGCCATTGTAGCAAATTCTGGGTTAGACTAGGTCAGCGTTTCTCAACCTGGGGGTCGAGACCCCTGAGGGGTCGCGAGGAGGTTTCAGAGGGGTCACCAAAGACCATCAGAAAACATATATTTCTGATGGTCTTAGGAACCCCTTTGGCAGAGAAGGCTGAACATCTCTCCGCCTGTCCTCTTCCTTTTTGGAAACAGATGGCAAATCCTCCCACCAAAAGCCCTCCTTCACTGTGATTGGCCAATCTCTCAGCTAAGGAGAGAGCTGTTTCTAAGGCTCCAAGCGGGGAGGGGAGAGCAGGCGTGCTTGGAGCATGGCAGCATGATGCGCATGTGCAGGCAAGGGGGAGTGTGCCAAACTGGAGGGAGGGTCACACCAGTGAGTCCTTTCAAGACATGGGAGTTCAGTGTGGGAAGTCTGGCCCAATTCTATCGTTGGTGGGGTTTAGAATGCTCTTTGATTGTAGGTGAACTATAAATCCCAGCAACTAAAATTTTCAAATGTCAAGGCCTATTTTCCCCAAACTCCACCAGTGTTCACATTTGGGTATATTGAGTATTCGTGCCAAGTTTGGTCCAGATCTATCATTGTTTGGGTCGACAGTGCTCTCTGGATGCAGGTGAACTACAACTCCAAACCCAAGGTCAATGCCCACCAAACCCTTCCATGATTTTCTGTTGGCCATGGGAGTTATGTATGCCAAGTTTGGTTCAGTTCCATTGTTGGTGGAGTTCAGAATGCCCTTTGATTGTAGGTGAACTATAAATCTCAGGAACTACAACTCCCAAATGCCAAAATCAATCCCCCACCCAACCCCACCAATGTTCAAACGTGGGCAAATTGGGTATTTGTGCCAAATTTGGTCCAGTGAATGAAAATACATCCTGCATATCAGATATCATCACGATTCATAACAGTAGCAAAATTACAGTTATGAAGTAGCAATGAAAATAATTTTATTTTGGGGGGTCACCACAACATGAGGAACTGTATTAAGGGGTTGTGGCATTAGGAAGGTTGAGAACCACTGGCCTAGAAGAATCCTCCACCTCATGCAACTGTGGAGCACAACAAAAAACTCTGCATCTGTATGCTTGCCCGCAATGCCCTGCCTCATGCACAGAGGAAGAACTGTTTAAAGCTCGCTGTTTAGCTGCCTGTGATCCCTTTATTTTATCAGTTTTAAATTTATTTACTATGTAAAGCTTTTGACACAAAATAAAGTCCTGTTGTTTGCAACTTCCCCCGTTTCTGACCAGCTACACCTGAAAAAAACAAACATAAGGGGCTTGGCCGACTTACCGGCCGAGTCGGTTGCGGGGCAGGGTTGCCCTCGCGCCATCTTGGTGATGGAGAAGGGGCTTCTTCTCCCCAGAAGCCCCTGGGGTGGTGGGAAGGTTTCCCACCATCAGTAGCCGGCCGGCCTGCACTTCCGCCCGGGCAGCTTACTTAAGGCTGCCCGGGACTGCCCAGGCCACATGCAGGGACCAGTCCGGTTTTTCCTCCCACCCTCCCTACTTTTGCATTGCTTGTTGGTGTCCTTTTGTCTTTTACTCACTTCATTGTTGCACTGTTCATGGTTATGCGTTATTATGTTCATTGTCACAACTCCGTGTTTGGCGTGTGGCGTGTGGCATGGCTAGGGTTGCCATATGTCCCTTATTCTAAGGGACGTCCCTTATTTTGGCCCGAAAATTTGTGTCCCGTTTTTTCAGGCCCTGTCCCTTATTATTGACTAACAGGACAGGACTGGGCGGGGTTGACCAGAGGAAGGTGCGCGCTGCGGTTTCCACGGCAATGCCTGCCCGGGGATTCTAGCTCGCAGGGCAGGCTGACAGTTGCGCACTTGCGAGTGTGTGCCTGCCTGCGTCCCTCTTGGAAGGAAGGGGCGATACAGGACTTTTTCAAAGTACAGTAAACTCAATTAACCGTTACCCAAGAGGGATGTTAGATCATGTTGGATAAAGATAGTTTCTGGTTGCTTGAGTGTTACTCTTAAAATAGGCCTAACTGTGTACTATACAATGCTGTGTATCCCATACTATACTATACCATTAACTACTGACATAATTATCATGAAGGTGTACTATGTTATAAATTTTATTTTATTTTAATGTTTAGACAATGCACTTTTAAAGTCGGCAAAGTCAAGTACTAAAGGCAGATGGAGAAAATTAGGTAGTTCTAATGATGTTTTTTGTGCATGACAAAACATGGAGAAACATACCTTGAACTGTTAAGAGAGTGTAAGTCAGTTTCTTTTGTGAGTTTCAATCATTATCTTATTCTGTTAATAAAACTGTTTATACCTAACGTTTGAGCTTCAAGTTTTTATGAAGTGTCCCTTATTTTTGTGAAAAATCCCATAAATGTCCCTTATTTCTTATATCAAAAAGTGGCAACCCTAGGCATGTCCCCTGGATCAGGCTGGCTTATTGCCCCCTTGGTTGTAAGGGGGATAACGCCCAGGCTCCCTGGGGTGCCGGGTTTCCATGGACAGGCACTGGGCCGCTTGCACCCCAAGTTTGCAAATGCCTTTGGACATTCGTGGAGGATGTTCGACCCTGATCCGGGACCCATGCATGGCCGCCAACCCTTTTGTTCCTGTTTTCAATAAATTGAGGTGTGGCCATTTTCATTCAACCACTTGTGTCTGTGTTATTTCTTGGCGCGAGGCGTGTCACCCTTGCACACGCAAAAACAAATTAAAACCTCTCTTTCAAAGCAACTTCAAATGACAGAAATCTTTTTTTCCCCCAGAGATGGTCACTTTATAGCAGGGGTGTTCAGAATGGTGATCGGGATCACCAGGGTGATCTTCAGGCCTCATCCTGGTGATCTTCAAGCCCCTGACCAGGTTTTTGCTGTTGGTCCTCTTCACGCCCCCTGCATGCTGCAAAGAAGTCCTCCGTCGTTGCTCCTCCCCGCTCCCTGCTCGTTGCGCCGCCTCCAAAAGCTCCGTCCAGAGTCCAAGAGGCAGAATGGGCCCCCTCTTTTGGATTCCTCCGCCTCCCTCCGTCCTTCTCCAGCCACTCAGAGTTGTAGGAGACCAAAGGGGGCAGGCCTGGATAACGCGATGCATGGCTGGCCCCGCGCGCATGTGCAGAAGCGCCCATTCTGCTCCTCTGACTTCTCGTGAGCTCTTGGAGGCGGCATGCATGCTGGCAGCGTGGAAATAGGAGCAACGACGGAGGAGGAGAAGGAGGACGCTTTGGGGTCATTTCCTTACCGCATCTCAAAGGTCGGTCTTTTTACTTTGGGGTGGGTGCTTGATTGTTCTGTGGCATGTCTCTTTGTTTAATGTTTAAAATGGCCTTTTAGCTCCAAAGCCTCTCTGCTTGCTTTGTTCTTTGAGAAATATATGTTGGGGAATATGGAAATGTGGGAGAAATGGGGTGGTTGGATGTATTTTTGCATGCCCCTTTGTTTACCTTGCTGAGTATTAAATGGCCTTGCAGTTCAACAGCCTCTCTTCTTACTTTCTGGCTGATAATATGTGTGGCAATATGGCAGTGTGGGAGAAATGGGGTGGTTGGATGTATTTTTATGCTCTGTTTTATATTGTTGTTATTAAATTGAAATGTTGATGTTTTATAACTTCATTTTATGTAAACTGCCCCGAGCCTGCTGGAAGGAGCGGTAGATAAAAATGAATAATAAATATAAATAAATAAATAAGAAAATAGTTATACATTTTACATTTCTGGGTAGGTGATCTTTGGGACTTGGTTTTTTAATCAGTAGCTCCCTTGCTGAAAAAGTGTGAGCACCCCTGCTTTATAGCAAGGAGAAGAAACCCAAATTCTCAGTTTTTCGTTGGTTTCCATCCTTTCCCTCCCTGCCCTGTTCTTCGGCTGTGAAAGCTTTTAGAGTGGCTTACATAAAACCCATTAAAGTAATAAGAAATCATTAAAATGGCCAGAAAAAAAAGGCACACGAACTTTACACAGATTCTTCAGAGTGATGGACTCAGCTTTCCTCCTGTGTGATCAGTCTGTTGAAAAAGTCCTCCTGGTTTCCATGGCACATCATTTTCAATAGAGCCTCAGAGCATTCGACTCGTTCTTGCTTCTGGAAAGGTGTGAGCAGCCGGGGGACCCTTACACATGTGAAGATGGTCTTGGATGATTTTTCTATGGACCCCAACTATGTTTGATATTTTAGGCCAGGTGGTGAATGTTTAGCCAGCGATTTTCCAAAATGGCGATCTCCACTTGCTGGACAGTGTGTTCATCAATAGCATTGTCGGAGTTGGTCCAAAAGACGTGGAGGTCCCAAGTGTGCCCACGCCTGTACTAGATAATTTATTTATTTACAGCATTTCTACTCCGTCCTTCTCAACCCCCGAGGGGGGACTCGGAGCGGCTAACAAAGGCAACGATTTGATGCCACAATCAATACAATATAAAACCATAAATACATACAGAATAAACAATAACAGTTAGATTAAAAACAAATAGTCAGAGTCAATTAAATTAAAAACAATACTCCATCCGCAAACCCAATTCATAAGTCAATAAAGCCATATCCGATGGTAAACAAAGGGAAGGGCATATAAATCAGAAAGAACAATTGCAAAAATATTTCTGTATTATGTATCAGGACACGTGAGTTGTGCCTCAACAGCCTGGTAGGCTGTATGGATCATATAAACACACTGAAAGACATAAGATGTCAATTTACAAATAACCACAATTTCCTCAAAATACATGTACCAATAGCCAGTCCATTGCACACTTAATTCCATTAAGTGAATTGGAAGTCCCAAAAATCCATGCACCACAGTCCAGAAGCGTTTCCAATGACGCACAGTCTCGCGGGCGCTCTCGCGGAGCTTGGGCAAACCACGTGTCCGGAAAGAGGATGATCGCGTCGCGGTACTCCTTAAGGGCAAACTGTACTCTGTATATAGCCATATATAGCCTCAATAGCTGGTTAGTATCCCTATATACAGAGTACAGTTTGCCCTTAAGGATTATCGCGATCATCCTCTTTCCGGACACGTGGTTTGCCCAAGCTACGCGAGAGCGCCCGCTACTCCCGCGAGACTCTGTGCGTCATTGGAGACGCTTCTGGACTGTGGCGCATGGATTTTTGGGACTTCCAATGCACTTAATGGAATTAAGCGTGCAATGGACTGGCTATTGATGCATGTATTTTGAGGAAATTGTGGTTATTTGTAAATTGACATCGTATGTCTTTCAATGTGTTTATATGATCCATACAGCCTACCAGGTTGTTGTGGCACAACTCATGTGTCCTGATACATAATACAGAAATATTTTTGCAATTGTTCTTTCTGATTTATATGAGATTATAGACGCATGTCTCTTGGTTTGTTTTGGTTTTAATGAAGCCATATCCACATATCTGGCTCTCCCCCCATGAGCCAGCCCGAGCCCTCCACTCCTCAGGGGAGGCCTTGCTTTCACCCCTGCCAGTCGCACAGACTCGGCTTGTGAGTACCAGGGAGAAAGCCTTTTCCTCTGTGGCCCCCCGCCTTTGGAATTCCCTCCCGGGAGAGATCAGGAATGCTCCCTCATTGGAATCCTTCAGGAAACAACTGAAAACCTGGTTCTTCCACCTGGCCTTCGGAGATTGAGCTCCCCAAATGCCCCCGTTTCTGTGAGTCTTTTCCCCCCTATGTGACCCGTTGTGCCCAACGCTACTCCAGTTCTACCCCGAGTTTTAAAATACCCTATATGTTCATGCGGCCCGCCCTGTTGGTTTTGTTTTTAGATTCACTTGTATTGTTGAGTTTTTCACAGATGTATTTTATTGTGTTTATTGTTTTTATTATGTTTATTGTTTTTCTATGCTGTTATATTCTATGATGTGTTGTTCGGGCACGGCCCCATGTAAACCGCTCCGAGTCCCCTCCGGGGAGATGGATGCGGGTTATAAATAAGGTTTATTATTATTATTATTATTATTATTATATATCTGTTGTCTTGTCAATCAAGAGTATATTGAAATGGCCAAGCTTACAAATCGCATTAGAAGAGGAAATAATGAAGAATTCGTAATTAAATGGAGGCTGGCATTTGGCTACCTGGAAAGGAAGACAAAGGTGGATTTGAAAGTAGCCACAAAGGGAATGTCTTACGATACAAAATATGGGTAGATGCTTGTTAGATATGAGATCCACATTAAGTGGTGTCGGATGTCTTGGGTGATGGGTTCACAAGTGGGTTGTAGGAGGGATAGGGGTTTGGTAAAATGTGATCAGTGTACAACTATTATCAGCGTACAACCATGCTGCAATTGCTGGAATTGGAACTGTGCATGAAAGTCCGACTACATTTGAATGGACGATGACAGTTCTTGACTACTACATACGATGGGGAATCATCAGCATTTCCCTAGGTCGGAAAAGGACTGGCCCAAAGCCTATCTTTGTCCTTCCTGACTTCTTGCCCATAAAAAGAAGATCCATGCACCTCCAAGGCCCGTGTCAGCTAATCCATTTAACAGGGTTCAGTTGTCAATTCCACTCCAAAACAGACCATTTCTCCTTTTCTTCTCCCTTGCAAACCTGTGTGCCTTTCTCTCTCTCTCTCTCTCTCTCGTATCGGTGATCTGTTCTGTGGCGCACAGTGTAATTTCCCAATTTTCATTAAGCCAAGAGGGTTTGAACCAGCGCTTGGCACCCATTTGAGCAGAAGGGCCTGATCCCGTTTGCACGTCCGACAGTGAACGCTCTTTGTCCTCTCACATTCCTCCTCTGGCTTCCCTTACGAGCCGTTTTCTCTTCTTTCTTTCCCTTGTCACAGTTTTCAGTGCCAACTGTGAGCTGCACACCGCTTTGCCTGACCGGTTTCATCGCAGCCAAGGAAAATAATCAGGGTTGTCATTGAAAGAGAGAAAGAAGAAAGGACAGAAGGAAGGACAGGGGAAGAAAAGAGAGTAGGAAGCTGGTGCTTATCAGCTGCCCGTTGGCATCGGAAGCATCCCTCGGATTCGAGGCTTTCCATTCCAGGAGTCTGTGCTAAGCTGCCAGCTGATCTTCAGCCGTTCTTTCTTTCGGTCTGTGGATGACTGCTAAATCCATAGCTCCATGGGTAGGATGGAGAAAACGCTTCTGGTTTTTGCTCTTGTCTTTTCCCTTCAAGGTGAGTGCCTTCTGGTTTGGGGAGGAAAACAAGTCAGGTATTTCGCAGAGGTACAAAATAGCCCTTGCTAGGATTTGTTTAGAAGTTGGTTATGGATTTAAGTCGCCTGCTGTTTGGATTCGTATCTTTCACTTTTCGTCTTCTTATTCCGTAACCGGCCAATGCAGAATATGATTGTGAATCAGTTCTAAGATTTCTCAGATGAATGAGCCAAGATTTTGGCATTTTAGTAAATTTTTAGGTATTGAAGTGGCAAAGGACGGAGTTATTGTTGGAGTAACTACACCCCTTCTCTGCTAATTCTGGAATTGCACCTCCAACGTTTTAGAGAACTGATATATACATTATGGCAGCCAACAGACCATTGGAGCAACCTGTTAAATGCATGGATAACAACACTATTTGTAACTGTTCTGATATTATACTGTTTTTATTGCTGTATTGCTGTATTGTTTAAATTGTTTTAAGTCGATATGCTGTAAACCGCCCTGAGTCTACCTGGATAGGACAGTATACAAATCGAAATAATAAATAAATAAATACAATTTTAAAGTAGGACCAAAGGGCATTTAGATTGGCGGTGTATATTAAAGCAGTAGTTCTCAACCTTCCTAATGCCGCGACCCCTTAATACAGTTCCTCATGTTGTGGTGACTCCCAACCATCAAATTATGTTCGTTGCTACTTCATAACTGTACTTTTGCTACTGTTATGAAACGTCACATACTGTAAATATCTGATATGCAGGATGTATTTTCATTCACTGGACCAAATTTGGCACAAATACTCGATACACCCCGATTTTAATACTGGTGGTGTTGGGGATGGATTGATTTTGTCACTTGGGAGTTATAGTTGCTGGGATTTATAGTTCACCTACAATCGAAGAGCATTCTGAACTCCACCAATGATGGAATTGAACCAAACTTGGCACACAGAACTCTCATGAACAAGAGAAAATACTGGAAGGGTTTGGTGGGCACTGACCTTGAGTTTTGGAGTTGTAGTTTACTATGTTAGCCTATGATATTTGTAAATTTCCCCTGTCCTTCCATAGTCTGACTTGACTATGGTGGTCCACGCCTTGGTTACCTCTAGATTGGATTACTGCAATGCGCTCTACGTGGGGCTTCCCTTGAAGACGGCCCGGAAAATCCAACTTGTCCAACGCTCGGCTGCCAGATTAATAACCGGGGCAGGTTACAGGGAGCGGTCGACCCCCATGTTTAAAGAGCTCCACTGGCTGCCGTTCATTTTCCGAGGCCAATTCAAGATGCAGGTGATTACCTACAAAGCCCTAAACTGTTTGGGACCCGCCTACCTTTGTGACCGGCTCTCCCCCCATGAACCAGCTTGAGCCCTTCGTTCCTCGGGGGGAGGCCCTCCTTTCGCCCTTGTCAGTCTCACAATCTCGGCTTGTGAGCACTAGAGAGAAAGCCTTCTCCTCTGTGGCCCCCCGACTTTGGAATTCCCTCCCGGGAGAGATTAGGAATGCCCCCTCATTGGAATCCTTCAGAAAACAACTGAAAACCTGGTTCTTCCATTTGGCCTTCGGAGATTAGGCTCCTCAAATGTATTTGCGAGACCTTTCCCCCCCTTTGTGATTTTTATGATTCGACCCTACTCCACTTATCTCCCCCGAGTCTTAAACATTTTGTATGTTCATGTGGCCTGCCCTGTCGTTTTATTTTAGATTCACCTGTGCTGTTGCTGTTGTGTTCTTTTCAGATGTATTTTATTGTGGTTATTGCTTTTACTGTGTTTATTGTTTTTTTGATGTGGTTGGTTTTGTGATGTGCTGTTTGGGTATAGCCCCATGTAAGCCGCTCCGAGTCCCCTCCGGGGAGATAGATGCGGGTTATAAATAAAGTTTTATTATTATTATTATTAGTTCACCTACATCCAGAGAGCACTGTGGACTCAAACAATGATGGATCTGGACCAAACCCGGCACGGATACTCAATATGCCCAAATGGGAGCACTGGTGAAGGTTGGGGAAAATAGACCTTGACATTTGGGAGTTATAGTTGCTGGGATTTATAGTTCACCTACAATCAAAGATAGTTCATCCTACACCAACGACAGAGATGGGCCAGACTTCCCACACAGAACCCCCATGACCAACAGAAAATACTGTGTTTTCTGGTGGTCTTTGGTGATCCCTTTGACACCCTCTCGCAACCCCCCAAAATGTCCCAACCCCCAGGTTGAGAAACGCTATATTAGAGGAAAAAGGCGGCAAGTATGGAGTAAATTTGCAAAGATCATAGGCTAACAAAAGCAACTTTAGAAGGAATAAAATGTGACTCTCAAACAGAGAACAAGAACAAGAATGTTTTTCAATGCAAATGCCAATCAGAACGATCAATGAAACGAACTGCCATCTAGAATTTTAATATGCTAGCAAAGGAGAATAAATAAAAATACAAACCAACATGCTTCTGATTCAAGTTATGTATTGATATATAATTTTACTAATGGGTAAGAATGCCCTTATTTTGTCTGGCAAAGGGATAGGGGTATCTTTCATTCCCAAACAACTTTGTGAAATATTTTGGAACTTGTTGGATCTGAAATTTGTGAAGGACGGTATCTGCAAAACTAATCCAAAGGTCAAAACGGCGAGGTTTTGTATCATTCTCATTTGGGGCACATTTATGTTTAAATCCTTTTATTTCCAACTATATCAGAAGAGAATGAACTCTGTGTGTGTGTGTGTGCGTTTTCATATTATATGATGTTGTTGTTCTTTATTTGTTCAGTCCTTTCCGACTCCTCCTGACCTCATGGACCAGCCCATGCCAGAGCTCCCTATTATATGATAGTGAATAGAAAAAAGATAGGAAGGAAACTGCTTCGGGATTTCGAGAAAAATGAAACCTGGATAATAAAAGATTAGATGTAGAAATAGAAAATATTTAAAGTCCTGAAAGCTAAATTCCTATAAGGGAAAACAACTTGCTCAGAGGTTGACCCTCACCAAAAATTAATCCACAGGTTTGTGGTATCCTTGAATTTCTTTTCTTTTCCTTTCCTTCCTTCCTTCCTTCCTTCCTTCCTTCCTTCCTTCCTTCCTTCCTTCCACCCACCCACCCACCCACCCACCCACCCATAGTTAAACAGATCATTTGCTATTGACCTTTCACAGCCAACCAGTTATTACTCAGCCTCAAATGCATTTGTGCATATGTAACACATAAAATCACTGAACTCCTGACCTGCTGACAAAAAGGTCAGTGGTTCGAATCTGGGGAGCAGTGTGAGCTCCCATTGTTAGCCCCAGCTTCTGCAAACCTAGCAGTTCAAAAAGATGCAAATGTAAGTAGATAAATAGGTACCGCTCTGGCAGGAAGGTGACAGTGCTCCATGCAATCATGCCAGCCACATGATCTAAGAGGAACTGCTGAACTTGCTGGCCAAAATGTCAATGGTTTGAATATGGAGAGCGGGGTGAGGTCCCACTGTTAGCCCCAGCTTCTGCCAACCAAGCAGTTCAAAAACATCAAAATGTGAGGAGATCAATAGGTACTGCTTTGGTGGGAAGGTAATGGTGCTCCACGTAGTCATGACCTTGGAGGCTCTTCAGCTTAGAAATGGGGATGAGCGACACGTCCCAGAGTCAAACCTTTACATTTACTCACATGTAAAATAATGTGGCACCAATCTAAAGAGGTATACAATTTTAAAGATCATAGATATTGGATGGAAAGGGTTTTTTAAAAGTTGTATCAATTGATTATTTTTTCGGTAGGAAGTTATCTGAGAAACTAGAGCTTTTTGTATCAACAAGCACCCATTTGTTGCTTATGTTGGGCAAATTTTCTTAGCTAATGACAACAGGTAACTGCTATGTTTCAATGCTATGGAATCCTGGGAGCTGTAGTTTGATGAGGCACTAGTGCTCTTTGGCATAGAAAGCTAAATGCCATGTAAAAAAGTACAGCTCCCAGGATTCTTTTGCATTGTGACAAGGCAGCTAAGTAGGTGTCAAACTGAATTAATTCCATAGTGTAGATGCACCCTAACTAAATGAAGTGGGTCTGAAAAGTCTGGAGTTGAGCTTGGAGATATTATTAATTTTCTTCTAAATTGTACTTGTAATATGTTGTATGTTTTATGTAATTGTATGTAAATCCGGCAGGGACTGTCTGCCGTATGTGTGATGTAATCCGCTCTGGGTCCCCGTCGGGGTGAGAAGAGCGGAATATAAATAAAGTGTATTATTATTATTATTATTAGTCTGGTTGTGTTGTCAATGACTTTCATGGCCGCAATCACTGGGTTGCTGTGAGTTTTCTGGGCTGTATGGCCATGTTCAAGAAGCATTCTCGCCTGACATTTTGCCCACACCTATGTCAGGCATCCTCAGAGATTATGAGGTCTGTTGGAAACTAAATTTACAATCTGAGGAACCACAAGGGTTAAACGACCAGCTGGCTATCAGTGAATTGCTAATTTAGGATCACCTGGTCACCCTTTATTTAACTGTGGTTCCCCTCTTCAGGGCCGTAGCCAGGATTTTGTTTCGGAGGGGGCTGAGTTTGGTTCGGGGAGGGGGGGCTGAGACTGGGTGGAAGAGGGTCTACCCTAGCAAATCTTTTGTATTGTTATCCCAATAACCCCACTAATGTGGGATATAATGAGCATGGTGATCAGATCATGATATGAATAAACATAACAGTTTAAATAATGTACCAGTAAGGCCTTCTCGCGGACCACCCTGAGAATTTCGGGGGCTGAAGCCCCCTTAGCCCCCTGGCTACATGCCTGCCTCTGTTACTGCGCTTTTGAGCCCGATATCCGCTGATATCGCCAGCATTATGCGGTGCTACTGCTTCTACTTATGATGGTATGTAACCCTTATCTCCTTTGTATTATATTCCTGTATATTTCCCAGTTTACCCTGGCTGTTATTACTGCTAAACACTCGATTGCATTGATTATATATTGCCTGTATTTGTTGATGCTTCAGTGTTGTTCCTGCTGCGGGATGCCCCCGAGAATCTCTGCATTGGCCACGCCCACGGTCCTGAGGAAGCCCCTTTCGGGGAGAAACGAAGGCGCATAAAATAACCATTCGTTGACCGCTTTGAACGCCTCCCAGTTATTGCCATCATTTGTGCATTCTATCATTTCTGTTGGCACTTTATGAATGTATATACTATGATTTGTATCGCGCCTGGGAAGGCTTCCGGGTTTTGTGTCCGGCTTTGATGACGTGGGAGCTTTCCCTCCCAGCTGCGGCGTCTCTGCTCACTCCTGTGTGAGCCAGCAGCCCATATATGCTTTACAAGTTGTCTATATAAATAATGAGATATATATAGGGCATTGACCCATGTATACAGCATGATGTTATGTTTGAAATGAATTTATGTTTTGGATTTTGAAACACTAGACCATTGAGTCTGCCTTATTGTGATAAATATATACTATTGTGATTGAATATATTGTTGTGTTGCTTTTACTCTATTTCCGTCTGTTGGAAACTAGCCAACATCAGTGGAATATCCATGGCGGGAGAAAGAATTCTTGTCTGCAAGTGTGAATGTTGCAATTGGCCACCTTGATTAGTATTGAATGGTCTTGCGGCTTCAAAGGCTGGCTGTTTCCTGCCACGGGGTCCTTTGTTGGGTGGTGTTAGCTGGACCTGATTGTTTTCTGTCTGGAATTCCTCTGCTTTCTGACTGTTGTTTTGAAGCTGCAAGGCCATTCAATGCTATTTAAGGTGGCCAACTGCAACATTCACACTTGCCTCAAACAGACAAGTGTTTTTTTCTCCCACTCTGGACATCATTCCACAGATTATAAATCTCTTTTGCATAGTTGCAAGCAGACCTCATAATCTCCGGGGGTGCCTGCCACACATGTGGGCGAACTGTCCGGAGAGAATGCTTCTGGAACATGGTTATACATCCTGGAAAACACATAGCAACCCAATTTTCTTGTTGGTTTTGGACCACCATTTACAGATTTTGAACTATCATATTGACTCTCTTGTGGTAGGGGATTCTGGGGACTGTAGTCCAAAAAGTCACTTCCAAGTGCTGCTTCTGGGTCACAACATGCTATTAAAAGCACTTTTGAGTCATTTGCCTATTACAGTGTTTCCCACACTAGTGTGCCGTGAGCGATCTTCCGATGTGCCGTGAGAAATTGGAACCTCCCCCCCCCCCACCGAGGATGACTTGTGAAGGGCAAGAGAGGAGGGGGCGAGTGCGAGAGAGGGAGTGCGAGCACGGCTCCTTTCCTGGCCGGCCCAGGACACGTGTTCGCGGAGGCAGGCCACGCATCGTGGCGGTGGCAGAGGAGGAGGGAACCGCCAAGGCAGGGTTTCTCTGCAGCCTCCTTCTCCTCCTCCCTCGCCCCACGCGCACCCATGGCAGCAGCATCAATGGCGGAAACAGAGGGAGGAGACGGGAAAGGCGCGCGCAGGACAAGGAAGAACGGAAATATATTGATAGTAATGCATTAAACATGAAAAGTACCCATATATGTTGATTTTAGTATAATCCAGATTATCCAGCTATAAAATCAGGATTGTATTCCACTCTAAGTATATAATTGCCAAAATAGAGTACTCTACTTATGCTGATATTGATAGTAGTGTATGTAATATGTAGTGTCCCTTATGTTTGCGAAAAATCACGTAAATGTCCCTTATTTCTTCTATCAAAATATGGGTAGGTAGATCATTTTGACTTGGTTGTTTTATAAGTAGCTCGCATGCTGAAAAAGTGTGGGCACCCCTGCAATAGATGTTGTGTTCATCGAAACAGGCCCAGGTTTCACACTGAGTGTATAAATACATTTAAAAACATATTAACTATATGTATTACTGTGTTAATAGTGTCATTTTGTGTCATTTTGGTTGGTGGTGTGCCCCAGGATTTTGTAAATGTAAAAAATGTGCCGTGGCTCAAAAAAAAGGTTGAAAAACACTGGCCTACTGGAACACAAAGCAAGGAGGTTGGATTCACAATCTTTCTATTTCCATTGCCCGGGTTTTTGGTTTTTTTATTGCAGCCTTATTAAATTTAGTGAGGATAAATGGGAACGCTCACCCACCCGAGCCATGCATTTCGATTGCTGGCCGACATTAATCATATTACAGTCTCCTTCAAACTCACACTGCCTCTTGTGCCGTTCCTCCATTGCCACATGGGCATTAGCAGAAATTAGATTGGCCGCCTTTCTCCCTCCAACGGAATAATGAATCCCAAACTATTTTTTTTTATTTTTGTTTTCTGGTTTTGATTTGGTGTCTGCCTCCTGTGGAAAAACAGAGAAACCCAATGAGTGAGGCAGCTGCCCCAGAGATATAATAGCTAGCAAGTTATTTAATTATCCGCTACAATTGTAATCGCAGGCATAAACTTCCCCAAATGAGCAGTGTATGTAATAGTTTGAGAGTTGCCTTTGCTTGAGGAGGGGAAAGGTCAGCTGTGTTTCTAATGGGTTTTTAAAAACTATTTTGCATTTTTATTAGAACCGAACAGGCATGGGCAAACTTGGGCCCTCCCTCCAGGTGTTTTGGGCTTCAACTCCCATCATTCCTAACAGCCTCAGGCCCTTTCCTTTTCCCCTTCGGCCGCTTAAGAATGTCAGAATGTTGAGGCTGGCCAATCGGGACACCATATGCAAATTAGTAGATAAAGCTAGCTTATTCATTGGCCAACTTGGGCCCTGCAGGTGTTTTGGACGTCAACTCCCAACAGCCTCAGGCCCTTTCCTTTTCCCCTTCGGCCGCTGAGAATGTCAGAATGTTGAGGCTGGCCAATCGGGAACCATATGCAAATTAGTAGGTAAAGCTAGCTTATTCATTGGCCAACTTGGGCCCTGCAGGTGTTTTGGTACATCAAACTCCCACCATTCCTAACAGCCTCAGGCCCTTTCCTTTTCCCCATCAGCCGCTTAAGCTGGCCAAAAAGGCTTGCTAGGCTGAGGGGAAAAGGAGTCTCAGCCCCCCCAACCAAACTGAGGCTGTGAATCATGGTGGGAGTTGACGTCCAAAACACCTGGAGGGAAGGCCCAAGTTTGCCCATGCCTGGGATAAACCAATGGCTTCCATTTCTAGAATATTTCAGAATTCCTGCCATCTTTGCAAGCGCGTGTGGTGGGAACGAGAGACAGGGCCTTCTCCGTGGTAGCTCCTCGCCTATGTTAGCAATGTTAGATCTGCCCCCTCCCTTTTGTCCTTCAGGAGGCTGGTGAAGACCTGGCTTTGGAACAAAGCATTCCCAGAATAGGCTGGGATCGATTAGAGTTGAAATGAGTGACCACGTTTATAGATCGAGTTGAATTTGTTTTTAGTGGCAATTTGATTTTTTTATGTATTTTACTTTTTATGTATTTAATCTGTTGTTGTAAAATGTTTTAAATTTGTTTTAAATCTCCTCGCGGGGAGTTCGGTGGTCACCCACATCACGCCCATTCTGCGCGAGCTGCACTGGCTACCTGTAGAATGCCGGATAACCTTCAAAGTGTTAGTATTAACTTTTAAGGCCTTACATGGTCTGGGGCCAGTGTACTTGCGGGACCGCCTCATCCTGTATTGTCCCACCAGACCGTTGCGCTCCGAGGAACATAACCTCCTGGTCGTCCCTTCCCCCAAGATGTTTCGCCTGACCGCAACCCGTCGGCAGGCGTTTTCGATCGCGGCTCCAACACTGGAACTCGCTGCCCGCCGACATCCAGGCCATCCAGGATATCCTCCCATTTAGAAGAGCCTGTAAGACCCTGCTGTTCCGGCAGGCTTTTGGACCTGGATGAATTGTAGTCTTGGTTGCGTGTCACCATCCTGTTCCATCTCTGTGCCGCATTGTTTCCATCACGTGGCTTACTGTGTTTTTTAATTGTGTTTTTAACTATGTATTTTGCTGTGTTTTAATTGTGGTTTTACTCCTGTTATGTTTGATTGTTTTATGAATATGTTGTTAGCTGCCCCGAGCAATCGGGAAGGGCGGCAGTCAAATACTAATTAATAAATATTCAATAATAAATAAATATAGCATTGAATCTTGCTGTAAGCCAGTCTGAGTCCCTCTATGGAGGTCAGAAGGTCGGGGTACAAAAGTTTTAAATAAATAATAAATAAATACATCCCAAGTCAAAATACTGGGTGAGTTATCGGTATTATTTCATCCACTTTTTTCTTTTTCTATATATAGGCTGTAATTGCTCCAAAGGTGAGCACCAGCTCTATACGGAATTGTTCACCAATTACAACAACATAATCCGGCCGGTGGCTAACGTATCTGACCCGGTCATAATTTGGTTCGAGGTGTCCCTCTCGCAGCTGGTCAAAGTGGTGAGTAGACCAAAATCTACCTTATACCCCACGTTCGGAGACATCTGTTTGAACTGGGCGGCTATTCTATCTCAATAGGACAAGCCCAAGGAGTCTTGTAGACCAAGGCAAGTCCAGGGCCACAGCATCCAACGCCAGTAGCTCTTTAGGCACTGGAAGCATGCAATTGATCCTCTCCTTCCTGTTCTTTCATGACACTCCAAAGCAGCGCTGCCTAATGGTAGGGCCAGCCCCGATTCACGAGACAAAACTTTATGTTATGTCGATATTCATTTCTCTAGGTCCGCCACTCTGACGTCATGGTCATTTCCAGCAGAAATTGTTCACTCCAGCTGGGTCTTCTATGAGGGTTATCCGGAAAGTAAGGTTGCAAGGCACATAGCTCTTGCAGGGAATTTTCTCAGCGGAAGAAACTCCCGTGTAGCGGGAAGCCAGTGGAAGGGAATGAGCCGTTCTAGTCGTCAGTAGCTCATCAACTGGCGTTGTGGTGAAGGTTAGACATGAGCGTCCTCACTCCATTTCCCTCCAAGTGCAAAGTTTGCACCGTAATATGCTACCTACATGCTAAGGGCAGGGGCGGATCTTAGTGGAGGCAAAGTAAGCGGCTGCCTCAGGGCTTAACTGGCCAAGGGCGCATCTGGCCACGGCCGCCAGGTTCGGCACATCATGCCATGCCATTGCTGCGGGCGGGTGGCACGCGGGTGGGAGGCTCCCCCCCCCCGGCTGCAAAATGTTCCCTGGCTTGTCCTTTTCATCCTCTTGGGAGTGCTCTGTTTTAATAGCGCATGCTGAAACTTTCATGCATGCGCTATTGGGACCGAGCGCTTCTGGTGGAGGGAGTTGCTAAACGCACTCCCAAGAGGCCAAAAAGGACAAGCCAGCTGGAGGCGGGAGGCTCCATCCTGGCTGCAAAATGTTCCCCCGTCCTTTTCATCCAGAAGCGCTCGGTCCCAATAGCGCATGCACGAAACTAGCTGTTTGCGCTCATACGTGCTCCGGCACGAGCCATCATCACCACACTGAAGACACAGGGGGTGCCAAAAAAAGGTTGGCTTACTATAATTTTTTACCTTCATCCGGTCCTGGCTAAGGGGGTGCATTCGTCGTGAAATCGTTCCGGTTTTTGGAGAGGACGTAATGTCAAGACAGCATGTGCCAAAATGGGTACAGAATATATTGTGAAACTTTGTATGAAGAAACTTTGCAGCCATCCAAAACAAATGTCATGGGATCCTGACGGCAGGAGCCTGTCTCCCTCATGACAGTGCGCATCCACACACCATTCATGCAATACAAGAGTTGTTGACTTCATTTGGTTGGGATGTTTTTAGCCACCCTTCTTACAGCCCAAATCCCACACCCATCAGTTCACTAAATTGAAGGGACACCTGGGTGGAAAACACTTTTCCGATGACAATGGGGTGAAAATCAAAGTGACAAACAGGCTAAATAAGGCAGAGGGAAACTTCTATGACACAGGCATCAAAAACTCATCCCATGGAACACGAAATGTATTGAACTGAATGGTGAATATGTGGAAAAATAATGTAATACCTGTAAGTTTTATTAAAATATATTCATTATTTGTAGTTTTTTTAAAAAAATCTTGTAACCTTACTTTCCAGATAATCCTCGTATTATCCACAACTGCCTATTTTAATACTATGTTTGGGAACCTATATCCCCTTTGGATGTGAGGTTCATATAGAACATGAGTGGGTTTAAGACAAATTTACCAAAAAGGGTGCCATCCACTGACCTATGGTTTTGTGGGTGCAAACTGCACTCATGGTAACGAATCCGAAAGCAAGGGATCCATTTTTCCTGGTTGCTTACCAATCTTACAGTATAAAAAATTGCCTTCCTTTTTTCCTGCTCCCAGGATGAAGTTAACCAGATTATGGAAACCAATTTATGGCTGAAACATGTGAGTATCACAAAAGAGGGGAAGAGTTCTTAGGCTTTTAAGGTAATCTTATCCTTTCTAGTTTTTCCCCATGTCATGAGCAACTTGAGAAACTGCAAGTCGCTTCTGGTATGATAGAATTGGCTGTTTGCAAGGACGTTGCCTATGGGATGCCCGGATGTTTTACTATCCTGTGGGAAAATTCTTTCATGTCCTCGAATCGGAAGCTGGAACTGACAGACAGGAGCTCACCCCACTCCCCAGATTCAAACCGCTGACCTTTCAGTCAGCAGTCCTGCCAGCACAAGGGTGTAACCCATTGTATCACCACCAAGCCTTCCTTGTTGGTTCAGGCAAAAACAAGCTGATGTGGCCTCTCCTAGTCTGCGTTTCCACATTAAAAACTTTTAGGCTTCTTGGACATGTTTGGATATTGCTTAATATCCAAACATATCCAAGTTGGCTGGTTTTGATATGTGAAATATTGAAGGTTTCTATAAAGTAGAATTATGCCTAAATACTCTAAAACAGGGGTGCTCATTAGGTAGCTCGCGACCTACTAGTAGATCTTCGGCCCTCTTCCAGGTGATGTTCGGGCCTCACCAGCTGGATAGGGTGCTCCTGCCATGCACGCACGCTCCTGCTGCTGGCTTCCGCTCTCGCGGTGCTTCTTTCGCCGGCGGGGCATTGCAGGAAGAAGGAAGCACGAGGAGGGGCCTCTGGAGGGAGTACCCTGCCTCTCTCTCGTCCAGAAGCAGCTGTGCAGCCTCCGTTGCGGCGAGACAGGCAGGGTGTAGCACTCCCTCTGGATGCCCCACCTCGTGCTTTCTCCTTCCTGCAATGCCCTGCAGGCGGAAGAAGCGCTGCATGGGCGGAAAACAGCAGCAGGAGCACACACGGTGGCGGGAGCACGCGGCGGCGGGAGCACGCAGGAGCGCACGGCGTCAGAGGCAGGTAGATCTTTTGGGCTCGGTTGCTTTAAGAGTAGCTCGCATGCTGAAAAAGTGTGAGCACCCCTGCTCTAAAAGCACCAGACCTTGTCTGATCTTGGCAGGCATGTAGCCCGGGGGGTGGGGGCTTGGGGGGCTTCAGCTCCCCCCCCCCCCCAATTCTCAGGGTGGTCCGCAATAAGGCCTTACTGGTACATTATTTAAACTGTTATGTGTATTCATATCATGATCTGATCACCATGCTCAATATATCCCATATGCATGGGGGCAGGCATTGGGGGGCTAACAATCCCCGAAAGGGTTCCGCGCCTTACTGGTACATTATTTAAACTGTTATGTTTATTCATATCATGATCTGATCACCATGCTCATTATATCCCACATTAATGGGGTTATTGGGATAACAATATAAAAGGTTTGCTAGACCCTCAGCCCCCCCCTCCAAATCAAACTCAGCCCCCAAGAATCAAAATCCTGGCTACGGTCCTGGATATTAGGACAGATGTGAAGCAAAGCTCTGGGATGAAGAGAATAACAGCAGCAAAGTTCAAGTTGTAAGAAGCATCAGATGCAGATAGAGAAGTCAGGCATCACATTTCTAATGTCCTTCTGACATCTAGTGGCCGTTTCCCTTGTCTGTGTGCAGTTAAATCAGCGTTTCTCTTTTTATATACAGTATATAAACTATTTTATAACTATTGCATGATGATTCCACTTAACAACCATGCCAATTTTTATGGAATCCTGGGATTTCCAGTTCAGGAAGAGTTAGGCATCTCAGCCAGAGAGCTGTAGCGCTTCCTCAACTACATATCCCAGGGTATCAACCCAGGGTAGTTAAAACAGTGTTATAGTTGCGTAGCATAAAAGAGACTTATTTTAGAGACGCTTGATTTAAACATTCCTCGGTTTTCTTCCTTTCTTTGCTTAGATTTGGAATGATTACAAGCTGAGGTGGGATCCAGACAAGTACGGAGGTGTTCAGTTCATTCGGGTGCCTTCCCAAAAGATCTGGAAGCCAGATATTGTATTATACAACACGTAAGGTTACGACTTTTGATTTCCCTTTAAGTAGCTTACATTGGAATAACCATCCCTATTACACTGACTATATACCAGGCATGGGCAAACTTGGGCCCTCCGGGTGCTTTGAACTTCAACTCTTGGTGTTTTGGGTTTCCTACTGCCTGTTAAAATTGTGGGAGTTGAAGTCCAAAACAACTGGAGGGTCCAAGTTTGGCCCATGCCTGCTACACGCCAATGTAATCTAGGATTCCACTCCATGAAAATTTCAGGGGCTGTATAGGACCCTCCACAAACTTGACAACTGACCTGTGAAATAAGGTCACCACTTTTAATGTGTTGTTGAAGGCTTGCATGGCTGGAATCACTGGCTTGCTGTGAGTTTTCTAGGCTGTATGGCCATGTTCCAGAAGCATTTCCTCCTTACGTTTCGCCTACATCTATGGCAGGCATCCTCAGAGGTTGAGGGTCTGTTGGAAACTAGGCAAGTGAGGTTTATATATCGGTGGAATGTCCAGGGTGGGGGAGAGAACTCATGTCTATTTGAGGTAGGTGTGAATGTTTCAGTTTGCCACCTTGATTGCCTGGGGGAATCCTTTGTTGGGAGGTGTTATTTGGCCCTGATTGTTTCTTGCCTGGAATTCCCCTGTTTTTGAGTGTTTCTCTTTTTTATTTACTGTCCTGATTTAAGCAGACCTGGATCAGGCCCTTTTGCCGCCCTAGGCCAAAGGCTCTGCCTCCGCCCCCCAGCTCTGCCCCACCCCGGCTCTGCCCCGCCTTCGCCCCACCCCTGGCCCCGCCCCTGGCTTCTCGCCGGCACGAGGAGGAGGAGGATGGAAAGCCCCACCCCCAGAGCCGATGCGGGGCTTCCCCACGGCTCCTCCCTCCTTCCCTCCCTCCCTCCTAAATCCACCATGCCGGCCTGAGAAGCGACCGAAATCGCCCTTTTCAGGCCGGCATGACGGCTTTAGGAGGGAGGAGCCGTGGGGACGCCCCGCATCGGCTCCGGGGGTGGGGCTTTCCTTCCTCCTCCTCGCGCCGGCGAGGAGGTGGGGGTGGAGCCAGCAGTGGGGCGGAGCCGAGGGTAGGGGCAGAGCCGAGGGGAGCAGAGAAAAGGGGGAGCCTGGATGGCGCATGCACCCTTTTTTTTGAATTTTTTTTGAATTTTTTTTGAATTTTTTTATTTTTTTAAACTTTTTTGGGGTGGGTCCGGACCTGCTGCCCCCCCCAAAGGTGCCGTCCTAGGCCATTTTCTTAATGCGTCTGTAGTTAGTTTGTAGGTTGTGTTTCTTCATCAGCTTCCCGCTGCAGCCAGTAGTTCCTTTAATGCAGTGGTTCCCAAACTTTTTGTGACCTTCACCAGCTTCCAGCCATTCAAGAAAAAAACTTTACTCACCAAGAAAAAAAATTTACTCACCGCCCCCCTATAAATTATTTTTTTTAAAAATTAATAGCAATTAAACAATTAAATATATGTATTAATGCAGTGGTTCTCAACCTTTCTAAGGCCATGACCCCTAAATAAGATTCCTCATATTGTGGTGACCCCAATCATATTTTCGTTGCTACTTCATAAATAATTTTGCTACTCTTACAAATTCTAATCCAAGTATCTAATATGCAGGTCAAAGTGAAGGGGGTGGGGCCAAAGAAGAGGGCCACGCGACCCCTCCTAAATAGCCAATTGTTCACCGCCCCCTTAAAGGGGTTCACCGCCCCCCAAATTCCCCTGAGCCTCCCACCACCCCCTTGGATCGCCTCACCGCCCACCAGGGGGTGGTACCGCCCACTTTGAGAATCAGTGCCTTAATTCAGTGTTTTTCAACCTTTTCTGAGCCGTGGCACATTTTTTACATTTACAAAATCCTGGAGCACACCACCAACCAAAATGACACAAAATGACACTCTAACACAGTAATACATATAGTTAATATGTTTTTTAATGTATTTATACACTCAGTGTGAAACCTGGGCCTGTTTCGATGAACACAACATAGATATCCTGGCAGGAATGGCAGAAAGACACACACGAAGGTCTTGCTCAACAGCTAGGAGTTATAGTTCACCCGCAATCAAAGAGCATTCTGAACTCCACCAATGATGGAATGGAATCAAACTTCCCACACAAACCCCCATAACCAAGAGAAAATAGTATAAGAGTTTGGTGGGCATTGAGTTTTGGAGTTGTAGTTCACCTATATCCAGAGAGCACTGTGGAGAGGAGGGAGGAAGACGTGGGGCGAGTCTGTGCAGTAGCGCCCGCACGGGTCACGTCTTATTCCCTCCCCCCTTCCACAGAAGCGGCAGCGTGAGCAGAGCGAGGCAAAGCAAGCAGAGCGAGGCTGGGAAGAAGGGAGCCCGAGTGGAGAAGAAAAAGTGTTCAGCAGGAGGGGAAGGAAAGGGTATTGGAGGTTCCAATTTCCCACGGCACACCTGATGATCGCTCACGGCACACTAGTGTGCCACGACACACTGGTTGGGAAACACTGCCTTAATGTATGGGAAGATCCCTTTTCCTCTGGGTGGACCTTTGTTGTTACTCTCGTGACTTGTTCTTGGTCTTGCAACTCTTCTGATGTGTGTGGTGGAGTCTCCATTGGCCTGTAGAGCCCTGTTGAGGTGGTTCTGTTCACTGTGGAGAAAGTGGGATTTGCAGATTCTCTTTGCATGGTCTGCCAGGGCTTTAATTTTGCTTCTTTTTTGACTTTGGTGATGGTTGGAGTTTTTATGTTAGTAGTTCCCTTAACGTATGGTAAAAACACTTTTCCTCTGGGTAGATGTTTGTCTTGACTCTCGTGGCTTGTTCTTGGCCTCGTAGCTCTTCTGATGTCTGCCACTTTTAGTCGCCAAATTATTTGGAACAGTATAATGAACTTTGTTGTTGCTCCGACAGTGCCGTTGGAGACTTCCAGGCGGACGACAAAACCAAGGCGGTGCTGAATTACACCGGAAACGTCACCTGGATGCCACCTGCGATTTTTAAGAGCTCGTGCAAAATCGACGTGACCTACTTCCCATTTGACTATCAGAACTGCACTATGAAGTTTGGCTCCTGGTCCTATGAGAAAGACGAAATTGACTTAGTCCTTGTTGGCTCCACTATGAACCTCAACGACTACTGGGAAAGCGGAGAGTGGGCCATTATTAAAGCCCCGGGCTATAAGCACGACATCAAGTACAACTGCTGCGAAGCCGTCTACCCCGACATCACCTATTCCCTCTACATCAGAAGGCTGCCCTTGTTTTACACCATCAATATGATCATCCCCTGCCTCTTGATCTCTTTTTTGACTGTGCTGGTGTTCTACCTGCCTTCGGACTGCGGTGAGAAAGTCACGCTATGCATATCAGTCCTCTTATCCTTAACCGTCTTCCTCCTGGTGATAACCGAAACTATTCCTTCTACCTCCTTGGTGATACCCCTGATTGGGGAGTACCTTCTTTTCACCATGATATTTGTCACCCTCTCCATAGTCATCACCGTCTTTGTGCTTAATGTACACTACCGAACTCCCAGAACGCACACCATGCCCCAGTGGGTGAAATACGTCTTCCTAAACTTTCTCCCCAGGATCATGTTTATGACCAGGCCGGTCGACGAAGATGAGGAACAGAAGGAGGAGGAGAGCAGTCAGAAACTAACATCACCTTACAACACAGAGCTCTCCCATTTAAGTTGCCTTGGTGCGTCCTCGGAAACCAGGTGCTGCAAAGACAACTTCTCCTGCCAAGACCTTAAGTGCGGTTGCTACCAGCACCCCCATATTAATTACGTGAAGATGAACAGCAACCTAACTCAGAGCTCCAGTTCCGAATCTATAGATGCTCTGCTCTCCTCTTTGGTTATCTCACCGGAAATGAGAGACGCAGTCGAGAGCGTCAGGTACATTGCAGAAACCATGAGGTTGCAGAATGAAGCAAAGGAGGTATGGCTGTTTTTCGTTAGTATGATAAGAACGGGGTTGGCTTGACTCGCCTTCCTCTTGGCATGTTTCTTCCTTTCACCCTCAATTCATACCTCTTCAAATTCTACAGCACTGCTGGTCACAGCTGACCTCCAGTTAGAGCACTCAAGGGCCAGGGCTTCCAAGTTCCCTGTGTCTATGTCACGGCTTTTAAGGTTGGTTTTAAGCCAATCTTTAAATCTTTCTTCCTGTCCAACGACATTTCATTTTCTGTTCTTGAGTTGGGAGTATAGTAACAGCTTTGGGAGACGGTGATCGGGCATTCAAACAACGTGGCTAAATGTGTAGTCTGTGCACATTCAGAAGAAAACCTACAAGCCACTCTAAACACCTTTGCAGAAGCATACCAGCTCAGCCTCTCAATGAACACCAAGAAAACCAAAGTGATCTTCCAGCAGTCATCAGCCAATCCCTCTGCAACGCCAGAAATACAGCTTAATGGTGTAACATTAGAAAATGTTGACCATTTCCGCTACCTTGGCAGCCATTTCTCCGCAAAAGTCAACATTGACACTGAAATACAACACCGCCTGAGCTCTGCGAGTGCAGCATTTTTCCGAATGAAGCAGAGAGTGTTTGAGGACCGGGACATCCGTAGGGAGACCAAGGTGCTTGTTAATAAAGCTATTGTCCTTCCAACCCTGTTATATGCCTGCAAGGCATGGACTGTCTACAAATGTCACACTCAACTCCTGGAAACATTCCATCAGCATTGCCTCCGAATAATCCTGCAAATCTCTTGGGAAGACAGGAGGACAAATGTCAGCGTGCTGAAAGAAGCAAAGAACACCAGCACTAAAGTGATGCTCCAATGCCATTAACTCCACTGGGCAGGCCATGTTGTCCGAATGCCTGATCACCATCTCCCAAAGCAGTTATTCTACTCCCAACTCAAGAACAGAAAACGCAATGTTGGTGGACAGGAAAAGAGATCTAAAGATGGGCTTAAAACCAACCTCGGTGGATTGTCACCTTGTCGTGGTGAGAGGGCTTGCGTGTTCCAAATTGAGAAGTGACCTAGAAGGCTCACAACAATGCATATAGACTAGTGCAGAATGTTCTAGAGCTCTGTTTCCCAACCTTTTTTGAGCCACGGCACACTTTTAACATTAAAAAAATCCGGGGGCACACCACCAACCAAAATGACACAAAATGACACTCTAACACAGTAAAGAACGGCTGCGGGATGGTGGCCTGCTGGGAGCAGCTGCTGGGAGTGCCGAAGCCAGGGGAGGAGGAGGAGCCAGGCTGCACCATGCCCCCCCCCAAGCTTCAGCTCTCCCACAGCTTCTCCAGCCTTGAGGGGGCAGTGCCAAGCCAGCGGTGTCAGAGCCAACACAATGCTGGCTTAGCACTGTCCCCTCAAGGCTGGAGAAGCTGTGGGAGAGCTGAAGCCGAGGGGAGGGGGCGGAGCCAGGCCCCGCCATGCCCCGCCCTCCAGCTTCAGCTCTCCCAAAGCTGAAGCTGAAGCCACGCAGAGGAGGAGGAGCATGAGCGGTGGACGGGCTTCAGTGGGCGGGGCTTCTCTTCAGTGCGGCTTCAGCAAGCGAGGGGCAGAAGTCATGGTAGATTGGAGGCTGGCTGGGGAAACGTCCGAAGGAGGTGGCGCCTTGGCCCCTTTTTCTTTGCTGCTGCCCGGCCCTTCCTCCCCCTCCCACAAGCAGTTCGGCAAAAGGAGGGGGGAAGGAAGGGGGGCAGAGAGCTTTTCTCACGGCACAGCAGGAGGTCCCTCATGGCACACTAGTGTGCCGCGTCACAGCGGTTGGGAAACACTGCTCTAGAGCAAGGTTGATTGGCAGCCCATCGTATTTCAGGAGTCACTCATCTCCTAACCTGATGATTACTGAAAACCCCAGCAATCATGAGGGTACTTTGGACTTCAAATGGGGGAGTCCAGTTTTGGCCCCATTTCGCCTTGTCAATCACATCACATAATTATGTTGATTTTGACAGGGGGGGGGGGTGTTTCATGTCAGGAGCGACTTGAGAAACTGCAAGTCACTTCTGGTGTGAGAGAATTGGCCATCCATAAGGACATTGTCCAGGGGACACTGGGATGTTTTGATGTTTGGAGCTGACAGAGGGAACTCATCCGCGCTCTCCCCAGATTCGAACCTCCGACCTGTTGGTCTTCAGTCCTGCCGGCACAAGGGTTTAATCCAGTGGTTCCCAAAGTGGGTGGTACCACCCCCTGGTGGGCGATGGTACAATCTAGGGGGGTGCTGGAAGGCCCAGGAGAATTTGGGGGGCGCTGAACTCCTGTAAGGGGGTGGTGGGGGCGGTGGCATGAGCCAGGTGACAGCCTACCATCCGTCTCTGTGTGTGTGTGTGTGTCTCTCTCTCTTCTTCCCTCCTCCCCCTCTCGCCAAGCAAGGGATAATAATAATAATATCTTTGGGGTTCCCTTCCAACTGGTTGAGTCTTATAACAATAATAATAATGTCCTTCAACATATTTAGTGGAAAGTGGATTCAGTGCGGTAACCAATTAATTAACAAAGAAAGAAACCGATTGCAAAATAGTCAATCGCGATGATTTGAGATGACTGCTGACGAAAATAGAGCCGAGGATTCCTAGATTGGTAGCAGGCCAGGTTCATCCTTCTCATTAAGATGATTTTGAATGTTTTAACTTTTTTTGTATTACCTTTCTATTCTAAGTTCAATAAATAGTTTCATAATTTCAAACTTCAATGTTTCTAATTTACAACTTTATTATATTTTACGAAAAAGGTAGAAATATTAATACATATATCTTTCTGTTTAATTGCTATTAAAATGTTTAATAGCAATTAAACAGAATAATAGCGGTGAGGAAATTTTTTTTCTGGAAAGGGGGCGGTAGGCCAAAAACATTTGGGAACCACTGGTTTAACCCATTGCGCCACTGGGTGCAAAGCAGTATTTTCTTGACAGTTTAAGATGCTAGACTTACAAACCACCTTATGCTATATGCAAGGTGAATTGTTTCAAGTGATATTTTAGTCTATGTCGGGCTGAAAAATTAGTGTCATCTGAATTGATATTGATATCCGCTTTTGTTTTCTAGACTCAAGACGACTGGAAATACGTCGCCATGGTAATTGATCGAATTTTCCTGTGGGTATTTATCCTCGTGTGCATTCTCGGAACTGCTGGATTATTTATGCAACCGTTGCTGATTGGAGACGAAGTGTAAACAAGGCTGCTCTGAAAAAATGCAATTCCCGTTTGCTGTTCAAACGTCGTACCTGTTCTCTCTCTTTATGTTAAAGTAATTCCTTCCATGTCTCTGTGTAATGGAATTAAGTGTGCCTGAGCATTCATTAAGCTGGATGCAGGGCAAGAACACAACTGTGATGGCATTACACAGAACACTACGTAACACCATTTTTGTTCCTGGGTTACAAATGTCATTTCCTATTTGGGTGTATCATCAAAACATGGGGAAAGTTTATTAAACTTCAAAAACTTTGTTTCTGCGGGAAGGACATTTTGAAAGTTTTTTAAATGACTATTTCGAGTCTCAACCAATTCAACCTAATTTGTGGCAGCCACAAAAACAAAGTTTCTGGAGTATAACAACTACTTTCAAAATAAGAGCCGCACAATTAAACAGGAATAATGCTTTCAAACCAGGAACAGATTTTTTTTTTCAAATTTTGTTACATAGTGTAATTTGTATGTATATTGTACCAGAATGAAGGATTTTACATGTTCAAGAAGACTGCCACCGTTTTCTTGCTTTTTTTCTATAGTAGTTCAGTGGATGTGTTTAAAGGACTTGTACTGAGTGGTTGTACTATGCCTTAAAGTAATCCAAATGTATACTCTTGCGCCAACCCAATCATGGATATTGTATTAGTACAACAAAGAAAGTCACTCTAATGCCAATATTATACTGTTAAGATTCTCTCACAATAGATGTTACTTCAATTGTCTATAGTTTGGAAATTATATGTGAAGGAGAGTTATGAAACAGCCAAAAAAGATCTCTTAGACAAGACTTGAAAGGAAGATCTGAAATAGATCTGAAATGTAGCAGTTATGTTCCCAAAAGAAGATGTAAATGGTATGACCCCCATATCCATTTCCAACTGGATTAGAGTTGTGTTGTCAAAGGCTTTCATGGCCGGAAGCACTGGGTTGTGGTGAGTTTTCCGGGCAGTGTGGCCATGTTCCAGAAGCATTCTCTCCTGCCATTTTGCCCACATCTATGGCAGGCATCCTCAGAGGTCGAAGGGTCTCTTGGGAACTAGGCAAGTGAGGTTTATATATCTGTGGAATGTCCATGGTGAGAGAAATAACTCTTGTTTGTTTGACACAAGTGTGAATGTTGCCATTGGCCACCTTGATAAGCATTGAATAATCTTGCAGCTTCAAATCCTGGCTGGTTCCTGGCTGGGGGAATCCTTTTTTGGGAGGCATTAGATGGCCCTGATTTTTTCTTAACAACAGAAGGAGGGTCTATATATATGTAACTCTTGAAATATTATAGAACCCAAAATATATCATATCATGTCGTATGAAAAACACTCAAATTCTCAAACATATGTAGTATCCGAGTATATTATCAAAAATAGTAAGTACTCAATATTACATTAACAACTTACATGCAGAGAACTGTTACAATGAAGCAAATTCAAATGGTTCAGGTGTTCACATACACACACAAATAAAGTCCATAATAGCAACAATCTCTTAATGATACAAAGTCTAATATAGTAAAGTAGTCCGTAGTATTCAAATAAATCCAGAATATCTTTCCAGGATCACGGGTGAGACTCACTGTAGACCAGGGGTGCTCATTAGGTAGCTCGGGAGCTACTAGATCTTTGGCCCTCTTCCAGGTGATCTTCGGGCCTCACCAGCCGGATGGGGCGCTCCTGCCATGCGCACGCACACCCTGCATGCACGCGCGCTCCTGCTGCTGGCTTCCGCTCTCGCGGTGCTTCTTTCACCCGCGGGGCATTGCAGGAAGAAGGAAGCACAAGGCGGGGCCTCTGGAGGGAGCGCCCGGCCTCTCTCTTGTCCAGACGCAGCTGTGCAGCCTCCGTTGCCAGCGAGACAGGCAGGGCGGAGCGCTCCATCTGGATGCCCCGCCTCGTGCTTTCTCCTTCCTCCAATGCCCCGCAGACGGAAGAAGCGCTGCACGGGCGGAAAACAGCAGCAGGAGCATGCGTGGTGGCAAGAGCTTGCGGCAGGAGCGCGCGGGAGTGCACGGCGGCGGGGCCAGGTAGATCTTTTGGACTTGGTTGCTTTAAGAGTAGCTCGCATGCTGAAAAAGTGTGAGCACCCCTGCTGTAGACAGTTCAAGTTGAGAGCTTCTCAAGAGAATGATCTATGCATATAGCATTGTCTCCAAACAATTAATTTGAGCGCCTTGAAAATCACAGACGGGTCTTGATAAAGCCTTAGCGAAACAGGGTGGCCACACACAAGTCGTCCGATGACCCGAATTCTGGATACAGCGTGGGCATTCCAGCCGCAAAACACTGTCTCACTTGAACTGTCTACAGTGAGTCTTACCCGTGATCCTGGAAAGATATTCTGGATTTATTTGAATACTACGGACTACTTTACTATATTAGACTTTGTATCATTACGAGACTGTTGCTATTATGGACTTTATTTGCATGTGTATGTGAACACCTGAACCATTTGAATTTGCTTCACTGTAACAGTTCTCTGCATGCAAGTTTTTAATGTAATATTGAGTACTTACTAATTTTGATGAAATACTCAGATAATACATGTGTTTGAGAATTTATTTGAGTGTTTTTCATATGACATGATATGATATATTTTGGGTTCTATAATATTTCAAGAGTTACATATATATAGACCCTCCTTCTGTTGTTGTTAGTGTAGAACTGGCAGCTTTCCTGTGTTCATAACCTGATTTTTTTCTTGTCTGGAATTCCCTTTTTTTAAGTGTTGCTCCTTATTTACTGTCCTGATTTTAAGTTTTTTAAAAAATACTGGTAGCCAGGTTGTGTTCATTTTCATGGTTTCCTCCTTTCTGTTGAAATTGTTCACATGCTTGTGGATTTCAATGGCTTCTCTATGTAGTCTGTGTAGGGCTAGCTAACACCTCCCAATGAAGGATCCCCCCAGGCAGGAAGCAGCGGGGCTTTGAAGCTGCAAAACTATTCCATGCTAATCACACTGGCCAATGGCAACATTTACATTTGCCTTAAACAAATTTGGTTATATCTTCAGTTTTAAGCAACTGCAGTCCACTGGGTTGCTGTGAGTTTTCCGGGCAGTCTAGCCTTGTTCCAGAAGCATTCTATCCTGACGTTTCACCCACATCTGTGGCAGGCAGCCTCAGAGTTTGTGAGGTCTGTTTGAAACTAGGCAAGTGGAGTTTATAGACTTGTGGAAGGTCCATGGCGGGGGGGAAACCTCTTATATTACCTGAAGTCTGGCCTCAGCATACCATTGGAAGACCTAGAGATTCCTAGAGAAGTATTCGGGGGAATCGTGCGCAGAACTGTGACTATGGGTGCTTGATCCGAATCGGTTCCAAAAGTCTTCCTTGCCAAGCCACTGCTATCACCTGCAAAGAAAAATCCTTTTGACATATTTATTACTTCTTAGGAGTTATCTCTCACAAAATAGTGTTAGTACTGGTCATGCTACCAGTATCATGCTACGAAGCAGTACTTATTAAGCCCCTTTTCCCTCTTTCCAGTGTGTCAAGAACCAAAACTTTATCTGTGTACATTGGCTTGAACTGTTTTTCTTAGAATCATAGAGATGGAATAGAGCTTGTAGGCCAGCCAATCTAACCCCATTCTGCCAAGAAGCAGGAAAATCGCATTCAAAGCCCTCCCAACAGATGGCCATCCAGCTTGTTTAAAATCCTCCAAAGGAGGAGCCTCCATCACACTCCAGGGTAGAGAGTTCCATTGCTGTACAGCTTTCATAGTTAGGAAGTTCTTCCTAATGTTCAGGTGGGATCTCCTTTCCTGTAATTGGAAGCCAGTGTTCTCTAGGGCAGCAGAAAACAAGCCTGCACCAGCCTATGACTTCCCCTCACATCTTGATCCCTGGCCCTCATCATGTCTCCTCTCAGCATTCTCTTCAGCTAAGCACGCCCACCTCTTTAAGCCACTCCTCATAGGGCTTGTTCTCCAGACCCTTGATCATTTGAGTCACCCTCCACTGGACACATTCCAGCTTGTCAACATCTCCCTTCAATCGTGGTACCCAGAATTGGACACAGCGTGATTCCAGGTGTGGAAAAGAACCATAGAGTTGGAAGAGACCTCGTGGGCCATCCAGTCCAACCTCCTGCCAAGAAGCAGGAAAATTGCATTCAGATGGCAATCCGGCCTCTGCTTAAAAGCCTCCTAAGAAGGAGCCCCCACCATTTCCCCAGTAACTCACCTTGGAACTTATTCAGTAGCTCATATGCCGTGACCATCACCTTGAGAAATAAATACATTACTGCAAATTGTGGCAAATTTTCAGATGGTTTATAAATCCCTTTTTATCACTGCTGTATACTTGTTGAAGACGGCATATATATACGTTATCGTACTGATGGTAGCTTGTTCAACTTAAGTCGTCTGAGGGCTCGAACTAAGACTCTAAACTATCTCGTCCGTGAGCTGCTTTATGCTGACGATGCTGCCCTTGTCGCCCATTCAGAAGCAGCCCTGCAGCGCCGAACATCTTGCTTTGCAGCAGCTGCAGAACTGTTTGGGCTGGAAGTCAGTCTGAAGAAAACAGAAGTCCTCTACCAGCCCGCACCACAGGAAGAACACCATTATCCCCACGTCAGCATAGGCAAATCTGTGCTTAAGTCCGTTCAGCAGTTCATCTACCTGGGAAGCATCATCTCTTCAGACGCCAAGATTGACAAAGAGATAGATCACAGATTAGCAAAGGCATAGAGTGCATTCGGAAGGCTTCACAAAAGAGTCTGGAGCAACAAGCACCTGAGGCAAAGCACCAAAATCAGTGTGTACAGAGATATCATACTGTCTATTCTCCTATATGGGTCTGAAACATGGGTCACCTATCGCCAACACCTATGACTCCTCAAACGCTTTCATCAGCGCTGTCTTCGCACAATCCTAAATATACACTGGACCGACTATGTGACTAATGTTGCTGTCCTTGAGCAAGCAGGGATCACCAGCATTGAGGCCATGCTATTGAAAACACAGCTGCGCTGGGCAGGGCACATCTCTAGGATGGAGGACCACCGCCTTCCAAAGATACTACTCTATGGTGAACTCGCCATGGGTTGGCGCAAGAGAGGCACCCCCAAAAAGAGATATAAGGACTCCCTGAAGCAACATTCCAGGCTTGGCCAGATTGATCACCAAAAATGGTCCACCCTGGCCTCACATCGGGAGGCATGGAGATGCACTATCCACAATGCTGCGGCCTCTTTCGAGAAGACACGCCGAATGGGTCTCAAAGAAAAACGACAACGCAGAAAGAACCGCAACTTGGAAACAACATCACCCAACTTTCTGCTGTGCTTTCTGCAGCCGAACTTGCCTATCTCAGATTGGCCTTTTTAGTCATCAACGCGCTTGTAAAAAGCGTGGGATGAGTCCTTCCTAAGAATCTTCGTTCGCGAAGTAATGCCGAGAGATACTTGTCTAGCCCCGTTCTATTCAAGTGACCAGATGAAGAAAGATGCTGGTGAAATGGAAGAAGTATACACACACTTTGTGGGACCTTGCGCCAGGTGTGCGGGAGGTCCAGCTTAATTGCCACAGGGTTAATAACCTCCACCACGCTGAGGGGCCCCACAAACTTATTTGCAAATTTGCGGGACTGCTGGGTGGACTTGAGGTGTTTGGTGGACAGGAACACGCGGTCCCCAACGGCGTAGACTGGCTGGGGACCCCGCTTTTTATCGGCATACAACTTGTAAGAGTCCCGAGCCTGTTGTAGCGCTGCCTGTATTTGCGGCCAAGCGGCTGCCACCTTGGCCCCCCAGTCTGCTGGCGGTGCGGCCGGATCCGCTGCCAGGGCCAGTGAAGGGAAGGGAGGAAAGTCGCGGCCCGAGACGACCCGGAACGGCGAGGCCCCCGTCGAGGCGTGCTCGGAGTTATTGTAGCTGTATTCGGCCACGTCCAGCAGCTCAGCCCAGTTGTCCTGCTGGTAGGTAGGTCTGCTAGCAGTTCGGGGGTCCCAGGGGTTGTTGGCTGGGGGGCCTTGTCTGCTGCCCAGGTGCGGGCCACCAAGCCCAGCTGGCGCTTGGTAAACACTGTCCCCATTTCTTCTGGCGCTGAGTAGTCGGCCTCAGGCATCCTGGAAAGCGTGTCGGCCAACACGTTCTTCGGGCCGGGCAAGTACTTGAGCTCGAAGTTGAAGCGGCTGAAGAACTGCGCCCACCTCCGCTGCTTGGCGTTGAGCCGCTGTGGGGACTGTAGCGCCTGTAGGTTCTTGTGGTCGGTCCACACCTCGAAGGGCAAAGCGGTGCCTTCCAGGAAGTGTCTCCAATAGCTCAGCGCGCTCGGGACGGGCGATGACTCCTTTTCCCATACGTGCCAGCGCCTCTCCGACTGCGTGAATTTCTTTGAAAGGTAGGCGCACGGTCGCAAGGTGCCCCCCTCGTCTCGTTGCCAGAGCACCGCCCCATAGGCTGCCTCGGAAGCATCGCACTGCACGGTGAACGGCCGGTCGGGCTTGGGGTGCATCAGCAGTGGCTGACTGGTGAAGCTCCGCTTGAGGCTGTCGAAGGCCTCCTGACACTGTGGGGTCCAGTTGAGCTTGGCGCTAGGGACTTGGCTTTGTTTTGTCTCCCAAGCCCTTGGTTTTAAATAGTTCAGTCAAGGGAGCGCTATTTTAGCAAAGTTTTGGATAAATTGTCTATAAAAGTTAGCAAATCCCAGGAAGCCCTGCAGCTGTCGCGGGTTCGGGCGCCTCCCACGCGAAAGCACGCCTCGCACCTTACCGGGGTCCATGGCCAGGCCTCGCGTGGAGATTCGGCACCCAGATAATCCAGTTCTGTCGATGGAACTCACATTTGACAGCTTGACGAAAAAGCTGGTTGTCCCAAGAGTCGCCGCAGCACCTCCCGGGTCAGCTCGATGTGCTCCGCCTCGACGCCGGTGCAGATCAGCGTCATCTAGGTAGACTAGAACTCCTTTGTAGAGCAAGTCTCTGAGGATTTCGTTGATGAACTGCTGAGTATTTTGGGAGCGCCTTTAAGTCCGAACGTGTGACCGAACTGGTACTGGCCTAGGTGGCAGTTGAACGCCGTCTTCCAGCAGTCTTCATCCCTCACCCTGATCCGGTAGAACGCCTCCTCGGATGTCCAGCTTGGTGAAGAACCGCGCTCCCCAGCTGGGCCAATATCTCTGACATCAGGGGCAGCGGGTAGGACTCGATGCGCTGATGGCTTGAGGCCTCTGTAGTCCACACATAGTCGCAGTGAGCCAGTCCGCCTTTAGGTAAACAGGACGGGGGCTGCCAGCGGGCTTGTAGATTTTTCAATAAATCCTCTGTCCATGTTTTTATCAATAAAGTGTCTCTGTGCCTTTCTTTCCGGTTCGGACAGGGAGTATAGATTTGGGCCGTGCAGTTTGGCGCCTTCTTCAATTTCAATTGCGCAATCGCACTTCCGGTGGGGGGGTAGCTGGTCACTTTCCCGCTCACTAAAGACCTCCTCCAAGTCTCTATATTCTCGCGGGATCCCACCAGGTTGACTCTCTGCCGCCCCCACGCCGGCTCCCTCGTGGCTTGGGGTGCCAGCGTTTTCAGGGTCATCTATCCTCGCCCGGGCCTCTGCTTGTACGTGTCGCACCCAAGAGGGTCAGACTCATCGCCCGAAGGGGTTTGGACCTGCTGCCGGGCGTCTACAGCAGATCGTTGTCGTTTCCCGCCATCCACTCGGGGTCGCTCTTCTCCAGCTCCAGCTCCTCAGCCTCCCGAAGGGCCCGGGGTGCTCGCGCCGTCTCCGCTGCCGCTGCGGCCTTCCCCCAGGCTGGGGTCTTGGCCTGAGGGTCGGCTTGGCCTCTGGTGCCTTCTCCGGCTTCGGGAGGGGCTTTCCTGCGGCAATCGGCCGCTCGATGGCGCTCTCGGCCGCTCGAGAAGCAGGCTCCTTTCTTCCCTCTGTGGCTCTCTCGGGGGGCCGTGCGGGCCCGCGGCGCTGCGCTCCGGGCTGTGCCGGGCCTCCTGGCGGGCCCACTCCCACTCCGCGGGCTCTCCCGCCATCTCGGTAGCGTCTGGGCATCTGCTCCATATCGCACTCTACTCTCCCCGCGGCGACTATCCAGTCCTCTAGGGTCTCGGGGTTCCCCCGGTGCATGGCCCACTCCAGAATATCCTGCCTCAGGCCTGCCTTGAAGCACTCCAATATAGAGGTCTCCGACCAGCCCCGGATTTCCCGCTAGGCCCGGAAGCTCAAGGCGTACTCTGACACGGACCTCTGGCCTTAATAAATCTTCCTCAACTGGGCTTTGGCCTTCTCCCCAACTAAGGGGGTCCCCGAAGCGGGTTTGTAAGGCATCCAGAAAAGTGTCCAGCCGCCTCAGTTGCGGCGCTCGGGTGTCCGTCATCTGGACTAGCCAATCGGCTGCGGCCTCTTTCAAGTTGGCCCCCACAGTCCGCACCTTGGCCCCTTCCGAAGGGAACGAATCCCCATAGTTCATCATATAGTTCTGCACGTTGGTAACAAAGTAGGAGAGTTGGCGGGGGTCCCCGTCGAACTTTACCTTTAAGTCCCTCCGGCTCCCTGCCGCCTCTTGGCTCTGGTCGGCCTGGCCCAGGTTGAAGGTGGAGGCCCCTCTGGACGGGATGAAGTCGTCTCCGCTGTTCCGGAAAGTCACTTTCCCTGACGGCCTGGTTGGCCGCTCCGTGGCTTGGCTCGATGGCCTTTCTCGAGGCCGCGTGTCCGGCGTGGCCCACGGCAGCTCCTCCGGCCTGGTCAGTAGCAGGGTCATCTGGGACTGGAGCTTCTGCACTGCCTCCGTCAGCTGAAATACCTGCACCTCCAGCCGCAGTTCGGCGGTGCTGGGTAAGCCGCCGCCTCTGGCTGGGATCCGGCCTCCGGAGCGCCCCTGCCCCTTGCGCCGGGTCTCGTCCTTCGCCGGGGGGGGCGAGAAGCGGTGGCGCCTCTGCCCCCATCTCCGCCTCTCCTGCCTGGTCTGCCACCGCGGCCGCCTCGGCCTCATCTTCGCCTTCATCCTCCTCTATATCCTCTTCCTCACCCATGTCCTCGGGAAGCAGGTTAGCGAGGGGATCCATCTCCGCTTGAGACATCTTACGAAGTTGGTTACGGTTGGAAGGCTTTCACGGCCGTAGAAGTTGGTGAGTCTATCTTTATGTAAGCTTCAGCAAGGGGGGTCTAGTAAAGCAAGCTCACTCCAAACGTGGTTGAAGGAAAGAATGATTTAATAGGTCCTTAATCCAAAGTAGGCAAAGATAGACTAAAGTTTTCCCGCGCGAGGTTCTCTTCAAAAGCCCTCCCTGGCCCGCCCCCCTGCTGTGCCCCTCCTTCCTCAGGGATGACCATCCGGCTCTCCATATCAAAGTTCAGGAAAGGGATCTGGCACTTCAAAGGGCGGTTCCAGTTCAAAGCCCGCCAGATGCTGTTCTTATCTGATGGCGCGCAAGGCTTGACCCGTTAGGACAACAACCGGGCCAAGCGGCGCTGACACACTTTGACAAATATGAAGAGGCACCGGACACTAACAAAGCAGTGTTCAGCTTTTGAGAAAAGTACACGTTTTTTAAAATGCAACCAATTTTCAAGAGGTTTATTCAGAATGATCAACTATTGTGTTATTTATCCAGAATCTTTCAGTACAGTATTCTTCATACAAAAAAAAGTAAACCAATTTGTTGTTACTTAAGTCTCTGTGTTTTCTGGTCCTGATTGTGTCAGAAACTTAAAAACACTGAGATGCATAACATGGGGATGGATTTAAAATCAACCAGGATGGCTAGCAGTCATGTATATTCAAATCGAAAGTAGAGAAAGGGAAAAAGACGTAACTTCCACAGAACATTTAGATCAGTTTGACCACAGATAGAATCCACTCTTCCAGGCTGAACAAACCTTACCAAAGAAAACCTCGTGACAGGTAAGCCGTAAGTCAGTCAACTCAAAGGCACAAGGTAACAACATTCCAGAGGCTTCTGTGAGAACAGGCCTGGGCAAACATTCAAACTTGGGGGCCACATGCTAGCACTCCATGCAAAGAGGACTGGCTTCCTGGTGATGGAAGGAAGGGAAAGAGGAAGGAAAGAGAGAAGGAAGGAAGGACAAAAGAGAGGAAGGGAAGGATCGAAAGAGAAAAAGGGAAAGGAGGAAGGGAAGGGGGAAGGAAATAGAGAAAGAAGGAAGGACAAAAGAGAGGAAGGGAAGGATCGAAGGAGAAAAAGGGAAAGGAGGAAGGGGGAAGGAAAGAGAGAAGGACGGAAGGACAAAAGAGAGGAAGGGAAGGATCGAAAGAGAAAAAGGGAAAGGAGGAAGGGAAAGGAGGAAGGAAAGAGAGAAGGACGGAAGGACAAAAGAGAGGAAGGGAAGGATCGAAAGAGAAAAAGGGAAAGGAGGAAGGGAAAGGAGGAAGGAAAGAGAGAAGGACGGAAGGACAAAAGAGAGGAAGGGAAGGATCGAAAGAGAAAAAGGGAAAGGAGGAAGGGAAGGAGGAAGGAAAGAGAGAAGGAAGGAAGGACAAAAGAGAGGAAGGGAAGGATCGAAGGAGAAAAAGGGAAAGGAGGAAGGGAAGGAGGAAGGAAAGAGAGAAGGAAGGAAGGACAAAAGAGAGGAAGGGAAGGATCGAAAGAGAAAAAGGGAAAGGAGGAAGGGAAAGGAGGAAGGAAAGAGAGAAGGAAGGAAGGACAAAAGAGAGGAAGGGAAGGATTGAAAGAGAAAAAGGGAAAGGAGGAAGGGAAGGAGGAAGGAAAGAGAAGGAAGGAAGGACAAAAGAGAGGAAGGGAAGGATCGAAAGAGAAAAAGGGAAAGGAGGAAGGGAAGGAGGAAGGAAAGAGAAGGAAGGAAGGACAAAAGAGGAAGGGAAGGATTGAAAGAGAAAAAGGGAAAGGAGGAAGGGAAGGAGGAAGGAAAGAGAAGGAAGGAAGGACAAAAGAGAGGAAGGAAGGATCGAAAGAGAAAAAGGAAAGGAGGAAGGGAAAGAGGAAGGAAAGAGAGAAGGACGGAAGGACAAAAGAGAGGAAGGGAAGGATTGAAAGAGAAAAAGGGAAAGGAGGAAGGGAAGGGAGAAGGAAAGAGAGAAGGAAGGAAGGACAAAAGAGAGGAAGGGAAGGATTGAAAGAGAAAAAGGGAAAGGAGGAAGGAAAAGGAGGAAGGAAAGAGAGAAGGAAGGAAGTACAAAAGAGAGGAAGGGAAGGATCGAAAGAGAAAAATGGAAAGGAGGAAGGGAAAGACAATGTTGCACATGTCTATTGATGGCTTAAACAGTTACTTATCTGAAAAATGTTATTAATATGGTATCTGGCTCATTTATAGGGCATAAGCTCTAAACCAGGCTGAGGGGGGGGGAGCAAAGGGCCTGAGGCTGTTAGGAATTGTGGGAGTTGAAGTCCAAAACACCTATAGGGCCCAAGTTTGCCCATGCCTGCTCTAAGCTCATGAAGCTTTATGCTCAAGCCTGATCATTTTTAGTGAGCAGGCTTGCAAAGCCCACCTCTTAAGAGAGAAACTGCAACATGGAATAGATAAAATTATCCCAACAGGCTTACAATCTAACATTTAATTTAGAGCATTTATTTATTTACAGCGTTTATATTCCGCCCGTCTCACCCTGAAAGGGACTCAGGGCGGATCACAAAACACATACGCAGCAAACATTCAATGCCATTAAACAGACACTATAGACAACAGATAGAGGTATTGTGTTTGCATTTTCCCCAACTTCAGCGTCCTTTGTGCTTGATTGTGGCCACAGGGGGTGCTGTTGCCCCATCCTCTATCATGAAGAGCTCTTGATCACATACTTCCTCTTTCCTTTGATCGCCTGCATTTTCTGGTATTTCCTTTTTATGGTGCCGTAAGATAAATGTTTCCCTTTGACATTAAGTCTAGTTATTTCCGACTCTTGGGGGTGGTACTCATCTCCATTTGTAAGCCGAAGAGCTGCCGTTTTCCGTAGACACCTCCAAGGTGATGTGGCCAGCATGACTGCATGGAACGCCATTTTTTCTATTCACACTTCACACCTTTTTTCAAACTGCTTAGGTGGACAGTAAGCTGGGCTGAAGGCCAGCTGCTCACCCAGACCTGGGCTTCGAACTGCCAACCTTTCTATTGCTGCTGGTAATTAACCAGCTGTGCTAAAGCCTGGCACATATACAACATAAAAGAGGTGGTGGAGTGAAGATGAACACAGAGATAGATAGGAATTGAATAAATATTTAATTCTATATACTCTGACAATTGTGTTTTGTCAAAGGCTTGAAGGAAAAGGTATGTTTGAGAAGGAATCCAAAGGAAACTAAGAAATGATGGTGTGGTGAAGTCATATTTATTTGTTGCAGGTTGTAAATGTAGTTGATATTTATGTATATGTAAGTATTTTGTAAGGGTGAAACTTTGCTAACCCTAAGAGGTTAACAGTAAAATTATCTAGCAGAGCTTCCAAGATACCATGGAAACTGGAGGCTCAGCTTGCAACTGGCTTTTGAATGCTCGAATTCAAATATTTCAGTTGGTGACTAACTGCAAACGCAGAAGGTTGTGTGAGAGAATTAGGGAATCTGTTTAACCAGCTTTCAGCAGGGTTTAAAAGACTCTGGGTTTAATCTAAGCCTGATTCTACTCTGGGGAAAGGGTAGTGTAGGGCTGTAGCCTGCTAAGGAAGCAGTGGCTGTTAATGACCAGCAGAGTGTGTGTAAACTGCTGAGTCTATTAGTGCTAAGGAGTGCAGTGGCTTTGTGATAGACTGTATCTCTATAGATAGCAACTTGTAACCTTAAGAAAGTACCTCTGAGTAGATTGTAACCACCTAAGCTCTGTGAACTCTTGAAACCTTCAAGCTCGAAACACTGTTTAAATAAACGTGATAGTTCTTTGTTAAAAACACCTCTTCTGGTGATTCATTCTCCCACAAGCCTTGAAAACACCGCTTTCTTAATGGGTAGCCAAACACAGTAAAATAATGGTGGCAGCAAGTGAAAATTAGAGTGATGCACGCTGTCTTCACAGATGGTAATGGGAGGATAAAGACTTTTAAGACTTTGCAGGACTGTTAGTTGGCCTGGTGCATTGCAGCCACCGAGAGAGAAATATGAAGTCCATAAATGTCAGGGACAGCTTAGCAAACAGACATAAATCCATGATACAGTCAGATATAAAAGCTGGATGTAGTTCTGAGTCTTCCGTCTCAAAGAAGGTCAAGAAAATCAAGAAAGAGAACAGAAGCTCCCTTTCAGTGAGGACAAAGTCCTTCAATTGTTCACACTGAGAAAGCAGATTAATTATTATTGATGGAGGTCAAGGAAGTGACAAATGCATTGAATTACAAGCCTCAAAGTGGAACAGAAATATTACATTGACCAGTAGACTCGATACTTAGTTTAAAAACGCCTTGTCCAACAATTAACAAGACTGCAGTAAGATTTTATAAAGAAACTAGCTGTACCCGGCACGCGTTGCTGTTCCCTTTTTAGGAGATGCGAGAAAGTCCAATCATCCACGGTGTGCCCTCCTCTAAACTGCAGTTGGATGGAGTGTGGGTCATGGGGGGCATGGTGTGCCAAGTTGGGTCTTTATTGGTCTTGGTTCTGGGCCACAGTGGTCTGTGGGGAATGATGGGTTTTGAAGTACTACAAATCCCATTTTCCATGGTGGTACTTCAAGTCCCATCATGCATGGTCGGGGTTCTGAGTGCCAAGGTAGGTTACTGTAAATTCAGGCCATACACAATGTCCCATGAGCTGAGGCCTAGTTAGGAACAGCAAGTTAATGAAGCCTTACTGTCAATTCAGGCCATACACAATGTCCAATGAGCTGAGGCCTAGTCGGGAGAATCAAGTTAATGAAGTCTTACTGTCAATTCAGAGCGTAAACAGCTTCCCAGTAAGCGAGGGCTAGTTAGGGAAATCAAGTTAATGAAGTCTTACTGTCAATTCAGAGCGTAAACAGCTTCCCAGTAAGTGAGGGCTAGTTAGGGAAATCAAGTTAATGAAGCCTTACTGTCAATTTTGGGCGTGGTCTGTGATTTTTGGGGTGTAAATTGTCGATTGCAAGTGATTTTGGTGTTTGTGTTGGGGATTGGCTCGGGCCTTTTCCTTATTCTGTTTTGGCAGTTTATTATGGATCGGAATTTTCATGTTGGCTGGCCAGTGCAGCAGTTATGCAAATCCGCCCTTATTGGCAGCCAATCATGTTGTTCAGAATGTAGAGGCTGGGTGAGTCTTTGGCTGCCCCGGAGGATGCTGGTAAATGTAGTTTTATTTTTACTCGTTGTTTTGGGGGCCTTTTAGGTTTTGGGGGAAGTTTCTTTGCTACAAACGTACCTTGCTTGAGGCCTATTTCTGTTGGCAAGTATTGTGTTTCTGCGTTGTAAGGTTTCTTTGTTTGAGGTATACATCACATGACGTGAACCCATTTATATAATAGAAGACAAGTATCAAATGCAAGTTTTAGTTTATTAGTAGTAGCAAAGGTGGTTAATAAAACCCTAAAGTGCGTTAGTATCATTAGTAAACGTTAAAATACTTTTCAAAACTTTAAAAGTTAAAACTGGATTTTCCCAGGTATTTCAAAAACCTTCATCTTGCAGGAAGCCCCTCCCTTTCTTGTATCAACCACAAACTTGCATTTACATTGAAACAATCCATAGTTAACAAAAGAATATGGACCAGGCCTGTAAAGTGCATCTGAATAACATTAATGTCACATATGCTACTTTGCCATAACGATGAAAGTTCAGAGATATTCAAAATTTCAGGATTTCCTTAAGCTATCTTAAGGCCTGCTTGCATAGCAATTGCTTTGTTCCAAAAGCGCAGCAAAGAATATCCATGCATATTGGAAACTAATGCGTGAAAAGGAGTCGCAGAGTCAGTACAGCGTCTGTAAAGGTTTCCCCTGACATTAAGTCTAGTCATGTTTGGCTCTGGGGGTTGGTTCTCATCTCACATTTGCATATGAGGGGAAAATTCATATAAAAATAATGCATACATACAGATACAGAAATACAGGTACATGGAAATCTCTAGATATCTATATGTATATAGGATTTGCAAAGACCTGCAAACATGTGAGGGGAAATTTATATATAAAAGTATGGTATATACGAGGGCGGGTCAATAAGTCAGTGACTTTTTGAATTAAACACAGGTTTTTGGATAAAAAATCATTTTATTTTTCAACGACGTCTCCTTTGAGCTCTATACACTTTGTCCAACGTTTCTCCAATTTTTTTTATCCCTTCCAAAAAATAAGATTTGTTGAGGTCTCAAAATAGGTATTTGTTTGTGAGATGATTTCATTGTTGGAGTCAAATCTCTTTCCGTCAAGCCATTTCTTCAGGTTTGGAAACAAAAAAAAGTCACTCGGGGCTAAATCCGGAGAATAGGGCGGATGAGGGAGCAATTCATATCCCAATTCATGGATTGTTGCCATGGAAACTGCACATGTGTGCATCCTTCCATTGTCCTGGTGCAAAAGAACTTTTTTTGTTGGCCAAATGCGGTCAGTTTTTTTCCAAGTCCTCATTAAATCGACCCAATTAGTTGGCATAATATCCATCATTGATTGTTTTACCCTTTTGAAGGTAGTCAATGTGGATTATACCACATGCATCCCAAAAAACGGTCGCCATGACTTTATTGGCTGACAAACCCCCTTGGCCTTATTTGGCGCCGATTCACCTCGAGAAACCCACTGTTTTGACTGCTGTTTGGTCTCTGGTCTATTGTGGTGGATCCATGTTCCGTCCACGGTTACGAGACAGCACAAAAACTTGTCCATATTGCGCTTGAACAACGCCAAACACTCCTGAGAAATTGTCACACGAGTGCGTTTGTGGTCAATTGTGAGCAAACATGGCACCCTTCTTGCGGAAAGCTTTCTCATACCCAAGTGATCATTTAAAATTGAAACCACTGAACCACGTGAGATGCCTATGGCTTCCACAATCTCTCGCACTTACAATCTCTGATTGGCCAACACCGTATCGTGAATTTTTTCAATTGTTTCAGGTGTAGAGACCTCAACTGGGCGTCCAGAACGTTCGGCATCTTCCGTGCTTGTACGGCCACAACAAAATTCAGTAAACCACTTTTTTACCATTGAAATTGTTGGTGCAGAGTCCCCATAGTATTTATCAAGCTTAGCCTTGGTTTGAGTGATGGTTTTTTTCCGCAAAAAGTAATGCTTAATGAGCACACGAAATTCACTTTTTTCCATTTTCTCCTGAAATCACGTGGTAGTCTGCTATCAATGGCTGTTAAACACAAACTAAATGACACAGCTTGTTCAAATTTTGACAGGAGTCAACTGACAGGTGCCTGTTGACAGGAGCAGTGTTGCCCTTTCAGTTAAGAGGCGGGACATTCAAAAAGTCACAGACTTATTGACCCACCCTCGTAGATAGACTGTGAACCACCCAGAGTCCCCTTCAGGGTTGAGAAGGGCGGTATATAAATACTGTAAATAAATACATAAAACAGATAATATATAGATACGTAGGGATTGCAAAGGCTTCCAGAGGGAAATGTCTATATATCTGTAGGAGAGAATAACAAATATTTCAGGGGAAAATGCTTTTATAAGATTAATGGATCTTCCTTATTTGCAAGGGCTTCTCTCCTCCTCCTTTCCCTTTTCAAAACATTCCAACCTGGGAGAAGCAGAGCAGAAGCAGAAAAGAAAACATACTGTTTAGGGAGGGGAGGAGGAGAGAGAAATAACACCGGGAATGTGGCACAGCTGACTGGGTGTCAGCTGCATAAGATCTCTACTGACCAGAAGGTCATGAGTTTGAGGCCTGCCTGGGTCAAGGTGGGCTCTCGACCTATTGTGTAGCCTGTTGTTGACCTTTGCAACCCGAAAGACAGTTGCATCTGTCAAGTAGGAAAGTAAAGGTACCACTTAGTGGCGAGGCTAAATTTAACTGATTTATGAGGCCATTAAAAAGATCTCCAGGAAACACACTGAGGAATGAAGGAGTGCAACAGCTCCCCCTGGTGGCCAGATGTTAAATTGCCTCTGTCTGTCTTGTGTGTATGTGTGTCTAAATGTAACATGTACATTGTAATCCACCCTGAGTCCCCTGCGGGGTGAGAAGGGCGGAATAGAAATGAAGTAAATAATAATAAATAAATAAATATATTTCAAGCAATGGTCTCCAGAGAGGCTTTTTCAGCCCATAAAAAGGTCTGAAAAACTCAACTTATATTCGAGTATACACGGTCAATGTAATTTTTAAATCAATTTTGATCAAACTTGATAGCCAGACTTCAGCTGACAGCCTCAACAGTTTTGTAAAACCAATTTCCTGTAAAATGGTTGGTTTTGGTCTATTCTTTTATGGAATTTGATTGCTTTTTCCTGGATAAAAGAGGGTTGGACTGGATAGGCCTTGTGGTTTTAAAAAAAATTCTGTGATAGTTAAGGAACAATTTTTATGGAACTCATTGTAGGTGCTACTGGTTAGTCTTTAGTTTCACTTAAATCCCAGTGAGCGCATCCCTTATATCAAAAGCACCGGGAATGTGGCGCAGCTAGCTAAGTGTCAGCTGCATAAGTTCTCTCTGACCAGTAAGTCATGAGTTCGAGGCCTGCCTGGGTCGAGGTGGGTGATTGACCTTTAAGGTAGTGCTGTCGACCTTTGCAGCCCGTAGCCTTGCATCTGTCAAGTAGGAGATAAAGGTACCACATTAAGTGGGGAGGCAAATTTTGACTGAATTATAAGACTATTAAATAACTCCAGGAATGCTGAGGAATGTGGAAGGAACAACAAGGGACGCTGGGACGCTGAGAGATGAGGAATGCATCAGCTCCCCCTGGAGGCCAGAGTTTGTCTCTGTTTGGCTCTATGTGTGTTTGTGGAAACGGCAGGGATTGTCTGCTAAGTATGTGTACCTGTAATCCGCTCTGAGTCCCCTTCGGAGTGAGAAGAGCGGAATATAAATAAAGTAAATAAATAAATATCAACCCAAGCAAAGCTGGATAATTTTCCTTTTTTTGATTGGATAAATTGCCTTAATTGTTCTGACTTCAACCTAACACCAATTTATTCCCAAGCATTATTATCTATACTGCAAGTACGTAGCTTTAGGACCAGGGCAGGAATAGCACATTAGCAAATGCATGGGAAAGTGATGTCCCAAGAGATGTTCATACTAAAATATAAGCCCAAATTCGCCCTCCCAAGTTGATCCCTTTGAAGATGTCGTAATTATGTGCTAAATGGTGCCTGATGCTTATGCTACTATTTATCTGTAAGAATAACATTCCTAGAAAGGTTAATTTCGCTCCTGCCTTTATTTAGTTGTGCTTCCGATATGGAGAGGGACTATGATGCTTGCCCATTTATGAATCACTGGGATAAACATTGCCAGGGATCCAAGGATCGAAACCAGAAGGAACGTCCATAAGAACACGCGATCCAGCACCTGCGCTGTGAATTTCCAGTCCTCAACCACCTAAAGAGAGAACAGCGGGAAGAAAAGTCAGACTCTTTGCTTAACCATGTTCAGATTTCTATATATCCATCAGACTAAGCCAAATGTTAGCAACCAAAACTATGTAAAGGCAAAGGTTTCCCCTGACATTAAGTCTAGTTGTGCCCAAATCTGGGTTGGTGCTCATCTCCATTTCTAAGCCAAAGAGCCGGGGTTGTCCATAGACACCTCCAAGATTATATGGCCAGCATGACTGCATGGAGCGTTGTTACCTTCCCGCAGAAGAGGTACCTACTGATCTACTCACATTCGCATGTTTTCGAACTGCTAGGTTGGAAGAAACTGGGGCTAACAGTGAGAGTTCACCCCATTCCCCGAATTCAAACCACCGACCTTTTGGTTAGCAAGTTCAGCAGCTCAGCGGTTTAACCTGCTGTGCCACCAGGGGACCTATGTACACCCTATAAATAACATGTCGAGAAATGCAGCCACCAAAACTCCCAATGGAATCTAAAACTAACTTGAAGTTTTAGTGGTATGTTCCAGAAAAACAAGTATGTCCAGTATTATCAAAGTAGAACAATACCAAAAATATATTTCACTGCCTGTACAAGATAAAATCTACAATAAACATAAGGATGCTGTGTTCACAATACAGGTTATAGTCTTTTGAAGAAAAAATAATATCAATTATGAAGAACTTGTTTCCTTATTGAGATCTTCTAAACAGAAGTGTTTCCCAACCTTTTTTGAGCCATGAAATTTACAAAATCCTGGGACACTCTAACACAGTAATACATATAGTTAATATGTTTTTAAATGTACAAAAACCTGGGCCTGTTTCGATGAACACAAAATAGATATCCTGGCAGGAATGGTAGAAAGACACACACGAAACTCTTGCTCAACAGCTGTCAGTCTCTCTGTTTTTAGTTTTTACTAGCTGTACCCGGCACACGTTGCTGTGCCCTATTTAGGAGATGCGAGAAAGTCTGAGTATGTAAGGGTTGGAATTGTTGTTAGTGAATTGGGTGTTTTATGTTTGTGACTCAGCTCTTTGCCTGCAGTCCTTGGGTTTGACTTGTACCATGGCCAGGACGGATCAGCTTGGGAGGGCTTGTCCTGTCAGGGGATCTCTATCTTCACAGGTGCGTCCAGTGTCTGTTGGGGACTGTTAAAAATCATTTCCATATCCTTTTAGCCACCTTTTTCAAGATCTTCATGTCTAGCTTACTTTCTGCTCCTCTCTTTTTCAAGATGTCCTGCTCTGTGTCTTTTGCACCCATTGGTCGATGTCCGATGAGGCTTTCCTCATGGACAGGCCATCTGAGGGAGCTCTCCATCATGGTCTTCTGATTTGAAAGTGTTGGAGGAGGCTCTGGCAGTTTGTTATGGGTCGGAATGTTCATGTTGGCTGGCCAGTACAGCAGTTATGCAAATCCACCCTTATTGGCAGCCAATCATGTTGTCAGAATGTAGAGGCTGGGGGAGTCTTTGGCAGCCCCGGAGGATGCTGGGAAATGTATTTTTTTTTACTCGTTGTTTTGGGGGCCTTTTAGGTTTTGGGGGGGAAAGTTTCTTTGCTACAAACGTACCTTGCTTGAGGCCTATTTCTGTTGGCAAGTTTTGTGTTTCTGCGTTGTAAGGTTTCTCTGTTTGAGGTAGTCTTCACATGACGACTGTTCCTTTATATATATAGATTGCAGTCAAGCTTGAGAAGCTCATCCCACACAGCTGCAGCACTAACTCTAACTTTGTTTACTTAGCCGTGTCTGAGTGAATCCAAGATGGCGCGATCATAGCACTTGGACTTTCTTAGGTGACGCGAGAGTGCTATGGTTCCATTTCTTAAAGGGACAGATGTGCCTTATAGTTTATATATGAATGAAGTTCGAAAATAATTTCCCACGACACACCTGATGATCTCTAACGGCACACTAGTGTTCCGCGGCACACTGGTTGAAAATCACTGTTCTATAAGATACAACCAATAATGAGGCATAAGTTCCTTGCATTCTTCTTTGTAGGAGAGTTTGCAATCACATTGTTTATTCTAGGAGAACTTGGTGTAAGTAATTGTGTTCTGTTGAACTTGTAACTTAGAAATTACATTGTTGCATTATAAGAAATCTTCTTAACCAGAACTTTGTGTGAGTAATTATGTTCTGATATACTGTAGTTGTAACTTATTATTTGCATGTTTGTATTATATGAACATGCTACTACAAAACCTCCTTAGCCACTCTTTTCGTACCCTTTAGGTCCACTTTATTTTGTAAATCCATATTTATCCACCTGAATAAGACTGTGTATAAGTTGAAACCGGTCGTGAGGAATTTCTGTACTCAGGAACTTGCTTTTATACATTCTCTCTCATAAGGAGGTTAATGAAACTATTGCCTTGAAGGAGGAATCTGCCTCAAAGAACCTGTGATTGCAAACTCTCTCCTACAAGGAAGAATGCAAGGAACCTATGCCTCATTATTGGATGTATCTTGTAGAAAATCTAAATAAGGAAACAGAAGCTCTTCAAAATTGATATTATTTTTTCTTCAAAAGACTATAACCAGTATTGTGAACACAACATACGTAGTGTAGATTTTTGTTGATAGTATCTTGTACAAGCTGTGAAATATATGCTTGGTCTTGTTCTACTTTGATAATATTGGACCTGTGTGTCTTGTTGGTCTTAGGGAAACCATTTTTTAAAATAAAAGCATAAAATTGTAGGAGTTGAAGTCCAAAACACCTGGAGGAAGAGCCGAAGTTGGCCCATCCTTGTCTTAGATTTTAGTTGTGGTTTTTCACTTTCATGGTGAACCCATGCCCTTAAAGCCCAGTGAATGTGGAAGCCTGAATATGTTGGAACATCCAGGCCAAAAGTGTGAACACTGAATGGCTACAATTCTCAGTTTCAAGATCTTTTCTAAGAGACCCCAATGATTGAATTTGGGATCTTTTGGCATATGGCCAGGTCTTTTAAACCTGAAGGCTGTTTTGGACCTCAGCTCCTAGAATCCCTGAACATTGAACAAGCTGGAAATAGAGGAGTTTCTGGGAGTTGGAATCCCAAACTCCTGGAGGTCTGTGGGCTGAATAGGCCTGGCATATACAAAGCAAAGTATTATGAAAACAAACAGAGATGAGTTTTGGTTTGGTGTATTTTTCAGGCTGTGTGGACATGTTCCATCAGCATTGTCTCTTAAAGTTTTGCCTGCATCTGTGGCTGGTATCTTTTGAAATTCTGTTAGCATTGAAGCAAGTGGAATACACACACACACACAAACACACACACCAGTGGAATGTCCAGGGTGAGAGAAAGAACAACTAGCCACTGCAGGAGTCTACTATATACACTGTAGCTATGGACAAGTCTACATAGGGATAACCAAACACAACATTGCCCAGACACAAAGCAAAGAATACAAACGGCACTGCAGACTAATTCAGCCTGAGAAGTCAACTATGGTAGAGCACTTGATGAACCAATCTGGGACACAGAATACAATTTGCTGGCTCACTCTGACAACCATCATGTCAGATTACACAGAGAAGCCATTGAAATCCACAAGCATGTAGACAATGTCAACAGAAAGGAGGAAGCCATGAAAATGAACAAAATCTGGTTACCATTATTTTAAAAAACCCACCAGAATCAAGACAGTAAATAAAGAACACCACTTGGAAACAGGAGAACTCCAGACAACAAGCAATCAACAACCAGTTAACATCTCCCAAAGAGATGATGCCTCCTGGTAACAGAGGCCAGGCTACCTCTATGCAGATACCCTCACTGACTTTGCAAGTTTCATGGGTACTCAAATACTAACCGAAACATTCACACTTGCTTTAAATCAGACATGGGCAAACTTTTTGCCTTGGGATGCATTGCAGGCCCGACCAGGAGGGCTGGACCAGGAGGAAGGAGAGTCGTGCGCGGTAGAAGGCAGGGCCAGGAGGGAAAAGAGTAAGGTTGTCCTCCTAGCATAAGGTTGGGGCTGCTTGCCCCATCCTTTGCCGGGAGGAAGGCAGGACACGCGACAATTGCCCTGATCCTCCCTCCCAATCTTCCTCCTCGGGTTGGCCTCTTGGCATTATGCTGGGAGGAGGGCGAGACAAGCGGTGGCCGAGAGTGCTCCAGAGGGTTCTCAGCTACTGCATGCCTTCCTCGAGCCATCCTCCTGGCATAAAGATGGGGTCACACTGTCCTTATGTCAGGAGGAGGGCGAGACACATGGTGGCTGACAGCCCTCCAGAGGGCTCTCAGCTACTACTTGCCTTCTTCTTCCATCTTTTTGGCATAAGGACATAATGGGCCACTGTGTCCTTCAGCCAAAAGGACAGGGAAAATGAGGAGGACCTGAGGTATGCATCTAGGGGGCTGCATTCAGTCTCCAGGCTTTAGTTTGCCCATGTCTGCTTTAAATAGACAAAGGTTCTTTCTCCCACCCTGGACATTCCATGGATATATATATACACTCCACTTGCTTCACTGCCAATAGATCCCCTGAAGATGCCAACCACAGATGCAGGCAAAACGTCAAGAGAGAATGCTGCTGGAACATGTCCATACAACCCAAAAGACTCACAGCAACCCAGTGATTCCAGCTATGAAAGCCTTCGACAATACAGAGATGTATTTTACTGCACAATTGTCTCTGCTCCACTTCTGGGTATGTAGATCTGAATACATCACGGCCAATACACACACCTCACGTACTTCATTCTCCTTGGTGATGTGCCTCGTAATGTATCGGATAGAGCTTAGAGCAGCTTCCAAGGTGTTCCTCGAGGATGGAGACCCATTGCTGCTACAATTCCCCTCCTCCTCCTCCGGAGCACAGTATCTGTCTACGTGGCTCCGCATGCAAAGCAGCTTAGGAAGTTTGTGCAGAAAGATCCTGCGGACCCAAGGCGCCATGGCACTGTGCGTGGAGGAAGAGCGGTGATGGACATTTATGGCGAAGACAGTGATGACGATGGACAGGGTCACAAAGATCATCGTAAACACCAAATACTCGCCAATCAGCGGTATGACTTTGGATGACGATGGTATGATTTCCTCAATGACGAGAAGGAAGACGGTCAAAGAGACCAGGACGGAGGTGCAGAGTGAGATTTTCTCCCCTTCGTAGGAGGGAAGGTAGAAGACGAGGATGGTCAGGAACGACAGTCCAATGCACGGTATAATGAGGAACAGTGTATAAAAGAGAGGCAAGCGCCTAATGATAAACGAATAGGTGATGAACGGATACCAGCAGCACCCGTCAGTTCTATTCCCCCGAATGCCAGTCGCTGCGACTATTTCCCATTCTCCGTTATCAAAGAAATCCCTCTTGTCGACTTCTTCGTCCACCAGAAGTATATCAACCTGGGAGCCATCGTAGGTCCAGGACCCAAATTTCATGGAGCAGTTTTGGAGATCAAAGGGAAAATAAGTCACATCAATGGTACAGGAACTTTTGTAATTTGCTGGAGGAGTCCAAGAGATAGTGCCGTCGTGTCTCACGACGGTTTTTGTGGAGGTTCCTTCAAAACGGCCATCTGCACTGAAAAGAAAAGTTACAAAATATGTTGCGGATTGTTTCCAAAAAAATGTTTTGTTTTTTTTCATTATTGAATCCGGCAAACAATAATACTACCCACTTCTATTATCCTGACAAAAAATAACAATAAACATTGACAAAATCATGATCTGTCAACTGCAAAAGGCCATCTTACTTGGATCTGCACGCATCATTCGAAAATATATCGCACAGTCCTAGACGCTTGGGAAGTGTTCGACTTGTGATTTTGTGATACGAAATCCAGCATATATATCTCGTTTGCTGTGACATACTGTGTTTTTATGTCAGTAAAATAATAATAATAATGTACACAATCGATAATATAACATAACCTACAGTAGAGTCTCGCTTATCCAACCATCGCTTCTGCGACATTTCGTCTTATCCGACGCTCTTTTCCGACACCGCCCTTTTCCTCCGGCATATCACTTCAATTAAAGGAGCGCTCCCCAACTCTCTCTCTCTTTTCCTAATAAGTGAAAAAGGCAAGACAAGGAGGAGGAGGAGGAGGAGGGAGGAAAGGGGGAAAAAGAGACAGGACCGGAAGCGGAAATGTCCTCTCTCCTTCCCTCTGTGATTTCCATATTTCTCTTCCACATCCAGGAACTTCCTGTTGGGCTGCTCTAGCCTCAAGGCATTGTCTTGCCTTAACCCTTTGAGTCCCTGTTGTTAGCATTCTAGATGTCTAGTTCCATGTTGGATGGATAAAAGTAGGAGACTCTGTATTATTCGACATTTTTGTTTATCTGACGTTCTGCAAGCCCGTTAATGTTGGATAAGCAAGACTCTACTGTAATTAAAATTAACAAAGTTTATTTATTTATTTCAATTTCTCAGCCGCCACTCCCAAGTGGCTCAGGGCAGCTCACAGATCGAGGCAAACAGCATATACAGTTACACATTAAACATTATGCACTACACATTAAAAGGGATTAAAACTGGGCTTTACACACAACTTAACCAACTTAGAGTTCAAACGCCTGTCAGAACAGCCAAGTTTTACAGGCCTTCCGAAATGCCATGAGGTCTCGGAGTGACCTGACCTCCGGCGGCAAGGAGTTCCAAAGCGTGGGGGCGATAATAGAGAATGCCCTTCTCCTTGTCGAAGTTAGGTGGAATGTTTTCGCACTTGGAACAGAGAGAAGATCCTGATCTTCTGATCTTGGTGATCTCATGGGACAATATGGGGTAAGGCGGTCCCTCAAGTACACTGGCCCCAGACCATACAAGGCCTTGAAAGTCAAGACTAACACTTTGAAGGTGATCTGGAATTCAATAGGGAACCAGTGCAGTTCCCGCAGAATAGGTGTAATGCGATGGCTCACAGGCGAGCCTGTGAGCAAGCGAGCAGCGGCGTTTTGCACCGCTGCTTTTAAAGTTTCCGGGTCACCAACAAAGGTAGGCCAATGTAAAGAGCGTTACAGTAGTCCAGTCTTGAGATGACCGTTGCTTGGATCACCGAGGCCAGATCACGACGGGATAGGTAGGGGGCCAGCTTACGAGCCTGGCGGAAATGGAAATACGCAACTCAGCTAACCACGGAGACCTGAGTCTCCATGGAAAGCCAAGTGTACAGATGGACTCCAAGGCTCTTTACTGTTGACGACGGGCATAGTGCCACGCCGTCCAGGGTTGGAAGCTGGAGCTCCCCACTGCCCGGGCGACCTAGCCAAAGGATCTCTGTCTTCGCTGGATTCATCTTCAACCTACTGGCTCGCAGCCATCCAGTGACAGCTTCGAGGCAAAGATGGAAATTATCGGGTACAGATCCGGCTCGGCCCTCCGTTCATCATAATGAGCTGATAGGGTTGCCATTTTTTGACATAAGAAATAAGGGACATTTACGAGATTTTTCACAAAAATAAGGGACATTTCATTAAAATCTTGAAACTCAAACATTAGGTAGAAATAGTTTTATTAACAGAATAAGATAATGATTGAAACTCACAAAAGAAACTGACTTACACCCTCTTAACAGGACATGGTATGTTTCTGCATGCTTTGTCATGCAGAAAAAACATTATTAGAACTACCTTATTTTCTCCATCTGTATTTAGTACTTGACTTTGCTGACTTTAAAAGTGCACTGTCTAAACATTAAAATAAAATAAATTTTATAAGACAGTACATCTTCATGATTATTATGTCAATAGTTAATGGTATAGTATAGTATGGGATACACAGCATTGTATAGTATTGGGATGCACAGCTAGGCCTATTTTAAGAGTAACTCTCAAGCAACCAGAAACTATCTTTATCCAACATGATCCAACATTCCCCTTGGGTAACGGTTAATTAGTCTACTGTGCTTTGAAAAAGTCCTGTATCGCCCCTTCCTTCCAACGGGGACGCAGGCTGCCCTGCGAGTTGGAATCCCCGGGCAGGCGTTGCCGTGGAAACCACAGCGCACACCTTCCTCTGGTCAACCCCGCCCAGTCCTGTCCTGCTAGTCAAAAATAAGGGACAGGGCCTGAAAATAAGGGACACAAATTTTAGGGCCAAAATAAGGGACGTCCCTTAGAATAAGGGACATATGGGAACCCTATGAGCTGAGTGTCATCAGCGTACTGGTGACACTCAAGCCCAAAGCTGCGCACCAGCTGGGCAAGCGGTCGCATGAAGATGTTAAACAATAGAGGAGAGAATGGCCCCCTGAGGAACCCCACACAGAGGTAGGGAACCCCCAGGGACCACCTCGCCCCTCCTCACTCGCTGTGTCTGGCTCCGGAGAAAGGAGGACAGCCAACTCAAGGCTGTTCCCCTCACCCTGGCCCCGGCACTAAACATCATAAAATACAAAAAATTCTGCTAAGACACATTAAAAAAATTTCATTGTAGCTCCATCAGTAGAGGTTCAACAAAACCAATGGCCAGAGTTACTAAATGGACAAATCATACGGCCAGGGAAGTGGATGAAGTGCAGGACAGAGTGCTATCTGGTCACCTGGGAACTGGGCCTAGGGACTAATCATTCTTGGAAACTTTCTGGAACATCCAAGTTTTCAAGTCCCCAAGGAAGGAGGACAGTGTGGGGGCCTGTCTGATCTCCCTGGGGAGGGAGTTCCAAACTCAGGGGCCACCATTGAGAAGGCCCTCTCCCTTGTCGCCACCAGCTGTGCTTGTGATGATGGTGGAAACAAGAGGAGGGCCTCTCTGGCAGATCTTAGAGCAGGAGATGCAGTCACGAAGATAGGCAGGGCCCAAACCGTTTAGGGCTTTGTAGGTCATAACCTGCCCCTTGAATTGGGACTGGAAACTTATCGGCAGCCAGGGGAGCTGCTTTAATAAGGGTGCCGTATGTTCCCTATAATTAGCTCCTGTTAGAAGCCTGACTGCCAACCTTTGTAGCAATTGCAGTTTCCAGCTCATTTTCAAAGGTAGCCCCACGTAAAGTGCATTGCAATAATCCAATCTGGATGTAAACAAGGCATGGACCACCATGGCCTAGTCCAGCTTCTTGAGGTACCGTCACAGTTGGCGCACAAGCTTTAACTGCATGAAGGTCAGATTCATCCTCAATAACAGACTAAAATCTCATCTTTAAAACATTTTAGTGTCATATCATTTTTCTTTTAAGTTTGACCTTTAAAATTATGGAAGTACATATTTTGACTATTGAAAAACACTGAACGCTTACTTGTCATACAAAACGATGTCAGGGATCCATATGGATTCGGAAGGAACGCGGATAGAGGTGATTCCAGCATAGTCTTTAGGGTCCCACTGCAGCTTTACATCAACCCATTCCTATAACAAGATAGTTTTTTTAAAAAATCCTCATTTTCAACTGTTAACTTGAAATACTTAGTATAAAAAACAACCTGTGATTTGTAAAGCACTTGTTGACCGAAAGGTCAGCAGTTTGAATCCAGAGAGTCGGGTGAGCTCCCACTGTTAGGCCCAGCTTCAGCCAACCTAGCAGTTCAAAAACATGCAAATATGAGATCAATAGGTACTGCTACTGTGGGAAGGTAACGACACTCCATGCAGTCATGCTGGCCACATGACCTTGGAGGTGCCTACAGATAATGCTGGCTCTTCGGCTTAGAAATGGAGATGAGCACCTCCCTCAAGAGTCAGACATGACTAGACTTAATGTCAAGGGGGAAACGTTACCTTTTTACCTTGTCAAAATTATTGATTATTTAAATTACTAATTATTATTATTTAAAAATCAGTACACAAATTCAGCAGCAACAGAACACAAAAAATAACTTTTTGGAAACTTTTAGATTTTGCAAAACCCAAGAAAAGTGGTACAAGATTCTCTGTCATCACTTTCAATTATATCAACAGAATTACAATTGTTTTCTTTTTTTAAAAAACCACAATTCTTTTTCAAAAAAATTAAATTTTATTGTTTTCAATCAAGCAAAAAAAAACCCCCCACAATTAGATCAAATAATCCCTTGCATTATCACCGTTGCAGTCTCATAATATGGAAGCAAGCATTTCTTGAGATTGGTTGTCCCTTAATTCATACATCAATTACAATCTGTAGTAACCCTGTTACAGTACAGAAGTCTAGATCAGTGGGCCCTACATCCATGTAAATGCAGAAGAGAACAGCAGCCTGAACACAGGAAGCCGGATACTCTTAAATGAATACATTGAAACAATCCAACTCAATTATCTAATTGCATCTCCCCACATAATAGAAAGTGATTGCTCATTTTGTTTGTAATGTATTAAGCTTACCTGCCTCAACCAAACATTTGTGGTCATCAGCTGGTTTTTCTCATCCTGTTGGAAAAGTAAAGTGACATGTAGGATACATGATTTACAAGCTTTTCTCCGCTCTTAACAATGGTTGGAAACATACAGCATCCTTTCTGCAACTATCTTAGGGCAGTGTTTCCCAACCTGTTTTGAGCCGCGGCACACTTTTTACATTTGCAAAATCCTGGGGCACACCACCAACCAAAAAGACACAAAATGATACTGTAACACAGTAAAGAACGGCTGGGGGTGGTGACCTGCTGGGAGTGCCGAAGCCGGGGAGGGGGAGGAGCCAGGCCACGCCATGCCCCACCCCCTCCCCCCGGCTTCAGTTCTCCCATAACTTTGCCAGCCTTGATGGGGCAGTGCCAAGCCAGGATTGTGCTGGCTCTGCCACCGCTGGCTTGGCACTGCCCCCTCAAGGCTGGCGAAGCTGTGGGAGCGCTGAAGCCGAGGCAGGGGGCGGAGCCAGGCTGCACCATGCCCTGAACCCTCCCCCCGGCTTCAGTTCTCCCACAGCTTCGCCAGCTTTGAGAGGGCAGTGCCAAGCCAGCATTGTGCTGTCTCTGCCACCGCTGGCTTGGCACTGCCCCCTCAAGGCTGGCGAAGCTGTGGGAGGCTGCTGAAGCTGGGGGAAGGGGCGGCGGAGCCAGGCTGCACCATGCCTCCCCCCCCTTCAGCTTCAGCTCTCCCACAGAGGAGGCCAAGCATGAGAGGTGGACAGGCTGAAGCTGGGGTGAGTAGGCAGGGCTCCTCTGTGCGGCTTCCCACAAGCAAAGAGCGAGAGTCATGGCGGATTGGAGGCTGGTTGGGGAACGGTCATGGCGGAGGAGGCGGCGCCCCGGTCCCTTCTTTTTCTTCGCCGCCACCTGGCCCTTCTCCTCTCCCAAGCAGGAGGAGTTTGGCAGGAGGAGGGGGGAAGGAAGGGGGGCAGAGAGCTTTTCTCATGGCACACCTGATGATCGCTCACGGCACACTAGTGTGCCACGGCACACTGGTTGAGAAACACTCTTAGGGAACACATAGACCCCTAATTTAGCATGTTATGGATGTCTGACAATGTGCGGCCTTCAGTATCTGCAGGAGTTTGGTTATTTTATTTCGTATCAAAAGCATTGCATAAATAAATATAAAGCCGAAAACGCTAATGTTTACCATCATGCTAATGCTTACCATCTGTCTTGCTGAGTTGCTTTCAATAATTGTATTAAACAATTTCTTTTAAAAATATATGTTTATTTTGCGATTAATTGCAGTGACATTCATGCCCTTATTTATTTATTTATTATTTCGATTTGTATACCATCCTTTCCATGTTGGCTCAGAACGGTTTACAACATATCGAACTAAACAATGAGGCATAAAAACATATAACAGTAAAATTACAGACAGTATAACAACATTCCACTACAACCAGAGAGGGCTACAGGTTGAATGCTTGCCGGAACAACACCGTTTTACAAGCTTTTCGGAAGGCCGGTAGCTCATTAATTGATCATACTTCCGGCGGTAAATTGTTCCACAGGTATGGGGCAACTGCAGAAAAGGCTCCCTGCCTAGTAGACGATAGATGTACAGTTCGTAGGGAGAGAATCTATAGAAGATTGAGATCTTCGGATCGAAGGGATCTCTGTGGAACATATGGGAGTAGACAGTCCCTCAGATACACCGGCCCCAGACCATACAAGCCCTTGAAGGTCAAAACCAGCACTTTGAAGATGATCCGGTGCTCAATTGGTAGCCAGTGCAGGCGCTGCAAAGTTGGAGTAATATGAACCCTGGCAGGAGTCGTGCTGCAGCGTTCTGCACCAGTTTGAGCTTCCGGATGACCGATAAAGGAAGGCCAATGTAGAGGGCGTTACAGTAGTCTAGCCTCGAGATGACCGTCACTTGGATTACCGTGGCTAGGTCATTTCCGGAGAGGTAGGGTGCCAGCCGCCTAGCCTGCCGTAGGTGGTAGAAGGCGGATTTGCTGACAGTGGAGACCTGGGCCTCCATTGTCAGCAGCGGGTCCAACTGGACCCCCAGACTCTTTACTACAGACGACGGGTGTAGTGCCTCTCCGTCCAGAGTAGGCAGCCGGAGCTCACACTCCCCCGGTTGGCCCAGACAAAGGATCTCCGTCTTCGATGGATTCACTCTCAACTGACTGGCTCGCAGCCAACCAGTCACGGCTTCAAGGCATTGTTGGAAACAATCAGGTACAGAGTCTGGGCCCGATTGTTTCCAACATTTAGGCCAGGGGTGTTGGAAATCAGCCTGTGTTTGTGTTCCAGGATCATGGTGCTTCTGATGTGGGAAATGATGTGGGAAATGATTGCACCGAGATGCAAGATGGAGATGGTTTGGTCAATGATTTTCATACAGAGAATGACAGAGAGGCACCAGTTCAAAGGGCAGTTTCTCATGAGAAAATGACTCTGTGAGCTCTCAAGATTTGGGGTTTGAAAACAATCTGACACTTGGAAATTTTAATGAGCAGTCAAATAGTACAACCAAGGAAAGGCGGCTGGAGTTCAGCCAGGATCATGGTTGTGGGACCAGGCCTTCGGTCAGCAGATATAAACCAGCACTTTGGTTGGAATGAACTGGAAAGATTATTTATATGATACGGTGTTTTAGTTATTAATGTTTTTGTTAATTAATTGTCTATGTATTTTATTGATTTTAATGGTTGTTAGGCTTAATGATTACTATTTTAATTGTTCCTATAACGGCATCGAATTGTTGCCTATGTAAGCCGTCCTGAGTCCCCCCTCCCGGGGTAGAGAAGTGACAGGGTATAAATACCAGAAATAATAATAAATAAATGCTCAAGAGTTACGTCGCTCCTCCAGACTTTGAGAGATAAGGGCCAAGGGTGATAGCTGAGGTAAAAGAAATCAGTTTCTGAGTGTTGGGATATAAGATTTGCCTCAAGGGCAAACTTGTTAGCTCAAGCATCGTTTTAGAAACCTAGGTCTTGTTCCATGGAAGTCCTGTTTAGAAGATTCCTGTTAAGAGGTTTTGTTCATGTTTGGACTTTTTAGTCTTTCTGGTGTTGACTGCTGATATTGTTTTGCATCTTGCTGACTTCTGTTTTGGATTAAATCTGCCTTTGGATTACCTTTGTAAACTCTTTGGATATTGCTTTGGATTGCTTGGCTTTTGCTGAACTGTTTACCTTTTTGAAACTTCTCTATTTTCTTAAAAGCATGTATTTTAACTGGCTTTTTTTTTACTAAGCTTCAATTAAAAAAGTATTGTTTCCTGCTCAACGTGTGGTGTGATTGAAGTCAGAGGGCTTTTGCTGTCCTGGAGTGCAACAAGTGGTTCCCAACCTGTGGGTCCCCAGGTGTTTTGGCCTACAACTCCCAGAAATCCCAGCTAGTTTACCAGCCGTTAGGATTTCTGGGAACTGAAGGCCAAAACATCTGGAGACCCACAGGTTGAGAACCACTGACTTAGGTATTTCTCCTTCTCCTTACATACATCTCCTCCAGTCTACATCAACCTTTTCCATCAACATCATTCCCATGTGATAAGAGGCTCCATTTCACACTCTTCACAACATCTGCCTCCAATAGCGAACTATATTGTGCAAAATAGCAACATAGCAGCAGAGTGTTTAAACATACCACGTCCACCAACTGGGAAATCGCAAGGCCAAATTTCACTCTGATAGTATCATTCAAGCGCTCCACCGGGCGCACCCATCTTTCATAGTCTTCAAATAGATACTTAAATAAGCGGTCTTCACTTTTAGCAATGAAAGAAGGTTCAGATGTACCTGTAGAAAAAAGCAAATATGATAACGCTGGTACGTATAAAACACACCAATTATTATCTCTTCTATATACTACTACCTGACTACAAAAGGGATAATGAAGCATCGAGTAATTAATTCCATTAGCACTGCCTCCAAAAAAATCCTGCAAATCTCTTGGGAAAACAGGTGGACAAATGTCAGCATGCTGGAAGAAGAAAAGACCACCAGCATTGAAGCAATGCTCCTATGCCATCAATTCTGCTGGACTGACCATGTTGTCTGAATACCCGATCACCACCTCCCAAAGCAGGTACTATACTCCCAACTCAAGAACAGAAGGCTGGTGGACAGGAAAAGAGATTTGAAATGGGCTTAAAGCTAACCTTAAAAACTGGCATAGACAACAAAAACTGGGAAGACCTGGGCCTCAAGCTCTCTGACTGGAGTTCAGCTGTGACCAGCAGTGCTGCAGAATTCAAAAAGGCATGAATGGAGGGCGAAAAGGAGAAAGGTGCCAAGAGGAAGGCGCATCAAGCCAACCCTGACTAGAACTACTTTCCACCTGGAAACCGATGTCCTCACTGTGGAAAAACACGCATGTCAAGAATAGGGCTCCACAGTCACCTACATATCCACCGTCAAGACACAACACCTGAAAGGTCATCATACTTGGACAACAAGGGATCACCTAAGTAAGTAATCAAAATCACAAATTACACTATGTAACAAAATTTGAAAAAAATCTGCTCCTGGTGTGAAAGTGTTATTTTCTGTTTATAACTGTGTGGTCCTTACTTTGAAAGTAGTTGTTATACCCCAGAAATTTTGTTTTGTGGCTGCCACAAAGTGTTCTGTTTTTGTGATGAGACAATTGAAATGACATTTTAACTGAAAAAAATCTTATAATATAGTGTTATTTGCAGAGGGTGGACAAAAAAAGTTGAGCAGTTTACAGAAAGCTGGATATTCCAAGTTTCTTGTACACGTAGGAAGACAAAAATCAAATGACATTTATAACCCAGGAACAAAAATCTTATAATATAGGGTTATTTGAAGAGGGTGGACAGAAAGTTGAGCACTACAGAAAATACTGGAAATGTATTTAGAGATCATCTTGTACATAATAATTTTAAGACAAAATCACCAAATGTGTATAGCTCTAATGAAAAGATTGGTAGAATGACAAAGCTAAACTGGCTCTGTCAAACATGCTAGGACTCTGGGAAGGGAGAGAAGACATCTAAGATCAAAGAAAGAAAGAAGAAAAGAGGGACTCAGAGAAGCCAAAAAATAAGAACTATGGAAAAGGAAGAAAAGAAAAGCGGGAGAGAGACAAGGAGGGGAAAAGATAGAAGGAAATGGGGAGGAAAGGAAAGTGTGTGTGGGGGGAGGAAAGGGAGTGAGGAAAAAGTAAAATAATGAAGGGAAAAGAAAAGAAAGAACGGTAGAGAGAGGGAAGTGAAAAGGAAGAAGAAGGAAAGGAAGACTTGGGGGAAAGAATAGAGGGAGGAAGAGGGAGGGAGGGAGAATGGAGGAAAGAAGGAAGGGGAGAGGGAGGGAAAAGGAAGGAGAGAAGGAGAAGGGTGAAGGGGAGAAAGGAAGGAGGAGAGAATGGAGGGAAGAAGGAAGGGGAGAGAGGGAGGAAAAAGGAAGGAGAGAAGGAAAGGGTGAAGGGGAGAAAGGAAGGAAGAGGGAGAATGAAGGAAAGAAGGAAAGGGAGAGGGAGGGAAAAGGAAGGAGAGAAGAAGGAAGGAAGGAAGAGGGAGAATGGAGGAAACAAGGAAGGGGAGAGAGGGAGGGAAAAGGAAGGAGAGAATGTTGACATCGGCAAGGCAGTCCCTCCAGAAGGCGTCGAAGAGGCTGCGGCTCTTGAGCTGCCCGACGATGAGGACGATGAGCTGGGCGTCCCCCGGGGGCAGCGAGGCCGGCTCTGCGGTGTCAGGGCCAGGTCCACCTCTGCCACCTCCCCCAAGGTCCGTGGCGGAGGACGAAGAGGAAGATGATGACGAGGCGCCGCCGCCGGGCTCCACCATCCTTGACGAAGAGGGTGCAGGGCCCCAAGAGCAGCAGGGTAGAAGAAGCGGTGATGGCGGTACAAAAGCAGCAGTTGCGGCGCAATTGTGTCACTCCTCCCCACTGCATGCTGGGAAACCGAGGCCCGGGCTGCTCTGAAGAGCCAGATACAATCATGAAAAGAGCCACATCTGGCTTACAAGCCATAGGTTCCCTACCCCTGATCTAGAATGTCCTTTGACTATATATTAAAACTAGCTAAACCTGACCACCCTTCGCTGTGGCTCAGTCTGATATGAAATGAATGAGATAGTAAAATAAAAGTATTGTGAACATGGATTCACCGAGAAAACACATCATTCTGTTCAATACGCTGCCTTGTGTTGCTGTGTCTATGTGGAATGAAAAGAAAGAAAAGAAAAATCTTTTTCTACTGTAAAGCTGGTGGATTGACTACATGTATGGTTAGAAACACGCTCAAGGTCAAGAAATATAAACACAATGAAGCAATATAAATCAACTTGTAATTCAGTCAATGGCAGCAATGCATCAAAGCTCAATGAACATCAAACACAATGAACATAGATAAATCCCCATTAACATGGATACACACAATAGAAGTAATGCAAGCAAATGCTCAGGTATGCAAAGAACTCAAACAATTAAAGCAACAGGAATTGGCGGGGAGCAGCATACACACCCGCTGAGGGAATCCTCATACATAAAGGATAATGTCCATCAGAAAGTCCTGGTGCATACCAGCCATAAGAGGAGGTGATGCAATGATGCGATGCGCAGCCAAATGAAGACGCTCGGAGGGGCCGCTACGGTTGAAGTGCGAGGCCACGATCCGTTTCGCTGGTTAGCTTCGTCAGGCGGCTGTGTTACGCCAGGCAAATGCCGCGTCACAGGAGACACATTCTAAATAATAATGACAATAGTAAGATAAATAAACAAGACCCAACCCTGCAATAAAAACGTGGGGTAGGTGGCTAGCCTACCTAGGTTGGAGGACTTCCATGCACCACTGCTCCTGTGGACCCACCGGGTGGAGTCCCAGGGAAAGGCAGGTGTTATATATGCTCACACCTGGGCCCTACTCACATGAGTAGGGCCGAGAGAGGGAGGGGCTCATAGGAGCCCGATTGGATGTTCGGATTGGAGATTATGGATCCACCAAGACTCGCGTCTGATAAGGGCATCATGATTATTGGCATGTACACTAGTGACCACCCTTTCCAGAGCCGCAAACCGAAAAGAATCGGGGTCGTGGCCGTGAGTCAAAAAGTGGCGGTATAAGATGGTGTTGTCCTGGGATGTACGTATCCTGGAACGATGCTCCGAAATGCGGGTACGTAGGGGGCGTGACGACATCCCCACGTAATATTGGCCACACCCACAAATGATGACGTAGATGGTGTTTTCCGTGTTGCAATTAAGGAAATCCCGAATAATGAATCGTCTATGAGACTTCAAACTAATTATGTCCTTGCAACGAATTGCTTGGGCACAGGACAAACATGGCCAAAACCCTGACGTAGAGTGGGTAAACATCCGTTTTTTGGGTAACGTAGAGTGTACTGTCAGGTCCTTAAAATTGCTGGTGCGTTTATACGCAACCATGGGGAATTCACGAAACGCCGGAATGGAGGGCCCCTCTGAGCGTCTTCATTTGGCTGCGCATCGCATCATTGCATCACCTCCCCTCACATGGCTGGTATGCACCAGGACTTTCTGATGGACATTATCCTTTATGTATGAGGATTCCCTCAGCGGGTGTGTATGCTGCTCCCCGCCAATTCCTGTTGCTTTAATTGTTTGAGTTCTTTGCATACCTGAGCATTTGCTTGCATTACTTCTATTGTGTGTATCCATGTTAATGGGGATTTATCTATGTTCATTGTGTTTGATGTTCATTGAGCTTTGATGCATTGCTGCCATTGACTGAATTACAAGTTGATTTATATTGCTTCATTGTGTTTATATTTCTTGACCTTGAGCGTGTTTCAGTTTCTACTCTGCAAATTCTTCACTGTTCGTACATGTATGGTTTGTCTGTTTTCTGCATAAACATCAAGATCTGATGGTTTACCGACTCTGGAGCATGCAAAGGACCCCTGAGAAAAGCAATTGTTTCCTAAATTCAAACCGCACCCTTGCAAAGATTTCCCCTGCGGTTTATTGATAGTCATAGTAGTGTATACAAGGTGTATTGGAAATTGGTTGTTAGTACTCAAATGCCATGTCCGTCGAGATGAGTGGTATGCCAGTCGCAACTAATCACAGCTCAGCTTTCTTTTCTAATAATACTGAGATGATAGGTCAGCTTCTGTGTGAGTGGTTGGTTTCACTAATACTGCTGTGGTAAAAGGAAAGCTGCATTGTGATCGGTTGTTATTTCTTCTGCTGCTGAAGTAAAATGAAAGTTACTCTGTGATAAGATTGTTATTTCTTTTCTTCGTCTTGGCTTTTCTTCGCGAACGAAGATTCAGGAAGGACTCATCCCACGCTTTCTACAAGCGCGTAGATGATTCAGAGGTTGGATGTGTCCTTCGAGCCTGTGCAATGGACCTTTCTGGTGGAGCACAGCGTGCACAGAACTGGCCTCACCCTTTAAACCAAAGGTTTGTCTGCCAGGGCCTAGCAAGCTTAGGACGGTGGCAGCGAGGTCCTCAGGTGGTAGGTTTGGTTTGAGTTTCCTTCTCTTAGATCAGTGTTTCCCAACCAGTGTGCCAGGGCACACTGCATGATCAGCAGGTGTGCCATGGGAAATTGGCACTCTTCCCCCTCCTAGTAGCTCTTTCTCCCTCTTTCCCTCCCCAAAGATCCTCCCCAAGGCAAAGGAAGGGCTCCGCCGAATGCCGGAAGCTCCATGTTAGTGAATTGGGCAGTGAGCGAACCTGGGAGCATCGGGAGACTGAAGTATTCACAGGTTTCCAAGAAACAAATTGAGTCTCTCCGCATAGAAATGTTTATTTTTTTACTATTTTACTGGATTTTTCAAGAGTTGCCTCCCCCCCCCCCAAAGGAACTGTTTATAACAGCTTCATGACATCCATAGTTATCTGGAAGCAAATTTCACTCAGGGTGAAATTTCACAAGGGTCTGGAGAACAAGCCCTATGAGGAGCGGCTTGAAGAGCTGGGCATGTTTAGCCTGAAGAAGAGAAGGCTGAGAGAAGACATGATAGCCATGTATAAGTATGTGAGAGGAAGTCATATATATGTTTTGTTCATCAAAACAGGCCCAGGTTTCACACTGAGTGTATAAATACATTTAAAAACATATTAACTATATCTATTGCTGTGTTAGAGTGTTATTTTGTGTCATTTTGGTTGGATTTTGTAAATGTAAAAAATGTGCAGCGGCTCAAAAAAGGTTGAAAAACACTGTCTTAAGATGGTTGACCTTCCAGGATTAGACGAGCACCATCTGCCCGGGTTTGAAATCAGAGTTTTCCTTCTCCGAGGATGGTTGCCAAAAGGCTAGAGAGCCCATCCTGCCCTTTGACGCTCTTTGTCGGGCCCTTCGGTTGTGACCTGTCTGGCATGGGAGGCCCTACCAGTGGCTATTATGCTACGCCGGCATAGCTCACAACTTCCTCTCCCTCACAAGGGGGCGCCAACGGAGAGGTATTTCTTTTACTCCTGAGGTAAAAGGATTGCTGTGCAACGATTGGTTGCTACAGCGTGGTTTTAATTTCTTATATTGCTGAGATAAAATGAAAGCTAGGCTGTGAGTGGTTGCCTTCGGCTACACAGATTCTACTTTGTCTATTCCCGAACTGCTTGCTTTACTATAAATATGTGCGTGTATTTGAATGTAATGTTGTGTCAGAATTTTATTTTACTATAAAAAACACGTGTGTGTTGGAATGCTAGATTGTGTCGAAAAGTCAAGCCAATCGACTGACTACTTTTCGAGTTTTGCAAGCACAAACATATGCAGCTGAGATTTTATATATAAAGATATGAGGATATAATAATCAGAAGTATGAAACTCGTATGGTTCATTACTTTCTATTATTACATGCCGATTTTGGAACACACTTGGTGGTACTAAAAATGCTAGAAGAAACAGCAGCAGATACAAAAAGGTTGGATTGCTGCTGACGCAACGTAAGTTTGGCTTCCATGCGACATTTATCAAGACAGAAGAAAGGGATATTTACGTAAACCCCAGCAACCTATAGCGAAAGATATATTTGTCGGGTGGATTTTGCAAGCTTAACACTGAACCAGTGGGAAATTGAAGCATTACTCGGTGACTTAAAGAGCGCAATTCAGCATGTATATGGCATGCCCTCTTATAGCACTCACTCCCTCTCTGTCCTCTGGCTTCCTCAGATTAAGAGCTTAACGGAGCAGAGAAATGATCCCTTCTGAATCATTTGGAAAGTGTCTGACATTGTGTAGACATCAATGTAGGTGAGGATAATTACTCAAGCGGTGGCCTCACAAGCTATCTGGCAAAGTCACTGTCAATAACAATAATGCTCCAGGCAATGCTCATCTAATGTGTCGGGTTTGAAAGGGTCCCCTTGTGGGTTTCGCCAGCCATCTGTTCAGGGGAGAAGAAATTATGCTAAGTGAACAGGCTGATCCTATATTCGGAAATAAGCCCTGCCTGAGCCCAAGCACGCATAGATCATTCCAATGTAAATCTATGAATGCCAGAAGAGTTGGATTTTCTGACAATACCCCAAACCGGAATCAGCTCATGAAATGGGAAAAGGCATGAAGAGGCCAAGGGGAAGGTAAGCATGCATCTGCACTCTCGAAGTAATGCCGTTTCATAGAATCATAGAGTTGGAAGAGTCCCCGTGGGCATTCGGAAGTTGTAGTAGCTGGGATTTATAGTTCAGCTACAATCAAAGAGCATTTTGAATTCCACCAATGATGGAATCGAACCAAACTCGGCAGAACTCCCATGACCAACAGAAAATACTGGAAGGGTTGGTGGGCATTGACCCAGGCCTGGATTAACACCTTTTTGCGCCCTAGGCCACACTTTGGAATTACGCCCCCTTTAAGCCAACCTCTACTGCACACGTCCCACCCCCCCACCCCAATCCTTTCATCCGCTTGTCCCCCTTAGGGCCCCACATCCAGCTCTCCTGGTGTGGCCCCACTAGGTCCGCCACAGGAGTTTCCCTCTCTGTAGGCACTATGGATGCAGGCATGGGGGGAAGAGCCTCCTCCCCGATGCCAAGGCTTGAGGCATTTGGCTCCTACCCAGTATCGGGGATTGTGCACGCGTTGTAGTCAGCAGCTGTACCGATGCCACGCTTCTCCCAGATACCGCGGCTTGTCGCGTTGGGCTTCTCTCCTGTACTGGGGTTTGCGTATATGCTGTAGCCGGCAGTTGTGCTTCTCTCTCCAGTAAGGAGTCTCCTCTTTGTGTTGGAGGAGGAATACCAGCTTTCATTGTGTTGGGGCATGCGCAGACTGCGCAATGGAGTTTCCTGTACTTGCACTGAAGGAGCCAGCAAGTGGATGCTGTCGGCATCGAGGGAGTTAATTGTTCTTCCTGTCGATGTCGACGCCAGTGTCGAGAGCACATACGACGTTTGCGCAACAATAGCAGAGGCAGGAGCTGGTATTCAGGAAGGGGCAGGGGCGGTGCCAAAAAGGAGGACCTCTGGTATCCTTCCTTCCTCATCTCCATGTGCATTGCGTTTTTGTTTCAACAGTTTTATTGAATTTTTTTGGTCCGTGATCTGCGCTCTTCCTTGGCTTGCACCCCTAGGCCATGGCCTAGGTTGGCCTTATGGGTAATCCTGGCCTGCATTGACCTTGAGTTTTGGAGTTGTAGTTCACCTACATCCAGAAAGCACTGTGGACTCAAATAATGATGGATCAGGACCAAACTTGCCACGCATACTCAATATGCCTACATGTGAATGCCGGTGGAGTTTGGAGAAAATAGACCTTGACATTTGGGAGTTATAGTTACTTAGATTTATAGTTCTCCTACAATCAAAGAGCATTCTGAACCCCTCTAACGATGGAATTGGGCCAAACTTCCCACACAGAACCCCCATGACCAACAGAAAATTCTGTGTTTTCTGATAGTCTTTAGCGATCCCTGTGACACCCCCCCCCCCGCGCAGGGATCCCGACCCCAAGGTTGAGAAATGCTGCTCTGAGAGAATGTGACTTGGCAAAGTGATCCAGTGGGTTTCCATGGCTGAGCGGGGATTCAAATCAGTATCCTAGATCAACCTGAAGCCATTATATCACACTGGCTCTCATGGGTAGATTTACTGACAATTTATGGAAATAAGCATGCAAATTGCACACAGCTTTCAGGCTTCAAGCAAGCAGCCGATCAAGCGCCCGGTGCTGCAGGAGTTGTGTATTGCTGCACTGTTTATAGCTGCACTATTGTATAACAACTACCTTCCCATGAGACAAGAACCTCCCTAGTCTTTTGCAGTAAAAGGATACTGACTTTCGCAATGACAATTGCCAATGCATCCACATAAGCATTTTCACTCCTGGAGAGCCTGGTGTTATATAACCGCCCTCTGTAATTTCTCTGCAAGATCCTGGGGGAAAATTTCCTTATCTGAAGCGCCCATAAGGCAATCAAAGGAAAGGAAAACCGCAAAAGAAAGAATTCTGAAAACAGCAATTTTTTCCTCAAAGCACTATATTCCCCCTAAAAAGACTTTAAACTCCTGGTTATTGACAAGCATAAAAGAAGAGAGGTACACTGACTAGTGCACAAATAAAATAGCAAATTGTATTCCGTGCCAGATAACCTGAAAAATGATTCTGGAATACTTCAACAAGCACTTCCATTCCTCCATTTTAACTAGAAGACTTTAACTAGATTTTCTACACATTTACTTGGAATTAAATCCTACCAAGTTCAACAAGGCTTAATTTTTTTAGTTATTTGATGTCTAATGTATTGTAATGTTTCACTGCAGACCACGGAACGAGATTGGTACAAGATTGGAAAAGGAGCATGGCAAGGCGGTCTACTTTCAACCAGACCTATTCAACTGTGTATGCAGAACACATCATGCGAAGTGCAGGGCTCGATGAATTCAATGCTGGAGTTAAAATTGCTGGACGAAACATTCACAACCTTAGATATGAAGATGATACCATTTTGATGGCTGAAAGCGAGGAGGAGCTGAGGAGCCTTCTAACCAAGATGAAAGAAGAAAGGGCAAAAGCTGGGTTGCAGTTAAACATGAAAAAAACCAAGATGATAGCAACCAGACTGATTGATAACTGGCAAATAAGAGGGAGAAAACGTGGAGGCAGTGACAGACTTTGTTTTTCTAGGTGCAAAGGTTACCACAGTCGCAGACTGTAGCCAGGAAATCAGAAGACGTTTTCTTCTTGGGAGGAGAGCAAGGACCAATCTCAATCAAATTGTCAAGAGTAGAGACATCACACTGGCAACAAAGGCCCACATAGTTAAAGCAATGGTATTCCCCGTAATAGCCTACGAATGTGAGAGCTGAACCATAAGGAAGGCTGAGCGAAGGCAGACGCTTTTGAACTGTGGTGCTGGAGGAAACTTCTGAGAGTACCTTGGACCGCAAGAAGATCCAACCAGTCCATATTCCAGGAAATAATGCCCAACTGCTCACTCAGGCCCGGATTAACACCTTTTTGCGCCCTAGGCCACACTTTGGAATTACGCCCCCAGCCAACCTCTATCCCCCAACACACACACACACACACCCCTCAGACCCACACTTGGCTGGCTTTCGCCATGGTGCCTCCGGAGCAGAAGAGAAAGGCGAGTAGGCACCATCCCGCCTCCTCCAAGCTCCCCATTCCCACCGGCTGGAAAGCTCCGCTGTGTTCTGAAGGTCTCCTCAGGAGTCGGGAGAGAGCACAGCGGGTGCAAACTCGCTCCAAAGGCAAGCACGAGAGAGAGAGAGAGCCTCTGAGCAGAAGAGAAAGGAGAGTAGGCACCATCCCGAGAGATTCCCACCGCACTCCGCTGTGCTCTGAAGGTCTCCTTGAGAGAGAGAATGAGAGAGAGCGTGCATGAGAGTGCGAGAGACAGAGAGAGAGCTGTCCGCTTGGCGTGCGCTCTCAGAGGGGACGGAGCAGAGACTTTGCCGGGAGAAGGAGCGAGGAGGGGCATGAGAAAGGGGGGAAGATGGGTGCAGACCAGGTTTTTTTTGGTCCATGATCTGCGCCCCCCTCGGCTTGCGCCCCTAGTTGGCCTTATGGGTAATCCGGGCATGTGCTCACTGGAGGGAAGGATATTAGAAGCAAAGATGAAGTCCTTCGGCCACATAATGAGAAGACAGGAAAGCTTGGAGAAGATAATGATGCTGGGGGGAATGGAAGGAAAAAGGAAGAGGGCTAAGCAAGGGCCAAAATGGATGGATGGCATACTTGAAATGACTCGCTTGACCTTGAAGGAGCTGGGGGTGGCCACTGACAGAGAACTCTGGCCTGGGCTGGTCCAGAAGGTCATGAAGAGCTGGAAGCGACTGAACAAATAAACTACAACAAAAATGCACTGAAAGCATCAACACATTTCTAAACACTGTTTGCTTGTCATTTACAACCTCCCACTTTGTATGATTGAACATTTACATCAAGGCACCTGCTCAATTTAATAGTTTCAAATATGTTTTTGTTAGAATTTCTCCCAGAAATGCAAAAATTAAAAAGTTGACATCACATTTAGCCTTTAAGAATGAAACACATACACAACTGGTTAGCTGTGAGTACTTTTGGGTGGTATGGCCATGTTCCAGAACAGGCCTGGGCTAACTTCGGCCCTCTGGGTGTTTTGGACTTCAACTCCCACAATTCCTAACAGCCTACCGGCTGTTAGGAATTGTGGGAGTTTAAGTCCAAAACACCCAGAGGGCCGAAGTTAGCCCAGGCCTGTTCCAGAAGCATCCTCTCCTGATGTTTCGCCCACATCTATGGCAGCCCCCTAACATTCCTAACTGGCTGTTAGGAATTGTGGGAGTTGAAGTCCAAAACACCTGGAGGGCTGAAGTTAGCCCAGGCCTGTTCCAGAAGCATCCTCTCCTGATGTTTCGCCCACATCTATGGCAGCCCCCTAACATTCCTAACCGGCTGTTAGGAATTGTGGGAGTTGAAGTCCAAAACACCTGGAGGGCCGAAGTTAGCCCAGGCCTGTTCCAGAAGCATCCTCTCCTGATGTTTCGCCCACATCTATGGCAGCCCCCTAACATTCCTAACCGGCTGTTAGGAATTGTGGGAGTTGAAGTCAAAACACCTGGAGGGCCGAAGTTAGCCCAGGCCTGTTCCAGAAGCATCCTCTCCTGATGTTTCGCCCACATCTATGGTAGCCCCCTCGGAGGCTGCCTGCCATGCACGACTTTTGTTCAGTGCTTAGCCCACCAGCCAATCTTATGTACAGGTTTGCGCACTGAACTAAGACGACAGATCAGGGTTTGAATCACCGCTAGCAAATCTCCGCCTCAAAGGAAGGCAAGTGTAACACACACACCCCCTTGAACAAATTGTGTCATGAAAATCTCATAATAGGGTCACTAATCTCATAATAGGGTCACTAACTTGAAAGCATGCAACAATAACTCCCTGACAAGTAAAGCACATGGCTCAAATATATACATTTTTAAAAAATCTGGATTTAGCTGAAATTGAAAAGCCTCTTGTTCTGAGAAAGGCACATTCTATAATGATAGTGCTCTCAGCGTTAACAGATACATTTTGCATACATTTTATTTGTTTTGTCACCTTATGTAGTTTTAAGACAAACTCCGTTCCAAGCACTCATCTCTGAATTATAAACCTTAACAGAATTAAACAAAGCAGATTCCCCATTCCTGGTAAATCTTATGTATTATGTAGGAAACAGTTTCAGGATAAAGACACATAACTTATTTATGAGGAGGGTGTGAGGCAAACGTCTACAAACAGGGAAGTAAATCTTGCAGATGTAACTTTTGGCTGCGTCGTGAGAAAGCCAATGGCAATGTGTACACATAGAAGCGACCAAACTGTATGACCTTTTTGTGTTTAGGAAACAACTACAAGATTTTAAAAAGAGAAAGAACATAAGTATATATCAAGGTATAAAAAAGGAGGTTAAAGATTAATTTTTGAAACAACGAAGATTTTTTTCCCTCTCATAACAGCCTAGGCCAGTGTTTCTCAACCTGGGGGTCGGGACCCCCAGGGGGGTCGCGGGAGGGTTTCAGAGGGGTCGCCAAAGACCATCAGAAAACATGTATTTCTGCTGGTCTTAGGAAGCCCTTTGGCAGAGAAGACTGAAGTTCTATAAATCCCAGCAACTACAACTCCCAAATGTCAAGATCTATTTTCCCCAAACTCCACCAGTGTTCACATTTGGGTATATTGAGGATTCGTGTTAAGTGTGGTCCAGATCCATCATTGTTGAGTCTATAGTGCTCTCTGGATGTAGGTGAACTACAACTCCCAAACTCAAGGTCAATGCCCACTAAACCATTCCAGTATTTGCTGTTGGTCATGGGAGTTTTGTGTTCCAAGTTTGGTTCAATTCCATCGTTGGTGAGTTGAGAATGCTCTTTGATTGTAGGTGAACTATAAATCCCAGCAACTACAATTTCCAAATGACAAAATCAACCCCCCAACACAAATACAGTTATGAAGTAGCAATGAAAATAATGTTATGGTTAGGGGTCACCACAACATGAGCAACTGTATTAAGGGGTCGCAGCATTAGGAAGGTTGAGAAACACTGGCCTAGGCGTTCTTTTCAAAAATCTGTTTAATCTGGATCTGACGAAACCATTTTTTCATATTATTTTATTTAATATATAAAGGATCTAAAGATTTTCTGGTAATCTCAGCTTTCATTTTATATCCCATCCCCTATGTAAGCAAGGTGCATGTTTACAACTCTCAATTGTGCCTTAAATCAGATTTAAATCATCAGCCCAAGGCAAGGAAACATCTACAATACGAGCACCAATATATGTCGTGTGCCATGATGCCTTTAAATCCTGAGAGGATGCACAAGAGGAATAGGGTCATGGTTGTGTTTCATAAAACCTGAAATAGAATAACATTGTTTGGTAATTCCAGTCTCCTCTGTGCAGTTCTCTGCAGCAGGGTGAGCCTAGGACAGAAACGAAGTCAGGATGAACTCTTTTCAGAGCAGCAGAAAGTGGAGGGTGAGCGATGTTTCAAAACCGGATAAGGAGCAGTAACAGGAACATATCACATTTTTGAAAAGGACTGCATTAGCCACAATCTTTTATTTATCCTGACCTACCATGATGATGTGAAGGAGCAGAGATCAGACAACCTACCCAAAAATGAATTTGCTGTTTTTCCTTCCCATTTGTCCTTTTCCTTTGCACCAACCAGAAGCCAAACAATCGCCAATCCGGTTCATTTTGACCCAGAAGTAAGCTTCCTTCTGTTTAGTATCTCTTACTTCTCAGAACAAATGCCAAGTTAGTATCTGAGACTGGCATATACAATCCAGATTATCTGCTTTGAACTGGATTATATGGCAGTATAATAAAAATAACAGCTTAAACCAGTGTTTCCCAACCTTTTTTGAGCCGCGGTACACTTTTTACATTTGCAAAATCCTGGGGCACACCACCAACCAAAATGACACAAAATGACACTCTAACACAGTAATACATATAGTTAATATGTTTTTAAATGTATTTATACACTCAGTGTGACACCTGGGCCTGTTTCAATGAACTCAACATAGATATCCTGGCAGGAATGGCAGAAAGACACAAACTTCCCACACAGAACTCCCATAACCAAGAGAAAATGCTATAAGAGTTTGGTGGGCATTGACCTTGAGTTTTGGAGTTGTAGTTCACCTATATCCAGAGAGCACTGTGGACTGAAACAATGTTGGATCAGGACCAAACTTGACATGAATACTCAATATGCCCAAATATGAACACAGATGGAGTTCAGGGGAAATAGACCTTGCCATTTGGGAGTTGTAGTTTCTGGGATTTATAGTTCCCCTACAATCAAAGAGCATTCTGAACCTCACCAATGATAGAACTGGGCCAAACTTCCCACACAGAACCCCCAGGAGGCAAGAGGAGGTCTCTACTTGGGGAATCCATGGAGAGGGAGGGACCAAGTAGACAACGGGTGGGGAGGGGGGTGTTTGTATTTTTGTGCCTTTATCGAAGTAGGTTTCTTAGGGTTTTTATACTTCAACACACTAGACTCTCACCCCCCCCCTTTTCCTGGAGGTTCCAATTTCCCACGGCACACCTGATGGTCGCTCGTGGCACACTAGTGTGCCCCGGCATACTGGTTGGGAAACACTGGCTTAAAGTGCAAAAAAATACAATGCAGAGCAGAAGAGAAAACTGGTCAAAGAAGGCTCTCCGTGGACAGTTCCTGGGGAAAATTGAGAGCCAAATTGACAAAGAAAAAACATGGCTGTGGCTCACAAATGGATCTTTGAAAAAGGAGACAGAGAGCCTGATTCCTGCAACCCAAGAACAGGCAAAAAGAACCAATGCCATCAAAGCCAGAACTGAAAAGTGGATGGCAGATCCCAAGTGTACAATCTGCAAGCAAGCAGATGAAACAATAGATCACATCCTCAACTGCTGCAAGAAGATCGCGCGGACAGACTACAAGCAGAGGCATAACACCGTTGCCCAGATGATCCATCGGAACTTGTGTCACAAATTACCATCTGCCTGTGACAAAGAACTGGTGGGATCAGAAGCCTGAAAAAGTTACAGAAAATGAACACATCAAACTACTCTGGGACTTCCGAATTCAGACTGACAAGAGTTTTGGAGCACAATATTCCTGACTTCACGATCATGGGGAAAACCATGATTATCGATATTGCAATCCCAGGCAACAGCAGAATTGACAAGAAGCAACTGGAAAAGCTGACACGATATGAAATTTTAAAGATTGAACTGCAAAGACTCTGGCACAAGCCAGTCAAGGTGGTCTCAGTGGTGATCGGCACACTGGATGCAGTGCCTAAAGACTTTGGCCTGCAATTAAAAACAATTACCATCTGTCAGCTGCAAAAGGCTACCCTATTTGGATCTGCACACATTATTCACTGATATATTACACAGTCCTAGACACTTGGGAAGTATCAGACGTGTGATCAAATACAAAAGACAGCATTTTGTTTGCTGTGTAGTAATAATTCTTATTATTATTATATTATTTATACCCTTTTTTCATCTCCCCAAAAGGGACTCAAAGTGGCTTAAATTGTAAAATGTATACAATTTAAAATATCCAAATACTCAAACTTTAAAATAGAATTAAACACAAATAACACTAAAAATTTATTCCGAACCCGGTATACAGCCCTGATTTAAAATACCAAATACAAACTTTAAAATAGAATTAAACACAAATAACACTAAAAACCAGTTAAAATCTATTAAAACATATTCAAAGTTAAAAACTACAGCACTCCTGACTATATAATGTAGATTATCTGCTTTGATAATCTGGATTATATGGCAGTGAAGAAGGGGTTTGAGACTCTAGTCTAGAAGGTTCATTAGGTTGTCATATATGTGTGTGTGTGTGTGTATACACATACACACATTTCTATATAGTATATTATTATTTAATTTATGTATATAAAATTATTACCAATAATAATATACAATGCTAAGAAACTCTAGAAGCTTCATTGGGTTGCCAGATATATATAGATATATATATATATACACACACACACACACACTCTGTATGTATATATATATATATACACACACACACACACACATCTGCCATTACTTCGCTAACGAAGATTCTTAGGAAGGACTCATTCCACGAGAGAGAGAGAGAGAGAGAGAGAGAGAGAGAGAGAGAGATACACACACACACACACCTAACAACTGGAGCACCAAATGGTGTAGCGGGTTAAACTGCTGAGCTGCAGAACTTACTGACCGAAAGGTTGGCAGTTCAAATACAGGGAGCAGGGTGAGCTTCCCTTGTTAGCCCAGCTTCTGTCAATTTAGCAGTTTGAAAACATGCAAATGTGAGCAGATCAATAGGTACTGCTTCTGTGGGAAGGTAACGTAAGTCCATGCAGTCGTGCTGGCCACATGACCTTGGAGGTGTCTACGGACAACAACGGCTCTTCGGCTTAGAAATTGAGATGAGCACCACGCCCCAGTGTCAGACTCGACTAGACGTAATTTCAAGGGAAAAGTTTACCTTTACCTTATTTAATAATTTATTTCTTTACAGTATACTGTATGTGTGTGTATGGATATTATTATCTAATAATATACATTAAGAAACTCTGTAAGCTTTATTGCATTGCCAGATATTTTATGCGTATAACTATATATCTAACAATTGAAGCCCCCCAGTGGTTAAACCGCTGAGCTGCTGAACTTGCTGACCAAAAAGTCAGCAGTTTGAATCTGTTAGAGTTCATTTCTGAAGTAACAAGTGATGTAAGTCAGGGCTGTCCAACTGGCGGCCCCGGGGCCGGATCCGGCCCCGTAGCCTGTTGGACACGGCCCCACCTATGCCCTCAGCCGCCATTTTTAAATTTAAAAAAAATCAATTTTTTTTAAAAAAAAATGGCGGCCGGGGGGGGGGGGGAGGCGGGGCAGGGAGGAGGAAGAGAGCTAGCTCCTCCTTTTGGCGCCCCCTCCCTACCTAGTCTTGAGGGGAGCCGCCTAAAAGGGCAGAAGGCGGCGCCAAGAGCAGCGTCACAGGCCTGGCGTGACGCGCTGCTCTTGGCGCCGCCTCTCCTCCGCGGCTCCCCGGCCTAGGAAGGAGGGGGCGCCGAAAAGGAGGAGTAGGCGGTGCCAAGGGGCAGCGCGTCACGCCAGGCCTGTGACGCGCTGCTCTTGGTGCCGCCTACTCCTCCTTTTCGGCGGCTCCCCCGGCCTAGGAAGGGAGGGGGGCGCCGAAAAGGAGGAGTAGGCGGTGCCAAGGGGCAGCGCGTCACGCCAGGCCTGTGATGCGCTGCTCTTGGCGCCGCCTACTCCTCCTTTTTCGGTGGCTTTAGGAGGGGGCGGGGCCTGGGCTGGGGGCGGGGCCTGGGGCGGGGCCTAGCGTTCCTGCAGGTCATCAGTGACCTCTTATCCGGCCCTGGACCTGCCAGAAGTTGGACAGCACTGATGTAAGTGATGTAAGGATCAATGCAGAAGGGAATGAACCAAACCACCTGGCCAACATTGTGTAGTCACAGCCAGGGTGGGGCAGGTGCAGGGGGAATGAAGGAGCCAAAGTACAACTCCTTTGGGTAGGTTGTCGGAGCTGGATTGTTGGAGAGATGCGTTTGGAGGGGTTCGATGGAACAGTTTGGAGTTCCACAAGGCTTGTGTCTCAAAGAGAATATTTAGACTCTTTTATAAAATCTGCAAAATACAACGACCGAGTTTGTCCCTTGGGCAAAGGCAAAAAGCTTTCGTGCCGGTGAGTGTCTACATTAATCTTCACTGCGACAGAATCTGGGGAGCAGGGTGAGCTCCTGTTGTTAGCCCCCGCTTCTGCCAACCTAGCAGTTTGAAAACATGCAAATGTGAGTAGATCAATGGCGGGGAAAGTAATCGCGCTCCATGCAGTCATGCCAGCCACATGACCTTGGAGGCATCTATGGACAATGCTGGCTCTTCGGCTTAGAAATTGAGATGAGCAACAAGATACAACTAGACTTAATGTCAGAGAAAGTCCTTTACCTATAATAATATACAACACTAAGAAACTCTGTAAGAATACAACACTAAGAAACTTTATAAGATTCATAGGGTTGCCATATAGAGATCAGAGTCAGGGGAGGGGCCAGGAAGGCAAGTCCGTCTTGCCTCCTGCACTGTGCTTATAATAAAATATAATGTACATACATAGAATATTGATAATATTATAATGTAATACAATACTAATAATAATATATTATAATTATATATTTTATATTACATGTAATATTACTAATATTACAGTATGATGTTATAGTACAATGCAATATATAATATTAATATTGTGCTATGGCAATAATATAATATATTGTATTTACATTTTACTTGTAAGACACTCAGAGTCCTTTTCGGGGTGAGAAGGGCGGTGTATAAATGTGTGTGTGTATAGATGATAGATAGACAGACAGACAGACAGACAGACAGACAGATAGATAGATAGATACACACACACACGTATATATCGCACACACATTTCTATACATTATATGGTGTAAAACATGTGTGTGTGTGTGTATACTTGTAAGCCACTCCGAGTCCCCTTCGGGGTGAAAAAGGCAGCATATAAATGTGTGTGTAGATATATATATACAGGTCCTTCTCAAAAAATTAGCATATAGTGCTAAAGTTCATTATTGTCCATAATGTAATGATAAAAATTAAACTTTCATATATTTTCGATTCACTGCACACCAACTGAAATATTTCAGGTCTTTGTTTGTTTTGATACTGATGATTTTGGCATACATACAGTATCTCAAAAAATTAGCATATTCCATCCGACCAAATATGCTAATTTTTTGAGACAGTATTTTTGGGTTTTCAGGAGCTGTATGCCAAAATCATCAGTACAAAACAAACAAAGACCTGAAATATTTCAGTTGGTGTGCAATATATGAAAGTTTAATTTCTATCATTACATTATGGAAAACAATGAAATTTAGCACTATATGCTAATTTTTTGAGAAGGACCTGTATAGATAGATAGATAGATAGATAGATAGATAGATAGATAGATAGATAGATAGACACACACGTATATATCTCACACACATTTCTACACATTATATAGTGTAAACCATATATAAGCTGTGTGTGTATGTGTGTGTGTACATAGATACACACACGTATATATGTCACACACATTTCTATACATTATGATTATATAGTGTAAAACATATATAATAAGGTGTGTGTGTATATATGTATATATATATATGTATATATATATATATCCTTTAATAATATACAACACTTAAGAAATTCTGTAAAGTTTATAGGTTTGCCAAATAGTTTGATTATATACATATATACACACACGTATATCTCACACACATTAGTATACAATATACTGTAAAACATATATATATATATATAATAGTAATATATATATACACGCACATACCATATATATCTCACACACATTTCTATACAATATACTGTAAAATATATATGTAATAGTAATGTGTGTGTGTATAATATATCCTTTAATAATATACAACACTTAAGGAACTCTGCAAAGTTCATAGGTTTGCCAAATAGTTTGTTTATATCTATCTCTATATGTATCAAAGTATATGTATATACAGTACACAGGAAATTAATGTAGAATACATAAACCATAACAAATAAATTAATAAAATGTTTAATAATTTAGTAATTAATGAATAAATAAATATTACACGCACACAGACATATATATAGATCAGGCATGGACCAGCTGGGGCCCTCCCGGAGTTTTGGACTACAACTCCCACAATTCCTAGCAGCCTACCGGCTGCTAGGAATTGTGGGAGTTGTAGTCCAAAACACCGGGAGGGCCCCAGCTGGTCCAGACCTCATAAGCAATACACAGCATGCAGAGTGAATAAGGCGAAGCCCTCCAAGGGGCGGGAAGTGGGGCTTCCTCGTTACCCAGGGAAGGGGCTCCGCTCCCGTCGCCCTCGGGGCCTTCCCAGTAGGAAGAGGAAGGGGCCAGGAGGAAAAAGAGGAGGGGGAAGGCTCTCCGCCAACGAGGCGTCCCCGCCATGGCTCCTCCGCCTGGCCCTCAGGGAGAAGGGACAGCGACGGCGACGACTCAGGCTCCTCTGCTGCAGAAAGCGCCTCAGAGTACTGCCGGTCACCAGCTGAGGTGGAGGCCCCGCCCCAATTGGGTGGGGTCTTTCCAAAAGCTCCTCCCACTCCGTTGATTTTTACCGGAGGCAAAGGGACGCCACGCCTCCAAGTGGGCGGAGACAGAAAGGGGCGGGGGTCTAGACTAAGCTCCTCCTACTCCGTTGATTTTTACCTCAGGCAGCTCCAAAGGGACGCCACGCCTCCAAGTGGGCGGAGACAGAGGGGGAAAGGGGCGGGGTCTAGACTAAGCTCCTCCCACTCCGTTGATTTTACCTCAGGCAGCTCCAAAGGGACGCCACGCCTCCAAGTAGGCGGAGACAGAGGGGAAAGGGGTGGGGTCTAGACTAAGCTCCTCCCACTCCGTTGATTTTTACCTCAGGCAGCTCCAAAGGGACGCCACGCCTCCAAGTGGGCGGAGACAGAGGGGAAAGGGGCGGGGTCTTTCTAAGCTCCTCCCACTCCGTTGATTTTTACCTCAGGCAGCTCCAAAGGGACGCCACGCCTCCAAGTGGGCGGAGACAGAGGGGGAAAGGGGCGGGGTCTAGACTAAGCTCCTCCCACTCCGTTGATTTTTACCTCGGGCCGCTCCAAGGGACCGCAATGCCTCCAAGGGGGCGGAGACAGGGGGGAAAGGGGGGGTCTAGACTAAGCTCCTCCCACCCCGTTGATTTTACCTCAGGCAGCTCAAAGGGACGCCACGCCTCCCCGCGGGCGGAGACAGAGGGGAAAGGGGCGGGGTCTGGACTAAGCTCCTCCCACTCCATTGATTTCTACCTCAGGCAGCTCCAAAGGGACGCCACGCCTCCAAGTGGGCGGAGACAGAGGGGAAAGGGGCGGGGTCTAGACTAAGCTCCTCCCACTCCGTTGATTTCTACCTCAGGCAGCTCCAAAGGGACGCTATGCCTCCAAGTGGGCGGAGACAGAGGGGAAAGGGGTGGGGTCTGGACTAAGCTCCTCCCACTCCATTGATTTCTACCTCAGGCAGCTCCAAAGGGACGCCACGCCTCCAAGTGGGCGGAGACAGAGGGGGAAAGGGGCGGGGTCTAGACTAAGCTCCTCCCACTCCGTTGATTTCTACCTCAGGCAGCTCCAAAGGGACGCCACGCCTCCAAGTGGGCGGAGACAGAGGGGAAAGGGGCGGGGTCTAGACTAAGCTCCTCCCACCCCGTTGATTTTTACCTCAGGCAGCTCCAAAGGGACGCCACGCCTCCAAGTGGGCGGAGACAGAGGGGGAAGGGGCGGGGTCTAGACTAAGCTCCTCCCACTCCGTTGATTTTTACCTCAGGCAGCTCCAAAGGGACGCCACGCCTCCAAGTGGGCGGAGACAGAGGGGAAAGGGGGGGGGTCTGACTAAGCTCCTCCCACTCCGTTGATTTTTACCTCAGGCAGCTCAGGACGCTAGCTCCAAGTGATTTTACCTCAGGGAGACAGAGGGGAAAGGGGTGGGGTCTGGACTAAGCTCCTCCCACTCCATTGATTTCTACCTCAGGCAGCTCAAAGGGCGGAGACAGTGGGGTCTGGACGGAGACAGAGGGGCGGAAAGGGGGAAAGGGTCTAGACTAAGCTCCTCCCACTCCGTTGATTTCTACCAGGCAGCTCCAAGCTCCAAAGGGGGGGGAAAGGGGTGGGGTCTGGACGCTATGCCTTTCTACCAAGTGGGCGGAGACAGAGGGGGAAAGGGGCGGGGTCTAGACTAAGCTCCTCCCACCCCGTTGATTTTTACCTCAGGCAGCTCCAAAGGGACGCCACGCCTCCAAGTGGGCGGAGACAGAGGGGAAAGGGGCGGGGTCTAGACTAAGCTCCTCCCACTCTGTTGATTTTTACCTCGGGCAGCTCCAAAGGGACGCCATGCCTCCAAGTGGGCGGAGACAGAGGGGGGAAAGGGTGGGCAGTCTGGACTAAAGCTCCTCCCACTCCATTGATTTCTACCTCAGGCAGCTCCAAAGGGACGCCACGCCTCCAAGTGGGCGGAGACAGAGGGGAAAGGGGCGGGGTCTAGACTAAGCTCCTCCCACTCCGTTGATTTCTACCTCAGGCAGCTCCAAAGGGACGCTATGCCTACAAGTGGGCGGAGACAGAGGGGAAAGGGGTGGGGTCTAGACTAAGCTCCTCCCACCCCGTTGATTTTTACCTCAGGCAGCTCCAAAGGGACGCCACGCCTCCAAGTGGGCGGAGACAGAGGGAAAGGAGCGGGGTCTAGACTAAGCTCCTCCCACTCTGTTGATTTTACCTCAGGCAGCTCAAAGGGACGCCATGCCTCCAAGTGGGCGGAGACAGAGGGGGAAAGGGGTGGGGCCTAGACTAAGCTCCTCCCACTCCGTTGATTTTTACCTCAGGCAGCTCCAAAGTGACGCCACGCCTCCAAGTGGGCGGAGACAGAGGGGGAAAGGGGCGGGGTCTAGACTAAGCTCCTCCCACCCCGTTGATTTTTACCTCAGGCAGCTCCAAAGGGACGCCACGCCTCCAAGTGGGCAGAGACAGTGGGGAGAGGGGCGGGGTCTAGACTAAGCTCCTCCCACTCCGTTGATTTTTACCTCAGGCAGCTCCAAAGGGACGCCACGCCTCCAAGTGGGCAGAGACAGAGGGGAAAGGGGCGGGGTCTAGACTAAGCTCCTACCACTCTGTTGATTTTTACCTCAGGCAGCTCCAAAGGGACGCCACGCCTCCAAGTGGGCGGAGACAGAGGGGAAAAGGGGTGGGGTGTAGAGTAAGCTCCTCCCACTCCATTGATTTTTACCTCGGGCAGCTTCAAAGGGACGCCACGCCTCCAAGTGGGCGGAGACAGAGGGGGAAAGGGGCGGGGTCTAGACTAAGCTCCTCCCACTCCGTTGATTTTTTTACCTCGGGCAGCTCCAAAGGGATGCCACGCCTCCAAGTGGGCGGAGACAGAGGGGAAAAGGGGCATGGTCTAGACTAAGCTCCTCCCACTCCATTGATTTCTACCTCAGGCAGCTCCAAAGGGACGCCACGCCTCCAAGTGGGCGGAGACAGAGGGGAAAGCGGCAGGGTCTACACTAAGCTCCTCCCACTCCGTTGATTTTTACCTCGGGCAGCTGCAAGGGATGCCACGCCTCCAAGTGGGCGGAGACAGTGGGCAAAAGGGGCAGGGTCTAGACTAAGCTCCTCCCACTCCGTTGATTTTTACCTCGGGCAGCTCCAAAGGGATGCCACGCCTCCAAGTGGGCGGAGACAGTGGGCAAAAGGGGCAGGGTCTAGACTAAGCTCCTCCCACTCCGTTGATTTTTACCTCGGGCAGCTCCAAAGGGACGAAACGCCTCCAAGTGGGCGGAGACAGAGGGGAAAAGGGGCATGGTCTAGACTAAGCTCCTCCCACTCCATTGATTTTTACCTCGGGCAGCTCCAAAGGGACGCCACGCCTCCAAGTGGGCGGTGACAGAGGGGAAAGCGGCAGGGTCTACACTAAGCTCCTCCCACTCCGTTGATTTTTACCTCAGGCAGCTGCAAAGGGATGCCACGCCTCCAAGTGGGCGGAGACAGAGGGGAAAGGGGCAGGGTCTACACTAAGCTCCTCCCACTCCGTTGATTTTTACGTCAGGCAGCTCCAAAGGGACACCACGCCTCCAAGTGGGCGGAGACAGAGGGGGAAAGGGGTGGGGTCTAGACTAAGCTCCTCCCACTACATTGATTTTTACCTCGGGCACCTCCAAATGGACACCACGCCTCCAAGTGGGCGGAGACAGAGGAGGAAAGGGGCGGGGTCTAGACTAAGCTCCTCCCACTCCGTTGATTTTTACCTCGGGCAGCTCCAAAGGGACACCACGCCTCCAAGTGGGCGGAGACAGAGGGGGAAAGGGGTGGGGTCTAGACTAAGCTCCTCCCACTCCATTGATTTTTACCTCGGGCAGCTCCAAATGGACACCACACCTCCAAGTGGGCGGAGACAGAGGGGGAAAGGGGCGGGGTCTAGACTAAGCTCCTCCCACTCCATTGATTTTTACCTCGGGCAGCTGCAAAGGGACGCCACGCCTCCAAGTGGGCGGAGACAGGGGGCAAAGGTGCTTCCCACGGGTCGTGGAAGTCTCGCCAACGGCTTTAGGTAAAAGGCACCATAGTATTTTGCCGTTTCGCGTCTAATGACGCTTCTTCAGGGCTTTGTTTCAGTTGCGACTAGAGCATCAAGAGAGCACTGCGAGCCACATAAATAACTGATAAAAGCCAACCTTGGCACACAATGCTTTTCTCAAATAACCCAGGCACCACCGGGTCCCCATGCTATTTTTAAAATGTGTAAAGATAAATACTCACTTAGAATTATTGTCTTTCTGTCATTACTTCGCGAACAAAGATTACATATATACACATTCACACACATATACATACACACACACACATATATATATACATGCACACATACATATATACACATCCACACACATATATCTCGGCATTACTTCGCGAACGAAGATTCACGAAGGACACATCCCACGTTTACAAGTGCGCTGATGACTAAAAATAGATGGCGGCGCCGAGCGGCTGTGAGGATGCCAAGCTCCGCTGGGGCCCACACAGCTTTTGCCAGATAGCGGCCTTACCCACTAAGCCAGCTACCCCTGACAGGGAGGTTGGCTGGTGGGGGCCTTGGGGCGACCCCCAGCTATCCCTCGAAGCGTTGGTGAGACCTCCGCTACTCTTGGAGGTCTTACAGATAAAGGCCAAGGCGGCCCTGGAGGCCCGAGAGCCAGCCTTATTCGTCAGAACGGTGGAGGCGAGATCCAGGAGATCCCCTGGGCCTGCAGCGACCCCACGGAACCGCCCGCCTTGGTCCCTGGTCCCCTGGCCGGAGCTGGAGGACCCGGAGGTGGTGGGGACCCCCACCCCCCTGAACCCCGACAACATCCAGGATGTACCACCAGGCCTCTCCTACCTTCTCCGTGGCCTCGCTGGGGTGGTCGAGCGGCTGGCTGCCTGCTTGGGAGAGGTGAGGGCGCTGAGCCTGGCACTGGCTTCTGTCTGCCGCGGGGGTGGGCTCTGCCGCCCGGACCCTCTCCTTGGGACTGGAGGGGCGCCGGTTGACGGAACGCCGGGCGCGGCTCGCCTGGGCTCGGGGCACCCTGGCCTCGAGGTGGGAGAGGCGAGAGAGGCGAGAGACGAGAGAGCCGGACGAGGCGAGTGCGACGAGCGAGAGGCAAGTGGGGCGGCTGTGGTTGGCCTGCAGCTCGAGCTGCGTTCGAGCTCGCCGGGCCCGCCGGATCCTGGGACCGCCAAGGAGCGATCGGCAACGAGGCACGCCGAGGCCTGTGGGACTGCCTCGTGGGTGGTGTTGCCTCTGAGTGCTGACGAGCAGACTGCCGAGAAAGGCGTTCCCATTGAAGAGGGGCCTTCATCCGGGGGCGAGGTCATGGCGGGAGCCACAATGGGAGCCCCTGGAGGGCACTGGGGCACTGGACACACCCGGACCTGGAGGAGAGGGCAGTGGCCGAGGGCACCAAGATGGCGCCGAGCCCGATCTGCTCGGCGTCCTTAGCCCCGCCCCCCACGCCCATCCCAGGGACCTTAGCCTCGCCCCTCACTGACTCTAAGCCGGAGTGACTGCTGCTGGTGAGATCCCGACCAGAGACATGAGAGGAACTGAGCGTCTCTCAGGTATTGGCTAGGGCCCCTGGGGAGCGGCCCCGATGTCGGGCCTGCCACTTGTTGCAGATTCCCCTTGCATCGACCAGCCCCCAAGGCCCTGTTCCACCTCGAAATGGTCGGAGGAGGAAGAACAGGCCTGGCCAAACAAGACGCAAGCGGCAAGGGAAAAAAAGCCAGAGCTGCCATCGATCACCCCCCCCCCCCAATACTGACCAACTTGGAGCACCTGCCAACACCAGCAGCCCGGGGCCTGTTAAGGCTACTATTGCTGAAAGACCTGAGGCCAGCTCCCCCCCCCCCATGCCCTGGTCCCCCCTCATTAACATCGGTTAACCCGAGCACCCACAAACCACCATCTGGTGTCTTGAGGCAACCCCCACGGGAAAGAGGAAAGACCAGCAAGCACCGGAGAAGGTGCTTTGGACCGCGGACTTTTTGGGGGGTGGGTTTTGGCCGGAAAGAACCCGCTCCAGGTTCGGTCACTGATGGGAGTGCTGATGGGAGTGCTAAGAGCTCCAGCAAAGGGAGGAGTGGATGCCTCGATAGGCAGCCCTCAGAGACCAGCAGAGGGAAAGATCTGCCCTCGGGTGAATGGGGCCCGTTGCCCTCCACCCTGGCCCCCCAAGCTCCTGAGAGGACCGGGGCTGGTGGGCCGCTAGCAAGGCCGGCTGAAGATGGCCAGGGCTCTTTACCATCTTCCCCTTTTCACGGGGTCTGCCGGAAGCTAAACCCCCGGCTGACTCCCTCCACTCAGGCCCCCTAATTATTCCGGTGATCTCGGGGCGGGGTGAGCACGGTAGGTGCAGGCCGAATGCGAGACCAACTGCGAGATACAGGCTGAGTCACTGCACGACTCGGTCTGGCTCTGGCCTGCGTCCTATCTCCAGACACGCTGTTGATAGACATCCAGCTATCTCCCCTTCCTCTCTGGTGCTGGTTAACGCCCGATCCATCCGGAATAAGACCGCCGTTATCAGGGAGTTTTGTGAAGACACCAAAGCAGATCTATTCTGTTACTGAGACCTGGCTCCAGGAGAGCGATAACACCTGTCTCCAGGAAATAGTTCCCCCTGATTACGTTGCCACGCGCCAGAATAGGAACGGGGGATGGGGGGGTGGCGGCAATACTCTCCCGTGATGGATTACACCTTAGAGCGATCCCTGCGCTTACCACCTCGGGGCTTGAAAGTGTCGGCCTGGTGTGGGAGTCCCAGGAGAGCCTGGCTGTTCTGCTGGTGTACCATGCGCCTAGCGCACCAGCAGAAAGCCTGGCGCGGCTGCTTGAGGCTTTGTCAGAGTGGGCATTGAGGTTTCCCAGGCTTATTGTCCTGGGGGACTTCAATGTCCACGCCGATGCAGCCTCCACTCCATCTGCTGCCGCGGACCTAATGTCAACCATGGCGACATTGGGCCTCTCCCTCTGTAGTTCGAGACCCACACACTCGGCCGGGCACACACTCGATTTGGTTTTTAGCACGGGAGTTCAAGTGGACCTAGCCTCCGTAACAGAGGTTCCATGGTCGGACCACTGTGCTCTAAGGATCCGGGTTGAGCAACCGCCTCCCCCAAGCAAGGGCGCCGAACGGATTTTGGCTCGCCCAAGGAGACTTATGGAACCCGAAAGGTTCCTGAATGCTCTGAGGGATCTGGAGTCTATCAGCATCTCAGTCGATGAGCAGGTGCAATCCTGGAACACCTCTTTAGCTAGAGCTCTCGATGAGATTGCCCCTAGGCATCCTCTCCGCCCCCGCAAACATTGATCTTCATGGTACACAGAAGATCTTAGGTCGATGAAGCGGGAGAGGAGATGAGTAGAGTGCGTGTGGAGGAAATTCCGTGACGGAGCCTCACTATCAGCTTATAAGCTATTTAAAAAGGCTTATGAGCATGCTGTCAAGGCGGCCAAAAATGTGTACTTCTCCGCCTCGATAGCGTCTGCCAGCTCACGACCGGCCCAACTGTTTAAAGTAATTCCGTCCTTGACGACGGTCCCTACTGTCCCAAAAAATAGTGATCAGGCCCTCACTGCCGGTGCTTTTCAGAGCTTTTTCACAGACAAGATACTGAGCCTCCGCCGGGACCTTCCGACCACGGTTGATACAGTGAAGGAGCTTGAGACCCCGTGGCCCTCCGCCGGGCCCACCCTCGATCGGTTTCGGCCACTGGACGCAGATGCTGTTGATAAGATTGTGGCTGCAACCAGGCCTACCACCTGCTCCCTCGACCCGTGCCCCTCCTGGCTGGTTAGATCTTGCCTGGAGGGGTTACGTGGGCCTCTGTTGAACATCGTAAACAGCTCCCTTGAGCAAGGAGTCTTTCCAGAGTGCTTAAAAGAGGCGGTGGTAGCTCCATTACTGAAGAAACCGTCGTTAGATCCGGCGGTTCCCTCCAACTATCGACCAGTGTCGAATCTTTCGTACCTGGGGAAGGAAGTTGAGAGGGCAGTAATGGAGCAGTTGCAGTCCTTCTTAGATGATGCAACATGGCTTGACCCCTTCCAGTCCGGCTTCCGTTCGGGGCACGGGACGGAGACGGTCCTGGTCTCCATCACAGACCAACTCCGCTGCCAGCTCGACCAAGGCGGGTCTGCGCTGCTCGTGTTATTGGACCTCACGGCAGCGTTTGACACGGTCGACCACAATCTTTTGATCCACCGCCTGGCCGTGGCTGGAGTGAGGGGGACAGCCCTTAAATGGCTGGCCTCCTTCCTCCACCAGCGGTCTCAGCGTGTGAGGAGGGGCGGGGTGGTCTCTGAGGGCTCCCCATTAGTTTGTGGAGTTCCGCAGGGGGCCATTCTCTCCCCTCTGTTATTTAACATCTACATGCAGCCGCTTGCACAGCTGGTGCGGAGTTATGGGCTTGAGTGCCACCAGTACGCTGATGACACTCAGCTCATTCTGAGGATGGGGGGCAAGCCCAGATCCGTCCCCGATAATTTTCAACGCTGCCTCGAAGCCGTTACTGGATGGCTGCGAGCCAGTAGGTTGAGGGTGAATCCGGCGAAGATGGAGATCTTGTGGCTGGGCTGCCCGGGTGGTGGGGATGTCCAGCTTCCGACCCTGGACGGTGCGGCGTTATGCCCATCGTCAACCGTAAAGAGCCTGGGGGTCCACCTGGACTCCCAGCTGACCATGGAGGCCCAGGTCTCTGTGGTCAGCAAGATTGCCTTTTCCCACCTGAGACAGGCAAGGAGGCTGGCCCCCTACCCCTCCCGGAACGACCTGGCCACGGTGATCCAAGCCACGGTCATCTCGAGACTAGATTACTGTAACGCGCTCTACGTTGGCCTTCCTCTGTCGGTGACCCGGAGGCTCAAGCTAGTGCAGAACACTGCCGCCCGGCTCCTGTCTGGTACTCCAGCAGGTTGCCACATAACACCTACCTTGCAGGATCTGCACTGGCTGCCAATTGAGCACCGGATCACCTTCAAAGTGTTGGTTCTTACCTTTAAGGCCTTGCACGGCCTGGGGCCAGCGTATCTGAGGGACCGTCTCACCCCATATTGCCCTATGAGATCCCTCCGCTCGGAGGACACCAACCTCCTGGCCGTCCCCTCCGCAAAAACGGCCAAATTGACAGCCACCCGCTGAAGGGCCTTTTTGGTGATTGCACCAACTCTCTGGAATGCCCTTCCGGCGGACACGCGCGCCATCCACGACCTGCTCCCCTTCAGGCGGGCGTGCAAGACCCACCTTTTCCAGCTGGCCTTCCAGGTGTAGGCCTTACGGTTCGCACCCCCCTGTGAAATTGAGCCTTGACCCAGGTCGTTTGAAAGTGCTGTACACTGATATTTTAATGTCATTTTAATGTTATTTTACCCGTGTTTTATCTTGTATTGCTGTTTTTATTTTGTGTTCTTTGGTGCTGTGAGCCGCCCCGAGCCCACCGGGAGTGGCGGCATAGAAGCCGAAATAAATAAATAAATAAATAAATAAAAAGGCCAATCTGAGATAGGCAAGTCCGGTTGCAGAAAGCACAGCAGAAAGTCTCCTTGGGTGATGTTGTTTCTAAGTTGCCGTTCTTTCTGCGTTGTCGCTTCTCTTCGAGACCCGTTCGGCGTGTCTTCTCGAAAGAGGCCGCATCATTGTGGACAGTGCGTCTCCATGCCTCCCGATGTGAGGCCAGGGTGGACCATTGTTGGTGATCAATCTGGCCGAGCCTGAGATGTTGTTTCAGGGAGTCCTTATATCTCTTTTTGGGGGCGCCTCTCTTGCACTGACCCGTGGCAAGTTCACCGCAGAGTAAATGACGCAAATAAATAAATAAAATAATGTTCAAATTGGCCACCTTGATTACCATTGAATGTCCTTGCAGCTTCAAAGCTTGGCTGCTTCCTGCCTGGGGGCATCTGACTTAGAATTAAACATAGTCTTAAAATGAGTGAAAATGATGAAATCATTAAAAAATAAATAAATAAATATATAAATATATATATATATATATATATATATATATATATATATATAAATCTAGAGCAGCTGGGCTCCCATCTCTCCAAGGACTGGCAAGATTAGGAAAGGAAGGAAGGCATTAAGGTAGACTTCAACTATCCCCGAATAGATTGGCTAAATTCTTGTTCTACGCATGAAAGAGAGATAAGGTTCCTCGACATGCTAGCTGATTATTCCCTTGAGCAGATGGTCATGGAACCAACCAGGGGAAAGGGGATCCTGGACTTGGTGCTAACTAATGAACAAGATTTCATTCAAGATGTCCTTGTAACTGAGCCCATAGGTACCAGTGACCACAACACAATAACCTTCAACTTAAGTTTGGATAGCAAACTGTCAGTGAAAACTAACACAGAGACCTTAAATTTTCACAAAGGAATTTCACCAAAATGAGAAAAATAGTAAAGAACAAACTAAAAGGAACAGTAAAAAAAATCAAATCCCTCCAAAATGCTTGGAAACTGTTTAAAAATACTTTAAAACAAGCCGAACTAAAATGCATTCCTAAAATAAGAAAGAGGCCGGGAAAGTCCAAGAGGACATCGGTATGGCTTACAAATGAAGTAAAAGATGTGATTGGAAAGAAGAAAAACTCATTTAAGAAATGGAAGGCTCTTCCTACTGAGGAGAACAGAAAGGAACACAAGCTCTGGCAAACTAAATGCAAAGCAACCGTCAGGAAAGCCAAGAGAGATTTTGAGGCCCATATAGCTAAGAACATTAAAAAAATAACAAAAACTTCTTTAAGTACATCAGAAGCAGAAACCCAACTAGAAAAGCAGTTGGGCCACTTGACGAAAATGGTAAGAAAGGGACAATAAGTGAAGACAAGGAGATTGCCGAGCGGCTAAACGACTTCTTTGCCTCCGTTTTCACACAGGAGGACAGACAACATATGCCTGCAGCTGAGTCAGTTTTTTTCAGGGAGGGAATTAAATGAATTAAACCAGATAGAGATAAACAAGGAAGATGTTCTCACATGCCTTACTAAACTAAATGTCAACAAATCACCAGGGCCAGATGGCATCCACCCCAGAGTTCTTAAGGAACTCAAGTGTGAAATTGCTGAAATTCTGGCCAAAATATATAACCTTTCTCTAAGATCAGGCACTGTACCCGAGGACTGGAGGGAGGCAAATGTAACTCCGATCTTCAAGAAAGGATCCAGGGGTGATCCAGGAAATTATAGGCCAGTTAGTCTAACCTCAGTTCCAGGCAAAGTGATGGAAACCATTATTAAAGAAAAATTACTAAGCACATAGAAGAACAGGCATTGCTGAAGGAAAATCAACATGGTTTCTGCAAAGGCAAATCATGTCTTACTAACTTGTTAGAATTCTTTGAGGGTGTAAATAAACACATAGATAAAGGGGACCCAGTCGATATTGTTTACCTTGACTTTCAAAAGGCTTTTGACAAAATCCCTCACCAAAGGCTCCTAAATAAGCTCTTCAGCCATGGAATCAGAGGACAGGTCTTGTCCTGGATTGGAACCTGGCTAAACTGTAGGAAACAAAGGGTGGTAATAAATGGACACTTCTCTGGGTGGAAAGAGGTGAGAAGTGGCGTACCCCAAGGTTCAGTTTTGGGTCCGTTACTTTTTAATTTATTCATTAATGACCTGGATGTAGGAGTAAATTGTGAGGTAGCAAAGTTTGCAGACGACACTAAATTGTTCAGGGTAGTTAAAAATGAAACTGATTGTAAAGAGCTCCAGAAAGATCTCTCGAAATTGAGTGAATGGGCAACAAAGTGGCAAATGCATTTTAACCTAAACAAGTGTAAAGTCATGCACATCGGGGCAAAGAACCCCAACTACACCTACAAATTGATGGGGTCAAAGCTTTCCGAGACAAACCAGGAAAGGGATCTTGGGGTTTTGGTGGACAGCTCAATGAAGATGTCAACCCAGTGCGCAGCAGCAGTGAAAAAAAGCAAATTCTATGCTTGGCATGATCAGGAAGGGAATCGAAAATAGGTCGTCAAATGTTGTATTGCCTCTCTACAAATCTATGGTGAGGCCACATCTGGAGTACTGTGTACAATTCTGGTCACCGCACCTCAAGAAGGATATAACGGAACTGGAAAAGGTACAGAAAAGGGCAACAAGAATGATCCAAGGGATGGAGCAGCTCCTTACGAAATCAGGTTGCAATGCCTTGGTCTTTTCAGCCTTGAAAGACGGCGTTTAAGAGGTGACTTGATCGAAGTGTATAAAATCATGCATGGGATAGAAAAGGTGAATAGAGAAAAAATATTTTCTCTGTCACACAACACTAGGACTAGGGGGCACTCCCTAAAGCTCCAAGGTAGGAAAGTTAGGACTAATAAAGGGAAATATTTCTTCACCCAGAGGGTCATTGGGTTATGGAACTCACTTCCAGAGGAGGTTGTGACAGCGGTCAGCCTGGACAGCTTCAAGGCAGGATTAGACAGATTCATGGATACCAAGGGAATCAGTAGCTACTGAAATGGACATCCAAGTGCCACCTCTGTGTTGATGGAGGCAGGCAGGATTTCCCCGGGTACTGGTTGTGGGGGGTCGGGAGCAGGTGAGGGTTTTGCCCTCCTTTCTGCTAGAGATCCCCGTGTACAACTGGTGGGCCACTGTGTGACACAGAATGCTGGACTAGATGGGCTGAGGCCCGATTCAGCATGGCTCTTCTTATGTTCTTATGTTCTTATGTAAGGTCTCAAATGCCCACACTCAACATGGCGTCCCCGCAGACCCGGAAGCCTTCGCTGGAGGAAGGCAGCGGGCCAATGGCAGCTTCCGATTTCCGAAGGCGGAGTCCGAAGCCACGCCCCCTCCCTAGCGTTAGCGCAGTGCGCTTGCGCGAGGGGGTGGCGGTTATTTTGGAAACCGGCTGAGGCAGAACTCGAGGGATGAGTGTCGCCTCTGAGGGGGGGAAAGGGGGCCTTCGGGCCTGGCCGACCCTCCTTGCGAGGGGGCCTGAGGGCCCTCCGCGTCCCTCTCCGTGCCTCCCCAGCCCTTCTCTTCCTTCTCCGCCGAGCGCGGCCTCCTCCTTCGTGGGGCGAGGATGGCTCTGCAAGGCTGTCACTCTCCACAACAGGCCTGGGCCCACTGAGGCCCTGAAGGGGGGTTGGACTACAACTCCCACAATTCCTAGCAGCCTACCACAACAGGCCTGGGCCCACTGAGGAGATTAAAAGCGGCTTCACATCAAAGCATCTGCATATTATTATTATTATTATGTTTATTTATTTCCACCTTATCTCCCTGAAAGGAAACTCAAAGCAGCTTAATGTAAAAGTACCAGGATACAAGGAATGAAGGAAGGGGAAAAAATGATGAAGGGAAGGGAGGGAGGGAGGGAGGGAGGGAGGGAGGAGAAAGGAACACATACACACAGAAGGGGTAAGCCACAGACACACACATATATATATATATACATATATACACATACACACATATATATACACACACACACATATATACATACAGACATATACATATATACACATACACACACATACAGTATATACATAAACACATACATATATACACATTCACACACATATATACATACACACATATATAAACATACACACACATACCTGTATATACATACACACATATACATATATACACATCCACACACATATACACATCCACACATATATATACACATCCACACACATATATACATACACACATACATATATACACATTCAGACACATATATACATACACACATACATATATACACATATATACATACACATACATATATACACATCCACACACATATATGCACATTCACACACATATATACATACTAGTATTATTATTATATAATTATTAAGATATTATTATTCCTATTACATTTATTTATATCCCGCTTTATCTCTCCTAAAGGAGAATCAAAGAGGCTTCACATCAAAGCACCTGCATATTATTATTCTTATTATTATTATTCTTATCTTTATTTATTCCCCACCTTATCTCCCCCAAAGGAGACTCAAAGCAGCTTAACATAAAAGCACCAGCATGCAATATTTATAATTATATGTTATTATATTATATGCTATTAATATTTTATATATTATATATTATAATATATTTACTTATACTCCACTTCATCTCTCCTAAAGGCGACTCAAAGCAGTTTCACATAAAAGCATCTACATCTACATATAATAATTATTCCCCACCTTATGTCCCCCAAAGGAGACTCAAAGCAGCTTAATGTATATATTTATTTATGCCCCACTTTATCTCTCCTAGAGGCGACTCAAAGCGGCTTCACATAAAAGCACCTGCATATTATTATTATATTTATTTATTCCCCATTTTATCTCCCCCAAAGGAGATTAAAAGCGGCTTCATATCAAAGCATCTGCATATTATTATTATTATTATATTTATTCCCACCTTATGTCCCCCAAAGGAAACTCAAAGCAGCTTAATGTAAAAGCACCAGCATGAAATAATAATAATAATATTGTATACTATTAATATTTTATGTTATATATGACAATAATATATTTATTTATACCCCACTTTTTATTTATACTTATACCAGGCCTGTCCTAGAATATCTATCTGCCTTGATGCATATGTTGGCTTAACTGATTGTATACATTGTGTCTTTGCCTTATTTATTTTGTGTCAAAAGCATTGCATAAATAATTATAATTATAATAAGCTTTATTTTTATCCCGCCCCCTCTCTCCAAAGGGACTTGGGGCAGCTTCCAGCAAAACAAACACACACACACACACAGACACAGTAAATAATATAACACAATTACCACACATCACTTAAGGGCTGCACTTGAGATCAGGGTTCAAATCCACACTCAGTCATTAAAACAGCTTGGATGATAATAATAAACCGGAGAAGCCCTGCTCTCAGTCCCGCCTTCTTCGCAGGCGCGATTGGCGGGGACGAGAGACGGCCTTTTCAGTGGTGGCTCCTCGGCTTTGGAACGCCCTCCCTAGTGACATCAGATCAGCCCCCTCCCTCCTGACATTTCGCAAGGGAGTCAAGACCTGGCTGTTTGAGCAGGCCTTTGCTGATGAAATATAACGCTTTAATTTGATATATGGAATGATGACGATGTGACGGAAAGTGATTTCAACGTGACGCTGAGACTGCAATTGTATGTCTTACTTGCTAATTGTTGTGTTATATGGTTATTGTTTGGTTTGTTTTGCTCTTGTTTTGATTGGAGGGCAGAGACTGCCTTGTGTAAACCGCCCCAAGTCGCCTTCGGGCTGAGAGGGGCGGTACAGAAATGTGATAAATAATAATACCGTAATAATAATCCTAGCCTGAAGAAGAGAAGGCTGAAAGGAGACATGATAGCCATTAGGCCTGGCTGATCCATGGTTCTAAATGCTACAAAAGTTTTGGCGGTGAACATTTCAGAACTCGATCACAATTTCATTATTTCATTATTGGCAATTTTTAAGACAGAACCAATTAGGAACTGCCATTTATAACAAAATTTTGAAAGTTTTGTTAGAGTTCTGAAATGTTCACCACCAGAACTTTTGTTTTGTAAGTACTTTTGAAGCATTTAGAACCATGGCTCAACCAGGCCTAATAGCCATGTATAAATATGTGAGGGTAAGTCATAGGAAGGAGGGCGCAAGCTTGTTTTCTGCTGCCCTGGAGATTAGGACGTGGAACAATGGCTTGGGTTATTATTAAATTCCCACTCAGTCATGAAAACCACTGGAGCAATTATTATTATTTCTTCTATTAAATTCCCACGCAGTCATGAAAACCACTTGAACAATTATTATTATTATTATTTCTATTAAATTCCCACTCAGTCATGAAAACCACTTGAGCAATTATTAAAAAATCCCCATTCCATCATAAAACACACATGGTCAATTATTATAATTGTTGTTATTAAATCCCCATTCATCGTGAAAACCACTTGGGCAATTATTATTAGTAGTAGTAGTAGTATTACTACTAATTATATTATTACTAAATCCCCATTCAGTCACGAAAACCACTTGGGCTGTTGTTGTTGTTATTATTAAATCCCACTCAGTCTTGAAAATCATTTGTGCAGTTGTTATTTATTTATTTTAAAATTAAATTAAATAAATAACATTATACAGAAACATCGTCTGGCCATTCCATGTTCATCATTCATAGTACTGTGTTATCTATTCCGCTGCATTCTCGGAAAGTCATGAGGGAGGGGGCCGATCTAATATCCCTGGGGAGGGAGTTCCATAGCCGGGGGGAGGGCACCACTGAGAAGGCCCTGTCCTTCATCTTCTTTCCTCCTGGATCAAGATTAAAATGCAGCATAAACAGTCAGTTAAAACACAAAACATTATTGGTGGTGGTGGTGGTATTATTGCTACGAATACTATAGCCAGCCCTCTGTATTTGCAAGTTTAATTTTTACATATTTAATTGATGGATTGTACCTGGGTCCTTCAGTGCCAGAACATGAACCATAGAGCTATGCTGGTGGACTTAGAGATTCCTCATGAGTTGTTCTCTCAGGTTAAAAAAAATTAATGGTTGTGTTGCAAGCTTAACCCCAACAAATTGGGGGGACACTGTATTTCAGGATGATCTTTTCCAGATTTTGGATTATTTGCATATACATACATAGCATAGTGGTTTAAGCATTGGACTATGATTTAAAAACAAAGTTTGAAGCCCTATTCAGCCATGAAACTCATTGTGTGTCCTTCTCTCAGTCTCAGAACAAGGCAGTTGCAAACCTTTTCTGATAAATCTTGCTAAGAAAACCCTGTGAAAATTAAATGCCATTCCTGATGTCAGAATTCATAATTCCAAATTTCTGAGCTTTTCTTGGCAACAGCATTGTTTTGTAGGCTGTGTGCTTTGCACCCCAATCTGAAAATCAGTCAAGTGATATTTTGTGTGTTTCAAATTCACTATATTGATACATCTGGTGTTCAAAATAAATCTTTACATTGCAGATAGAGTTACTGTGTTAGAGTGTCATTTTGTGTCATTTTGGTTGGTGGTGTGCCCCAGGATTTTGTAAATGTAAAAAATGTGCCTCAGCTCAAAAAAGGTTGGGAAACACTGGCCTAGCACACACCAGGGAACACTATGGTGAGTTTTTATACTGGTTTGGTCGTTTGTGTGGAAATTAGTACAATCAAATGTGATGGGAACGTTTATGTTGAATAAAGTATGGGTTATTCCAGTGTTTCCAAACCTTTTTTGAGCCGCAGCACACTTTTTACATTTACAAAATCCTGGGGCACACCACCAACCAACAGCACACTAGGCTGACAACAACAAAATAAGACATATATAACATGCAACTGGTCTGTAGCACCAATGTGGGTCAGGGGGAGGGCTATCCTCCGAGGGGGGAAAAACCTGGAAGGGTGCGGTGTGGGCCGACTCCTGACCACCCACCCGGGAAAAGGGTAGGCCCAACTCCCAAAGAGGGGCAACAGTCCCTCCCTGGTCCCAAAACAATGGAGCAATAATCTCCCAATGGAGAAGTCACCGGTCAGTAGTCAGGTAGATGAGTAGCGAGGGAAATCCCCCTAAGTTCCTGTGCAGCGGCAGTGAGGCGGGCTCCGGCCGCTGCGGGGAAGGCTATCCGAATGGAGCTGGGAGCCGCCAGGCGAGATCGCGCAGGAAGCGGCAACGGCGGCGATGTGTGGCAGGCTCTGGTGGCCCCGTGCCCGGCGCGGCAATCCGGAGGTAGGCGCCTGAGGACGCCAGGAAGAGGAAATCCCGGAGGCGATGCAGTGATGACGTGTGAAATGGTGGCCGCGTCGTGTGATGACGCGGCGGGAGCCTCCGTGGCGCGGTCCAGGAGTGGTGACGCAGGAATGGCGTATGATGGACGTGGGACGTGCCTCACGTCAGGCAGCGTGATGACGCGTCGGGTACTCCAGGCAGCGGTCCTTTGTAATTAAAGGAGCCGCGGGTCTCCGAGGATGGGGGGGGGGGGTGGTATCAAGTCCCCACACAGGAATCCCCCTGGGGGGAAAAAAACTGCCGGCAAGATAAAATGGCCTAATGGCGTAGGATCAAGTTGGGGCCCTGCCCGGACTTATCCGAGACAGGGTGCTGGTGGAACAGGCCCAGGTGTACCCAAAGGTCCCGGGAGGCCAAGCGAAGGACGCCCCTGCCCAGAAAAACGATGAGTAGAAGCAACAGACCACAGGAGATAGAGATAAATATCCAAAGAGTTTATTGGGGTGCCCCAACGTTAGTGGGTCAGTCCCCAGGTGGTTCCAAATGGAACTAGGCGGTCACAATACAAAAAAGCCAGCGATAATGAGGATAACCCCAGCGGATAACCCCAACTCCCACCAACCAAAATGACACTCTAACACAGTAATACATATAGTTAATATGTTTTTAAATGTATTTATGCACTCAGTGTGAAACCTGGACCTGTTTCGATGAACACAACATAGATATGTTGGTGGGAGTTGGAGTCCAAAACACCTGGAAGGTCCAAGTTTGCCCATGCCAGCTTTCGACAGAGACCTCTTCCTCCCCCTTCACGCCCTTTCTTCCCCCTCCCCCTGCCGAACACTTACTTTCTTTTGCACTGCCGCTTCTGACGCCATTTTGATCCGAGGGGGCAGCGTGAGCATGTTCAGGAGGGGATGGGGGAGGAAGGAAGACGTGACCCGTGCGGGCGCTACTGCGCAGACCCGCCCCAGAGCAAAGCGAGGCAAAGCGAGCAGAGCAAGGCTGGGAAGAAGGGAGCCCGAGTGGAGAAGAAAAAGTGTTCGGCAGGAGGGGGGGAAGAAAGGGTATTGGAGGTTCCAATTTCCCACGGCACACCTGATGATCATGCACACGACGGCGGAAGCACCATCGATGCCCCCCCCCCCCCTTGGCTCTGTTGCCCTTGGCTCCTCCCTCCCTCCTAAAGCCCCCATGCGTGCCGCCCTCAGAAGCGGCCGAAATCGCCCGCTTCTGAGGGCGGGATGACTGCTTTAGAAGGGAGGGAGGGGCCACAGGGAGCCTCCCCGTGGCTCCTCCCTCCCCCCTAAAGCCCCCTTCATGCCACCCTCATAAGCGGGCGAAATCACCCTCCTCCCTCCCTTCTAAAGCCGTCATCCCACCCGCGAGTGGGCTCTCTCGGTCACCGGCTCCTTTGGCTCTTTCCAGGGCATCCAGCCACCTTGACAGGGCTTCCCCCCTTTGGGGATCCACTAGCACTGGGTCCTCGCACCCCCAGGTGCCAGGACATTCTGCCTCTTCTTCGCATTCCCACATGCTGTAGGCAAAGTCCCCTTCCATCAGCTCGAAGGAGGCCCAGTCTTCCTCTGGCTCACACACCCTGAACTGGGAGTCATCTTCCACGACTTCAAAAGGGATCCAAACTTCCTCTGGTTCCATGTTCTGAGAGTGGCTTTCGCTCTTTGGTGAATTCTGTCTGTTGGTTTTTTCTCTCCACAGATCTCTGTCACTCATTCCATTACTCCAATCTCCAGCTCCAAGTATTCCTGGAATTGCTGGAGATATGATCAGACCTCTACTATACCATATCCATGTCGCTGTCGCTGGAGCCAACACCTCATAGCGAGTTTCCCCCTCTTACTGCGGTAAAGCCGGTCAAGGAGCCAGAAGATAACAGACTGCCAACGAAGAAGCTTGGTAGGACTCCTTTGGCATGTATTACCCCGGGGGGGTCTCAGAAGGGGGCCTTGTTTCTAATATAATTCCAAATTTCTGAGCTTTTCTCAGCAACAGCATTGTTTTGTAGGCTGTGTGCTTTGCACCCCAATCTGAAAATCAGTCAAGTGATATTTTGTGACATTGTTAGCAATGCATTGTGAAGATAAACCGCTTTATTCCTCAGGATTAATTGACATTGGCCATGTGTCTCTACTTTTGCCTGTCTTACCAGCTTTATTCCCCTTCCTTTTACAGCCTAGCACAGTCTTTTTCAACCAGTGTGCCTAGGCACACTCCTGTGCCTTTGCAAAGCTCCAGCTGTGCCTCCAGAAAAGCTTTTTGCCCTCCTTCCTTCCCCCCTCCTTTTGCCGCCACTATTATTTTGTCCTCCACCATGGGAGAAAAAATCTTCCCTTACCACGTTGGTATTAGGCTCTGTCCGCAGACGCCCGCTGCTGCGAGGGAAAAGCGTTACGCAGCATGCAAAGGAGCAGAGGAGCCCAATGAGCGGCTCCAACATGACGCCGCGTCATTTTTTAGCCGCCCACTTGTTGTGGATAACTTTTGGAACCGCCCACTTGCGCTCCTCTCCTTCGCATGCTGCCCTCTGTTTGTGGATAACTTCTATATATTGAACTTTTATATATTGCAGATTATCCAGTACAGAGCCTAATCCAAGGCGGTAAGGGCTCCTCCCTCCCCCCTAAAGCCCCCTTCATGCCACCCTCAGAAGCGGCCGAAATCGCCCGCTTCTGAGGGCGGGATGACTGCTTTAGAAGGGAGGGAGGGGCCAAGGGGAGCCTCTCCTTGGCTCCTCCCTCCCCCCTAAAGCCCCCTTCATGCCGCCCTCAGAAGCGGGCGAAATCACCCTCCTCGCTCCATTCTAAAGCCGTCCTCCCGCCCTCAGAAGGGTCCGCCCTCACCTCCCTCTCGAGTGGGCTCTCTCGGTCACCGGCTCCTGTGGCTCTTTCCAGGGCGTGCAGCCGCCTTGCCAGGGCTGCCCCCCTTTGGGGATCCACTAGCACTGGGTCCTCGCACCCCCAGGTGCCAGGACATTCTGCCTCTGCTTCGCATTCCCGCATGCTGTATGCAAAGTCCCCTTCCATCAGCTCGAAGGAGGCCCAGTCTTCCTCTGGCTCACACACCCTGAACTGGGAGTCATCTTCCACGACTTCAAAAGGGATCCAAACTTCCTCTGGTCCCATGTTCTGAGAGTGGCTTTCGCTCTTTGGTGAAATCTGTCTGCTGTTTTTTTCTCTCCACAGATCTCTGTCACTCATTCCGTTACTCCAATCTCCAGGGGCCAAGCCTGCAGCAGAGACCTCCAGAGATCCACATCCCGCCAAGTATAATCTTCGACAGATCGTCTGTTATCATCTGCACAGGCCAAAATCAATTTGAACAAGTTGGGCCTTGTGGTCCATGCATTGAAGAGCCAGGCCAGTTGAAGAATTATCCAGGCAAAGTCGAGACTGTACTGCGCCCACTTCAGGGTCGTAGAGGAGTTACAACAACCCAGATTTTGCCGCAATGTCAGTTCAACCAGCTCAAACATTCCTGGGATTACTTGGTAGGACTCCTTTGGCATGTATTAGCGGGGGCTCAGAAGGGGCCTTGTTTCTAATATATTTTGTTTTCGCAGAACGGATCTCTCAAAAAAATAACCAGCAGCACGAAGAAACAACGGAAAAATAAACATTTAGGTATAGATTAAAAACAAATGTGTAGGGGAGGAACAGACATATAAATGCTGTCAGAGCCCCACTCATTTTGATGTCTTTGTTGGCGTTAATTCCGTCTTGCAGAAAACTTGGCCTCAACCTCACATCAGGATGACTCCGAGCCAACCAAGTCTGGATATTATCAACATTGGCTGTCCAGTGGACAAGTGGACGGAATAAATCCTTTGAACCATAAGGAGAAATGTCTGGATTTTTCGTTATATTGCATGTTTATTATGTATTCCCCATAGTCTTCCTTCCTTCCTTCCTTCCTTCCTTCCATCCTTCCTTCCTTCCTTCCATCCATCCTTCCTTCCATCCTTCCGTCCTTCCTTCCATCCTTCCATCCTTCCATCCATCCATCCATCCATCCATCCTTCCATCCTTCCTTCCTTCCTTCCTTCTTCCCTCTTTCCTGGTATCCTTCCTTTTTCCTCCCCTCCTTCCTTCCTTCCTTCCTTCCTTCTTTCCTTCCTTCCTTCCATCCATCCATCCTTCCATCCTTCATGCCTTCTACCTTTACTTTCCCCTCACCTGATCTCCTTCATCCTCCTATCCTTACTTTGTCCTTCCTTTCCCCTCCCCTCCTTCTTTCCTTTCTTACATCCTTCATTCAGCCTCAGGCCCCTTCCAAAGGCCTGGGCAAACTTGGGCCTTTCAAGTGTTTTGGACTTCAACTCCCACAATTCCACACAGCCCCAGGCCCCTTCCAAAGGCCTGAGCAAACTTGGGCCTGTTAGGGATTTTGGACTTCAACTCCCACAATTCCTCTCAGCCCCAGGCCCCTTCCAAAGGCCCCTTCCAAAGGCCTGGGCAAACGTGGGCCTTTCAGGGGTTTTTGGACTTCAACTCCCACAGGCCCAAGTTTGCCCAGTTGTGGGAGTTGAAGTCCAAAAACCCCTGAAAGGCCCAAGTTAGCCCAGGCCTTTGGAAGGGGCCTGAGGCTGAATGAAATACAAAGCGGGGTGGAGGAGGCTCCTTTCCTGAAGTGGCTGCCCAGGGAGCACCGGCAGCACCAAACCGTCAAGAGGGGGCTGAGGGAGAACGGCAGCGGCTTCTTAGCAGGCTAGGGATGGAGGAGGAGGAGAGGATGCCGCTGGGCACCTGCTTCTGCCGCTGCTGCCATTGCCACCTTCCCCGCTTGTCATGCGGCTCCGGGTGAGGAGGTAGGAGCTGCCGCCGCCGCCTCCGCTTTGCAGCCGGCGATGGGAGGGGGCAGGGAGTGGGCTCACGGTTGGCGGGAGGACGGGCCTCTCGCGGCGCCCCCCCCCCCCACCGCCATTGCCCTCTTTGCCAATGGGAGGGGGGAGGGGGAGTGCGCTGGCCGGAGGACTCCCTCAGCTTGGTGAGCATACGCAGTGGGGGGTTTTGGATAGCGCCGTTTTGTTTCCTGGCGCAGGGGTTTATGGGGGTTATAATTTTTTTTGTTTTCTGCTGCCATCGCCCTTTGCGCCGATGGGAGGGGGGCGGGGGAGCGTGCGCTCAACGGTTGCCGACCTCGTGCTTGGCCCGGACGGGCCACTCCCGCCGTTGCCCCCGCCGCCATTGCCCTCTGCACCAATGGGAGGGGAGCGGGGGAGCGCGCGCGCGCCCAATGGTCGCCAGCCGGAGGACTCCCTCATGGAGCTTGGTGAGCATGCGCAGTGGGGGGGGGTGGATTGCGCCATTTTGTTTCCTGGCGCAGGGGTTTATGGGGATTGTAGTTTTTTTGGGGTTCTGGCTGCTGTCGGAAATCTTTTTGGGTTTTTATTTGTGGTGTGCATACCTCTTGTGTGTGTCCTGGGATGTGGCCTGGTTTGGTGTATCTGCCTTGTGTAGTTTCTTTGTTTACTGGCTACTTCTCATGACAGCTCTCTTTTTATATATATAGATTGGGCCTGTCCAACAGGCGGCCCGTGGGCCGCACACAGCCTGCCAGCCCCTTGGACACGGCCCGCCTACCCTCCAGCTGTTTTAAGCTATCCCGTGCGGAGTCCGAAAATGGAGAAGCCGCCGGCGGGAGCCTGGGAGAGCGAGAGGAGGGGCCTCCGAAGGCTCCTCTTCTCGCTTCCTGGCTGGCGTAGTCTCGCGATGCTTGCCAAATCCCGTGCGGAGTCCTCTCGCTCTCCCAGGCTCCGCACGATTTGGCAAGCATCGCGAGACGACGCCAGCCAGGAAGCGAGAAGAGGAGCCTTCTGTGACGCGCCACCCTTCGCGCCGCCTCCTGCTCCTTCTTGCGGGTCCCCCTTCCTCCCTTCCTTCACTTCAGTGAAGGAAGGGAAGGGGGACCGAGATGGAGCAATAGGCGGTGCGAAGGGCGGCGCGTCTCAGAAGGCTCCTCTTCTGGCTTCTTGGCTGGCGTAGTCTCGCGATTCTTGCCAAATCCCGTGCGGAGCCTGGGAGAGCGAGAGGACTCCGCACGGGATTTGGCAAGCATCGCGAGACTACGCCAGCCAGGAAGCGAGAAAAGGAGCCTTCTGTGACGTGCCGCCCTTCGCGCCGCCTCCTGCTCCTTCTCGTGGGTCCCCCTTCCTTCACTTCAGTGAAGGAAGGGAGGGGGGACCAAGAAGGAACAATAGGCGGCACGAAGGGCGGTGCGTCACAGACAGCCCTGGTTATAGATGAAGTGCCACCTTTTCGTTACTCCAGCATTACCAAAGGCTCGGGAATTTCCTGGGCCAGTAATCCCAAAATGAAAAGGATTTAACAAAGTTTGTTCCGCCCCTTTTCCCAGGGATCTGGGGATTAAGCCATTTTACATTCAATAGGCTACCAGGACCTCTCCTGATTAGAGGGACGTGTTTAGAGGGTTTGTCAGACCAGGCCCTTGGTCAGGCCATCTTTCAACACAAAGTGAGGCAAGAAAGCAATCCCCCGGGATAGATAGACCACGTCCTTGCCTTCTCACAAAGGTATCCATAGCCCGGGCGCGATGGCACAGGGGTCTTGGGAATGAATCAGTCCCGTCCCCGTCCCCCCCATATATATATTTATTAGTTGCTTACCGGTAACTGTAGTTCCCTGAGTGGTCACCTGTAAATTCGTACATTTGGCATGTTCTGCGTCAGCAGAGCAGCTTCGGAACCTTCTAAGAAGAATTCTGATAGGCTAGTAGTAGTCCCGCCCCTCCCTATATATAGCCCACAACCGGGGCTACCAAGCCAGTTCTCTTCCACCGCGTAAAGCAGCCAGAATCCATGCATGACCAGAGGGGAGGAAGGGCGGGGATGTACGAATTTACAGGTGACCACTCAAGAACTACAGTTACCGGTAAGCAACTCATAATTCCCTGTCATGGTCACTGTAAATCGTACATTTGGTGTCAGAGTAACAAGCTACTAACCTTGGATGGTGGGTGTCATGCCACCGCTGAAAAGAGGACTGCTCTTCCAAACTCGGCTTGCTTTCTGGACACCGCATCCAACTTGTAGTGGGCCACGAACTTCAGAGGGGTCGCCCACGTGGCCACCCGGCATATCGATTCCAGCGAGACACCTTTCAGGAACGCAGCTGAAGTCAACATCGCTCTTGTCGAATGGCCTTTCAGTTGAACAGGGAGGTCCCTTCCTGACATGGTATAGGCTAATTTGATTGCCGAAACAATCCAGGAGGAAAGTCTTTGGGCAGAAACAGGCAGACCAAGGGAGTTCCTGCGATATTTTATAAACAGCCTTTCCGATTTCCTATGTCCCGCTGTTCTGTTCAAATAAAAAGCTATGGCCCCGCGGACATCCAGGGAATGCAAAGAACGTTCTAGCTGAGTTGTAGGGTCTTGAAAAAGGCCGGCAGGACCAAATATTGTGACATGTGGAACCTCTTGGCAACCTTGGGAAGAAACGCTACATCCGTCTGGAGGACCACAATGTAACAGTTATATACACAATGTAACAGTTATAGTCACTGTAAATAGTCACAATTGCCAATTATTGGGATTCAAAACCAATATATAATCCATAAAGCACGATTGCTCAAAATGTAAACAAAATAAATCCCAGGCGTTTGTGGTTGGGAAACCCCAGGGCACAGTTGCTGAGAATGTAAACAAAGGAAATCCCGGGCGTCGGAGGTTTGTAAAGGAGGAGGACGAGTAACAATGCAATTCAATGCGAATTAGCACAGGTGTGGATAAACTGAGCACATATAATTACATATAACTCAGCCCAGCCACAAGATCTCCGTCTTCGAGGGATTCACCTTCAATGGGCTGGATCGTAGCCATCCCGTCACGGCTTCAAGGCATAGATGGAAAGAATCGGGTACGGAGTCTGGCCGGCCCTCCATCCTCAGCACCAGCTGGGTGTCATCAGCGTACTGGTGACACTCCAGCCCAAAGGCTGCGCACCAACTGGGCCAGGGGACGATATAGATGTTAAATAATAGAGGGGAGAGGATCGCTCCCTGGGGGACCCCACATTTTAATGGGAATCTCCCAGAGATGATCCCCCCCCCTCACCAAACGCTGTCCCCGATCCCGAAGAAAGGAGGAGACCAATTTAAGGGCCGCCCCCCTTACCCCTGAAGCGGTTAAGCGGTGGATCAGCAATGCGTGGTCTACAGTGTCAAAAGCTGCCGTGAGATCTAATAACACGAGCAGCGCTGATCCACCCTGGTCCAAGTAGCAGTGCAGCTGGTCTGTGATGGAGACCAGCACAGTCTCCGTCCCATGCCCCGAACGGAAACCGGACTGGAAGGGGTCTAAGCCAGCTGTGTCATCTAAGAACTGCTGCAGTTGCCCTCTCAATTACCTTGCCCAGAAATGACAGATTCGAAACCGGGCGGTAACTGGAGGGGGCAGAGCAATCTAAGTTCGGCTTCTTCAGTAGCGGGCTCACCATCGCCTCTTTCAACAGAGTTTTGGGGCTTTGGTTTACCCTGAAAGGGTTGCCCCCGAGGCTTAAAACCATATGGCTGCCGCCTACCTTGTTGAAATTTAGCAGCGTAAACAAAGGTGCAACTAGTTAAATTCAAATATCTATATTAGAGATTATTCTGTGAGTACAATAAATCATAATCAAGTTCATAAAGACACAAGTGTGTGTGGGATACACAATCCCAGTCCTACCGCGAGTTCCAATAATGTTCTAAAATCAATAGAGTTCCTCTTGGTACAGATCCCAGCCAAATCCACGGGGGTGCTGGGATATTTGTAATCCAAAGGGTATTCAGGAATAGATTATAAGGTAGCGGTGGAGAGAAGGGAATCCAAGGGAAGGTGTCCACGGGAGTTGGTTTGGGAGGAAAAATGCGATGTTATTTTCCTCAATGCAGGTGCTCGTAAGGTCTCAGACGCTGTCACACTACAGAGGCTTCAGGCCACCCTTTTGCCTGGGTCAGCATTCAGCCATCAGGACTATAAAGCAATCAAACAGTCAGTTTGAGCTTCTCCAGGCCCTTTCAGGGCCTCTTTGCATTCTCGTGTGGAACTGGCACGGAATGCCTAGATAGCTGTTCAAGGTTACCAAAACTAGACTCCCCTTTCTGTAAGGCGCTTCGGAGGAGCCATGAAATCCTCCCGAAGACATCTGGGCCTGGTAATTGGCAGGCGCATTCCGATGGACCTTAGGTAACCATCAACATATAGTTTCTCATCAATCATTGGGCTTGATGTTCGACGCACTTGGAACTGGTCAGCAAACCCTATATCTCTGGTTGCCGCACAACTGATCCCATTCTGGATCAACTTTGCGTAAGGAAGATGCTTCTCTGAAAGCCCGGCTGTTGCCGGCCCGTCCTTAAGCTACCTCCGCCCTTTGCAACGGGCTGACTTGGTTTGCTGAACTCTGCCTGCGTCTTGCTCAAGCCTTGTTCCTGAAAAGACTGTTACTTTACTCCCTGCTTTCCAAGTTGCTCCGTTTGCAGATTTGGCGAGGATCTTACCAAGATACTCTGTATTTGCATCCGGCTTGGATTCCCTGCTGCAGGACCATACCTACCTGCCGTTCCTGACTACTGCAACTTTAAGGCTTTGTACAGCCTTCACGCTTTTCTTATTTCTTGCACAATAAAACTGTGTTGTACCTCAAAGCTGTGTGGTTTGTTCAGGGAGCTAAAGTGTGGCCAGGCCTTGGAAGGCGACAGATAATCCTAAGACCATAACAGGTCCGTTTCTCCCATACCGGGTTTTTTCAAGGCATGGCATTAATGGTGATGGAAACCAACTTCTAAATATCATATAACAACATACATAATATCATAGGTATTGAAAACCGGGCACAAACATAGCCATTGTCAATATATTGATATATACGTACCATTCTGAGTAGTACCAAGAGCATAACCCCATACTGCATAGGAGGGGTGACCAAAAGGTAAGTGAAAGTCTAATCAGGGTAGTTTAAATGCAAAACAAAACTCTCCAGGAAGTCCTTGTTACAGTTAACTGTCAATTAGGTCTAAATTAGTAATTCAGAGAGGGAGAAAGGATCGTTCATCCCCCGGGGCCATTCGCAATCCAATTTGGAGATCCATTTTCTTTCAGCTTGTCTTAATTGTAGGGAATTGTCCCGGTGAATGTTAGGAGTAACTCGCTCCAAGACCCTGAGTCTTAAAGAGGCAGGGCTGTGATTCAGTTGGGCACAATGTCTATAGAAAGCCAAGTCAAGGGCCCGATTTTGTATCTTTGAATGATGTTCAATGAATCTAACCTTGACACGCCTACGAGTCTGGCCCACGTAAAAAAAGTAAACATTCGCACGTGATCGCATATACGACAAAATCCGAATTGCAGTTTGTGTGGTCAAGTACTTTAAAGTTTCGTTTTTTAGAGGGGCTGAAAATTTCCTGGTTGGAATCAATGTTGGCGCAAACTGAGCAATTTGTGCATGGGCGGGTGCCCGGAATTAAGATGCTGTGGATTTTGTGTGTTCTGGGTTTGTTGTGCATGAGAACGTTGCGAAAGTTAGTTGTTCTCCTATAAGCTACAATGGGGAATTGATCCAGGCCTTCAATGTGGTTAATAAGGGGCCAATATTGTTTAGCGATTTTAATGAGTGTCCCGCTGTGAGGAGTTAGTGTTAGGGGCCAGACTGTTCGGTTGGTTTTTGTCTTTGGTTTAGGTTGAAGTAAATTGTCACGGGGAGTTTCCCAGGCTCTCTGGCGGGCTTTATGTATCACATTGGGGGGATATCCCCTGACTATGAAGTCATTAGTAAGTCTGTCAGCTTCTCTCTGAAAGTCCGTTATTTCTGTGCAGTTTCGCTTCATCCTCAGGAACTGAGAGTAAGGAAGATTTGATTTTAATGAAAAAGAATGAAAACTAGTATAATGTAAGGTATTACCGCATTTGGTAGGTTTGGTGTAGTTCTTGAACTTTAGTACATTATTCGCATTAAAGAGGGTGACATCCAAATAGTGGATTTCCTTGGTACTAGCTGAATGCGTAAAGGTAATGCATGGATGCCAAGTGTCCAACCAATCATAAAATGCTGGTAAATCAATATCTTTGGATAAAATCCATACTAAATCTTTTGATGTGGGAAAAGAAAGGTTTAGAGGGGTCATAGACCTTGTGCATTTCCAGATAATTCATAAAAATATTAGCTAGACTGGGGGCGCAGGAAGATCCCATACTAATACCGTGAATTTGAAGATAGAATTGATCCAAAAAAGTAAAATAATTGTAGTCACTAATGAAATCATAAAGTATTAAAAGGAATCCAGTGGATGGTTGATCTGGGAGGGGAGATTTGTCCAATGACGTTTGTACTATATGCCATAGTTGATCAAGAGGGATATGTGTATATAAAGATCTTACATCCGAGGTGACCAGAAGGTCCCCCTCTTCCAATGGATAACCTTCTAGTTTATTAATCACATCAATTGTATCTCTTAAATAAGCCTTGGTGCGTTTGACCGCTGGTTGTAGGAAATAATCAAGGTATTGGGCCAGGGGTTGCAAAATACCTCCCTGGCCTGCTACAATTTAGCAGCAGCACCACCTTGAAATCTAGAGCCGCCCCCTGCGGCGTTGTAGAAATTCCTACGGAAATATGGCATAGACGTCTGACCTCGACGTTTATTGTTATATTGATATGGCTGGGAAGGAAATCCAAATTTGCTAGCTGCTCAACGGGTGTCCTATTTTTGCTTTAGGTCTTCATCTGTTGTAGGGTTAAAAAGACTTTTCTCATTCATGGGGGTATCCTCCGCTAGCGTTTTGCCCTCCTCTGATAAAGAGGAAGAGCGCAGCCAAGCATGCGTCTCAAGGCCGTGGCTGCAGCAAACATTCGGTTGGCCCCCTCAGCCATATGAGTGGCGAAGTCTTTTTGAAACTGCGCCAGGCCAACTGCCTCACCTTGAATCATTTTTGCTACTTGCTGTCTCTCAGCAGGCAACCACTCGAGATGTGGTAAAAGAATTCCCCATAAATAATTTTGGTAACCGCTGAAATAAGTGGCGTAGTGCGCCATTCTGGTAAAGAGTCCAGCGGCCAAGTGGATCTTTTTCCCTATGGCATCTAGTTTTCTACCCTCCCTATCAGCCGGGGAAGGCAGATTACCCTTGGGGCGTTTAGTCTTGATAAGCTCGCTGACCACTGTATTAGGTTTCAATGGCTTGGCCACCCACTCAGCCGTGGTCAAATCCACTTTATACAAGGTGTCAATACGCCTCGGTACAGCCGATGCAAGACTCTGGGAAATATTGGATGGTAATGCCAATTTAAGTAACTAAGCTAAAGCTGGCACCGCTTGCGAGGAAGGTGCCCGCTGCTCCTCCGGTTTAAACATAAGGTCCTCCACCGACCCAACATTTTTAGGGGGGGGGGGTAAACCCAGCGCCTTGCTTAATCTGCCCATCAACGCCACAAAACCTCCCAGATCAGCAATTGTTAGTTGATCTGAATCATTTCCTTTGTCCAAATCATTAGAGTCAATTTCTCCATCAGAAGAATCAGTTCCAGCATGTTGAGGAATAGATGGCATTGCCGCAGAGGCTTGATGGTTCAACACAGTCTGACCTTGAAAAGGGAGCCCAACAGGGGCTGTAGACGGCAAAGATAGTAAACTCTGTGGCATAGCTTGTGGGGCAGGCAGCTGCAGCTGATTAAACCCTAAGCTACCAGCCCCTTGAAATTGCTGTTGCCCAGCTGCTGATGCAGGAAGTTGAACCTGAACGGGTACTTGGGAAGCAGGCTGCAACAGGGGCTGAGGAGCCCCAGAAGACACAGGAGTAGGGTTGCCACTTTTTGATATAAGAAATAAGGGACATTTATGGGATTTTTCACAAAAATAAGGGACACTTCATTAAAAACTTGAAACTCAAACATTAAGTAGAAATAGTTTTATTAACAGAATAAGATAATGATTGAAACTCACAAAAGAAACTGACTTACACCCTCTTAACAGGACATGGTATGTTTCTGCATGCTTTGTCATGCAGAAAAAACATTATTAGAACTACCTTATTTTCTCCATCTGTATTTAGTACTTGACTTTGCTGACTTTAAAAGTGCACTGTCTAAACATTAAAATAAAATAAATTTTATAAGACAGTACATCTTCATGATTATTATGTCAATAGTTAATGGTATAGTATAGTATAGGGATACACAGCATTGTATAGTATTGGGATGCACAGCTAGGCCTATTTTAAGAGTAACTCTCAAGCAACCAGAAACTATCTTTATCCAACATGATCCAACATTCCCCTTGGGTAACGGTTAATTAGTCTACTGTACTTTGAAAAAGTCCTGTATCGCCTCTTCCTTCCAACGGGGACGCAGGCTGCCCTGCGAGTTGGAATCCCCGGGCAGGCATTGCCGTGGAAACCACAGCGCGCATCTTCCTCTGGTCAACCCCGCCCAGTCCTGTCCTGCTAGTCAAAAATAAGGGACAGGGCCTGAAAAAAAGGGACACAAATTTTAGGACCAAAATAAGGGACGTCCCTTAGAATAAGGGCCATCTGGGAACCCTACACAGGAGGCGGTGGTCCCAGGTAAACAAACCCTTGGGACGTTAGCTGCCAAAGCCCTTGGTGTGGAGGAGCTGGCACAGGAGCTGACAGGACCGCTTGCTGAGAAGAAGGAAGTGCTGGAGGTTGAATAGTTGAAACCAGCACTGGAGCAGGAGGTGGAGTCGCCACAGGAACAGCTGAGGCAAGTGATGGGAGAGGAGGAGAAGCCACCGAAGCCACAGCTGGGATGGGACGATCCCTCCTGGAAGGGGAGTGGCCGGTGCGGCCAGCCCTGCCCCTTCTGCGCTTGCGTCGACGTCGAGGGGAAGATTCAGAGGAAGAAGAATAGGAAGATGACAAAGAGGTTGAAGGACGGCGTCGGCGGGAGGAGCAACTAGAGAGGCAGGAAGATGCGCGCGCGAGCGCAGCCGCGCTGCTCCCTTGCTGGCGAAGTCACTTCCAGGCAATTAAAGGGGCCAGAAGGGACAGGCGGCGCCGATATCGAGCCTCCCAATGGCCCTAAGGGCGGAGATTGCAGGCTCCTCGATATCGAGGGAGTCCTATCCAGCCCAGCCATTCCTTGAGTCGATGACAACGGCTCCAGCTGCTCAGGGGGAGGAGCAGAGCCCTGCGGCGTCAAGAGCATTTGCAGGGCTTCCCCTGCAGGGGGAGCTCTTCCAGGATCCGAAGTGGAGGCACATCACCAACTGGTGGGATCCAGCCTTCCTCACTTCGCGCCTTTTTTAACAAGTCAAGTTTATTTATTTTATTTATTTATTTCCTCGATCTTGTATACCGCTCCTTCCAGCAGGCTCGGGGCGGTTCACATACAGCCAATTAAAATTTGCACCAAAGCGCAACAGTTACATAAAACAGTAAAAACAAGTGCTCCACAAGACTTCTTATGGCGGGAAGACATAGCAATTCCACATCCGGGCTTAGTTGAAGGCTTGCCTAAACAGGATAGTTTTACATGCCCTCCGGAATGGGATAATTTCTGTGATGGTCCGCACCTCATCCGGCAGTGTGTTCCAAAGTGCCGGGGCTGCAACTGAAAAGGCCCGTTGTCTCGTTGAAGAAAGGTGACAGGAACGGAGAGATGGAATGGTCAGAAGATTTCGCTCTTCCGAACGCAGTGATCTCGGGGGAACATACGGGGTAAGGCGGTCCCTCAGGTACACTGGCCTCAGACCGTGCAAGGCCTTGAAGGTCAAAACCAACACCTTGAAGACAATTCGGTACTCGATTGGTAGCCAGTGCAAATGCTGCAAGATGGGAGTGATGTGCTCTCTTAACGGTGCTCCCACCAGTAGTCGAGCCGCCGCATTTTGCACTAGCTTGAGTTTCCGGATTGTCAACAGGGGAAGGCCTACGTAGAGGGCGTTACAGTAGTCTAACCTCGAGATGACCGTCGCTTGGATCACCGTAGCCAGGTCATCCCTGGATAGGTAGGGGGCCAGTCGCCTAGCCTGTCGTAGATGGAAAAACGATATTTTGCTGACCATGGAGACCTGGGCCTCCATGGACAGCAATGGGTCCAACTGGACCCCTAGGCTTTTTACCAAAGATGACGGCCTTAACTGCTTGCCATCCAGGGTAGGCAACCGGCACTCATCCAACCCAGGGCGACCAGGCCATAGGATCTCCGTCTTTGATGGATTCACCTTCAGCCGGCTGGCACGCAGCCATCCAGTCAAGGCTTCAAGGCATTGATGGAAACAATCGGGTACGGTATCCGGCCTGCCGTCCATTCTCAGCAGAAGCTGGGTGTCATCAGCGTACTGGTAACACTCCAGACCAAAGTCGCGGGCCAGCTGAGCCAGGGGGCGCATGTAAATGTTGAATAATAAAGGAGAGAGGATGGCCCCCTGGGGAACCCCACAACTTAATGGGAGCCTCCCGGAGACCTCCTCTCCCCTCTCCACACGTTGTCCCCGGTCCTGGAGGACTGTTGTGACTGAGGCGCCCGCTTTGCAGTCAGTTTGGGCTTCTTTGCTTTCTTTTTTGCCGGAGCTTTCTGAGGAGGAGGCTAAGGCACCAAAAACATCCCCCGAGGAGGTAACAGGCCTTGATCCAGAACGGAGGTCTGTGAGGGGAGCAGTGCCTTTTCTTTCCAGCAGGGAAACCTTAAGTCTGGCCTCCCTGTTTTTTCTGGTTTGGAGCGAAAAAGCCTTGCAAATGGCACAAGTCTGCCCCAAATGCCCTTCTCCCAAACAAACAAGGCAAAGGGAGTGTCCATCCGAATCAGGGAGGACGTTAGGGCGCTGAGCACATTTCTTAAATGAGGTAGTTGCCATTACCTCAGAAGTATGAAATATGCAATTTCGATAGACAAACAGTCCCGAAGTAATTAAAAGTTGTTCTAATCAATTTCTCAGTTCAAAAGATGAATCAAATCACAATCCTATATCAAATCGAAGATAGCAGTCCAATTACAGAAGCACAGAAGCGAAGGAAGGTTCACTCGTTGCTTTACGCGGATGAAGAGAACTGGCTTGGTAGCCCCGGTTGTGGGCTATATATAGGGAGGGGCGGGGCTACTACTAGCCTATCAGAATTCTTCTTAGAAGGTTCCGATGCTGCTCTGCTGACGCAGAACATACCAAATGTACGATTTACAGTGACCACAACAGGGATATATATATATATATATATATATATATATATATATATATATATATATATAAGCTTGGGGACCCGGCGGTGCCCGGGTTATTTGAGAAAGGCATTGTGTGCCAAGGTTGGTCTTTGGTACTTCAAGTCCCATCATCCATGGTCCACCCTCCTGTAAACTGTAGAAGGATGGAAACTGGGTCATGGGGGCACACGGTGCCAAGTGTAGTCTTTTTAGGTCTTTGTTCAGGGCTGTAGTGGTCTGTGGGAAATGAAGGCTTTGAAAGTACTACAAATCCCATAATCCATGGAGGTACCTCAAGTCCCACTCTTCCCCATACCTTACTGGCAAATCAGGTTGTGGCCTAGTCTGGGAAATTAAGTAGAGGAAGCCTTACTGTCAAATCAGGTTGTGGCCTAGTCTGGGAAATTAAGTAGAGGAAGCCTTACTGTCAAATCAGGTTGTGGCCTAGTCTTGGAAATTAAGTAGAGGAAGCCTTACTGTCAAATCAGGTTGTGGCCTAGTCTTGGAAATCAAGTAGAGGAAGCCTTACTGTCAAATCAGGTTGTGGCCTAGTCTGGGAAATTAAGTAGAGGAAGCCTTACTGGCAAATCAGGTTGTGGCCTAGTGAGGATAATCAAGTAAAGGAAGCATTACTGGCAAATCAGGTTGTGGCCTAGTCAGGATAATCAAGTAGAGGAAGCCTTACTGCCAAATCAGGTTGTGGCCTAGTCTGGGAAATTAAGTAGAGGAAGCCTTACTGGCAAATCGGGTTGCGGCCTAGTCAGGATTATCAAGTAGAAAAAGCCTTACTGGCAAATCAGGTTGTGGCCTAGTCTGGGAAATTAAGTAGAGGAAGCCTTACTGGCAAATCGGGTTGCGGCCTAGTCAGGATAATCAAGTAGAGGAAGCCTTACTGGCAAATCAGGTTGTGGCCTAGTCAGGATAATCAAGTAGAGGAAGCCTTACTGGCAAATCGGGTTGCGGCCTAGTCAGGATTATCAAGTAGAAAAAGCCTTACTGGCAAATCAGGTTGTGGCCTAGTCTGGGAAATTAAGTAGAGGAAGCCTTACTGGCAAATCGGGTTGGCAAATCGGGCCTAGTCAGGATAATCAAGTAGAGGAAGCCTTACTGGCAAATCAGGTTGTGGCCTAGTCTGGGAAATTAAGTAGAGGAAGCCTTACTGGCAAATCAGGTTGTGGCCTAGTCAGGATAATCAAGTAGAGGAAGCCTTACTGGCAAATCAGGTTGTGGCCTAGTCAGGATAATCAAGTAGAGGAAGCCTTACTGGCAAATCGGGTTGTGGCCTAGTCAGGATTATCAAGTAGAGGAAGCCTTAATGGCAAATCAGGTTGTGGCCTAGTCAGGATAATCAAGTAGAGGAAGCCTTACTGCCAAATCAGGCTGAGGCCTAGTCTGGGAAATTAAGTAGAGGAAGCCTTACTGCCACATCAGGTAGAGGCCTAGTCTGGGAAATTAAGTAGAGGAAGCCTTACTGCCAAATCAGGTTGAGGCCTAGTCTGGGAAATTAAGTAGAGGAAGCCTTACTGCCAAATCAGGCTGAGGCCTAGTCTGGGAAATTAAGTAGAGGAAGCCTTACTGGCAAATCAGGTAGAGGCCTAGTCTGGGAAATTAAGTAGAGGAAGCCTTACTGCCAAATCAGGTTGAGGCCTAGTCTGGGAAATTAAGTAGAGGAAGCCTTACTGCCAAATCAGGCTGAGGCCTAGTCTGGGAAATTAAGTAGAGGAAGCCTTACTGGCAAATCAGGTAGAGGCCTAGTCTGGGAAATTAAGTAGAGGAAGCCTTACTGGCAAATCAGGTTGAGGCCTAGTCTAGGAAATTAAGTAGAGGAAGCCTTACTGCCGAATCAGGCTGAGGCCTAGTTTGTTAAATCAGCTGAAGGAAGCCTTTTTTTAAAGTGTACTTTCTGGCACCTTTGAGATTTTGGATGTTGGAATGTTGGCCATGCAGAGTCCGCTATGCAAATTTTCTCTCAGTGGCAACCAATCTCCTCTGTCTGGTGCCTTAGAGGGTTGGAGTTCTGAGGCTGGCCAGTCAGAGCCATTTATGCAAATAATTCCGGAGTGGCAGCCAATCGAAACGCTGGCACATATTCGCTCGGTCGCTCGCCCCACCGCCCGCAAACACTGATTTCTATTATATGTTATATATATATATATATATATATATATATATACACATACATACACACATGTGAAATAGCGCAATTTAAAATGGCCATGATGGTGATATCCGAGCTGTGGATAGTGAGACCTGAGGCGCGGAAACTGAGTCCTGATTTTTTATTTATTTTAATTTTATTTTGTCGTGTCAGGAGCCAAGTCACTCCTGACATGACAACAAAATTAATCTGGAAACTGCAAGTACCTTCTGGTGTGAGAGAATTGGCCGTCTGCAAGGATGTTGCCAAGGCAGGGGACGCCCAGATTTTTTTGGTGTGTTACCATTCTTGTGGGAGGCTTCTCTCATGTCCCCGTATGGGGAGCTGGAGCTGACAGAGGGAGCTTATCCTGGATTCGAACCGGTGACCTGTCGGTCTTCAGTCTTGCCGGCACAAGGGTTTAACACACTGTGTCACTGGGACTCCATAGTCCCAATAAGCAGATAAAGGTGTCTGCTGCAAGCCGCCCTGAGAGTTCACATGCCTGGCTGGACCCAGCTGTGCCATGATTGGCTAGGTGCTGCTGACTCCCTGCAAAGGCGGGACTGTGTCACCTGCTGGCCAATAGGAGAGTGTTCCCGGCTTCTAATGCAGATTCCTGCTCTCTAATGGTGGACAAGGGGCAGTACCAGTAGTATTGGTAGTCATACAGGGGCGGTCTAAGGTAATTTTAAATGGTAGGCGAACATTATTTTGGTGCCCCCCCAAAAAAATTATTTTGCCGCCCCCATGTAAAACAAATATACAATTATAATATCACAATACCATTAGTAGTATTATATTGTATCAATGTATATACAATATATTATACCATACTCATACTATATTATATCATAATTATATTATACTACATTACAATATAATTATATTATAATATATTGACATTATAATATAATGTAACATTCTATTATATTATTATTATAAAATAATAAAATTATTTATTTAAATAAAATTATCCTCTACTAAATATTTTCATTACTCCTATAAAACTCAAATAACCCAAAATAAAGTAAAATAAAATATTACATATTACTATTTTGTACAATACCACTATACTGCAATATTGTTTGTAATATTACATGTAATATAAAATATATCATTATTCTATTGTTATATTGTATTTGCATTATATTGTATGACAATATTAAGCAGAACTGTATAATAATCAACAAGAAATGCAATGTAAATGCATCAAAATCAGAATATATTACCTATCACCCGACTCATAATTCATAGGAGTCTCCCATAAGTCCAAAATTAGGATCCCAATGTAAATGTAAATAGAAAAACAGCCAAAATGTTCAAATGAGGTCGAATACAGGCAGCGCGCCTGGGCAAACTTGGGCCCTCCCTCCCTCCCCTAGGTGTTTTGGACTCTAACTCCCACAACTCCTCATAGCCTCAGGCCCCTCAGGTCTAGACAGAAATAGAGCCGAAGAAAGGAAGGAGAGAGAGAAGAGGTCACAGAGGAGGAGGAGGAAAGCCCTTCATTCATTCCTTCACTTACACTTCCTTCACTGATTCTTTTCTCCTTCCCTGCAAACGCGCGCGCGGCAGAGACAAAGGGAGAGGGAAGCACTCCTGCCTGCCCGATAGGGAGTGCTTTGCTTACAGGCTTCTGCGCAAGGGAGCTACTGGGCATGCGCAGAGGTTTTTGCGCATGTGCAGTTGCTCCTGCGCTCAACTTCAGCTCCGGAGCAACTGCGCCTGCGTGAAAACCTCCGTGCGTGCCCAGAAGCGGCGTCAGAGCGCACAAGGCCGGGGTCAAAAAGCAGGCACCTGCAGCACTGTCTGAGGAACATCGGCAGGGCCAGGATGGTGCCCCATGCGGCCAGGATGGCGCCCCCTTCCCAGATGGCGCCCTAGGCGGCCGCCTACTTGGCCTATCTTGTAGGACCGCCCCTGTAGTCATAGCATGTGAGGAATGGTGGTAATGTCCAGGTAACTGAGACAAAGGACGGGCAGCCTTGTGAATGGATCCTGTCTTCCTCTGTATAGTCGGGGGGTCTATGGGACCGGTAGAGGTGGACTATCCTTCATGATGAAGTCCGGGAAGACAGCTGAATGGACTCCCAGAGCATGAGATGTGGTCGAAAGGTCATAGAATCATAGAGTTGGAAGAGACCTCGTGGGCCATCTAGTCCAACCCCCTGCCGTTTGCATGGAAAATTGCATGCAAAGCACCCCCGACAGATGGCCATCCAGCCTCTGTTTAAAAGCTTCCAGAGAAGGAGCCTCCACCACACTCTGGGGCAGAGAGTTCCACTGCTGAACGGCTCTCAGAGTCAGGAAGTTCTTCCTAATGTTCAGGTGGAATCTCCTTTCTTGTAGTTTGAAGCCATTGCTCCATTGCATCCTAGTCTCCAGGGCAGCAGAAAACAAGCTTGCTCCCTCCTCCCTATGATTTCCTTTCATGTATTTATACATGGCCTTCATGTCTCCTCTCAGCCTTCTCTTCTTCAGGCTAAACATGCCCAACTCTTTAAGCCGCTCCTTATAGGGATTGTTCTCCGGACCCTTGATCATTTGAGTCGCTCTCCTCTGGACACATTCCAGCTTGTCAAGATCTCTCTTCAATTGTGGTGCCCAGAATTGGACACGGTATTCCAGGTGTGGTCTAACCAAGGCAGAATAGAGCATGGGTAGCATGACTTCCCTGGATCTAGACACTAGACTCCTATTGATGCAGGCCAAAATACCATTAGCATTTATTTGCTGCTGCATCACATTGTTGGCTCTAAGACTTGGTCGGTGGCATGCTTCTCCAAAAAGGATTTTATATTGAGACATGAAATATAATATATAGTGAATGCACACACACAGAAGGGTTCGTGGATATCGAGGGAACCTATAGGTCTCGGTATCTGTGGGGGTGGTTAGAGTTGACACAGGGCAGGCCCATAGCCAGGATTTTGATTTGGGGGGTGAGTTTGATTGGGGGGGGGGGCTGAGTCTGAGTGAGAGGGTCTACCCTAGCAAACCTTTTATATCGTTATCCCAATACCCCCATGCATATTGGATATTCTGAGCATGGTGATCAGATTGTGATATGAATAAACGTAACAGTTTAACTAATGTACCAGTAAGGACTTCTCACGGACCACTCTAAGAATTTCGGGGGGGGGGGGGCTGAACCCCTCAAGTCTGTCCCCCACCCCCACGGCTACATGCCTGACATGGGGTTATTGGGACAAAGGTTAGGCATATGCAGGGCAAGCGGGACCACCGAAGGAACCAGAGCACCTGCATCTGCAACCTGCAGAACTTCCACTGCGGATCCAAGTTTTTCAATTTAATATTTTGATCCGAGGGAGTCTATGCTTGGCAACACATGCGTGCACACCTATGTACTTTATTATGGCACCAGCACTTTTAGGCAAGAGAAAGCTCAAGACCTTGCAAAACTAATAATAATACACTATATTTATATTCCGCTCTTCTCACCTCAAAGAGGACTCAGAGCGGATTACAGGTACACATACTTAGCAGACAATCCCTGCCGTTTCCACATACACACATATAGACGAAGAAAGGCAAACTCTGGCCACCAGGGGGAGCTGGCGCATTCACCTCTCAGCGTTCCCAGCGTCCCTTGTTGTTCCTTCCGCATTCCTCAGCGTACCTGGAGTTCTTTTATGGCCTCATAATTCAGTCAAAATTTGCCTCCCCACTTAATGTGGTACCTTTATCTCCTACTTGACAGATGTAACTGTCTTTCGGGCTGCAAAGGTCAACAGCAGGCTACACTTAAAGGTTGAGCACCCACCTCGACCCAGGCAGGCCTCGAACTCATGACCTACTGGTCAGAGAGATCTTATGCAGCGGACACTTAGCCAGCTGCACCACATTCCCATGCACCACAGATCTTATGCAGCTGGCACTTAGCCAGCTGCACCACATTCACATGCACCACTATAGCTCCCACAAGTCCAGAGCATTGAGCCAAAGCAGTGAAAGTGGTGCCAGGCTGCATTCATGATACAACGCTCTCTACGTGGGGCTGCCTCTGGAGACTGTTCAGAAGCTTCACATGGTCCAAGGGACAGCAGCCAAGGTGATAACAGGAGCGGCACTAAGGGAGCGCACTACTCCTCTGTTGCGACAGCTCCGCCAGCTGCCAGTTTGCTACCGGGCACAATTCAAAGTGCTGGTTTTGGCCTTTAAAGCCCTAAAGCAGGGGTGCTCATTAGGTAGATCGTGATCTGCTGGTAGATCTCGAAGGGCGTCCTGGTAGATCTCGAAGGGCATCCTGGTAGATCCCAGGCAGATCGCAGGCACAGTGTGTATGGCTCCCATGCAATTTGTGGGGAATGCTCAGGGGCTTACTATTCTCACATTTAGTTGAATTCAGTTTTAAAATGTATTATATGGCTCTCACTGAAATAAATTTCCTAATATTTTGCTTTTATGGCTCTCTGAGTAGTGGGTAGGTAGATCTTTTGGACTTGGTTGTTTTATAAGTAGCTCGCATGCTGGAAAAGTGTGAGCACCCCTGCCCTAAACGGTTCTGGTCCAACTTACCTGTCCGAACGCATCTCTCCCTATGAACCATCGAGATGTTTAAGATCATCCGGAGAGGCCCTGCGAAGCAGGCGGGACTGGCGGAGACGAGAGACAGGGCCTTCTCAGTGGTGGCTCCTCGGCTTTGGAACGCCCTTCCTAGTGACATCAGATCAGCCCCCTCCCTCCTGACATTTGAATGAGGCTTGGATTTCAAACGTAAGAAAGTCAAGACTTGGCTGTTCGAGCAGGCATTTGCAGATGAACTTTAATTAATCGAGACCAACGGAATATTTGACGATGCAACAGAAACCGATTTTAAGAATGAGATGCTGAGATTTGTGTTTTATCGTTTTAACTGTTACATTGTATAGTTTTTATATGGCTGTTTTTATCATATTTATGATGTATTTTGTCTGTGGGCACTTGCTGCCGTTTGTTCACCGCCGCGAGTCGCCTTCGGGCTGAGTGGGGCGCTATAGAAGCATAGCAAATAAATAAATAAAAAATACAACACAAATTCTGCAAGGCTGTCACTCTCCACAACAGGCCTGGGCCCATTGAAGCCTTGAAGGGGGGTTGGACTTCAATTCCCACAATTCCTAACAGCCAGTCCTAGAATAAAAGCACCCACATACTAGTATTATTATTATAATTATATAATTATTAGATATTATTATTCCTATTACATTTATTTATATCCCGCTTTATCTCTCCTAAAGGAGAATCAAAGAGGCTTCACATCAAAGCACCTGCATATTATTATTATTCTTATTATTATTATTATTATCTTTATTTATTCCCCACCTTATCTCCCCCAAAGGAGACTCAAAGCAGCTTAACATAAAAGCACCAGCATGCAATATTTATAATTATATGTTATTATATTATATGCTATTAATATATTATATATTATATATTATAATATATTTACTTATACCCCACTTCATCTCTCCTAAAGGCGACTCAAAGCAGTTTCACATAAAAGCATCTACATATAATAATAATTATTCCCCACCTTATGTCCCCCAAAGGAGACTCAAAGCAGCTTAATGTATATATTTATTTATGCCCCACTTTATCTCTCCTAGAGGCGACTCAAAGCGGCTTCACATAAAAGCACCTGCATATTATTATTATTATATTTATTTATTCCCCATTTTATCTCCCCCAAAGGAGATTAAAAGCGGCTTCAAATAAAAGCATCTGCATATTATTATTATTATTATTATTATATTTATTCCCACCTTATGTCCCCCAAAGGAAACTCAAAGCAGCTTAATGTAAAAGCACCAGCATGAAATAATAATAATATTGTATACTATTAATATTTTATGTTATATATGACAATAATATACTTATTTTTATTTTTTTAATGATTTTTTAATTAATTTTGTTTATTTGGTGATACATGAAATAAAGATATAGTGGTGTGAAATAAATTCACGATAGAAGTTGATTGGAATGGGGTATGAATAGTTGTTGGAAAGGGTGTGAAAATCAGTGGGTGGGGAAGGGTAGGAAGGGAAGAGAAAGGGGTAGGACAAAGCAGTGAATACAGATATATACATATGACTTCCATTCTTCTCCAAGTAGGTTATTCTCTATTTGTCCTTAAGTTCCTTCTTTTTCATATATTCTTCAAACATTGTCCAGTCTGTTTGTTTTCTTTGGTTTCCCGTATTTTTCCTTAGGAGGTAAGTTAATTTGTCCATGTCCTTTATATTATAAATCTTATGTATCTATAAGTCCGTGTTGGGTATTAGATCTGTCTTCCATTCTTTGGCAAAAACCATGCGCGCTGCAGTTGTCACATATACAAACAATGTATCTTTATTTTCATCTAATTTTAATTCCTCATCATTCAATCCCAATAGGTAATATTCAGGCTTCAAGGGGAATTTAATTTGCAGAATCAACTGGGTCTCCTTATGGATCATTCTCCAGTATTTGTTGGTTTTTGGGCAAGACCACCACATGTGGAAGTAAACATGGGTTGCTTACCTGTAACCATGGTTCCTTTAGTGGTCACCTGTGAATGCATACAAAAGATATATTCCAGCGCTTGCGCTTTAACTTCGGAACCTTCTATAAAAAATCAGAAAGAATAAGTGCTGAAGCCCCGCCCACCTCCCAGAGTATATAGCCAGTGGGAGGGGCTACAGCCCTCAGTCCTCTCAAAACCGCGCGAACGCAGTAAAGAAAGAAAAGAGGGCATGACTGAGGGGAGGAGGGCGGGGTGTATGCATTCACAGGTGACCACTAAAGGAACCATGGTTACAGGTAAGCAACCCATGTTTGCCTTTGCGTGGTCACTGTGAATGCATACAAAAGATAGATTAGCAAGCTACTGACCGTGGACAGCGGGAGTCATGCCACCGCAGAAAACAGGACCGCTCTGCCGAAATCAGTCTCCCTTCTGGATACGACATTCATCTTGTAGTTGGAGACGAATGTCAAAGGGGATGACCACGTAGCCGCACGGCACACCGCATCCAACGGAACGCCCCTCAGGAAAGCAGCCGAAGTAGACACCGCCCTCGTGGAGTGTCCTCGAATCTGCTGTGGAGGCTCCTTGCCGGACATCCAGTAGGCTAGCCGTATCACCGCAACAATCCAAGCCGAAAAACGTTGCGGGGACACAGGAAGGCCACTGGCATCCTTCCTATATTTTACAAAAAGCTTCGGGGTCTTACGTAAAGACGCCGTTCTGTCCACATAAAAGGCCAGAGCCCTACGCACATCTAACAAGTGTAACCCCCGTTCTAATGGAGACGCGGGGTTCTGAAAAAAGGACGGCAACACAATGTCCTGGGATAAGTGGAAACGGGAAACTACTTTAGGTAAAAACGCGATATCAGTGTGTAAAACAGCCTTATCCTTGTGAAATTTCAAGTAAGGCGGATCTGCCCGTAGAGCACAAAGCTCGCTGGCCCTCCTAGCGGAGGTAATAGCTATCAAAAAAGCTACTTTCCATGTTAAAAAAGAGATGTCCACTACAGCCAAAGGCTCAAAGGGAGGCTTCGACAGGGCTGACAAAACTATTTCCAAGCTCCAAGATGGAGCTACTGGAGCCACAGGAGGTGTAGCCTTCAACAAACCCTTAAGAAACAATTTAACCATAGGGTCAATAAAACAAGAGGGACGGCCAGAACCCCGTTTGTAGGAGGAAACCGCTGCCAAATAACATTTGACAGACAAAAAGGATAACCCTCCCCCAGAGAAAGAAGCCAAAAAATCCAAAACCATGGGGGTAGGAGCTTCTAAAGGGGAAGTACCCCTCTCTAGAGTAAACTTGGAGAAACGGGACCATTTAAAGGAATAGGAAGCCTTGGTGGAATCTTTAAGGGCCGAATCAACAATGGCTCGAACAGGAGCCGACAAGGCAGATAACGAGGTGCTCAGTCCGGGAGGATCCTCCAAGCCGTTAACTTCAGCTTGTGGATGTCCGGGTACAAAACCTGACCCCCCTGCGAAGACAGTAGACCTGTTCTGCTGGGGAGATGGTGAAAAATCCCCTTGGACATGGCCAGGAGTGGGGAGAACCACATCTGACGAAGCCACCAGGGAGCTATGAGGATGCACCGTGCCTTGTCTTTCCGAATTTTGGCTATCACCCGCAACAGGAGTGGGAAGGGGGGGAAGGCATACAGAGAATGGGTGTTCCACTGTAGAAGAAAGGCATCTCCCAGACACCCCTGGGGCAGGGACCCCTGCAGACGAGAACAAAATAGGGCACACTTGGCGTTCTCCTTGCTGGCAAACAGGTCTATCTGTGGTCTCTCCCATGCCATGAACAGCTTGTGCACCTCCTGGTGATGTAGGGACCACTCGTGGGTAGTCAGGGGAGACCTGCTCAGGGCGTCTGCTAGGACATTCTCCTCGCCCGGTAGGTAGAGAGCTATCAAATGAATGTCCCGGTCGAGACACCATTCCCAAATTTGTAAGGACAGGCGTAGCAGAGTCTTGGAATGGGTGCCCCCCTGCTTGTTTATGTAGTACATGGTGGTCGTATTGTCCGTGACCACCTGTACACATTTCCCTACCACGACCTTCTCGAAGGAAAGTAGGGCCTTCATGACTGCTAGGAGCTTGAGGACATTGATATGGACAGTCAATTCTACTGAGTCCCAAAGGCCCTGGGCCACTAAATTGCCAGAGTGGGTGCCCCAACCCGTCATGGAGGAGTCTGTAGTAATGGTTATCGGCGGGGTAGGGGCTGAAAAGGGGAGACCAAGGCCACCACAACGGCCATGCACTTGGTGAAAACGCGTGGTGCTGAGGCGAGGACGACCTAGGGACAACCTGAGTTGAACCAGTAAGCCACAAATGGGTTTCTACTTTTCGAAAATGGCCCTGAGAGGAACCTGTGATTTCTCAGGTTGATGTGGACTGGGGGTCGATAGAGAGGTGAAAATAAGCATCCTTCAAATCAATGGTCACAAACCAACAATCTTTATTGAGAAGGGGGAGGATGGAGGACAGCGTAACCATTCTAAACTTTTTGGGAACAATAAACTCATTTACACCCCTTAGATCCAAAATGGGGCGAAACCCCCCATCTCGTTTGGACACTACAAAATATCTGGAAAAGAAACATGAGCCGTACATGGCCGGTGGGACTTTAAAAATGGCCCCCTTCTGAAGGAGAGCCGAAATCTCAGAATTCAGAGCATCAGAGGGAGGAGTGGTTCTGACCAGGCCAACCCGAGGGGTTCCCCAAAACTCAATGTAATAACCTTCCTTAACAATTTTTAACACCCACGTATCAGTGGTAATACTAGACCACTCGTGGAAAAAGGTCGAAAGCCTGTCCCTAAAACAAACAGAATTTCCCATAGGGGAAGGGAGGCTCAAAATCACGCCTTGGGCATCAAAGGCGCCGCTTGGGCCCCGACTGGCCCCTGGCCTTGTACTGGTAGGGTTGGTAGGGTTGGTAGGGTTGCTGGCGATTCTTGGCAGCAAAGGCTTGCCTACCTGTAGATTGATACCTATTGTAGGGACGGTATCTATTACCCCTTGAAAACGAACTGTAACCCCTACGGAAAGGGGCGGATGAAGTCTGCCACCAAGGTTTAGGTTGGTAGGTTTGGGTCGTGAACCCAAATTTATAGGCAGCCTGCCGTGTTTCATGCTTGTCTTTTAAGCTCGTATCCGTGTCTGGGTGGAAAAGACCTTCTCTATGCATGGGGAGGTCCTCCGCAAGAGCTTTCCCCTCATCAGATGGAGTCGAGCATTGGAGCCAGGCAAACCGCCGAATTGCAGTTGCAGTCCCAAATAGTCTGCCAGCCGACTCTGCGCCATGTTTGGCCAAGTCCTTTTGCATCTGAGCAACAGATAGAGCTTCATTGCAATAGGCCCAAGCCCATCTGCCCTCCTCCGTAGGGAGGAGGTCAAAGAAGGGTACCACCTTCTCCCATAAAAAAGTTTGGTAGCCACTGAAGTAGGTCTGGAAATGGGCCATGCGCATCACAATGCTCGCTGAAAAGTGGACCCTTTTTCCCATGGCGTCAATGCGCTTTCCATCTTTGTCAATTGGCGTCAAGGCAGGGCCCTTGGCACGCTTCGTCTTCGCCACATCAACCACCACCGTGTTAGGCTTCGTTGGACGAAGAGACCATTCGTGATCCGATAGATCCACCTTGTAGAGGGCATCCACTCTCTTGGGGATAGCCTGAGGCGAGTATGGTGGTATATTAGGGAGCTCTCCCAATTTCAGCAGGTAAGGGAGTGGAGGCACCGCAGTAGAAGAAGAAGGGCCCTGTTCATGCGACTTGAACATAGGGTCCTCAACCGTATCCACCACCTTGGCAGCTGGGAGGTCCAACGCCCTCATCATGCGGGTCAGAACGGCCATGAATTTTGCAAAATCAGAGGGTGTAGGGTCCGGGTCCTTAAAGGCAAGGTCCACATCCAGCAATCCCTCTTCCACCTCAGAAGCATTGGTATCAAGCAGGGCCTCCTCCCCGGTGGCTCCCTCCTGAAAGGGAGCCAACAGGGGTTGTGGCGTAGAGGGGGCAGCCACAGGTAGGGGGCACGGCCCCGCAGAAGCCCTGACAGGGGCTTGGGGTGGCGTGGCCTGATGAGGAGGAGGGTATCCATAGGGATAGAAGGGTGGCATCCATGGCATGGGAGGGAAAAAACCAGGGAAGTGGTTCTGGTAAGGATTCTGCCAGTATGGCTGCTGCAGAGGCTGGCAAGAAGAAACAGCTTGAAAGTTAGCTGGGACTTGGAAGGGCTGTGTAGCCAAATAGCCTGGTGCTGCTTGAAAAGGATGAGCTGGGAAGGCAGGCTGAGCTGGGAAGGCAGGCTGAGCTGGGAAGGCAGGCTGAGCTGGGAAGACAGGAGGAGCTTGGAAGGCAGGAGGGGGCTGAGGAGCTAACGGAGGCTGCGGAGGCGGAGCCATGCTTCCCGCAGGGGGCGGAGTCGCTGAGGCAGCGTCCCACGTCGAGAGCTCCGACGTCGAGGGAAAACTTGAAGTGGAAGGCCTGCAGAGAGCTTCCCCTCCTCCTCCATGCTCGGGAGAGGAGGGGGGGAAAGGAGGCTGTCGACGTCGCGCGGATGGGAGCGCGCGTCTGCTCTCTTTCCCTCTCAGCTGCTGTAGAGCGCGAACGCCCAGCTGCTGCAGTAAGTGAGGGAGCCACAGCTGAAGACAAGCAGGGAGCCGAGGTCGAGGGAGAGGGAGCCATGCTTGCCTCTGGAGCCTTCTGCCTGGGTAAGGAGGGCATAGGGGGAGTCACGAAGCACGTGTCTCCCAGGCCCGGGAACAAGGCACTGTGGACTCCTTTCTGGCCACCATCTTGGGAGGCTTGCTGATGCTGCCCCTCCAAAAACTCATCAGGAGGCCCCGTTGCTTCCAGTAAAGCAGATGGAAGAAGAGGAGGATTGGGAATTCCCACTAGCTCAGCAGAGCTTTCAGTGGCTGCATTCGACTGGGCGCCATTTTGGCGGCCATTTGTCGTTTTTGCCTTGAATTTCTTCTTTGCCCCCACAGGCACAGTCTTTTTGTCCCCTGCATTTTTACTCTCAAGAGCTGTATCTTCTGGGAATTGCTGAGGGGGTCCTGAAGGAAACAGGGAATTATCATACAAGGCTGCCTTCAGCCTAGCAACTCTCAGCTTTTTGGTTTGCGTAGTAAAAGTCTGACAGATAGCACAGCTCTTAGTTAGATGGCCTTCCCCTAAACAAGCTAGGCACAGGGAATGGCCATCTCTGTCCGGGAATAAATTAGGACAGGCAGTGCAGCGTTTAAAGGATGAAGTGGACATGGTCAGTGGAATCCAAGTTCTGGGCAGGAGAAAACTCACGGTCGAACAATAGTCCAGTATCAAGGGATGGAGAATGTAGAATAGTAGAAGACGGTCCGAGTCAAACACAAGTAGTCAATCAGTTGGTCAGTAGACAGGAGCGAAGGTTCTCTTAGTCTTAGCCGGAGCGCGGAAAAGAGGACTGAGGGCTATAGCCCCTCCCACTGGCTATATACTCTGGGAGGTGGGCGGGGCTTCAGCACTTATTCTTTCTGATTTTTTATAGAAGGTTCCGAAGTTAAAGTGCAAGCGCTGGAATGTATCTTTTGTATGCATTCACAGTGACCACGCAAAGGCAACTTCCAATATGAGAGTTACATTTCCAACAAGTTGATTGGCTTTTATTATACATTATGCCTATCTTTTTCGGTGTTATGTACCACCGATGGAACATTTTTAACCAATTTTCCTTAAAATCGGAGGCATATGTATATTTAATCTTTTTATTCCATAATTTTTGCCATTCCTTTAATTTTATCTGTCTGCCAATATTTTTTGCCCAAATTACCATACAGTTTTTAACTTCTTCTGTTTCGGTCTCCCATTCTAGAAGCTTGTTGTAGATTTTAGTTATATTTTTCTTATCTAGTTTGGTCAATTGTATCCAAAAATCTTCCTTATCATGGAAGCCGATTTTTTAATCTTGGTTATATACATTTCTAATCTGATAATATTGAAGCCAAGTTAAATTTCCCATGATCTGTTTAATTTCCTCTTGGGATTTTAGTTCATTTCTCTCATTCGTATTATTTTCCTTTAATAGTTCCTCGTATGTTGGCCAATTTGACCAGCCTTGTAGCCTTCTCTGGTCTGCTTCGATAGGAGAGACCCAGAGGGGTGTCTTCCTATAGAAGTAGATTTTATATTTGTTCCAAACTTTGAGCAACGCGGATCTGATGAAATGATTTCCAAAATTTTTCTCTACCTTGGCTTTTCCATACCAAAGGTAGGCATGCCACCCCAATTTTAAATTAAACCCCTCCAAAGTCAATAATTTCTGTTTTTTTAATAAAATCCAATCTTTGACCCATTGTAATGCACAAGCCTCGGAGTATAATCTAAGGTCTGGTAGTCCAAAACCCCCTTTATTCTTTTTATCGATCATTATTTTGTGGTTTATTCTCGGTTTTTTTCCTTGCCATATAAATTTAGATATGTCTTTTTTCCACACCGCAAATGATTTCTGGTTCCTTATAATTGGAATATTTTGAAAGAGATACAATAATTTTGGTAAGATATTCATCTTGACTAATGAAATTCTTCCTAAGAGGGATAGATTTAGTACTTTCCAATTTTCAAGGTCTTTCTTAATTTTTGTCCAGGATTGTTCATAATTATGGGTTGCTTACCTATAACCGTAGTTCTCTGAGTAGTCACCTGTGGATTCACACATCTGATATTCCTGCGGCCACGCAGCACAGTTCGGAACCTTCTAGAAAATATAAGCCAAAAGATTAAGGCTGGCCCCACCCAACCCCGCCCCCCGAGTATATATAACCCGTGGGTGGGGCTAGCCCGCAGTTCTCTTCCGCCGCATAAAGCGACCAGAAGGCGGGGCCTGACACTCGAGGGGAGAGTAAGGGGATGTGTGAATCCACAGGTGACTACTCAGAGAACTACGGTTACAGGTAAGCAACCCATAATTCTCTGTCGTAGTCACTGTGGATTCACACATCTGATAGAATAGCGAGCTACTGTACCTTGGAAGGTGGGCGTCATGCCAGCGCCGACGAAAGGACAGCTCTCCCAAACGCCACATCTTTCCTGGACACCACATCCAGCTTGTAGTGGGAAACGAATGAAGACGGCGTAGACCAGATGGCTGCACGGCATACTGACTCCAAGGGGACTCCACGCAGGAAAGCAGCCGAGGAGGACATCGCTCTTGTAGAGTGGGCATTCACCTGGTGAGGCAGTGGGCGACCCTGGAGCTGGTAGGCCAGACGGATCGCTGACACGACCCAGGACGAAAACCTCTGGGTCGAGACCGGCTGACCAAGTTCGTCCCTGCGGTATTTAATGAACAACCTAGGAGTCTTTCTATCAGCCGCAGTCCTATCTACATAGAAGGCTACAGCTCTCCTAACATCTAAAGAATGAAGACTACGCTCAAGGGGCGTACTTGGGAATAACGAGGCTACCTTGGGAAGGAACGCAATGTCCGTTCTGAGGACTACCCTGTCCCTATGAAATCTGATATAGGGGGGGTCCGCTCGGAGCGCACACAGTTCACTTGCCCTCCTCGCGGACGTCACTGCCATGAGGAAAATCACCTTCCATGAAAGGTGAGACACGTGGGCAGAAGAAAGGGGCTCAAACGGAGGTCTCATCAATGCTGTTAACACAGAATCAAGGCTCCAGGCAGGGGTTATTGGAGAGACAGCTGGCCTGCGATTACGGAGACCCCTCAAAAAAATCCGCACCACAGGATCTGCAAATAGGGATGGGGTGCCGGCCTTCCTCCTATACCAGGAGAGTGCCGCAAGGTAGCACTTCAGTGACGAAGGAGCCATGCCCAATTCAGATAGTGAAACAAGGAAATCCAGAACCAGGGAAACTGGGGCGTTAACTGGATCAACTTGCTTAGTGGCAAGGAACTGAACAAAACGATTCCATTTATAAACGTAAGAGCGCCTAGTGGACGCTCTATGAGCAGCCTCGATGATGTCTAAGACCGGTCTAGATAAACTGTCAAAACGAGTCAATGAGAGGGGAGGATCTTCCAGGCAGTGAGTTTCAGTTTGTGTGCCTCTGGATAGAAGACCCTCCCCTCCTGGGTGGTGAGGAGATCCACTCTGTTGTGTAAGGGCACAAAGGTTCTGTTGGAGAGGAGCAGCAGCGTGGAGAACCACGGCTGGCGAGGCCACCAAGGGGTGATCATTATACAGTGGGAATTGTCTGCCTGCAGTTTGGACACCACCCTCGCGAGGAGTGGGAAAGGGGGGAACGCATAGAGGTAGCGACCCGACCACTGTAGGAGGAATGCATCCCCCAGAGACGTGCCCGCCCTGGTCTCGTAGCGTGAGCAGTGAAGTGGACATTTCGCATTCCGGTCCATTGCGAAGAGATCTATCTCCGGATGACCCCAGGCCCGGAAGAGTCTTCGCACCTCGCACTGATGGAGAGACCATTCGTGGTGCGACAGCGGAGTCCTGCTCAGATGGTCTGCTAGGACATTCTCCTCCCCCGGGACATGGAGGGCAAGCAGGTGGACATCGCGAACAATGCACCAGTTCCAAATTTGAATAGTGAGTTCCAGCAATGGCCTGGAATGTGTGCCCCCCTGCTTGTTCAAATAAAACATCACGGTGGTGTTGTCCGTGAGTATTTGCACTATCTTGCCCGTGACCACCCCCTCGAAAGATAGGAGAGCGCGTTCCACCGCCAGAAGTTCTAGCATGTTTATGTGGAGCGCGCGTTCCTGCTGCGACCAGGTGCCATGGGCGATGAGATCGCCTGAATGTGCGCCCCAGCCCATCAGAGATGAATCTGTGGTGATGGTGATGGTGGGCTCTGGGCGACGAAACGGGAGACCTGCGCAGACCCACTCGGGATTTAACCAACAAAGGATGGATAGTTTGACTTCCTTCGGTAGGGTCAGGATGGTATTGGGGTCCCCCGTGAGTGGGTTGAAGACGCACAGGAACCAAGCCTGGAGAGGGCGAAGGCGAAGACGGGCGTAGGGGGTCACCGACACAGTGGAGGCCATATGGCCTAACAGCACCTGGACCTCTCTCGCCGACAGGGTAGGTTGTGACACGGCCGAGCGAAGCAGCAGTTGTAGGTTGGAATACCAGTCCTGAGGGAGATAAGCCCTTTCGGAGACGGAGTCCAGTAGCGCTTCGATAAAGAGCACCCGCCGGGATGGTGAGAGGTTGGATTTGCCCAAATTGACTAGCAGACCCAGCGACTGCAGGAGGGATAAGATAAAAACAACATGAGAGTTTAGTTGGTCAGGTGAACGACCCACGATGAGCCAGTCATCAATATATGGATAAATGGCCACGCCCCTCGTCCTAAGGAAGGCCGCGACCACCGCCATACACTTCGTGAAAACACAAGGGGCGGTCGCAAGGCCGAAGGGCAGGACATTGAAACAATAGGCCGTGTTATTGACCATAAAGGACAAGATGGGGGGCAATTGACACATGAAAATACGCATCTTGAAGGTCAAGGGTAACAAACCAAACATTTTTATTCAGAAAAGGCAGTATGGTATTCAATGTAACCATGTGAAAGCGCTTCGGCAAAATGAATTTGTTCAGGCCTCTCAGATCAAGGATGGGCCTGAACCCACCCCCACGTTTTTCCACCAGGAAATATTTAGAGAAGAAACATTCTGAATACATGGAAGGGTGGACTACAGAAATGGCACCCTTGTGGAGAAGGGTATCGACTTCAGCCAGCAGGGCCGGACTAACCGGCGTAGCTCTTATCTTACCTACAGGAGGCTGGTCACAAAACTCGATCACATAGCCTAATGAAACAATAGACAGAACCCACCTATCAGAGGTGATATTAGCCCATGCCGCCCCAAAGGAACGTAACCTATCCCCAAACGGGGGACCTGGAGAGAGGGGGGCAACACAGGGGATAGGCCCCAAAGGGGGGTCTATTGTAGGAACAGGAGCGTCAAAGACGCTTCTTTGAGGCAGGTGCGCCTTTAGCCTTGTTTTGGTAAGGTTGAAAGCGGGGCTTGGAGTTGAACGAGGAATTGAAGTTCCTCCTGTTTTGCTGGAACCGGCCTGAATTGTTGAATCTACTCCTATAGGATCCCCCGTAAGGGGAGGGGGTGAATCTATGGAAAAACCCCTGGCCGGGACGATTACGCGCTCTCTGTTGATAGGGCTGCCAAGTGTAGCCGTAGTCCTTTGCTGCCACCCTAACTTCCTGTTTAGATTTTAGATTAGAGTCGGTATCGGGATTGAACAGTCCCTCAGTATGGAAGGGGAGGTCCTCTGCTAGGGCCTTCGCCTCATCTGAGAGTGCTGCAGTGCGGAGCCACGCATGCCTCCTAATGGAGGTAGCTGCCCCAATGAGGCCGGACGCATCCTCCGCGAGGTGCCTGGCAAATTCTTTCTGCATCTGCACTAGTGTAAGTGCCTCGACAGCAAAGGATTTTGGGACCATCTGCTGCTCCAAAGGGATCAGATCAAGATAGGGAGTAACCTTATCCCAGAGGTATTTCATGTAGCCCGCCATATACGTGGCGTAATGTGACATTCTGACCAGCATGCCAGCATTCAGATGGACCTTTTTGCCCATGGAGTCTAGTTTCCTGCCCTCCCTATCTGCTGGGGAGAGCCCGGCTGCATTAGGGCGTTTGGTCTTTGCGAGGTCAGTAACTACCGTATTCGCTTTAGGGGGTCTGAGCACCCACTGGGCTGATGGGAGGTTTACTCTGTAGAGCGCCTCTAACTTTTTAGGTACCGCAGGGACCGAACTTGGGGCCGCTGGAGCGCCTTTTGCCAGCTTCAAAATGAATGGAAGTTCAGGCATAAGGGTGGATGAAGGGGCCACCTGCTCATGAGACGCCCACATGGGGTCTGCCACTGCATCCGGGGCAGGAGGAGCTGGAAGGGCGAGTGCCCCCATCATGCGGGATACCATAGCAATAAAGGCATTCACATCAGGAGGCTGAAGCACCAGCCCTTCATTAGGCACAGGTTCATGTCCTGGGTCCCCATGCCCAGATTCCCCATCAGACAGAGAGTCAGAGTCATGAGGCAGGTCAGCTGTGACAGCGTCCACCAGAGCAGCTTGGGGCAATACAGGCATAGGCAGCTGAGGCAGTGCAGGCTGACCTTGAGGAAGCATAGGGACTGGTGCCACTTTTTCTTCTCTACTCGGGCTCCCTTCTTCCCAGCCTCGCTCTGCTCGCTTTGCTCTGGGGCGGGTCTGCGCAGTAGCGCCCGCACGGGTCACGTCTTCCTCCCTCCTCCCCTCCTGAACACGCTCACACTGCCCCCTCGGATCAAAATGGCGGCAGAAGCGGCAGTGTAAAAGAAAAAGTAAGTGTTCGGCAGGAGGGGGAAGAAAGGGCGTGAAGGGGAAGGGGGAGGAAGAGGTCTCTGTCGAAAGCTGGCATGGGCAAACTTGGACCTTCCAGGTGTTTTGGACTCCAACTCCCACCAACATATCTATGTTTTGTTCATCGAAACAGGCCCAGGTTTCACACTGAGTGCATAAATACATTTTAAAACATATTAACTATATATATTACTGTGTTAGAGTGTCATTTTGTGTCATTTTGGTTGGTGGTGTGCCCCAGGATTTTGTAAATGTAAAAAGTGTGCCGCGGCTCAAAAAAGATTGGGAAACACTGGAATAACCCATATTTTATTCAACATAAACCTTCCCATCACATTTGATTGTACTAATTTCCACACAAATGACCAAACCAGTATAAAATCTCACCATAGTGTTCCCTGGCGTGTGCTAGGCCAGTGTTTCCGAACCTTTTTTTTTTTTAGCCAAGGCACATTTTTTACATTTACAAAATCCTGGGGCACACCACCAACCAAAATGACACAAAATGACACTCTAACACAGGGACTCTATCTGCACTGTAATGATTTATTTTGAACACCAGATGTATCAATATAGTGAATTTGAAACACACGGAGTACAGTTTGGCACCCACATGACGTTGGCACCTCCATGGGAGAAAAAGGGAAAATCTTCCCTTACCATGTTGGATTAGGCTCTGTACTGGATAATCTGCAATATATAGAAGTTCAATATATAGAAGTTATCCACAAACAGAGGGCAGCATGTGAAGGAGGAGAGGAGCGCAAGTGGGCGGTTCCAAAAGTTATCCACAACAAGTGGGGGGCTCCAAAATGACGCGGCGTCATGTTGGAGCCGCCCATTGGGCTTCTCTCCTCCTTTGCATGCTGCCGTCTGTTTGGGGAGAGGAGCCCAGTGGGCGGTTCCAAAATGACGCGGCGTCATGTTGGAGCCGCCCATTGGGCTCCTCTGCTCCTTTGCATGCTGCGTAACGCTTTTCCCTCGCAGCAGCGGGCGTCTGCGGACAGAGCCTAATACCAACGTGGTAAGGGAAGATTTTTTCTCCCATGGTGGAGGACAAAATAATAGTGGCGGCAAAAGGAGGGGGGAAGGAAGGGGGCAAAAAGCTTTTCTGGAGGCACAGCTGGAGCTTTGCAAAGGCACAGGAGTGTGCCTAGGCACACTGGTTGAAAAAGACACTGCTAGGCTGTAAAAGGAAGGGGAAAAAAGCTGGTAAGACAGACATAGCTCCCTAGTCCTATCATACATAAGACTGGCAAGGAATATGCAATAACAATTAAAGCTTTCTTCTTCTGCTGTCGTGATTGTGAAAGCAAAAGTAGAGACACGTGGCCAATGTCAATTAATCCTGAGGAATAAAGCGGTTTATGTTCACTTTGCATTGCTAACAATGTCACAAAATATCACTTGTCTGATTTTCAGATTGGGGTGCAAAGCACACAGCCTACAATACAAAGCTGTTGCCGAGAAAAGCTCAGAAATTTGGAATTATGAATTCTGACATCAGGAATGGCATTTAATTTTCACAGGGTTTCCTTAGCAAGATTTACCAGAAAAGGTTTGCCACTGCCTTGTTCTGAGACTGAGAGAAGGACACACAATGAGTTTCATGGCTGAATAGGGCTTCAAACCTTGTTTTTAAATTATTTATTTATTTATTTATTTATTAAATTCGACTTACTATACTGCTCTCTCTGGAGCCCAGAGCGGTTTACAGAAGAGAGTAAGCAGAACACATAAATACATTAAAACTGCAATTAAAATACATTAAAACAATTTAAAACAGTTTAAAGCCCCAAATAGAACATGTAGCAGGCCGAGCTGAGGACAGTGGCATGCTGAGAGCAGGGCAATGGATGCAATATAGCGGCTAATTGGCTAGGGGCCAAAAGCCCTTCTAAAGAGCCATGTTTTTAGCGCTCTACGGAACGGCAGAAGGGCCCGGATAGCCCGGATCTCCTCAGGGAGGCCGTTCCACAGAATTGGAGCGGCTGCAGAGAACGCCCTCCGACATGTGGTGACCAGTCTACAAACCCCGATGCTGGGTACCTCCAGTAGGTTGAGCCCCTCTGAGCGCAGTGATCTCCCGGGCACATAAGGGATAAGTCGCTCCCTCAGGTACACTGGCTCCAAACCATACACGGCCTTAAAAGTTAGAACTAACACCTTGAAGATGACCCGGAATTCAATTGGGAGCCAGTGCAGCTCGCGCAAGAGTGGAGTCACGTGATCAGATCTTAGAGCTCCTGAGAGCAGGTGGGCTGCAGCGTTCTGCACCAGCTTAAGTTTCCGGATCACCGACAAGGGCAGGCCAATGTAAAGCGCATTACAGTAATCGAGCCTCGAGATGACCGTGGCTTGGATCACGTCATAGTCCAATGCTTAAACCACTATGCTATGTATGTACAGTATATCCTTTAATAATATACAACACGTAAGGAACTCCTGCACAGTTCATAGGTTTGCCAAATAGTTGGGCGGGGTCTTGCCAAAGCCCCTCCCACTCCGTTGATTTTTACCTCGGGCAGCTCCAAAGGGACGCCACACCTCCAAGTGGGCGGAGACAGAGAGGGAAGGGGTGGGGTCTTGCCAAAGCTCCTCCCACTCCGTTGATTTTTACCTCAGGCAGCTCCAAAGGGACGCCACGCCTCCAAGTGGGCGGAGACAATGGGGAAAGGGCGGGGTCTAGACTAAACTCCTCCCATTCAGTTGATTTTTACCTCGGGCAGCAGCAAAGGGACGCCACGCGTCCAAGTGGGCGGAGACAGTGAGGAAAAGGGGCAGGGTCTTGCCAAAGCTCCTCCCACTCCGTTGATTTTTACCTCGGGCAGCTGCAAAGGGACGCCACGCCTCCAAGTGGGCAGATATAGAGGGGAAAGCGGCGGGGTCTAGACTAAGCTCCTCCTACTGCATAGATTTTTACCTCGGGCAGCTGCAAAGGGACTCCATGCCTCCAAGTGGGCGGAGACAGGGGGCAAAGGTGCTTCACCAACGGCTTTAGGTAAAAGGCACCATAGTATTTTTCCGTTTCGCGTCTAATGACGCTTCTTCAGGGCTTTGTTTCAGTTGCTACTAGAGCATCAAGAAGCGGAGTGTTCCTAAGATAATCATTGCAGTACAAAGGTCAGCAAAACTAAATTGTAAGCCTAAGTAGAACATGGATAACACTCCTACATACATACCATGGTAAGTATGAATCAGGGCTTCACAGATAGAAGATCCTGTAGGGCTGGGATCAGCAATCAAATGTGGAGGAGTGAAGGATTATAAAGGGTAAAGGTCAGGCAGGTGATTAGGTTAATAGGTGGGGAATTCTTAGTAGGTCGTTGAGGCCAGCAGGTGACTCACTGGAAAGGAGTAAAATCCATTTACATTCGGCTAGAACATGGCCACCTCTAGAACCAATTCTTTTAATCAGGAACAGGTTGATAACATTATTCAGGATTACGCTTTATTTGGGAATGACACCGAGAATCCCCCTAGCAATAACCCAGAAACAACAGATATTGTCAAGAACTTGACTAATCAGGAGGATAGGCTGATTAGAGTCCAGCTAAATGCCAATGCATTGGCTGAATACATTAGGAACCACATGATTCCCAGGGATATGAGAATTAATTTACCCCCAGGTAATTACACATCAGATGATGAATTTGTGGCCAACTGGGAAGCGATTCTCTCCAAATGCTCTTCCGACTTGATGGTCCTTTTGATCCAGAGAGCCAATGTTGAGATTGAATCACTCAAATCTGAAATCAACACCGTAAAAGAGGAATCTAAGGACATACTTAGCACTGCAGACCTAGAAGAAATCAATAAAAAATGTGCAGCACTAAATGAAGAAATCAGGAAATTAAAAATCAAAAAATATAGGAGAGATTAATCTGATTATCAATCAAATAAGATATATAAATGGCATCTTCCACCCACACTCAATCCCCCTCCTAGATCAGTCCGATTCTCATGGGAGTCTGTGTACTCCAATGACTCTAACCAGTCCAACAATTCCAACCAGTCCAACAACTCAAATGAAGAACAAACTAATGATTTTCAACAACCTCCTAGAAACAATTACTTATTGAGAAACAGAAACAGGGGACAATCCTATAGGTCAGGAAATTTTCGGAGGGCCAGAGGCCGCAACAGGAGAATCTAGTGGTTAATCTTTCTCAATATCAGTTTACACCTTTTGAATTAAAAACTTTAAATAAAGGCCTTTCCTTTGTTGGCACTCCCAGGTGTTCTAATTTGGATATCAGATGAGACCTTGCGCAACTTTTCCGTAATATCAGATTAAGGGAACATTTCAATCCTAATACCTCTACTCCAGTACCCACAATTGACAAATTTCACGTCAAAAGCAACTTTACTCCCTACAATATCTCTTCCACCATTCGGACCTTTGAACAAACTGTCATTAACGAAGTCCACAAAATAAATCATGACACAGATTGACGCCACCCAAACCTATCTGATCGTGAGACAGCTACCCTTAGGAGATTGAGCAACCACCCGCAAATAATATTTAAATCCGCAAAGGAGGGGCCATCGTATGCCTCGACACTGTCGATTATGTCACCAAGGCATACTCCCAGTTGAACAATACTCATTACTACAAACCCCTCCCAGGTGATCCCACCAGTAGATACTCCAATATAGTGTCCAGCATTATCTATCATGCTGAGACAATGAGATTCATTGGCGCTAAATTGGCCAAATTTTTGTTCAATCCTACACCTAGGACTCTGGTATATTATTTATTACCCAAAATTCATAAGAAAAAATGTCCACCCCCAGGGAGACCAATAATATCTGCTAATTCCAGTCTCCTTGAACCCCTGTATAAAGCCTTGGACTTTAGTCCTTTTTCTTTTTCTCACAACTTTGTTGTGTTCCTTCATTCCTCAACCCCCTTCCTACGTTCCCTATCCCTTCCATATATTCTTTATCCTATTTTTAAAGGCAACCATGGGTCTTTCCTCACCTTTCTTTCTTTTTTTCCAAGCCACAATCTCTATTCCACTAAACCAACCATAGGTCATTTAAGCAGATTGTTTTCATTGCTGCACCCATTACTTTCTGCTTTTCTCTACTGACAAGATCATGGGGCAGAAAGCAAAAGTCTCCCAGGATCTTGGACTACAGCTCAGATGAGCTTCATTCATTAATGGTTGGTATTATGGAAGCTGTAACCCAGAAAATCTTGCGGACACTGAATTGCATGTTCCTGAGATTGGCAGTGTAAACATTTCCCCCCTCTCTCCCTTCCCATAGGATACTTTATTCATGCAGATTTTAATTTATAGTAAACTAATCTCTGTGTACAGCAGTGTTTCTCATCCTGGGGGTCGGGGCACAGGGGAGGGGGTCACGAGGAGGTTTCGGAGGGGTTGCCAAAGTCCAGCAGAAACCATATTTCTTGTGGTCTTGGAACCCTTTGGCAGAGAAGGCTGAAGATCTTTCCGCCTGTCATTCTCTTCCTTTTTGGAAACTGATAGCGAATCCTCCCACCAAAAGCCCTTCTACGGTGTGATTGGCCAGCCTCTCAGCCAAGAAGAGGGCTGTTTCTGAGCCTCCAAGTGAGGAGGGGAGAGCAGGCGTTCTTGGCGCATGACATTGTGGTGCGCATGTGCGGGTGAGGGAGAGTGCGCGAGGTTGGAGGGAGGCTTGTGCAAGCAATTCCCTTTAAGGCATAGGGGTTATCTGTGGGATGTTTGACCCAATTCTAGCATTTGTGGGGTTCCGAATGCTCTTTGATTGTAGGTGAACTATAAATCCGAGCAACTACCAAATGTCGACGTCTATTTTCCCCAAACTGCACCAGTGGTCACATTTGGGCATATTGAGAATCCGTGCCAAGTTTGGTCCAGATCTATCATTGTTTGAGCCCTCAGTGTTCTTTGGATGTAGGGGAACTACTACTCCAAAATTCAAAGTCAATGCCTACCAAATCCAGTGTTTTCTGTTGGTCATGGGAGTTCTGTGTGCCAAGTTTGGTTCAATTCCATCATTGGTAGAGTTCAGAATAGTCTTTGATTGTAGGTGAACTATAAATCCGAGCAAATGCAACTCCCAAATTACAAAATCAACCCAATTGGGTATCTGTGCCAAATTTAGTCCAGTAAATGAAAATACATCAGATATTTACATTACAATATTTAAATTACAGTTGTGAAGTAACAACGAAAGTAATTTTATGGTTGGGGGTCACCACAACATCAAGAACTGTGTGAAGGGATTGAGGCATTAGGAAGATTGAGAAATGCTGGTCTACAGCATCAAGATTATAAGTACAAAAAACAGCATTTGACCATTTGTTTTTCCTGTTTCCCTTTGCCTGTCTTAAATTCGAAATTCGGTGTGAATAGAGACATGTCTGCTTCTTTTGTAACTTCTATAAAATAATGCCTTCTCTGTAAAGGATAGTGAAGTCTGGCTGATGGGCCATGTGTCTTTGGTGTGAAGGGGTTAAAAGTAAAAAGTACCCCTCCCAAGAGGAGATGCTCCAAGTGCCCGTAAATTAGCAATAATCTGCCCAGAGACATCAGAACAGAGAAGGAGCCATACTAAGGGTTAAATGTGAAGAATGTTGTTGCTGATAAGAATGAGTATAAATACCATGTAACTGCGTAGCTCGGGGGGATAGCCATTTTGTTTCTTGACCTACAATGGTCAAGGGCTATTCGCCCCAATACTGATCAGATTGAGATTAAAAGTCTTGTTTGGATTCATCGGTCTTGGCTGAGTTCTTCCACCTTATGGGCTCTGCAACCAAGAACCCACATTTCCGCTACAGATGCTTTGCTTCCACATTAAGAAACCTGAAGCCATTGTGAAGATTTGGAGGATCATCCTAGTGTTTCTAGGATGAACCTGAGCTTTGATCTTCTTAAAGAGGAAATCCAGCCTTAAGAAATAAGGAAGCAGCTATGCAGGTCTGAACTACGTGGTCTGCATACCCAGATTTTGGTGCATTCCAGGAAGTCGATTTAGGTTCAAATACCCTCTTATTTTCCTTTCTTTAGGATCCAGCTGTCACACAGCTGACAAATGCTACGCAGGGTGGCTTGAATGAATTAAATCCGTTAACTGAGAGTTCCCAGCTGGTAAGTACAACGCCACCAACAGTTTTGTGATAATTTCCATGGTTTGCCTTCCAGGTGTACGTATCTCTTGCTATGAACCATCACGCAGCTTAAGATCGTCAGGAGAGGCCTTGCTCTCGATCCCACCACTTTCGCGACGCGGTTGGTGGGGATGAGAGACGAGGCCTTTTCGGCAGTGGCCCCCCATCTGTTGAACTCCCTCCCCAAGGACATCAGGTTAGCCACCTCCCTCCTGAAAACAACTGAAGGAGATATTGATGTCGAACGACCAGGCAGGTCCCGTAGACCGACTACGGGGCAGAGCCTGCGAGGGTTCAGTTAACCTGGCGAGCCCGGGGTGCCTAGGTCCTCGAAGCCTACCCACCTCCCTTTGATCCAATTATGCTCACCAGAACGTCAAGGTAGATGCCACGAAATTGTTTATTCTGCTCAGCTGAGTAGGATGCGACCGCAATTCCCTGATCCCGCAAAGACGCATGCATATACATTCAAAACATTGGTTTTTAAAGGTTACAGAACTGTCAAAACAATTGAAATTCCCGCCTGCCCCCTTCTGGGCCGGGTCCGTCGGTGATTGGTCGGAACGCAGTGACCAGCTGATGGGCGGGATGTTGACCGGCTCCGGAGAGCCAATCGGCGCTCACTCCCATTTGCCATCCCAGCCAATCAGGAGTCATGGCCATATATGGAGTTCCAGGAAGGGAAGCTTAGACGGAGATTGCTGTCAATATTTGCATATGAGTAAAACAAAAGAGTCCCAGGCAGGTAAACGACCTAAAATGGCACCTTTAGGAGTGATGGGATTAGTGAATTCAAAGATGAATGGGGAAGGAGGAAGAAGACTTGACGACAGAAACTCACTCAAGCCTTTGTGTGACGGGGGCCTATTGTGAGACGTTGACTAGGTTCCGAGGCTAGCCACGTTCCCGCTGTGAAAACAAATATTTGATGTCCGATTCCAAAGACAGGATTAATTGGGCTAAACTCCGATAATTAATACTCTCTTTAGGCTGATAGAATGTGGGCCCGCGGCTAGGGCACGGGTGATCCATAACAAGACTTCTACCAGGATAGCTCATGCAATATTGAACAATTGGTGATCCATTAAAGTTTCAGGGTGGGAATCCGGCAACTTCCTTTCAGCTGAGATAATAACAAAATACAAGCAATCTTCCTTTACATGGTAAAGAGGGGGAAGGGAAGAGGTTACAAGGAGTCAGTGGGAGCAGGGGACAATATCATACACATACAGATACAGGGGTACATTTATGGTTATGATTTCCAGTTTCCAGCTGTGAGTCCAACATAAGCAGAACCCCTTTTGCTTCAGACCAATTCCTCTCTCTGAGCTTGCCATGCTGGGCTTTGGGGCTCCCCAAGATGGGGGGAAGGGAAGGAAAGAAGAGATGAAAAAGGAAAAAAAACAAAATGGGTTTCCTTCCCTCCTCCCTTGGGGGGTCTCGAACCCGGGACCCCCGTTCCGGACGGCCTTAGTCCAACCGCATGAGCCACCGCACCTTTCCCTTCAGTGCAACTTCTCTTCGCAGTCTTAAGGCGCCCGGGGAGTGGGAATAGAGAAAAAAAATATAAAAATTCAGGAAAAATGCAGGAAAGGGTCAGGGAAGGGCAAGAACCTTGGCGGCAGGGTCCGGCAGCCTTAAAGGGAGAATGTGAGGGCTTTCACCCGGGAACAGGCGTGTGTGCGAAAGTTGGGACTTGTTCACTCGCGGAACGACCTGCAGCTTGGAACTGCCGATTTCTCGGTAACAATATGATCAGACCTCTACTGTACCATATCCATGTTGCTGGGGCCCCCAGGAAGGGGAATGGCAAAGCGCTGAGAGTGGCGCTTACCAAAACAGAAAGATGCCATCTTGCTCCAAACAACAGGCCTCATTCCAGATGTTCTCCAAAAAGGAGTGGTATCTGGATGTGAGGGCGATCTGGCTGCGACATCTGTCACCCCATTGATCGCCAGGGTTGATTCGACTGATCTGGCTGGCTAGGCGGGTGTCCCCTTCCTCCCTCACCGCTCCATGTGCGTCCCTCCCGAAGCTGCGCGCTCGGTGGAAGAGGACGACATCCCAGGTATAGAAGGCGTGTACTGAGGAGTTGTATCAGGAGCCAACACCTGATAGCTAGTTCCCCCCTCTTACTGCGCCACGCAGGGAGCGGAGGCCCAATGGCCAGGAAAAAACCAACCAAGGGACCTCCGGTTATGCTTCCCTGGATCAGAGGGATGGGGGCCTCCTGAGGAAAGGCCATACTGATTTTCAGGTGAGGCGCACTGAGGGGAGGGCAAACTCGTAGGGTTGGAAGAGGCTGTGGTATTTCAGCCTGGTATTCATTTACATTCTGGGGATTATTTATTTATTTATGATTATTGGACTTTTGGCCCTCCCATTGCAGAATCTAAAGAACATGAAAATGACGCTGGATTTCAAGAAGGAGACCTTTATTCTCCCCAAATTGGTCAGGGAGCCAGAAGATAACAGACTGCCAACCAAGAAGCTTGGTAGGACTCCTTTGGCATGTCACTTTCTTTCTAACAAGCTGACGACGGGTGAGAAGGAAGACACTGAGGTCCAATATCTGGTTAGCAGTAATGTTTATCTCGTCAATATAATATATCAAGATAAAGGCAGTATTCTGCATTCGTCGTTGTGAAACCAATAAGTCTTTTCAAAATAATGGTCTATATTAGACGGTGTAGTAAAGCAAAAGGTAAGCCTTGAGAGACCACGTAGTATAATGATACTGAGTAAATCCACTGTATATATATCAAATTAAGGTGTGGTTCTCAAAGGGGTCGACAATCATGGTCCCAATTGTTTCGCCAATCCTGGCTTCATCAGGACCCCAGGCTCAATTGCTGTACATAAGTTTCACAGGTCCGGATTTCAATCTCAATATTTCTTAAGATTAAGGTGTGGGCGCAGCCACCGACGCGATGTAACCGACTCCTTTAGCATGTCACTTTGTTTCACCTTGGACTCCATTCTGCTCTCTGCTTCTTGTTTGGCCCTTGTTTCTGAATGTAAATCCATTTTCTTTTCCCAAAGCGGTCCTGTCAATGAACAGCTCAAGAAATCCATTGGAATCTTCAGGCCATAAGAAGAAGCAGACCTACAACTTGGATAAGAAGGGAGGTCATCTCCCCAAAGGAGGAGGGAATGAATGGTGAGAAAAGTTCCACCACAATAGACACCAAAGAAAAGAAAAACGTGCCAACGGTGGTATAAAATGATAAGAGAAAAAAGTATTACCGGGGTCTCGGAGCGTGGCTTTCGCTCTTTGGTGAAATCTGTCTGCTGTTTTTTTTCTCCACAGATCTCTGTCACTCATTCCATTACTCGAATCTCCAGGGGCCAAGCTCTGATAAGAGACTCCCTGAAAACGTCAGCCCGCCAAGTATAATCTTCGACAGATCGTCTGTTATCATCTGCACAGGCCAAAATCCATTTGAAGAAGTTGGGACATCCAAACCACTCAGAAAACAGCCAGTCCTGTTGAAGTATTATCCAGGCAAAGTTGGGGCTGTACAGCACTCACTTCAGGGTCGTAGAGGAGGTAGCACAACCCAGATTTTGCCGCAGTGTCAGTTCAACCAGCTCAAGTACACAATGGCAAAAAAAAAAAAAACCAACCAAGGGACTCCCAGTTATGCTTCCCTGCGTCAGAGGGATGGGGGCCTCCCGAGGAAAGGCCATACTGATTTTCAGGTGAGGCACACTGAGGGGAAATTGTTGAAATTTTAAGTTCATGCCTACCAAGAAAATCACTAGTCCTGTTGAAGTATTATCCAGGCAAAGTTGGGGCTGTACAGTGCTCACTTCAGGGTCGGAGAGGAGGTAGCACATAGCCGCAATGCCAATTTAACCAGCTGCAGCAGTGTCAGTTCAACCGGTATTCCTGGGATTGCCGGAGATATGATCAGACCTCTACTGTACCATATCCATATCACTGGGGCCCCCAGGAAGGGGAATGGCAAAGCGCTGAGAATGGCGCTTACCAAAACAGAAAGATGCCATCTTGCTCCAAACAACAGGCCTCATTCCAGATGTTCTTCAAAAAGGAGTTGTATCAGGAGCCAACACCTGATAGCGAGTTTCCCCCTCTTACTGCGCCACGCAGGGAGCGGAGACACAATGGCCAAAAAAAACCAACCAAGGGACTCCCAGTTATGCTTCCCTGCGTCAGAGGGATGGGGGCCTCCCGAGGAAAGGCCATACTGATTTTCAGGTGAGGCGCACTGACGGGAGGGCAAACTCGTAGGGTTGGAAGAGGCTGTGGTATTTCAGCCTGGTATTCATTTACATGCTGTGGATTATTTATTTATTTATGATTTTGGACTTTTGGCCCACCCATTGCAGAATCTAAAGAACATGATCGTCTGTTATCATCTGCACAGGCCAAAATCCATTTGAAGAAGTTGGGCCTGGTGGGCCATGCAATGAAGAGCCAGTCCTGTTGAAGTATTATCTGGGCAAAGTTGGGGCTGTACAGCGACAACTGCAAATTCACAACTCGGATTTTGTCGCAGTGTCAGTTCAACCAGCTCAAGTATTCCTGGGATTGCCGGAGATATGATCAGACCTCTACTGTCCCATATCCATGTCGCTGGGGCCCCCAGGAAGGGGAATGGCAAAGCGCTGAGAGTGGTGCTTAGCAAAACACAAAGATGCCATCTTGCTCCAAACAACAAGCATCATGCCATCAGTTCTCCAAAAAGGAGTTGTATCTGGATGTGAGGCCGATCTGTCTGCGACATCTGTCACCCCATTGATCGCCAGGGTTGATTCGGCTGATCTGGCTGGCTAGGCGGGTGTCCCCTTCCTCCCTCACCGCTCCATGTGCGTCCCTCACGAAGTTGCGCGCTCGGTGGAAGAGGACGACATCCCAGGTATAGAAGGAGTGTACCGAGGAGTTGTATCAGGAGCCAACACCTGATAGCTAGTTTCCCCCTCTTACTGTGCCACGCAGGTAGAGGGGGCCCAAAAGGAAAAAAAGAACCAACCAAGGGACTCCCAGTTATGCTTCCCTGGGTCAGAGGGATGGGGGCCTCCCGAGGAAAGGCCATACTGATTTTCAGGTGAGGCGCACTGAGGGGAGGGCAAACTCGTAGGGTTGGAAGAGGCTGTGGTATTTCAGCCTGGTATTCATCTACGTGCTGGGGATTATTTATTTATTTATGATTATTGGACTTTTGGCCCGCCCATTGCAGAATCTAATGAACATGAAAATGAAAATGACGCTGGATTTCAAGGAGACCTTCATTCTCCCCAAATTGGTCAGGGAGCCAGAAGATAACAGACTGCCAACGAAGAAGCTTGGTAGGACTCCTTTGGCATGTAATTTGTTTCACCTTGGACTCCATTCTGCTCTCTGCTTCTTGTTTGGCCCTTGTTTCTGAATGTAAATCCATTTTCTTTTCCCAAAGCGGTCCTGTCAATGAACAGCTCAAGAAATCCATTGGAATCTTCAGGCCATAAGAAGAAGCAGACCTACAACTTGGATAAGAAGGGAGGGATCTCCCCAAAGGCATTGGATGAGGGAATGAATGGTGAGAAAAGTTCCACCACAATAGACACCAAAGAAAAGAAAAACTTGGCCTCAACCTCACATCAGGTGGACAGAGGAAAACAATTGGGACACAAAAATTCCAGGTTATAAACTGTACAGGAAAGACAGGAGAGGGGAAAACGGTGGCGGTGTGGCCTTGTACATAAATGAAGAGCTAGAATCTCATGAATTAGAATTTCAAGAAAATTCAAACTCACCTACAGAAACATTGTGGGTAAAAATCCCAGGACAAAAAACTAATCTAGCATTAGGGATCTGCTATCGCCCTCCCAACCAAACTCCAGAGGCAGACTGCTATCTGGAAAATGAAATTAAACAGGCCTCAAAAAGCAATAAATTAGTCATAATGGGTGACTTCAACTATCCCCGAATAGATTGGCTAAATTCTTGTTCTACGCATGAAAGAGAGACAAGGTTCCTCGACATGCTAGCTGATTATTCCCTTGAGCAGATGGTCATGGAACCAACCAGGGGAAAGGGGATCCTGGACTTGGTGCTAACTAATGAACAAGATCTCGTTCAAGATGTCCTTGTAACTGAGCCCATAGGTACCAGTGACCATAACACAATAACCTTCAACTTAAGTTTGGATAGCAAACTGTCAGTGAAAACTAACACAGAGACCTTAAATTTTCACAAAGGGAATTTCACCAAAATGAGAAAAATAGTAAAGAACAAACTAAAAGGAACAGTTAAAAAATCAAATCCCTCAGAATGCTTGGAAACTGTTTAAAAATACTTTAAAACAAGCCGAACTAAAATGCATTCCTAAAATAAGAAAAGAGGCCGGGAAAGTCCAAGGGACATCGGTATGGCTTACAAATGAAGTAAAAGATGTGATTGGAAAGAAGAAAAACTCATTTAAGAAATGGAAGGCTCATCCTACTGAGGAGAACAGAAAGGAACACAAGCTCTGGCAAACTAAATGCAAAGCAACCGTCAGGAAAGCCAAGAGAGATTTTGAGGCACATATAGCTAAGAATATTTAAAAAATAGCAAAAACTTCTTTAAGTACATCAGAAGTAGAAACCCAACTAGAAAAGCAGTTGGGCCACTTGACGGAAATGGTAAGAAAGGGACAATAAGTGAAGACAAGGAGATTGCTGAGCGGCTAAACGACTTCTTTGCCTCCGTTTTCACACAGGAGGACAGACAACATATGCCTGCAGCTGAGTCAGTTTTTTTCAGGGAGGGAATTAAATGAATTAAACCAGATAGAGATAAACAAGGAAGATGTTCTCACATGCCTTACTAAACTAAATGTCAACAAATCACCAGGGCCAGATGGCATCCACCCCAGAGTTCTTAAGGAACTCAAGTGTGAAATTGCTGAAATTCTAGCCAAAATATATAACCTTTCTCTAAGATCAGGCACTGTACCCGAGGACTGGAGGGAGGCAAATGTAACTCCGATCTTCAAGAAAGGATCAGGGTGATCCAGGAAATTATAGGCCAGTTAGTCTAACCTCAGTTCCAGGCAAAGTGATGGAAACCATTATTAAAGAAAAAATTACTAAGCACATAGAAGAACAGGCATTGCTGAAGGAAAATCAACATGGTTTCTGCAAAGGCAAATCATGTCTTACTAACTTGATAGAATTCTTTGAGGGTGTAAATAAACACATAGATAAAGGGGACCCAGTCGATATTGTTTACCTTGACTTTCAAAAGGCTTTTGACAAAGTCCCTCACCAAAGGCTCCTAAATAAGCTCTTCAGCCATGGAATCAGAAGACAGGTCTTGTCCTGGATTGGAACCTGGCTAAACTGTAGGAAACAAAGGGTGGTAATAAATGGACACTTCTCTGGGTGGAAAGAGGTGGGAAGTGGCGTACCCCAAGGTTCAGTTTTGGGTCCGTTACTTTTTAATTTATTCATTAATGATCTGGATGTAGGAGTGAATTCTGAGGTAGCAAAGTTTGCAGACGACACTAAATTGTTCAGGGTAGTTAAAAATGAAACTGATTGTAAAGAGCTCCAGAAAGATCTCTCGAAATTGAGTGAATGGGCAACAAAGTGGCAAATGCATTTTAACCTAAACAAGTGTAAAGTCATGCACATCGGGGCAAAGAACCCCAAATACACCTACCAATTGATGGGGTCAAAGCTTTCCGAGACAAACCAGGAAAGGGATCTTGGGGTTTTGGTGGACAGCTCAATGAAGATGTCAACCCAGTGCGCAGCAGCAGTAAAAAAAGCAAATTCTATGCTTGGCATGATCAGGAAGGGCATCGAAAATAGGTCGGCAAATGTTGTATTGCCTCTCTACAAATCTATGGTGATGCCACATCTGGAGTACTGTGTACAATTCTGGTCACCGCACCTCAAGAAGGATATAACGGAACTGGAAAAGGTACAAAGAAGGGCAACAAAAATGATCCAAGGGATGGATCAGGTTGAAATCAGGTTGCAACGCCTTGGTCTTTTCAGCCTTGAAAGACGGCGTCTAAGAGGTGACTTGATCGAAGTGTATAAAATCATGCATGGGATAGAAAAAAAGGTGAATAAAGAAAAATATTTTCTCTGTCACAAACACTAGGACTAGGGGCACTCCCTAAAGCTCAAGGTAGGAAAGTTAGGACTAATAAAGGGAAATATTTCTTCACCCAGAGGGTCATTGGGTTATGGAACTCACTTCCAGAGGAGGTTGTGACAGCTGTCAGCCTGGACAGCTTCAAGGCAGGATTAGACAGATTCATGGACACCAAGGGAATCAGTAGCTGCTGAAATGGACATCCAAGTGCCACCTCTGTGTTGATGGAGGCAGGCAGGATTTTCCCCGGGTACTGGTTGTGGGGGGTCGGGAGCAGGTGAGGGTTTTGCCCTCCTTTCTGCTAGAGATCCCTGTGTACAACTAGTGGGCCACTGTGTGACATAGAATGCTGGACTAGATGGGCTGAGGCCCGATTCAGCATGGCTCTTCTTATGTTCTTATGTTCTTATATCAGGATGACTCCGAGCCGACCTAGTCTGAATATTATCAACATTGGCTGTCCAGTGGACAAGTGGACGGAATAAATCCTTTGAACCATAGGGAGAAATGTCTGGATTTTTCGTTATATTGCATGTTTATTATGTATTCCCCATATGTTTTCCCCTTCCATGTGTTCCCATATAAAAATACTAGCTGACGCAGCCACGCGTTGCTGTGGCATACTCTTCCTTCCCTCCATCCTTCCTTCCTTGTCTCTTCCCACTGGCCCAAGTTTGCCCAGTTGTTGGAGTTGAAGTTCAAAAACCCCTGAAAGGCCCAAGTTAGCCCAGGCCTTTGGAAGGGGCCTGAGGCTGAATGAAAGATAAAGCAGGGTGGAGGAGGCTCCTTTCCTGAAGCGGCTGCCCAGGGAGCACCGGCAGCACCAAACCGTCAAGAGGGGGCTGAGGGAGAACGGCAGCGGCTTCTTAGCAGGCTAGGGATGGAGGAGGAGGAGAGGATGCCGCTGGGCACCTGCTTCTGCCGCTGCCGCCGTCGCCACCTTCCCCGCTTGTGATGTGGCTCCGGGCAAGGAGGTAGGAGCTGCCGCCACCGCCTCCACTTGGCAGCCGGCGATGGGAGGGGGCAGGGAGCGGGCTCGCAGTTGCCGAGAGGACAGGCCTCTCGCGCCGCCGCCCCCACCGCCATTGCCCTCTGTGCCAATGGGAGGGGGGAGGGGGAGTGCGCTGGCCGGAGGACTCCCTCAGCTTGGTGAGCATGCGCAGTGGGGGGTTGCGGATAGCACTGGGTTTTTTCCTGGTGCAGGGGTTTATGGTGGTTGTAGATTTTTTTGGTTTTCCGCTGCCATTGCCCTCTGCGCCAATGGGAGGGGGGAGGGGAGCATGCGCTCAACGGTTGCCGGCCTCTCACTTGGCCCGGACGGGCCTCTCCCACCACTGCCCTCGCCGCCATTGCCCTCTGCGCCAATGGGAGGGGAGAGGGGGAGCATGCGCCCAATGGTCGCCAGCCGGAGGACTCCCTCATGGAGCTTGGTGAGCATGCGCAGTGGGAGGTTTTGGATTGCGCCATTTTGTTTCCTGGCATTCATGTCCAGGTAACTGAGACAAAGGACGGGCAGCCTTGTGAATGGATCCTGTCTTCCTCTGTATAGTCGGGGGGTCTATGGGACCGGTAGAGGTGGACTATCCTTCATGTGTAGATGAAGTCCGGGAAGACAGCTGAATGGACTCCCAGAGCATGAGATGTGGTTGAAGCCAGTAGGTCATGAGTTTGAGACCTGCCCGGGTCGATGTGGGTGCTCGACCTTTAAGTGGAGCCTGCTGTCGACCTTTGCAGCCCGAAAGACAGTTGCATCTGTCAAGTAGGAGATAAAGGTACCACATTAAGTGGGGAGGCAAATTTTGACTCAATTATGAGGCCATTAAAGAACTCCAGGAATGCTGAAAATGTGGAAGGAACAACAAGGGAAGCTGGGAACGCTGAGAGATGAGGAGTGCGTCAGCCCCCCTGGTGGCCAGAGTTTGCCTCTGTTCGTCTATATGTGTGTATGTGGAAACGGCAGGGATTGTCTGCTAAGTATGTGTACCTGTAATCCGCTCTGAGTCCCCTTTGGGGTGAGAAGAGCGGAATATAAAAAATGTGTATTATTATTTATTATTACTAATCTTGTTATGTACTGTATATTATTATTATTATTATTATTATTATTATTATTACAGCCCATCTCTCCTTGCAGCTTGAAACAGGTTAGAACAGGGCAACAGTATTAAGATACATATAACAACACTAGGCTTTACCCGGCCACGCGTTGCTGTGGCGGTGGGAGACACTTGCCCATGGACACCTCCAAGGCCATTCGTAAGCCAATGAGCTGGCGCTCCCCATAGACACCCCCAAGGCCATTTGGCCTGCTTGCCTGCACAGCTCACTTCTATTTGTAAGCCAATGAGCCGGCACTGCCCATAGACACCTCCACGGCCATTCGGCCTGCTTGGCTGCACAGCTCATCTGTATTTGTAAGCCAAAGAGCCAGACACCTCCAAGGCCATTCGTAAGCTGAAGAACACCTCCAAGGCCATTCGGCCTGCTTGCCTGAAGCTCACCTCTTTGTAAGCCATAGAGCGCTGCCCAGAGACACCTTAGCATCATAATAATAGGCCATTCAAGGGCCATCTAGTCCAGCCCTTCTGGCAAATGGGAGACACAGCTCACCTCTAATAATAATGTAGTAGTGGAATCCATAGGAAGAGACCTCCAAGGGCCATCTAGCCAGCCCTAGCAAATGGGGAGACACACTTAGCATCCATAATAAATAATAGTAGTACTGGAATCCTAAGGTAGGAGGAGACCTCCAAGGGGCATCTAGTCCAGCCCCTTCTGGCAAATGGGAGACACTCCAGGAGGCCTTTCCTTCCTTCGTTCTGTTGGTGGGCGGGGCCTGCTGCTTCCCCAGGGCAGCCATTGGCTTTTTGGAGCCAATTTCTCTCTCTCCTTCATTTGGGAGATTGTGCGCGATCCGGTGGGAGGGGTGAGAAGAGGAGGTTTGGCGCGAGGCTAGCCCCTTCTTGGGGCTGGCATTGGCGTGTGCCGCTTATTGGAGCCTGAGGAGGGCTGGGTGGGTGGTAGGAGCTGCACTGCATGTGCGTGGCTCCTGATTGGAGGTTGGAGGAGGTGAAGTGCCTCATGGATGGTATTGTTGTTTTTGTTTGGAAGGGGGGAGAATAGGAGCTGCTTCGCGTGCCTGGGCCATCAGCAGGGGTTTTTTTTCTGGTGCAGGGGTTTCTGGGACTTGTAGTCCCAAAGGTTTTTTTGGGGTTTTTGGCTGTTGTCTAGAATTTTTGGGGTTTTTTTAGTGTCAAACATACCTCGTTGGGTTGTGAGTGTATGTGGTCTGGTTTTGTGTGTCTGCGTTGTGTGGTTTTGCTGCCTATAAGCTTATAACCATGGATGTTACATTTTTATATATATAGATATATGGAATATATATATTTGATGTGATAAGATGCACACAAGATAGGTAATAGGAAACAACTAAGGAGCGTATCCCTTAATTCTTGCCTCTCCGCCTTGCAGTGAACAGCGTGGATTCAGTGTCTTGGAGGGTGGATTATACTTTCAGCTCCAGCGAAGTCCATCAAGTCAATGAACCAGTCGTTCACCTCAAATTAAATGTGAAAAACGTCGACAGAGGCAACCTGGAACCAGTGGCCATGACGCTGTTGGCAGAAAGGTTCCGGGTCTTGCTTGCAGGTAAGAAGCCCTAAAGAAGGTTGTGAACTGTATGGCCAGCATGGCACAATGGTTTGGGCATTATGACTCTGGAAACTGGAGCCCCAATCCCCAATAATAAAGACCTATTGGTAATAATAAAGACCTATTGGGTGACTTTGCGGAGGTCACACTTTCTCAGCCTCAGAGCCAGCACCATCCCTACACATTCATTACGATTAGGAGTATAAGACTCCCACAAAAGGGGGAGGGGCAGAAATAAAACACCTCCTTTCAGAACTATTTAATTAAAATAGAATAATAATATAATAACTTTATTCGTAACCCGCCCTATCTCCCCAATGGGGACTCAGGGTGGCTAACAACATATGACGGCAATATACAAGGCCGTATAATACAAACATCAAAACAGAAAAACAAAATATGGATTAAAACACATTAAACCCTTACAGAAACAACTCTAATTAAGCATACTAAGAAAAACATTTGCAATGCTAGAAATGGTTGCAAGCCTTGTTATTTAGATATTTTATAACTACAGCCAACCTTAAAAACTGTAGCATAGACACTGAGAACTGGGAAGCCCTGGCACTTGAGTGCTCTAACTGGAAGTCAGCTGTGACCAGCAGTGCTGCGGAATTCAAAGAGACACGGATGGAGGCCGAAAGGGAGAAACATTCCAAGAGGAAGGCACATCAAGACAACCCTGACTGGGACTGCCTTCCACCTGGAAACCAATGTCCTCTCTGCAGGAGAACATGCGGGTCAAGAATAGGGCTCCACAGCCACCTATGGACCCACCGCCAAGTACACTTGGAGGACCATCATCCTCGGGGTACGAGGGATCACCTAAGTAATACACACACACAAACAAACACAAATACATAATGTTTGCGTAGTGTTTTTAAAAAGAAGAAAATACAACATTGTGACATAGTGAATTCCCACCTGCAGAATATAAAATACACTAACTAATGGAATTGAGTGATTAGATTTATATGGCAATAGTTAAAATTAGATAAAATACATGTAAAGATCTGGAACTGTGTATTTTGTATAGAACTACATTAGAATTTTTCTCCAATGTTTATGTATTTTGACTGCTGTGACCCACCTTGAGCCATGAGGAGAGGAGGGTAAGAAATAAATTATTATTATTATTATTGTTACATTGCCCATACAGTTGTGCTGTAAGGCTTAGAGGTTTGTAGAGAGACCATATTAATCAAGTCCCACCCACCCCTAAAAGAAATTAAATCCACTCATGTTGAGGGCGAAGTAATCTCATCCCATTTTTCTTATGCAAGCACTTATTCTATTTTTTTTTAATTTATCTTTTTCTTTCTTTCCAGAGTTAAAGCAAGCCCAAACCATCATGAAGACCCTGGACTGAAAAACAATCAGGATGGTTTCTGTGTTCACATGTGATATTGTCAGCAACTACAACTCCCAAATGTCAAGGTCTGGTTTTGACAAAAGATTCCTGTCAGCAGTAATTGGGTGAGGGATAGATTGCTGCTCAGTGCACTGGCTGCGCTTTGGCAAGTGGTGTGTGGGTGAGGAGGCTGCGATCCGTTAGTTAACGGTCGCGAGATTTTGTTATGATCTACACCTGGCGCGATGTTATGTTGTGCTTTTTAAACCGCGGCTTTTCTCAGATGCGTTGTTTGACCGTATGGAGTATAGTGGCTGCGTCCACACGTGAAATAAGATGATATTTTGGTATGTATTTGGTGACTCTAGCCTTGTTTGGAATGCTTCTCCTTTATGGGATATTCGCCAACAGTACTTTTGAATGTATATATATGATTGGATAAGACGAACATGATTATAAATGTACTATATATTTTTTGTTATTAGATATCGGACCAGTGGATACCCCATTGTGGGTTTAATTTATCAATCAGGTCCTGATGAAGTCGAGTATTGGCGCAACGGCATGGCCTTTGTAGACCGTCGACCTGTTGCATCTGCATTATAACCCGGATTATACAAATTTAATTGAATGTTCCTTAAAAGAAGTTACGAAGTATATTTCGTTTGGATGTTATAATTGCGATGCCTACAACTGAGAAACCACTACTTATCCACTTATTTGTTGAATATTGATAAGAAGAGTGAATAAATACAAGTTATTATGCAAAGAACGGTGATATCCCGCTTTATTCGCTTGTGTGTTCACAGAGAACACCCACCCTTTCTTCATTTAAAAAAAGGCTTGACATGTTTATTTTCACAATAGCGTAGTGGTTACAGTATGTTCAGAGCTTATTTGGTTTCACATCCGAAGAGGAAAATCTTATGGTTACTTAAACTACTACAGGGTCACCAGACTTTAACAACTCTCTTGGTTGCTCTCCACAAGTCTTCACCACAAGGAACACCTCTCTAAAGGCTACAGACAAACTCTGCCTTCTCCAAAGGCTATCTACTAGCTGCTTCTCCCACAGCTACTTGCCAACTCTCTGGCTAACAGCTACTGGCCAACTGACATTCTCCAATGGCTCTGGCTAACTGTCAGAATTTTAAAATGTGCACCTGCACAAGCCAGTTTTAGGCTCACTCGAACATGCCCAGAGCTGTGCACTTCAATAATCCTGTAGACTGTTCAGTCTTTAACCATACAAATAAACGCCAGTAAACACAAATAAACACAAAACCCACAAATCTCATAACACATACTGTACATTGATCACACTACAGTCGGAAACCACAACTCCCAAATGTCAAGGTCTGCTTTTGACCAAAGATTTCTGTCAGCAGTAATTGGGTGAGGGATAGATTGCTACTCAGTGCAGTGGCTGCGCTGTGGCAAGTGGTGTGTAGGTGAGGAGGCTGCGATCCGTTAGTTAACGGTCACACTGGTATGTCCTGACAGTTGGCGTACTTGTCCCTTGATTGGTGGATTGTTGAGTGCGCGCGGGGTTTTGAGTTGTCTAGTGCGCGAGGGGGGGACCTTTGGCCCGAAGGTGTGCGAGCGAGGGAGAAGCATTGGCGCGGAGGTGTGCGCGCGAGGGAGAAGTGTTGGCGCGGAGGTGTGTGCGTGCGGGAGGATGAGCTTTGAAGAAGCTTTGGTGCGTGCCTTGGGAGGACGTTTTGTGCCAGGCGAGCCTTGTCTTGGAGGTGTGTGCGCGAGGGAGGGAGAACCTGTGTCGCGGAGGTGTGTGCGCGAGGGAGGACGTTTGGCGTCCTAATTCTGTAAGATTACTGTTAACTCTAGCAGCATGTTTAAATTTAAAGGTGTATCATTTTGACATAAGTACAGCATATCTGAATGCCAATCTGAAAGAAAAAATATATATTGTACCTCCACCAGGTTTGAAATATAGAGACACCAACATATATTTTAAGTTAAATCGGGCATTATATGGACTCCGGCAGTCCGGGCTTGCCTGGAACGAATGTTTAAATGATGCATTAACCAAAATGGGTTTTGAAAGAAGCCGAGCAGATCCATGTGTGTATATAAGAAATGTACAGCATGATTATCAAGTATTGTGTGTATATGTTGATGATTTATCATTTTTGGCTGAGAGTCAAGCAGAAGTTGACAAGCTTGCAGAAGAATTAAGCAAACATTTTGTGTTAAGAAACCTTGGTCCAATACAATATTTTCTTGGTGTACAGATTATGAGGACTGAACAAGGTTTTGTATTAAGTCAAAAAGGAAAGATAAAGCAAAATTTGGAAAGGCTAAATATGGAAGAATGTAAAGGGGTTCAATCACCCATGATATTAGGTTTTCAAAATGAAGTGGAAAATGCTGATAAATTTGAAGAGCAGGCATTGTACAAAAGCATAATTGGTCAGTTATTGCACATATGTAATTACACTAGAGCAGACATTGCATTTGCTGTGAATTTTCTAAGCAGGTATGCAGCTAACCCATCCATTGCTGCATGGAATGGACTAAAGAGAGTTGTGAGATATTTGAAGCAAACACAAGATTTTTGTTTGAAATTTAGTCCAGATGACTCACTATCTTTGCAGGTATATGCAGACAGTGATTTTGGCAATTGCACAGACAGAAAATCAACAACAGGGATTGTAGTTAAATTTTCTAATGCACTAATTGACTGGAAGTCAAAGAAACAGGGTTATGTAGCTTTAAGTTCCAGTGAGGCTGAGTTTGGTGCACTCAGTTTAGCATATACAGAAGTTTGTGTAATTAAACAACTATTAGAGGACTTACAGATACCTGTTGAAAATCCTACGGTGATATATGAGGATAATCAAACATGCATTGCAATGGCAACACAGGCCAGAGTGAAACAAAGGAGCAAGCATGTGGATATCAAGTACAGTTGTGTAAGTGATGCAGTAAAAATGGTGAAATTGATTTGGTATATTGTAATACGGATCTAAATTTGGCTGATGTATTGACAAAGCCACTGAGTGTACAGAAACATCAGGATGTTTTGAATGATCTGGGAATTTTTTTAATGTGCTATGTAATTGTAAATGTATTAGATGCTATGTATTATGTGTTTTCCTCTACACACAAGGAGGAGTATTACAGTATATGGATATTAGCTAAGTAATCGCAAGGATCGTCTCTTGTTTGAATGTGTGTTGAGGAAGAACACCTGGATAATGAAGCAATTAAGCTTGAGCCACTCCCTGCATGGAGTATATCATGAGGAGTGTTTCTTCCTTGACTGTGTGTGAAGAAGAAGATCATGAAGACTATCATGGATCTACCACTGGACTTGTTATGGACCATTTAACAAAGGACTTCTTGCACCTTCGAAGATGCAGATAATGCATGGTTATAATGCATTGGACTTTGTGTAAGTTATCTGCAATGGACTATGTTTATTTTTCAAGGCTGGTTTTGTTAAAGCTGCTTACTTAAGAGTAAAGTTTTGTTTTTCATTTACTCTGACTCTGAGTGAATTGGCAGAGGACTGAAACTGGGTAGACTGCTAAGCTTCCGCACAGTCTGACAAACAGCAACAGTTTCTGTGTTCATATGTGATATTCTCAGCAACTACAACTCCCAAATGTCAAGGTCATGTTTTGACCAAAGATACCTCTTAGTAGTAGTTGGGTGAGGGATAGATTGCTGTTGAATTAAGTGTCTTCTGTGTTCATATGTGATATTGTCAGTGTAAAGACAACGCAGCCTTCGTGCATGCATCTGCTTCAGTGGTTGTTTGAATTTCTGCACCTTCAAACTCTCCGCTGCCACCAATAAATTGTGAGGAGGCTTGTGTTTTCCAAAGAAGTTATGGAGAGACTTGGTTTAAAAAAAAGGCTTGAAATGTTTATTTTCACAATAGCGTAGTGGTTACAGTATGTTCAGAGCTTATTTGGTTTCACATCCAAAGAGGAAAATCTTATGGTTACTTAAACTACTACAGGGTCATGTGGCACCAGACTTTAACAACTCTCTTGGCTGCTCTCCACAAGTCTTCACCACAAGGAACACCTCTCTAAAGGCTACAGACAAACTCTGCCTTCTCCAAAGGCTATCTACTAGCTGCTTCTCCCACAGCTACTTGCCAACTCTCTGGCTAACAGCTACTGGCCAACTGACATTCTCCAACGGCTCTGGCTGTCAGAATTTTAAAATGTGCACCTGCACAAGCCAGTTTTAGGCTCACTCGAACATGCCCAGAGCTGTGCACTTCAATAATCCTGTAGACTGTTCAGGCTTTAGCCATACAAATAAACGCCAATAAACACAAATAAACACAAAACCCACAAATCTCATAACACATACATTGACCGCACTACAGTCGGAAACCACAACTCCCAAATGTCAAGGTCTGGTTTTGACCAAAGATTCCTGTCAGCAGTAATTGGGAGAGGGATAGATTGTTGGTGAATTAAATGTCTTCTGTGTTCATATTGTCAAGGTGTGGTGAATTAAATGTCAGCAACTTCCCAAATGTCAAGGTCTGGTTTTGACCAAAGATTCCTGTGTGAATTAAATGTCTTCTGTGTTCATATGTGATATTCTCAGCAACTACAACTCCCAAATGTCAAGGTCTGGTTTTGACCAAAGATTCCTGTCAGCAGTAATTGGGAGAGGGATAGATTGTTGGTGAATTAAATGTCTTCTGTGTTCATATGTGATATTCTCAGCAACTACAACTCCCAAATGTCAAGGTCTGGTTTTGACCAAAGATTCCTGTCAAAATGTCAATTAAATGTCTTCTGTGTTCATATGTCTCCCAAATGTCAAGGTCTGGTTTTGACCAAAGATTCCTGTCAGCAGTATGGGAGAGGATAGATTGAAGTCTTCTGTGTTGACAGTATGCTTTGGTCAAGGTCTGGTTTTGCAGGAGGATGAGGTTTGAAGAAGCTTTGGTGCGCGCCTTGGGAGGACGTTTTGTGCCAGGAGAGCCTCGTCTTGGAGGTGTGTGCACGAGGGAGGGAGAAACTTTGGCAAGCTGGTGTGTGCATGAGGGAGAAGCTTTGTCACGGGGGTGTGTGCGCGCAGGAGGATGAGGTTTGAAGAAGCTTTGGTGCGCGCCTTGGGAGGACGTTTTGTGCCAGGCTAGCCTTGTCTTGGAGGTGTGTGTGCGAGGGAGGGAGAAGCTTTGGCGGGGAGGTGTGTGCGCGAGGGAAAAGCTGTGTCATGGAGGTGTGTGCGCGAGGGAGGACGTTTGGCGCGAGGCTAGCCCTGTCTTGGGGCTTGCAGTAGCGCGCCGCTTATTGGATCTGTTAGGATGTAGCATTTTTATATACATAAGATTAAAAGGGCTGAAGTGGAAGCCACCACTCCAACTGGGCAGAGCTCCACCGACTGTATATATTTCACCTCCAAGTCCCACCCCTTTGAGTGCTAGGCCACGCCCCCAAGTGGGCGGGGAAAGAGTGAAAACAAAACAAACCCTTCTGGCTCCTCCCACTCTTGAGACTGTTTCAGGGGCTGGGGTGGAAGTCACGCCCCCAAAGTAGGCGGAGGAAAAGGGGCCTAGCTGTTGAGCCATGGCAGTTAAAGTGGGGTCAAACTGCAACAATTCCACAGTGTAGACCAGTGTTTTTCAACCTTTTTTGAGCCGCGGCACATTTTTTACATTTACCAAATCTTGGGGCACACCACCAACCAAAATGACACAAAATGACACTCTAACATAGTAATACATATAGTTAATATGTTTTTAAATGTATTTATACACTCAGTGTGAAACCTGGGCCTGTTTTGATGAACACAACATAGATATCCTGGCAGGAGTGGCAGAAAGATACACACAAAGGTCTTGCTCAACAACTGGGAGTTATAGTTCACCAGCAATCAAAGAGCACTCTGAACTCCACCAATGCTGAAATGGAATCAAACTTCCCACACAAACTCCCATAACCAAGAGAAAATACAATAAGAGTTTGGTGGTCATTGACCTTGAGTTTTGGAGTTTTAGTTCACCTATATCCAGAGAGCACTGTGGAGGGGAGGGAGGAAGACATGGGGTGAGTCTGCGCAGTAGCGCCCGCATGGGTCACGTCTTCCTCCCTCCCCCCTCCTGCAGAAGCGGCAACATGAGCGAAGCGAGGCAAAGCAAGCAGAGCAAGGCTGGGAAGAAGGGAGCCCGAGTGGAGAAGAAAAGGTGTTCGGCAGGAGGGGGAAGAAAGGGTATTGGAGGTTCCAATTTCCCACAGCACACCTGATGATCGCTAACGGCACACTGGTTGGGAAACACTGGTGTAGACACATCCATAGTGTTGTAATCCTGTAGTGTGGCTGATGGGACTCACAGTCTCTGTAGCATTTGGAAGACCAAGCAATTCCCATCCCTGGCCGAATAAATTAACGCCTGAAAGGGCAATGCTGAAATATACGCTGCCAATTAATATGCTAATTTTGGTAAATGGGTATTTCGATATGCAATAGAACTCCACTTTGTGGTCTTCTGGCCTAAAAAGAAATAGTTGAAAATAAAATTTAATATTAGATTATATATTGCATCTCCAAAGCATAAGCGAAAAAAATAAGATTTCTCATCCTTAAAATGAAAAAGCGATGAAACTATGCAGTGTTATAATCTTCATCTTGCCCAGGTTTGCATGATGACGTTTGGGTGAATATATATAACAAAGTAAAGACAGCAGCCATTGCTCTGAAATGTCAAAGATATTATGTGCCTGAGGTTTATTACAGCACATTGTAATCAATATCGCAAAGCCAGGGTGAAATAATATATGGAGGGAGAAAGGCAGACTAAGCAGCTTCCTCTAAATTGTTTTCGGCCTCCACTGCATTTCCTCATTCACACCATGGACGTGCCATTTATTTCTCCTTTAAAGAATGCAGCCAGGGTTTGTAATTACTCGAAGTAATGAGACTGGGGATTGGTTGTATATAAATAAGGATATATATCTGAGATAGTGTGATGTAGTGGTTGGAATGGAGACGAATTGCTGCTCAGCCGTGGACATTCACTGCGTGACCTCGGGCCAGTCACACTCTCTCAAAGGAAAGCAATGGCAACCCACTTTTGAGTAAATTCTACAAGAAAAACCCACATTAGATTTGCCTTGTGGTTGCCGTAAGTTGGAAATGGCTTGAAGACACATAACTATAGTTGTATGGTGTATAATGCAATATAATAGTAACTAGCTCCCTGAGTGGGACTGGACTGACTATCCACCTCTCAGCTCCTTGAGCCAGTCTCAACTGCTCTTCCAACTGACAAAATTCAAATTCTTGCCTTGCTGCCAAGGTAGTTAACTCCTCCCCTATCACCATGGCAACGGAACTGAGCTGAGTCTGCCTTCCTCCAGCTATGTTATCCTGAACCTTAAAATCACTTTAAACATTTAAACACCTATACAAAATTATATTCAATCTGTAACAAAATATAAAGGCCTCATCACAGTCTGAAACAAAATTACAGCTAAAAAAAGAGATAGCTGTTCTTTGTTCCATTAAAATCCCATTTCTCTCCAGAGAATTCAATGATCTTTTCAACAGATTACGTGCAAGGCACTCAACATTACCAATTAGCGAAAAAGTACACAAAGAAGGATCCTGCTGATAATACTTTTCCGGGGAGAAGGAAGACCTAATAGTCACTGGCGCAATTACATTTTGAAAAGAAAGAATATGAAAGGGTTTCATGGATGACAATCAGAGCTGAGAGACAAGGCGTACTTACTGGGGAGAATATTTAATTGAACTAAATGAGACACGAAATATCGCATTTAAAATTTGAGAATAATTTAAACAGGAAAATTGGAAGATAGTGGTCAAAGCCGGCTTGAGTCCCTCTACAGAGGTAGAAAAGATCGGGCTATAAAAGTTTTTTTTAAAAAAAATAAATTTGGGGCCTCGAGGCAAAGTACCAGCATGCACCCAGCTTTCTTAAATGTGTTGTTAAAAGCTTTCATGGCAGGAATCACTAGGTTGCTGTGAGTTTTCTGGGCTGTCTGGCCATGTTCCAGAAGCATTCTCTCCTGACGTTTCACCCACATCTATGGCAGGCACCCTCAGATTCTGATTTCACCCACATCAATGGCAGGCATCCTGATTCTTGCCTGGGGGAATCCTTTGTTGGAAGGCATTAGCCAGCCCTGATTACTTCTTTTCTGTAATTTCCCTGTTTCTTTAAAGTGTTCCTCTCTTCTATCCTGATTTTAGAGTTTTTTTAAAAATACTGGTAGCCAGATTTTATTTGTTTTCATGGTTTCCTTTCTGTTGAAATTGCTCACGTGCTTGTGGATTTCAGTGGATTCTCTGTGTAGTCTGACATGCTAGTTATGAGGATGGTCCAGCATTTCTGTGTTCTCAAATAACATGCTGTGTCCAGGTTGGTTCATCAGGTGCTCTGCTATGGCTGACTTCTCAGGTTGAATTCGTCTGCAGTGCCTTTCATGTTCCTGTAGTCGTATCTGGACAATGATGCTGCATTTGGTGGTCCCTATGTACACTTGTGCACTATTGCATGGTACAGTATATGGTAGACTCCTGCAGAGGTGAGAGTATCCCTCTTTTCCTTTGCCGAACTTAGCATTTGTTGGATTTTCTTAGTGGTTCTGTAGATAGTTCCCCTGAAAATAGGGGATTGTGTAGATTGTTGTCGACCTTTGCAACCCGAAAGACAGTTGCATCTGTCGAGTAAGAAATTTAGGTACCACTTTGTGAGGCTAAATTTAACTGATTACTGGAATGTTAAATTGCCTCTGTGTCTGTCTATATATGTTGTATGTTAATGGGATTGAATGTTTGCCTGTATATGTGCATTGTGATCCGCCCTGAGTCCCCTGCGGGGTGAGAAGGGAGGAATATAAATGATGTAAGCAAATAAATAAATGCTTTGGATTGTGAGCCACTTTGAGTCTCTGTACAGAGAGCTAAAGCGGGATATTAATCATTAATCAATATAAATAAAACTATATAGAGTTTTAGCTGTAAAGTTTCAGAATATCGTGCTAACTTGACATAAAACTGTATCATTTTAATTGAATCGGTTCAATCTTAGAGCTAGGAAGCTGTCTTGTAAATTCTGTGTGACGACGCAGCTTCCAGCTGGCGTCACTTTGCGAGTATTTGTTACTTCAAAACTGCTGCCACCAATTTGTGAGGATCTATATATCTAGCTGCCACTAAATGTAACGATGTATAGCCGACCGGTTGACCACTATGCAGGGTGGACGTCAATCATGTAGGTAATTTACTGACAACTAGTTCTAATACTGCCACCAACTAATGCTGAGGTAACTATTCGACCACTGTTTGTAGAGGGAGATGATGGTTTTGAAGCAGAACTGGGAGTTCTAGAACTCCAAGTACCAAGTTAATCTTACCAACGCTGCCCGAACGTGCGGATACTTAGAGGAGGGAAACTCGTGACAACTGTGAAGTAGGGTGAAAGACAAAAAGGTTTATTTTCAATCACCAGCTGGAGGGTATTTGCCTACAGAACGCAGCTGTAGATAGGGCAAAAGACCCCGTCACATTTCATACAAAGACTTTTTATACTCCTAATGGAGTCCATCCAGTTAAACCCTCCCCCCTCTTCATGGTTAAAACAAGGAATGAAGGAAGGACAGAGGGGTGGAAGGAAAAGCAGGGAGGCTGGAAGGAATGCCGAACATATAGAAACACATGGCCATTTTAAAAACTATACAGAATTTAGACAAGATCATAATAACAGGAATGACAGGGAGGAAATATAAATACATACAGCAGGACACAGAGAAAGAGGGAGAATGCAGGATGGATAGAAAGAAATACATACACGTTTTTTTTTTTTAAAAAAAAATACCATGCAGCATTAAAAAGGAAAGTTGGAGAAAACACATACGCATTTTAAAAATAAAACTATGCAGAATTTAGGCACGGTCAGCTATAGCTAACAGAGGAGCTCACCATAACAACAGGAATGAAAGAAGTAATGAAGGATGGAAGGAAAAGCAGGGAGACTGGAAGGAAAGAAGACATATAGAAACACATAAGGAATGACAGGGTAGAAAGATAGGAGCGGATGAAAAGAAATGCAGCATGCAGGATTACAAATTAGGAGAAAAAAGGGGGGCCTGGAAAGAATGTAGGAAGGAAAAGAACTAAGAAAGAGGGGAGTGGTAGAAGGGCACATAGAAGGACACAGAGAAATGGGGACAGGGAAGAGAGAAGAAAGGATAGGGGTAACAGAGAAAGAAGGCAGGGAGAAGGAAGGCAGAAGGAATGCAGGGAAATGGGGTCTGGGGTCTGGGACAGGGAAGAGAGAGAGAGAAGAAAGGATAGGGGTAACAGAGAAAGAAGGCAGGGAGAAGGAAAAGCAGGGAGACTGGAAGGAAGGCAGAAGGAATGCAGGGAAATGGGGTCTGGGACAGGGAAGAGAGAGAGAAGAAAGGATAGGGGTAACAGAGAAAGAAGGCAGGGAGAAGGAAGGCAGAAGGAATGCAGGGAAATGGGGTAACAGAGAAAGAAGGCAGGGAGAAGGAAAAGCAGGGAGACTGGAAGGAAGGCAGAAGGAATGCAGGGAAATGGGGTCTGGGACAGGGAAGAGAGAGAGAAGAAAGGATAGGGGTAACAGAGAAAGAAGGCAGGGAGAAGGAAAAGCAGGGAGACTGGAAGGAAGGCAGAAGGAATGCAGGGAAATGGGGTAACAGAGAAAGAAGGCAGGGAGAAGGAAAAGCAGGGAGACTGGAAGGAAGGCAGAAGGAATGCAGGGAAATGGGGTCTGGGACAGGGAAGAGAGAGAAGGGGGGGGGGGGGAAGTAACTCACCCTTAGAGAGCCGCAGTAGAGCCAGATGAAGAAGAAGGACGCTGTAGAGTTCTTGTCGCCGGTAGACGATGGGGTCTGGTAAAATGGGTCAATTTTTATAATAATTTTGAGAGGAAGTAACTAGGAAATTCATGACATGTACAACCAGATGGTACCCCATAACTAGGAAACAGGTTGACAAGATGTCATGTTTTTCCCCCAGATGCTTTGCAGCAAAGGATGTGAGGGCTCACGTCCAGGCCAGATGTTGTTTGTTAAGACCTTTGTGAAAGGATATAAGTTAGGATGCATGACAAAATTACAACAATGTTTCTATACGTAGAGGGCCAGCCAGACATCCTGTGGCTGAGGATACTTGCAAGGATATCATTTTTTCCCATACCAGATGTTGTTTGTTAAGACATTTTGAAAGGAAGTCACAATGTAAAAGTCCATATTTTGTTGTTATGACGCGGACCTGCATGACATGAAAACAATGCGAGCTCAAAACAGGCATCCTGCTTCATGGTTCTTGTGAGGATGGGCAGACATCCGATGTCACTAGAAAGTCATGACATGAAAACAATGGTTCTATTTTTTCCAGCAGATCCAGGATATGCAGGCCTCTGTAAATCCATATGCTAAAACATGCTGACAGGCTGCTTCTTCCAAACTGCTGTGTGAGCAGAAATCCAGGCTGTTTTGTAAGCTCTTATACATTATAACACAATAATAACACAGAGTCAATTTTCAAGTTTCATTTTTTATTATTTAAAAAATACAGGGAAGAACTTTGAATAAAATCACATGTAAATTCTAGAATTTCCAAGTCTGAAGGTTTAAGTAATTTTTTAAAACTCGTGTAGGCTCTATCAGAATGTTGAATTTTTGAAATTAAAAACAGAAGATAATCCACAGCATTGTTTGTAAAAGTTAATTCATTCAGGCTATAGGCTAAAACAAGAATGGTATGAATGACATTTTTAAAACAGAGCTTGGAACAGATGTCTTTAAGGTAATTTGCCATTTTTCTTCTATTATAAATCAGACAATCATGACTTTCCTGTGAAGGATAATGTTCTTTGCAACCCAGGCAAAGCTCCTTCATTTTTTCTTGTAAAAGCTTCTTTAGAATTGAATACAAAGCCACTCTGATCACACCCCTCATACTCCCCTGTCGCTTTCTCGGCATCTTGAAATCCATGCCGAAAATTTGCTGCATTTTCTCAGCTCCAGACAACGTCGGCCATTCCAGGACATTCTAAAAAGAAAAGAAAAAACATTTCTTTACAACATTTAACAGATCTGTTTTCCCCCCTAAATACCCAAAAAGTCAATTTACAAACCTGCATTATTTCTATGGCCGCCAATTTTTGTAAATAAACCGTGGAAGGACTGGGCACAGCCTGACCTTGCATGACTGTACTGTTCACATCCTGGTCTTGCAGGGGTGTGCAATTCTGGAAAATAACAACAGGGTACATTAAATCTGTGGGGGCCCTATCACTGTAATAATACACATGTGTTGTAACCCTTTATTATTATTATTATTTACCTGCACTGTGATGCTCTGCTGTCCTTCTTCTGGTGGAATATTTTCTTTATTATGGAGCTCCATATCCTCATATTCACCACATGTATCCACCGTTTGGCAAATTTCCCTTTCAACACCCGTACGTCTTTGAGGAGTTGCCATATTCCTGCAGCGCTGGCAGTGTCTGCTAGACCTTTGCCCCATACAGCCGTCTCGTATTGGGCCTTGGCGCACACGTGTGTGTCGCTCCTTGTTATTACAAAACCCCATTGACAATATAACAAAAAATTACATGTCCAGACATATTCCTTACAAGTTCCTCTGTCATCCTCTAGGGGGCCTGAATCATCGCCATCTTGGGGGTGGGGTTATGGGGCGGGTGGGGCTTAAAACGGCTGTGATGTCATCTTGTGGGTGTGGTTTAGCCTCGTCTGGTGGGAGGAGCTAAAACCGGATGTCCCGCCTTGGGAGGGGGCGGAGCTTAGACCGGAGGGCGGGACTTCCGGTCTAAGCCCCGCCTTAAGTGGGCGTGGCCACCTGTCACTTTTGAGTTTGACATAACCTACCATTCCCTACTACTCTATGAGACTGGGGATTGGTTGTATATAAATAAGGATATATATCTGAGATAGTGTGATGTAGTGGTTGGAATGGAGACGAATTGCTGCTCAGCCGTGGACATTCACTGGGTGACCTCGGGCCAGTCACACTCTCTCAAAGGAAAGCAATGGCAACCCACTTTTGAGTAAATTCTACAAGAAAATCCCACATTAGATTTGCCTTGTGGTTGCCGTAAGTTGGAAATGGCTTGAAGACACATAACTATAGTTGTATGCTGTATAATGCAATATAATAGTAACTAGCTCCCTGAGTTGGACTGGACTGACTATCCACCTCTCAGCTCCTTGAGCCGGTCTCAACTGCTCTTCCAACTGACAAAATTCAAATTCTTGCCTTGCTGCCAAGGTAGTTAACTCCTCCCCTATCACCATGGCAACGGAACTGAGCTGAGTCTGCCTTCCTCCAGCTATGTTATCCTTAACCTTAAAATCACTTTAAACATTTAAACATATATACACAATTATATTTAATCTGTAACAAAATATAAAGGCCTCATCACAGTCTGAAACAAAATTACAGCTAAAAAGAGAGAGCTGTTCTTTGTTCCATTAAAATCCCATTTCTCTCCAGAGAATTCAATGATCTTTTCAACAGATTACGTGCAAGGCACTCAAAGTTACCAATTAGCGAAAAAGTACACAAAGAAGGATCCTGCTGATAATAGTTTTCCGGGGAGAAGGAAGACCTAACAGTCACTGGCGCAATTACATTTTGAAAAGAAAGAATAGGAAAGGGTTTAATGGATGACAATCAGAGCTGAAAGACAAGGCGTACTTACTGGGGAGAATATTAATTGAACTAAATGAGATACAAAATATCGCATTTTAAATTTGAGAATAATTTAAACAGGATAATTGGAAGATAGTGGTCAAAGTCGGTTTGAGTCCCTCTACAGAGGTAGAGAAGGTCGGGATATAAAAGTTTTTTTTTCAAAAAAAATAAATTTGGGGCCTCGAGGCAAAGTACCAGCATGCACCCAGCTTTCTTAAGTGTGTTGTTAAAAGCTTTCATGGCAGGAATCACTAGGTTGCTGTGGGTTTTCTGGGCTGTCTGGCCATGTTCCAGAAGCATTCTCTCCTGACGTTTCACCCACGTCTATGGCAGGCACCCTCAGATTCTGATTTCACCCACATCTATGGCAGGCATCCTGATTCCTGCCTGGGGGAATCCGTTGTTGGAAGGCATTTGCCAGCCCTGATTGCTCTTGTCTGTAATTTCCCTGTTTTTTAAAGTGTTCCTCTCTTCTATCCTGATTTTAGAGTTTTGTTTAAATACTGGTAGCCAGATTTTATTTGTTTTCATGGTTTCCTTTCTGTTGAAATTGCTCACATGCTTGTGGATTTCAATGGCTTCTCTGTGTGGTCTGACATGCTGGTTGTGAGAATGGTCCAGCATTTCTGTCTTCTCAATGTGTCCAGGTTAGTTCATCAGGTGCTCTGCTATGGCTGACTTCTCAGGTTGAATTCGTCTGCAGTGCCTTTCATGTTCCTGGAGTCGTATCTGGACAATGATGCTGCATTTGGTGGTCCCTATGTACACTTGTCCACTATTGCATGGTACAGTATATGGTAGACTCCTGCAGAGGTGAGAGGATCCCTCTTTTCCTTTGCTGAACTTAGCATTTGTTGGATTTTCTTAGTGGTTCTGTAGATAGTTCCCCTGAAAATAGGGGATTGTGTAGATTGTTGTCGACCTTTGCAACCCGAAAGACAGTTGCATCTGTCGAGTAAGAAATTTAGGTACCACTTTGTGAGGAGGCTAAATTTAACAGATTTCTGGAATGTTAAATTGCCTCTGTGTCTGTATATACATGTTGTATGTCACTGGCATTGAATGTTTGCCTGTATATGTGCATTGTGATCCGCCCTGAGTCCCCTGCGGGGTGAGAAGGGAGGAATATAAATGATGTAAGCAAATAAATAAATAAATAAATAAATAAATAAATAAATGCTTTGGTTTGTGAGCCAGTTTGAGTCTCTGTACAGAGAGCTAAAGCGGGCTATAAATCAATATAAATAAAACTACATACAGAGTTATTAGCTGTAAAGGTTCAGAATATCGTGCTAACTTGACATAAAACTATATCATTTTAATTGAATCAGTTCAATCTTAGAGCTAGGAAACTGTCTTGCAAAGTCTGTGTGACGAAACAGCTTCCAGCTGGCGTCACTTTGCGAGTATTTGTTACTTCAAATCTGCTGCCACCAATTTGTGAGGATCTATATATCGAGCTGCCACTAAATATAACGATGTATAGCTGACCGGTTGACCACTATGCAGGGTGGACGTCAATCATGTAGGTAATTTACTGACAACTAGTTCTAATACTGACTAGTTCTAATACAACTAGTTACTAATGCTGAGGTAACTATTCGACCACTGTTTGTAGAGGGAGATGATGGTTTAATTCAGTGTTTCTCAACCTGGGGGTCGGGACCCCCAGGGGGTTTGGGAGAGGGTTTCAGAGGGGTCGCCAAAGACCATCAGAAAACATATATTTCTTTTCTTTCTTTTTTTAAAATAATTTTTATTGGTTTGCAAAGTGATAAAAAACACACACGCAGCAACATGTGGCTGCTTGAAATACAAAACAACACCAAACCCACCGCCCCCCGCCCCCACATAAACCCCGACAGACAAAAGAATACAATGAGTATATATTTCTGATGGTCTTAGGAAGCCCTTTGGCAGAGAAGGTTGAAGATCACTCTGCCTCTCTTTCTTTTTGGAAACAGATTCAAATTTTCCCATCTAAAGCTCTCCTCTGCTGTGATTGGCAGGCCTCCCTGCCAAGGAGAGGGCTGTTTCTGAGACTCCAAGTGGGGAGGGGAGAGCAGGCATGCTCGGCGCATAGCAGCATGATGCACATGTGTGGGTGAGGGAGAGTGTGTGAGGTGGGATGGAGGCTCATGCCAGCTAGTCCCTTCAAGGCATGAGGGTTCTGTGTCGGAAGATTGACCCAATTCTATCATTGATGGGGTGCAAGACGCTCTTTGATTGTAGGTGAACTATACATTCCAGCAACTACAACTCCCAAATGTCAAGATCTCTTTTCCCCAAACTCCACCAGTGTTCACATTTGGGTATATTGAGGATCCGTGTCAAGTGTGGTCCAGATCCATAATTGTTGAGTCGATAGTGCTCTCTGGATGTAGGTGAATTACAACTCCCAAACTCAAGGTTAATGCCCACCAAAACCTTCCAGTATTTGCTGTTGGTCATGGGAGATTTGTGTACCAAGTTTGGTTCAATTCAATTGTTGGTGAGTTCAGAATGCTCTTTGATTGTAGGTGAACTATAAATCCCAGCAACTACAATTTCCAATTGACAAAATCAATCTCCCCTCCCAAATATAGTTATGAAGTAGCAATGAAAATAATTTTATAATTAGGGGTCTCCACAACATGAGGAACTGTATTAAGGGGTCGCAGCATTAGGAAGGTTGAGAAACACTGCTTTAATTACTATTGGGTTTCAGAGTGAGGCTTATCTTTAGCAATATTAACACCATGAGACTTATGAACCAAGAAACCGTAACAGGTTTATTTTTAGGTTGTGAACTTTGGCTTGATGGTTACGATGTTTCAGTATTTTCTCTTAGAGGTACAATGCTTAGTGGTTATTCTTTCACAGAGACTTCTTTCTTAAAACGTTACAAAGCTATGCAGTTCTTTCTTTCTCATTTGGGTTGTCAGGTCAATTTCTAATCTGTTCTACTAGTATACACTAGTCTCAAAATAGGCGTTTCTTGCCACCTTTATGCCTCAGCATAAACTACAGGCTGGCTCTCCCAGCCAAACCTCTGGACTGTTCCTTTTTCAGTCCCCTCCTTGACTATCTTTGCCTGGCTATATTATTCCTTCTTCTCCAACTGCTACTTATTTCTTTCTATTAGAAGTTATCTCTTAACTCCTTCCTTCAGCTGTTATCTTATGCTGAGTATCTTGACACCTTCTCAGCTCCCTGAGTTGGACTGGACTGACTATCCACCTCTCAGCTCCTTGAGCCGGTCTCAACTGATCTTCCAACTGACAAAATTCAAATTCTTGCCTTGCTGCTAAGGTAGTTAACTCCTCCCCTATCTGGGCTGAGTCTGCCTTCCTCCAGCTATGTTATCCTTAAAATCACTTTAAACATTTAAACACATATACAAAATCATATTTAATCTGTAACAAAATATCATCACAGTCCGAAACAAAATTACAGCTAAAAAAAGAGAGAGCTGTTCTTTGTTCCATTAAAATCCCATTTCTCTCCAGAGAATTCAATGATCTTTTCAACAGATTATGTGCAAGGCACTCAAAGTTACCAATTAGCGAAAAAGTACACAAAGGAGGATCCTGCTGATAATACTTTTCCGGGGAGAAGGAAGACCTAACAGTCACTGGCGCAATTACATTTTGAAAAGAAAGAATATGAAAGGGTTTCATGGATGACAATCAGAGCTGGAAGACAAGGCGTACTTACTGGGGAGAATATTTAATTGAACTAAATGAGACACGAAGTATCGCATTTTAAATTTGAGAATAATTTAAACAGGAAAATTAGAAGATAGTGGTCAAAGCCGGTTTGAGTCCCTCTACAGAGGTAGAGAAGATCGGGATATAAAAGTTTGGGGCCTCGAGCCAAAGTACTAAAGCAGTTTTGGTACTTTTCCAACAGAGGTACAGTCAGAGAGTGATGCTGCATACGTGTAGAGTTGAGAAAAGTGGGTTTCTGTGCCAAGAATCAAGCAGGCACTAGCTCCGTGAATGTTGCAATGTGATTGGTGCTTCTAGCCTATGCAATGATTTGCCAAAGTACACCCCGTGCCTAGCGTAGATAACGTAGGCTTAGATTGGTCGAACAGTACAAGGCGTGAGGTTTGTTTACCTTAGTGCCAATAGGATAAGAACTGCGCATGAGCAGAAGGCTTCTGGCTTCTCTATTGCTGGCAAGGAGTAGCAGAAGCTAACTGTTGCAAGTTCGGGAACATCCAGGCCCGAGCTATTGATAACGTACTGTGGGAAAGAGGCTTTTTAGAAGCGTACATTGTATTAGCAAATGAAAATGTGATAATGATGTGATGCTACTATTTCTTATGTTTAATTGGTTAAGTGAAAATGTTCTGATGTATGAACCAATGATTTTTGTGAAGGGTGGGCTTTGTGGATGCCACGATGAGGGGTATAAAAGCATTGTGTTAAGGTTTCACGAGGCCGTTTTGCCCGTGAACAGCTTGTTCTGTGGGCAAGCCCACCAGCTGGTGTGATCAATAAATCTTTGACTTCATCTGAGCAGTAAAGTTGTTGCGTGATTCCTCATCCTTGCGCCCACACGTCTACGCCGCCGTTTTGGGTAAAGGTAACTTGCCACTTGGAGTTCCATAACTCCCAATTTGCTGCTACAGTACCAGCATGCACCCAGCTTTCTTAAATTTGTTAAAAGCTTTCATGGCAGGAATCACTAGGTTGCTGCGAGTTTTCTGGGCTGTCTGGCCATGTTCCAGAAGCATTCTCTCCTGACGTTTCACCCACATCTATGGCAGGCATCCTCAGATTCTGATTTCGCCCACATCTATGGCATTAGCTAGCCCTGATTGTTTCCTGTCTGGAATTTCCCTGTTTTTTTTAAAGTGTCCCTCTCTACTGTCCTGATTTTAGTTTTTTAAAAATACTGGTAGCCAAATTTTATTTGTTTTCATGGTTTCCTCCTTTCTGTTGAAATTGCTCACATGCTTGTGGATTTCATTGGCTTCTCTGTGTAGTCTGACATGGTGGTTTTTTGAGTGGCCCAGCATTTCTGTGTTCTCAATGTGTCCAGGTTGATCCATCAGGTGCTCTGCTATGGCTGACTTCTCAGGTTGAATTCGTCTGCAGTGCCTTTCATGTTCCTTGAGTCATGTCTGGACAATGATGCTGCATTTGGTGGTCCCTATGTACACTTGTCCATAGAGGATCTCTCTTTTCCTTTGCTGAACATAGCATTTGTTGGATTTTCTTACTGGGTCTGTAGATAGTTCCCCAGGGGAATTCCAGACATGAAACACCCTCAAAGGATTCCTCCAGTCAGGAATCAGCAAGGCTTTGAAGCTGCCAGGCTATTCAATGCTAATCATGCTGGCCAATTGCAACATTCACACTTGCCTCCAACAGACAAAGAGTCTTTCCACAGATATATAAACCCCACTTGCTTAGTTTCCAACAGACCTCACAACCTTTGAGGATGCCTACCATAGATGTGGGCAAAAGGTCAGGAGAGAATGCTTCTGGAACATGGCGACACAGCCTGGAAAACTCACAGCAACCCAAATCCTACATGTTCCACTGCTGGCTTGTGATTTTTTTTTGGTGCTTTCCAGTTATAACAAAATGAAGACTATTTCCACAACTAAAAGCAGTGTGGAAAAAGAACATACCTAAAACCAGAAACAGTATAGAGCTCCCCTGTCTTCTCCTTGGTTCCCCAGACAAAATAATAATCACCACAACTACTTAAAAATGAGGCAAACACAACTTTTCTGCTGAAGGTCTTTCGAAGCAACCATAAATACCAAATCTAATTGTTTCTTTTCAGGATCAGCATATTGAATCTTACTTAAGTCAATCAAAACTCTGACAGAACCATTCTAAAGATTTGATTTTTATTACATAATAAAAAAAAGAAATAAAGATGAGGAACTGAGACATTATTTGCTGAGGAAAACAAGTTACTGTTTCCAATGGTGAAAGGAACTGTTCAATAAACCAAGAATCATGGCTCCTTGACTTGGCTGTTAAGGTCAGTAGTAGTTTATTGAAATGGCCCTCCACCATTGTCAAGGTACTTGGTTTATTTATCCTTCTCTTTCTGTTCTTTTTCTTTCTTTTCACGCTCTGCTTTGGCTTCTTCCGCTTCGTGTTGCTTTATCAACACTTCCACTTCTTTTTGCTTCAAAACCCTTATTATGGTCTTCCCGTTCTCTCTCGTCAGGGTTGCAATTTCAACTGAAAGAGAAAGCATTTATATATTAAAAGAGCTAGTTCAGATATACATCCAGACCTGGGGGTTGCAAGGGGATGCAAAAGATCCTTGGAAAACACAGAATTTTCTATAGGTCATGGGGTTTCTGTGTGGGAAGTTTGCCCAATTCCATCATTGTTAGGGTTCAGAATGCTCTTTGATTGTAGGTGAAGTATAAATCCCAGCAACTACAACTCCCAAATGTCAAGTTCTATTTCCCCCAAACTTCACCAGTGTTCATATTTGGACATATTGAGTATTTGTTGTTTGATCTATCATTGTTTGCATCCACAGAGCTCTCTGGATGTAGGTGAACTACAACTCCCAAACTCAAGGTCAATGCCCACCAAACCCTTCCAGTATTTTCTCTTAGTCGTGGGAGTACTGTGTGCCAAGTTGGGTTCAATTCCATCGTTGGTGGAGTACAGAATGCTCTTTGATTGTAGGTGAACTATAAATCCCAGCAACTACAACTCCTAAATGACAAAAGCAATCCCCTCCCTCAACCCCACCAGTATTCCAATTTGGGTATATTGGGTATTTATGCCAAATTTGGTCCAGTGAATGAAAATATATCTGGCCTATCAGATATTTACATTATGATTTATAACAGTTGCATAATTATAGTTATAAAGTAGCAACTAAAATAATTTTATGGTTGGGAGTCACCACAACATGAGGAACTCTATTAAGCTACAACTCCCAAATGACAATATCAACCCCCCCAACCCCACCAGCATTCATATTTGGACGTATTGGATATTTGTGCCAAATTTGGTCCAGTGAATGAAAATACATCTTGCATATCAAATATTTACAATACAATCCATAACAGTAGCAAAATTGCAGTTATGAAGTAGCAATGAAAATAATGTTATGGTTGGGGGTCACCACAACATGAGGAACTGTATTAAGGGGTCATGGCATTAGGAAGGTTGAAAACCACTGCTCCAGACCATTTGAACTAACAACAAAAGCTAGATATTAAGACCAAAATTAGGTCTGTGATTCCAGCATTGTGTTTTTTATTCTTATCCTGTATGATTTAGAACACTTTTCCAAGAAGCTGGTGGTACCTTGAAAGCTTGCATGTTGTATTTCTGTGCTTTTTGACCAATAAAGATACTGATGTTTTGTGGATTTTGGGAAATTACCCACTATATGGTTCAGATATGTGGATGACACCTTCATCATTTGGAGCCATGGAGAAGAACTAAACAATTTCCTTGACCACCTGAACAGTATCCACCCAAACATCCAATTCACCATGGAAAAAGAAAATGAAGGAAAACTACCATTTCTAGATGTCCTAGTCATCCGCAAACCCAATCAACAATTGGGCCACACAGTTTACAGGAAACCTACACACACCGATAGATACCTACATAAAAATGCCAACCATCACCCTAGTCTAAAAAAGAAGCACAATTAAAAACCTGGCAGACAGTGCAAAAAGAATCTGCGAAGCCCACCTCCTCCAAGGTGAACCGAACCACCTCAACTGGCTCTACAGGCAAATGGAGACTCCACCAAAGACATGAGAAGAGCTGCAAGACTGAGAACAAGCCACGAGAGTCAACAAAGATCCACCCAGAGGAAAAGTGTTCTTGCCATAGCAAAGCTGATGAAGAAACACAACCTACAAATATCTACAGACCCACTAACAAAATCCAACAAATGTTACGTTCAGGGATCCTCTCACCTCTGCGGGAATCTACCGTCTACCATGCAGCGGTGGACAAGTCTACAGAGGGACCACCAAATGCAGTAGCATTGCCTAGACACAAATCAAGGAACACAAAAGGCACTGCCAACTACTTCAACCAGAGAAGTCAGTCATTGCAGAGCACCTGATGAACCAACCTGGACACAGCATATTATTCGAGAACACAGAAATGCTGGACAACTCTAACAACTACCATGTCAGACTATACAGAGAAGCCACTGAAATGCACAAGTATGTGGACAATTTCAACAGAAAGGAGGAGACCATGAAAGGGAATGAAGTCTGGCTATCAGCATTCTAAAAAGCTCTAAAAGCAGGACAGTGAATAAAGAGCAACACTCAAAAAGCAGGGGAATTCTGGACAATAATCAATTAGGGCCAGCTAACACCTCCCAACAAAACTCCCCCCCCCCACACACACACCAGGAAGCAGCCGAGACTTCACACTTCACATTTGCCTCAAATAGACAAAGAGTCCTTTCCCCCACCCTAGACATTCCACAGATATATAAACCCCACTTGCCTAGTTTCCATCAGACCCCTCAACTTCTGAGGATGCCTGCCATAGATGTGGGCGAAACATCAGGAGAGAATGCTTCTAGCACATGGCCATACAGCCTGGAAAACTCACAGGAACCCATTGTTGTGTTTTGTTACAAGGCCAAGGCAGCTGAACATGTTGCATTTGTGGCATCTGGGTTTGAAAAATCCTCTAGACCAGTGGTTCTCAACCTTGTGGGTCCCCAGGTGTTTTGGCCTACAACTCCCAAAAATCCCAGCCAGTTTACCAGCTGTTAGGATTTCTTGGAGTTGAAGGCCAAAACATCTGGGGACCCACAGGTTGAGAACCACTGCTCTAGACGCCAGAATTGCTAGATATATAAAATAGAAGCTATTTCATAAGATAAAAATATCTGAGGACACTGAATGTGAAAGCAGTTAAGTTCATTGTGCACCAATCTATTACATTATGTAACAAAATTTGGAAAAAAAAACCCTATTCCTGGTTTGAATGTAATATTTCCTATTTAATTGTGTGGTACTTATGGTACTTTGAAAGTAGTTGTTATACTCCAGAAACTTCGTTTTTTGTGGCTGCCGCAAACTAGGTTGAATTGGTTGAGACTATCAGATATTCATTGAAAAACTACAGCAAAAATGTGCTGCAGGATGTCCCACAAAACAATTTTTTTGCAGTTTGATCAACTTTTTCCATGTTGTTCTGATATAACCAATTAGGAAACATTTATAACCCAGGAACACAAATTGTGTTACATAGTGTTATTAAACAAAAATGTATCAAGTGAAAAAAACACACATTTTCTAACATTTAAAGGTACTGCTGTTCATATTTTTCTGTACTGAATCACTCTTATTCATGACAGAATGAGAGAACAGTTGTCCTCAGAGAGGCAGACAACGTATCTTATGATGGGGTATTAAATATTTATAGCCAAAGGCGCAAGAATGCTCACCTTTCTCTGCAGAGAGTTTACTGACATCCATGGTTTTGTTCAGAACCTTGACAGCTAAGGCCAGGGCGGATTTCAAGGTCATTTCTCCCTCTTTGTAGTCTTGCTTTAACATCGAAACAGCTGCCTGTTAAAGAAAACAAGAGTTGAGACTCTGCAGGTTTGTGGAGGCAGCAAAACATGGTTAGCTAAAGCTCAGCTCCAAAGGTTTCTGTCATACCCTTCCTGACACAAATGCTATTTTTCAATACATGGAAAACAAGCATTTCAAACAGAAGAGGTGAGAAACTCACCGCGCTATTGTTTCCAATGCAGGTGGCTTTCCATCCGCCATAATTCCCACTGGGATCACTCTGGTACAGTTGGAACCCATAATGCTTATCCCAGCCGATGTACAACAGCGAAACACCAAAAGGACGTTTCCCTGAGAAAAGGCAAGGTTAGGAGCGATTTGAATTGAGCAGCCTCATTTGACAAGAGTCCTGCTTTGAGAAAGTCAAGCCGACTGCAAAATCTTTTCCTGTGAACTAGGATTTAATAAGTACTTCTGCTACTTAAGATAAGCTCTGCTTCAATCCCACACAGTTTCTTTCCAAGGCATTGGAAACCTTTGATGCTCATGTGGTACCTCTCCTTGATTTCTGGGGGGAAGTTAATACTTAAAGGTGATTATTTGCAAAATATCTGCAGTTTTAAAAAAAACAGAATGTTCTAGGAGTGATCTCCCCCAACATTATTCTTAAGTACGTTTTTGCCTGATTGATAATACCTGAAGCAAGTTACAAAAGGTGGACTTCTCCAACTCATGGACAGTACTGTTAATTAAAAAGCAGAGACTGAAAATAAGATTGCTGCTTTGTCTTTTCTATGCTGCACAGAATATTTAGGCCAGCAAAGGACAATTTGTTTTATTCGTTGAACTTATTTATCTACACCAGTGTTTCCCAACCAGTGTGCCGTGGCACACTAGTGTGCCGTGAGCAATCACCAGGTGTGCCATGGGAAATTGGAACCTGCAATACCTTTTCTTCCCCCTCCTGCTGAACACTTTTTCTTCTCCACTCGGGCTCCCTTCTTCCCAGCCTCGCTCTGCTCACTTTGCTCACGCTGCCGCTTCTGCAGGAGGGGGGAGGGAGACGTGACCCGTGCAGGCGCTACTGCGCAGACTCGCCCCACGTCTTCCTCCCTCCCTCCCTCCACAGTGCTCTCTGGATATAGGTGAACTACAACTCTAAAACTCAATGGTCAATGCCCACCAAACTCTTATAGTATTTTCTCTTGGTTATTGTAGTTCTGTGTGGGAAGTTTGATTCCATTCCATCATTGGTGGAGTTCAGAATGCTCTTTGATTGCGGGTGAACCACCTGTTGAGCAAGACCTTTGTGTGTGTCTTTCTGCCATTCCTGTCAGGATATCTATGTTGTGTTCATCAAAACAGGACCAGGTTTCACACTGAGTGTCTAAATACATTTAAAACATATTAACTATATGTATTACTGTGTTAAGAGTGTCATTTTGGTTGGTGGTGTGCCCCAGGATTTTGAAAATGTAAAAATTGTGCCGCGTCTCAAAAAAGGTTGAAATACACTGATCTACACCACTGATTTTTTTCATCACAGTTGAAAGCCTATAGCCATCATTTTTATAGGACAGGCTGACATTCACTGCTTTGTGAAAAAGTTTTCTTCTTTGACAATTCAAGAAAATAAAATTACCCCCAAATTGAGTGTAAGCTTGCTTGATATCGCACAGCGCTGTTACCAACTGCTCACAAGGGATTGGCTCCTGATATTGCAACAGATATCTAGAACATAACAACAGAAAAGAATACGCTAATAATACAAATGCAAAGAATCACATTTTTAAGAACCCTAGGAGGGGTGAACTGTAAAATAATTAGAGTTTGAAATAATGCTTACTCCTCATTAATGCAGTCAGAAAGAATGTAAGGCAGACATGAATCAGCTCTCTGTCAACTAAATAAATATACAGATAGATACAAAGATAGATAGATTGATAGATAGTTTGTGGGTCAAAGGTAGAACAGATACATAGGAATGAGGGACCGCCCACTGACAGTCACATTTTAGGAACAGAGAAAGGAAAATTCCCTAAAAAATAGTAGATCTAGCTAGTTTGTTTCATGGACCTAGACCAGGCCTGGGCAAACTTAGTCCCTCAGGTGTTTTGGACTCCAACTCCCACAATTCCTAACAGCCGGTAGGCTGTTAGGAATTGTGGGAGTTGGAGTCCAAAACACCTGGAGGGCCTAAGTTTGCCCAGGCCTGGTCTAGACTCTAATTTCACTTTAAAAGCTCCAACCATTCCTGAATTCATACCTCTGCGCAATTAGCCTCAGCTCATTTGTTAATACATTGGCATCTGAAGTGATTCCAGCCACGCTGCAAGCCATATCCCTGAAACACAAAGCACATTGGGTTAACCATATGTACAAAGTTTCTTTAAGTCTCAGAAGACAACCTCCCAGAATCTCATAATGGCTCCTGCCCCTTCTTCCAATCTCAGAAGATATCCTTCCAGAATATCCAGAGGAACAGTGGACATGATCTTCACTGCACGACAGCTCCAAGAAAAATCCAGGGACAAAATCAACCTCTGTACATGGCATTCATTGACCTTAAAAAGGTATTTGACACAGTGCATGGCAGTGCTCTCTGGACCATCCTTCAAAACATCAGGTGCCCTGACAAATTTGTGAACATCCTGTGGCTCCTCCACAACGACATGATGGCAACAGTCTTGGACAGCAATGACTCCCAAAGTGATTCATTTAAGGTGGAATCAGGTGTCAAACAGGGACGGGTTATTGCCCCAACAATATTTTCCACCTTTATCGCTATGATACTGCACCTTGTTGATGGGAAGCTTCCCACCGGAGTGGAAATCATTTATCGGACAGATGGCAAAGTATTTAACCTTAGCAGACTGAAAGGGTGTTTTTTTTTAAACTTAAATGAATGTGTATGATATGTTGATGTAATTGTATTTTAATGTGTAATGTTTTGGGGGTTTTATACTGTGTTTTATGTGTTTTACTGTGTTGGCATCAAATTGTGCCTTTTTGGAAGCCGCTCTGAGTCCCCCCTCGGGGGTTGAGAAGAGCGGGGTAAAATGCCGGAAATAAATAAATAAATAAAGCCAAAACCATGGTCACAACAACATCTGTTATAGCACTCCTATATGCTGATGATAATGTAACCTGTGCGCATTCAGAAGATGACCTACAAGCCACTCCAAACACCTTTGCAGAAGCATACGAGAAGCTCGGCCTCTCATTGAACATAGAGAAAACCAAAGTGCTCTTCCAGCAGGCACCAGCCAATCCCTCTGCAATGCCAGAAATAAGCTTCATGGTGTAACCTTAGAAAATGTTAACCATTTCCGCTCCCTTGGCAGCCACCTCTTCACAAAAGTCAACATTGATGCTGAAATGCAACACCGCCTGAGCTCTGTGAGTGCAGCATTTTTCTGAATGAAGCAGAGAGTGTTTGAGGACCGGGACATCCATAGGGAGACCAAGGTGCTTGTTTTTAAAGCTATTGTCCTCCCAACCCTGTTATGCGCCTGTGAAACATGGACTGTCTGTAGACGTCAGACTCGACTCCTGGAATGATTTCATCAGCATTGCCTTCGAAAAATCCTGCAAATTTCTTGGGAGGACAGGCAGACAAATGTCAGCGTTCTGGAAGAAGCAAAGACCACCAGCATTGAAGCGATGCTCCGACATCATCAACTCTGCTTGCCTGACCACGTTGTCCAGATGCCCAATCACTGTCTCCCAAAGCAGTTACTCTACTCCCAACTCAAGAGCAGAAAATGGAATGTTGGTGGACAGGAAAAGAGATTTAAAGATCGGCTTATAGCCAACCTTAAATAATGTGACATAGACACCAATAACTGGGATGTCCTGGTCGTTGAGTGCTTTAACTGGAAGCCAGCTGTGACCAGCAGTGCTGTGGAATATGAAGAGGCATGAATGGAGGGTGAAAGGGAGAAATGTGCCAATAAGAAGGTGAATCAAGCCAAGCCTGACCAGGACCATCTTCCACCTGGAAACCAATGTAATCACGGTGGAAGAACATGTGGGTCAAGAACAGGGTTCCATAGTCACCTACGTATCCACCGCCAAGACACTACACTTGGAAGGCCATCCTACTCAGGCAACGAAAGATCGCCTAAGTAAAAGTAAGTTCCTTTAAGTATGATTTTGCAAAGAGGCAGTTTTCATAGCACTGCCTTACTCAGCTCCTGCTACAGTGATGCCTTCACTACATATTGATCGCACCCTCCATTCGATTGTTAAATGATTTATCAATGTGCTTTAATAATAAAATGCATAGCTTTCTATACTCTAGGTACAGCATTGGACTGGGTGTGCTGGAGGGAAGATTTCAGCAAATATGCAGCAGACATCAGAGAAAAGGCCTTTTTCGCGTCAACACAGAAACGAATGCAAAAAAGATGCCGATCCCACCTGCATTCTGGACAATAAGCACTTTGCATCTCGGCTTTTAAAAATGCTTTTCTTGCTGAATTTGAGATGGATACTGAATAGCCACTACTCCAACTGAAAGGAACCAAGTGAAGGAATCTAAGGACTGGATTTAGTATCAAGGGCAGATATAAATAACTGAAATAGAACAAATGTGATGGTAAGCTGGTTTGCTGATGTGGCAAAACATCTCCCACTAGCCTTCAGGGTCAGACAATGGGAAGAAAAGTCCCTGCTTGTGTTGACTCTGAGAAGAACATTAACTGAAACCAGAGCAGAGATGCATCTCTATGAAGAGTGGATATAATGTGGCCTTCCAGGTGTTGGACTAAAAGGTCAAGCAGCTTCTTGACTGGTATGTTTTACACCAAATTTCGGAGAAGACATGTCTACTTTACATGGAGAAAATCAGTCTTATTGTGACATTAACCTTGAAAGAAGGAAATTGGTAAACGAACTTGAAAGGAGAAGGGAAATGGACAGACCAGTAGCTCGTAATCTAAACTAACATGATCACGTGATGTGAAGACAGTTGAAGTGAGAACACTAAACAATATATGCATAAAACAAGCATACTCACTCATTGAGCTTGTAGATTTTCTCTGAGAAAAAGACTTCATCCAAGAGTTTGTGGATGTTGCGCCTTTCCGCTGCCAGCAGCACACCATCGTTTGCTAGAATCCCAAGGCATGTCCCCGCGTGCCCAATAGCTTCCATGGCATATTCAACCTGATACAGACGCCCTATGTTTGGGGAAAAGATTGAGATTAGAGGCAATAACTTCAGAAGGCAATGAAAAGTGTTTTCCCCGCTTCCTCTTATCACCATGTTTATTACCTTCTGGGGAAAAGATGGTCGTTCGGGAATCATATCTTCGAGACTGTAAGGAAGGTTGAAGAACATCAATGACACATACCAGATTTTGACATGTAATGCATCTGAGTAACTGAATATTAACCAATGTATCGTATATCGGCTTATACTTGAGTCAAGGTTATTTATTAAATAATAATAGAGTAGAATAATAAATGTAATAATAATAGAGTAAAATAATAAATGTAATAATAATAGAATAAAATAATAAATAACTTTGACTCAAGTATAAGCCATGGGAGGCTTTTTCAGCCTACAATTAGTATCTGCCTAAATATTAAATCTGCCCCCCCCCCCATATATACGGTGTTCGGCAGAGACCCTCCTGCTTTTTCATCATTCAAATACATCCCAGATTATAGAAGCACTTAATTTGTTGCTGGAGAACAAACCCTATGAGGAGCAGCTTAAAGAGCTGGGCATGTTTAGTCTGAAGAGACATGATAGCCATGTATAAATATGTGAGAGGAAGTCATAGAGAGGAGGGAGCAAGCTTAGTTTTCACTGCCCTGGAGACCAGGACGTGGAACAATGGCTTCAAACTACAAGAAAGGAGATTCCATCTGAACATTAGGAAGAACTTCCTGACTGTGAGAGCTGTTCAGCAGTGGAACTCTCTGCCCTGGCTCCTTTTTTGGAAACTTTTAAACAGAGGCTGGATGGCCATCTGTCAGGGGTGCTTTGAATGCAATTTTCCTGCTTCTTGGCAGGGGGTTGGACTGGATGGCCCATGAGGTCTCTTCCAACTCTATGATTCTATGAAAATGTTATGGGAGTCATAAGTATTTCACACACACACTTATCTGTACCCTTTCCTTGCCACAATGCATACCAAAAGGACTCTGTGTCAATTGACTGTCAGAAAGGAAGGGACATTTATTCTTGGAGACCTAGTAACTTAGGTGCTTCATGGGAGGCACATGAAACTCCTATAAAGGAGCCCATATTAACTAATAAATCTTGAATATACAGCAGGGCCTCCACTTCAGCATGGAATTTTTTTTACCTGAGAGAATATCTCACAAGGGAATCTTTTGGTCCTCCAGCACGACTTCCGCTGGATTGTGCTAGAGATTCTTAAACAGAGTGCATTAAACCAGTGAATGATCAAATCTGATAAAATTCAGCTCAAAAATGTAGACGGTGGACTCTACTATCGAATAACCCAGTGTTTCCCAACCAGTGTGCCACGGCACACTAGTGTGCCGAAAGTGATCATCAGGTGTGCCGTGGGAAATTGGAACCTCCAATACCCTTTCTTCCCCCTCCTGCCGAACACTTTTTCTTCTCCACCCTGGCTCCCTTCTTCCCAGACTCGCTCTGCTCGCTTTGCCCTGGGGCGGGTCTGCGTAGTAGCGCCCGCACGGGTCACGTCTTCCTCCCTGCCCCCTCCCCTCCTGAACACGCTCATGCTGCCCCCTCGGATCAAAATGGCGGCAGAAGCGGCAGTGTAGAAGAAAAAGTGTTTGTGTTCGGCAGGAGGGGGAAGAAAGGGCGCGAAGGGGAAGGGGGAGAAGGTCTCTGTCGAAAGCTGTCATGGACAAACTTGGACCTTCCAGGTGTTTTGGACTCCAACTCCCACCAACATATCTATGTTGTGTTCATTGAAACAGGCCCAGGTTTCACACCGAGTGTATAAATACATTTAAAAACATATTAACTATATGTATTACTGTGGTGTCATTTTGTGTCATTTTGGTTGGTGGTGTGCCCCAGGATTTTGTAAATGTAAAAAGTGTGCCACGGCTCAAAAAAGGTTGGGAAATACTGGAATAACCCATACCTTATTCAACATAAACCTTCCCATCACATTTGATTGTACCAATTTCCACACAAATGACCAAACCAGTATAAAAACTCACCATAGTGTTCCCTGGTGTGTGCTAGGCTGTAAAAGGAAGGGGGGAAAAGCTGGTAAGACAGACATAGCTTCCTAGTCCTATCATACATAAGACAGGCAAGAAATACGTAATAACAATTCAAGCTTTCTTCTTCTGCTGCAGTGATTGTGAAAGCAAAAGTAAAGACACGTGTTCAATGTCAATTATTCCTGAGGAATAAAGCGGTTTTTCTTCACAATGCATTGCTAACAATGCCACAAAATATCACTTGACTGGTTTTCAGATTGGGGTGCAAAGCACACAGCCACAATGCTGTTGTCAGGAAAAGCTCAGAAATTTGGAATTATGAATTCTGACATCAGGAATGGTATTTAATTTTCATAGGGTTTTCTTAGCAAGATTTATCAGAAAAGGTTTGCCACTGCCTTGTTCTGAGACTGAGAGAATATGACTTTTCCTATGCAAGGACACACAATGAGTTTAATGGCTGAATGGGGATTCAAATCATGTTTCTAAGTCATAGTCCAATGCTTAAACCACTATGCTATGTATGTATATGCAAATAATCCAAAATCTGGAGAAGAAAAACCTCACCCGGAAATACAGTGACCCCCCCCAATTTGTTGGGGTTAAGCATGCAACACCACCAATAATTTTTTTTTAACCTGAGAGAACAACTCATGAGGAATCTGGATGTCCACCAGCATAACTCTATGGTTCATTTTCTGGCCCTCAAGGACCCAGAGACAATCCATCAATTAAATATGTAAAAATTAAACTTGCAAATACAGAGGGCTGGCTATAGTATTCGTAATAATAATACCACCACCACCAATAATGTTTGTGTTTTAACTGACTGTTTAGGCTGCATTTTAATCTTGATCCAGGAGGAAAGGAGATGAAGGACAGGGCCTTCTCAGTGGTGGCCCCCCGGCTATGGAACTCCCTCCCCAGGAATATTAGATCCCCCCCCTCCTGACTTTCTGAGTATGCAGTGGAATAGATAACACAGAACTATGAATGATGAACATGGAATGGCCAGGCGATGTTACTGGATCATGTTATTTATTTATTTATTATTTAATTAACAACTGCACAAATTATTTTCAAGACTGAGTGGGGATTTAATAATAATAACAACAGCCCAAGTGGTTTTCGTGACTGATTGGAGATTTAGTAATAATATAATTAGTAGTAATAATAATAACACTACTACTAATAATTGCTCAAGTGGTTTTCACGATTCATGGGGATTTAACATTAACAATTATAATAATTGACCATATGTTTTTATTTATTTCTATTTATTTATTTATTTCTTCGCCTTTGTCTCCCCCCCAAATGGCTCGGGGCGGCTCACAACAGATCAATCACTAAATAGTAAAAACAGGGCATGATGGAATGGGGATTTTTTAAATAATAATAATTGCTCAAGTGGTTTCATGACTGAGTAGGGATTTAATAGAAGAAATAATAATAATAATTGCTCAAGTGGTTTTCATGACTGAGTGGGAATTTAATAATAATAACTCAAGCCATTGTTTCACGTCCTAGTCTCCAGGGCAGCAGAAAACAAGCTCCCTCCTCCCTATGACCTCCCCTCACATATTTATACATGGCTAATTATCATGTCTCCTTTCAGCCTTCTCTTCTTCAGGCTAGGATTATTATTATTACGGCATTATTATTATTATTATTATCATCCAAGATGTTTTCATGATTGAGTGTGGATTTGAACCCTAATCTCAAGTGCAGCCCTTAAGTGATGTGTGATAATTGTCTGTGTTATATTATTTACTGTGTTTGTTTGTTTTGCTGTAAGCTGCCCCAAGTCCCTTTGGAGAGAGGGGGTGGGATATAAATAAAGCACGGCCCCATGTAAACCGCTCCGAGTCCCCTTCGGGAAGATGGATGCGGGCTACAAATAAAGTTTTATTATTATTGTTATTATTTATGCAATGCTTTTGACACTAAAATAAATAAATAAGGCAAAGACACAACGTATACAATCAGTTAGTTAGGCCAACATATTCATCAAGGCAGATAGATATTCTAGGACAGGCCTGGTATAAATAAATAAGTATAAATCAAAAGTGGGGTATAAATAAATATATTATCATATATAACATATAAAATATTAATAGTATACAATATAATAATAATTATTATTTCATGCTGGTGCTTTTACATTAAGCTGCTCTGAGTCTCCTTTGGGGGAGATAAGGTGGGGAATAAATAAATATAATAATAATATGCAGGTGCTTTTATGTGAAGCCGCTTTGAGTCTCCTTTGAAGGAGATAAAGCAGGGAATTATTATTATTATTATATGTAGATGCTTTTATGTGAAACCGCTTTGAGTCTCCTTTGAAGGAGATAAAGCAGGGAATTATTATTATTATTATTATTATTATATGTAGATGCTTTTATGTGAAACCGCTTTGAGTCTCCTTTGAAGGAGATAAAGCAGGGAATTATTATTATTATTATTATATGTAGATGCTTTTATGTGAAACTGCTTTGAGTTTCCTTTAGGAGAGATAAAGTGGGGTATAAATAAATACAGTATATACATTAAGCTGCTTTGAGTCTCCTTTGGGGGAGATAAGGTGGGGAATAATAATAATTATATGTAGATACTTTTATGTGAAACTGCTTTGAGTCGCCTTTAGGAGAGATAAAATGGGGTATAAATAAATATATTATCATCATATATAATATATAAAATATTAATAGCATATAATATAATAACGTATAATTATAATTATTGCATGCTGGTGCTTTTATGTTAAGCTGCTTTGAGTTTCCTTTGGGGGAGATAAAGTGGGGAATAAATAAATATAGTAATAATAATAGTAATATGCAGGTGCTTTGATGTGAAACTGCTTTGAGTCTCCTTTGAAGGAGATAAAGCAGGGAATAATAATAATAATAATATGCAGGTGCCTTGATGTGAAGCCGCTTTTAATCTCCTTTTGGGGGAGATAATAATAATAATATGAAGGTGCTTTGATGTGAAGCCACTTTTAATTAATTAATTAATTAATTAATGGTATTTGTACCCTATAGCTTCTCAGCCCCGCAGGGGGACTCAGCACGGCTTACATTTGCAGCACTACAGGCCGCAACACCACAATACAATTTTAAAATACACCACATAATCAACATCATTAAAAAGCATTAAAAACATTTAAAAAACATTACATTAAAAACCACTACATACAACAATAATTAATTAAAGTCATCAACAATAATTAACTAAAGCCATTTATTTATTTATTTACTTCATTTCTATTCCGCCCTTCTCACCCCGCAGGGGACTCAGGGCGGGTTACAATGTACACATTACATTTAGACACACAAACACACAAGACAGACAGAGGCAATTTAACATCTGGCCACCAGGGGGAGCTGTCGCACCCCTTCATTCCTCAGAGTGTTTTCTGGAGATCTTTTTCTTTATGGCCTCATAAATCAGTTAAATTTAGCCTCCCCACTAAGTGGTACCTTTAATTTCCTACTTTACAGATGCAACTGTCTTTCGGGTTGCAAAGGTTGACAACAGGCTACACAATAGGTCGAGAGCTCACCTCGACCCGGGCAGGCCTCGAACTCATGACCTTCTGGTCAGTAGAGATCTTATGCAGCTGACACCCAGCCAGCTGTGCCACATTCCCGGTGCTAATTGTCAAATGCCCTCCTCTAATTTAGGCACCAACTAAAAACACATCTATTTATTATAGTCGTTGGGTCTCACAGATGTATTTTAAACATTATGTGCAGGATTTTCAAAGTGTATTAATCTATTAAACTTGTTTTTTTAACTTCTTTTTATTCTACTTCAATTACACTATGTAACATGATTTTTATCTATCTTTGAGAAACTCCCTCCTGGGCACACAGAAGAGTGGACAACCTGGAAGGTGCTGAACAGACTGCGCTCTGGCACCACGAGATGCAGAGCCAACCTTAAGAAATGGGGCCATAAAGAGGAGTCCACGACATACGAGTGTGGAGAAGAGCACAACACAGACCGTTGACCACAACGCGGTCTGAGCCCTGCCACATGCACAATGGAGGACCTTCTCATGCTGACACCAGAGGCACTCCAAGTGGCCAGTTTCTGGTCAAATGACATGTAGCATAATGCCAAATTGTTTATTTAAATGTGAAACTGCTTTGAGTCGCCTTTAGGAGAGATGAAGTGGGGTATAAATAATATATTATCATAATACGGTTCGGGTCCTACTTACCTGTCCGAATGCATCTCTCCCTATGAACCATCGAGACGTTTAAGATCATCTGGAGAGGCCCTGCTCTCGGTCCCGCCTTCTTCGCAGACGCGACTGGCGGGGACAAGGGACAGGGCCTTTTCAGTGGTGGCTCCTCGGCTTTGGAACGCCCTCCCTAAAGACATCAGATTGGCCCCTTCCCTCCTGACGTTTCGCAAGAAAGTCAAGACCTTGGGGAAGGGTTTGTCTTGTTGCTGTGTTATATTGAGGGCAGAGACTGCCTGTGTAAACCGTCCCGAGTCGCCTTCGGGCTGAAAGGGGCGGTATAGAAACGTGACAAATAAATAAAAAAAAATTTTTTTTATAAATATTGCATGCTGGTGCTTTTATGTTAAGCTGCTTTGCGTCTCCTTTGGGGGAGATAAAGTGGGGAATAAATAAATATCTGTATATCTATCTGTATACCTTTATAAAACGGAATGTTTGTATGTATGTATGTGTGTATGCGGAGGGCGGAAGGGCGGATATGTGGCAGCCACTTTCACAGGCCACAGCGACCAGCGCGGGTGATGGACCTGCACCAAACTTGGTACACATAACCCCCCTAACCCCCTTTACGTCCTGGCGCGGGTCGGGGGACATGACCCACGGATTATGGGATTTGTAGTACTTTCCAACACTTTGGTTCCCACAGACCACTGAGCCCACCAAAAAGGACCAATACAGACCACACTCAGCACACACAACCCCCATTACCCACTCTACGTCCTGGTGCAGTTCGGAGGAGGGTGGACCATGGATGATGGGACTTTAAGTGCCTCTATTCACTTCTCAAGTCCGCTGCAACCCTCATCCAATCACTGATCGAGACCAAACTTGCCATACATAACCCCCATGACGGCCTTCACGTCCTGGTTAGGTTTCGGCGAGGACTGAAAATGGATGATGGGATGTGTAGGACTTTCACACCCCCCTCTGTTCCCACAGACCACTGTGGCCCCCCAACAAACACTGATAAAGACCACACTTGGCACACAGAGCCCCAGTGACCCAGTCCACATCCTACTGAAGTTTGGAGGGGGCCAGAACAGGGATGATGGGTCTTGCAGTACCTTCCCTCACTTTCCAAGACTGCTACAAACCTAATCCTATGACTGATCAACACCAAACTTGCCACACAGAGCCCTCATGACCCACTCTACATCCTGGTGCAGTTTGGAGGAGGGTGCACCATGGATGATGGGACTTGAAGTACCTCTACTCACTTCCCAAGTCTGCTGCGACCCTCATCCAATTACTGATTGAGACCAAACTTGGCACACATAACCCCCATGACTGCCTTCACGTCCTGGGGAGGTTTGGGGGAGGACTGACAATGGATGATGGGATTTGTAGTATTTTCACACCCCCCTGTACCCACATACAACTGCGGCCCCCAACAAACACCGAGAAAGTCCACACTTGGCACACAGAGCCCCAGTGACCCACTCTACATCCTACTGAAGTTTGGAGGGGGACAGAACATGGATGATGGGACTTGCAGTACCTTCGCTCACTTCCCAATCCTGCTACAAACCTAATCCAATGACTGATCAACACCAAATCTGGCACACAGAGCCCTCATGACCCACTCTACAGCCTGGTGCAGTTTTCTGTGAGATGGACCACGGATGATGGGACTTGAAGTACCTTCACTCACTCCCGAAAAACAATGCATCCCTCATCCATTCACCAATACAGACCAAACTTAGCACACAGAGCCCCCATGACCCAATCTACCTCCTACGACACTTGGGGGGCAGAGATGATGGGACTTGCACTACCTTCAGTAATTTCATGATACCACTGCAACTCCCAATAATGATGGACCAAGACCAAACTTGGCACACAGAGCCCCCATGACCCACTCTGCATCCTGCTGCACTTCTCAAATGACCCGGGCAGGGCCGGGTCCCCAAGCTAGTAATAATAATAATATGCAGGTGCCTTGATGTGAAGCCGCTTTGAGTCTCCTTTAGGAGAGATAAAGCGGGATATATATAAATATAATAATAATAATAATTAGTACTAATTATATAATAATAATAGTGTGTGGGTGCTTTTATTCTAGGACACTGTTTGTTTTGCTGTAAGCTGCCCCAAGTCCCTTTGGAGAGAGGGGGCGGGATACAAATAAAGCTTATTATAATTGTTGTTGTTATTATTTACGCAATGCTTTTGACACAAAATCAATAAATAAGGCAAAGACACAACGTATACAATCAATTAGTTGAGACAACATATTCATTAAGGCAGAGAGATATTCTAGGACAGGCCTGGGCCCACTGAGGCCCTGAAGGGGGTTTGGACTACAACTCCCACAATTCCTAGCAGCCTACCGGCTGCTAGGAATTGTGGGAGTTGTAGTCCAAACCCCCTTCAGGGCCTCAGTGGGCCCAGGCCTGTTGTGGAGAGCTGACAGCCTTGCAGAGTCATCCTCGCCCCACGAAGGAGGAGGCCGCGCTCCGCGGAGAAGGAAAATAAGGGCTGGGGAGGCACGGACAGGGACGCGGAGGGCCCTCAGGCCCCCTCGCAAGATAGGCCGGCCAGGCCCCGAAGGCCCCCTTTCCCCCCCTCAGAGGCGACACTTACCCCTCGAGTTCTGCCTCAGCCGGTTTCCAAAATGGCCGCCACACTCCCGCGCAAGCGCACTGCGCTAACAGTAGAGAGGGGGCGTGGCTTCCGACTCCGCCTCCGAGCCAGAAGCCACGCCCCCTCTGCCATTGGCCCGCTACCTTTCTTCAGAGCGGACTTCCGGGTCTGCGGGGACGCCATGATGAGTGTGGCCACTTGAGACCTTCCTTCCTTCCTCCCTCCCTCTCCCAATCTTGCCAGAGTCCTTGGAGAGATGGGAGGCCAGCAATGAATCTGTACCAGGCTATATATTCCATGTATTTGTGTCGTTTTATATATATATATATATATATATATATATATATATATATGTATATGTATATGTATATGTATATGTATATGTATATGTATGTATGTATATATATATATAAACTACACAAATACATCTATATATATAAGGGAGACGTGGGCGTGCACAGATGGATATGCACGGCCAAACCATAACCCCCAAACACAAATCCCACGACACACATTCCCCCAGACCACGAGGTACAGACATAACACTCAAAAACCCACCTCACTAACTTGCAAACCCCCCAAAACAGCCCCCAAAAACCGCCCATTGACTCCCGTTCTGCGCTGGCCACGAGCGCAGAACACAGTGATTCAGCCATCGCGCAGGCGCACTACAACCCCCAACACCACAACGCAGGACAGAGAGACAGCAAACACACTGCGCACTCTGACTCCCCCCCCAACCCCCAACCCAATCCGTCCCCCTCACTCCCCACACACCATCAACTTCACCGCGCAGCCCCTCTCGGCCGCATCGGTCGCTTCTGCGGCTCTCCGGGGAAGCAACACTGCAAAAAACAAAAAACTACAAAAAAACATGGCAGCCAAACCACTTCCGGTCCGGCCGAAAAGGCTCGGCGGAAGTCAATCCGTCAGAAAAAACAGTCCGCCCGGAAACTGATGCCGCATACCGGAGGTTCCGCCCCCGCCTGGCCCGAGGTGCCGCCAGGAAAGATGGCGGCCGCCACGGAGCAGCGGCTACCACAAGGAGACCTCCTGGTTACTCCGAGAAGCCGCCCCCTCGGCCTGCCCTCCGGAGGACGGAGGTGAAGAAAAGGACGAGGCCTGGGGACGCAGCCCTCGCCGCTACTGCCCTCCGGATGGCAGAGGGTGACGACTAAAGGAACGGGGTCGCTGCTGCCGCCTTCTTTTCCCTCCTCAGCCCCCTTCTTCTCCTCCATCAGCCTCAGGACCTTTCCTTCTCCCCCTCAGCCTATGGCCCCAACCCCCACGTCAGCCCCCCTTCTTTTCCTCTCTCAGCCTCAGACCCCTTCTTCCCCCTTTCCCACCTCATGTGTATGTACACATGCACACACATATACAGTACCATACACACGCATACATATATAAACACACACACCCATATATACATATACACCCACATATATATACACTACATACACACATATACACATGCACACACCCACCAAGACCATAAGTAACATCATTTCAAACCCTTATATACTCAGACTTCCCCGCATCTCCTAAATAGGGCATAGCAACGCGTGCCGGGTACAGCTAGTGGAATATATATATATATGTATATGTATATGTATATATGTATGTATGTATATATATATATAAACTACACAAATACATGGAATATATATATATATATATATCCTAGTTTATATATAACGCGTTGCTGTGCCCTTTTTAGGCGATGCGAGAAAGTCCAATCATCCACGGTGTGTCCTCCTCTGAACTGCAGTTGGATGGAGTGTGGATCATGGGGGGCATGGTGTGCCAAGTTGGGTCTTTATTGGTCTTGGTTCTGGGCCACAGTGGTCTGTGGGGAATGATGTGTTTTAAGTACTACAAATCCCGTTTTCCATGGTGGTACTTCAAGTCCCATCATGCATGGTCGGGGCTCTGTGTGCCAAGGTAGGTTACGGTAAATTCAGGCCATACACAATGTCCCATGAGCTGAGGCCTAGTTAGGAACAGCAAGTTAATGAAGCCTTACTGTCAATTCAGGCCATACACAATGTCCAATGAGCTGAGGCCTAGTCGGAGAATCAAGTTAATGAAGCCTTACTGTCAATTCAGAGCGTAAACAGCTTCCCAGTAAGTGAGGGCTAGTTAGGGAAATCAAGTTAATGAAGCCTTACTGACAATTTAGAGCGTAAACAGCTTCCCAGTAAGTGAGGGCTAGTTAGGGAAATCAAGTTAATGAAGTCTTACTGTCAATTTAGAGCGTAAACAGCTTCCCAGTAAGTGAGGGCTAGTTAGGGAAATCAAGTTAATGAAGTCTTACTGTCAATTTAGAGCGTAAACAGCTTCCCAGTAAGTGAGGGCTAGTTAGGGAAATCAAGTTAATGAAGTCTTACTGTCAATTCAGAGCGTAAACAGCTTCCCAGTAAGTGAGGCCTAGTTGGGGAAATCAAGTTAATGAAGTCTTACTGTCAATTTAGAGCGTAAACAGCTTCCCAGTAAGTGAGGGCTAGTTAGGGAAATCAAGTTAATGAAGTCTTACTGTCAATTTAGAGCGTAAACAGCTTCCCAGTAAGTGAGGGCTAGTTAGGGAAATCAAGTTAATGAAGTCTTACTGTCAATTTAGAGCGTAAACAGCTTCCCAGTAAGTGAGGGCTAGTTAGGGAAATCAAGTTAATGAAGTCTTACTGTCAATTTAGAGCGTAAACAGCTTCCCAGTAAGTGAGGGCTAGTTAGGGAAATCAAGTTAATGAAGTCTTACTGTCAATTTAGAGCGTAAACAGCTTCCCAGTAAGTGAGGGCTAGTTAGGGAAATCAAGTTAATGAAGCCTTACTGTCAATTTAGAGCGTAAACAGCTACCCAGTAAGTGAGGCCTAGTTAGGGAAATCAAGTTAATGAAGCCTTACTGTCAATTCAGAGCGTAAACAGCTTCCCAGTAAGTGAGGGCTAGTTAGGGAAATCAAGTTAATGAAGCCTTACTGTCAATTCAGAGCGTAAACAGCTTCCCAGTAAGTGAGGCCTAGTTAGGAGAATCAAGTTAATGAAGCCTTACTGTCAATTCAGAGCGTAAACAGCTTCCCAGTAAGTGAGGGCTAGTTAGGGAAATCAAATTAATGAAGCCTTACTGTCAATTCAGAGCGTAAACAGCTTCCCAGTAAGTGAGGCCTAGTTAGGGAAATCAAGTTAATGAAGCCTTACTGTCAATTCAGAGCGTAAACAGCTTCCCAGTAAGTGAGGGCTAGTTAGGGAAATCAAATTAATGAAGCCTTACTGTCAATTCAGAGCGTAAACAGCTTCCCAGTAAGTGAGGGCTAGTTAGGGAAATCAAGTTAATGAAGTCTTACTGTCCATTCAGAGCGTAAACAGCTTCCCAGTAAGTGAGGGCTAGTTAGGGAAATCAAGTTAATGAAGCCTTACTGTCAATTCAGAGCGTAAACAGCTTCCCAGTAAGTGAGGCCTAGTCAGGGAAATTAAGTTAATGAAGCCTTACTGTCAATTCAGAGCGTAAACAGCTTCCCAGTAAGTGAGGCCTAGTTAGGAAATCAAATTAATGAAGCCTTACTGTCAATTCAGAGCGTAAACAGCTTCCCAGGAAGTGAGGCCTAGTCAGGGAAATTAAGTTAATGAAGCCTCACTGTCAATTTAGAGCGTAAACAGCTTCCCAGTAAGTGAGGGCTAGTTAGGGAAATCAAGTTAATGAAGCCTTACTGTCAATTTTGGGCGTGGTCTGTGATTTTTCGGTTGGAAGTGATTTGGGTGTTTGTGTTGGGGATTGGCAGTTTATTATGGATCGGAATTTTCATGTTGGCTGGGCAGTGCAGCAGTTATGCAAATCCGCCCTTATTGGCAGCCAATCATGTTGTTCAGAATGTAGAGGCTGGGTGAGTCTTTGGCTGCCCCGGAGGATGCTGGTAAATGTAGTTTTATTTTTACTCGTTGTTTTGGGGGCCTTTTAGGTTTGGGGGGGGAAAGTTTCTTTGCTACAAACGTACCTTGCTTGAGGCCTATGTCTGTTGGCAAGTATTGTGTTTCTGCGTTGTAAGGTTTCTTTGTTTGAGGTATACATCACATGACGTGAACCCATTTATATAATAGATATTCCATGTATTTATTTATGGATTTCAATTTATTATTTTTTAATGCTTTCATAAATTTCAATCATTTTAAGACTATGTTTAATTCTTTTCTTTTGGGGGGGGGATTTTTATTTATTTTTTACTTTATTTTACTTTATGTATTTCAATTTATTATTTTTTTAATGATTTCAAAAAATTCAATCATTTTAAGACTATGTTTAATTCTCTTTGGGGGGGGGGATCTTTTATTTATTTACTTTATTTATTTATTTCGCACCCCAAAAATACTATGTTTAATTCTAAGTCAGTGTTTTATCTTTACACATTTTTTAATTTTCGTCTAGTCTAGTCGTGCCGGACTCTGGGGCTTGGCGCTCATCTCCATTTCTAAGTCAAAAGAGCCGGCATTGTCCACAGACACCTCCAAGGTCATGTGGCCGGCATGTCTGCATGGAGTGCCATTACCTTCCCATCAGAGCGGTACCTATTGATCTACTCATATTTGCATGTTTTCTAACTGCTAGGTTGACAGAATCCGGGGCTAACAGCAGCAACTCATGCCGCTCCCCGAATTCAAACCTGCAACCTTTCGGTCAGCAAGTTCAGCAGCTCAACGGTTTAACCCACTGCGCCATCAGGGGCACCCACTCCTAACAACAACAACAACAACAACAACTCTATATTCCTTCCTCTCTCCCCAATGTAACTCAGGATGGATCTATACCACTATATGATGCAGTTTGAACTGTGTCATATGCTCAGTGTAGACCCATACTGTATGCAAGTCAAACTGCATTATATGCCAGTGTAGACCCAAACTTAATCTAGTCCAACCTGCCCTCAGGAGGTGGATTTTGGGAGTTGAACTGGTTTCTACTTGCAGGACATGAATTGATTCACCTCCCCATCTTTCATCGATCATACCAGTTTGATCTGATTTTGGAAGCTAAGCAGGGTTGGGTCTGGCTCCTACTTGGATGGGAGACCACAAGGGTCAAACCGGGAACATCTCAGAGATTGTTGTCTGAAATCTTTGAGAAAAATGGCTGCCAGATATTGCTGACAATGCCGGTTAAGGTAACGTATAAATGAAAGTTTCTATTGTTCATCTTAACTGCAGAATAAATGCAGCGAGGGCCCTTCCACACAGCCATATAACAGAATATCAAGGCAGGGAATTCCACAATACCTGCTTTGAACTGGGTTATCTGAGTCCACACTGCCATATATTCCAGTTCAAAGCAGATACTGTGGGATTCCTTGCCTTGATATTCTGGGTTATATGGCTGTGTGGAAGGGCCCTCACTGCCATGGTTCATTGCTTGGTCCATGGTTCACTAAACTACAAATCCCACGAGTCCACAGCATTGAGCAATAACAGTTAAAGTGGTGGCAAACTGCATTGATTCTACAGTGTAGATGTATGTAGTGTAGACCCTATTTACAATCTTCTTCTGCATGATGCAACAAAGGGCTACGGCAGACCTCGAAGAAGAAGACCGCATATATATATGCTATCGTACTGATGGTAGCTTGTTCAACTTAAGCCGTCTGAGGGCTCGCACTAAGACTCTAAACTATCTAGTCCGTGAGTTGCTCTTTGCTGAAGATGCTGCCCTTGTCGCCCATTCAGAAGCAGCCCTGCAGCGCCTAACATCCTGCTTTGCAACAGCTGCAGAGCTGTTTGGGCTGGAAGTCAGCCTGAAGAAAACGGAAGTTGTCTACCAGCCTGCACCACAGGAAGAACACCATCACCCCCGCGTCAGCATAGGCAAATTTGTGCTTAAGTCCGTTCAGCAGTTCACCTACCTGGGAGGCATCATCTCTTCAGACGCCAAGATTGATAAAGAGATAGATCACAGATTAGCAAAGGCATATAGTGCTTTCGGAAGGCTTCACAAAAGAGTCTGGAGCAACAAGCACCTGAGGCAAAGCACCAAAATCTGTGTGTACAGAGCTATCATACTGTCTATTCTCTGTGGGTCTGAAACATGGGTCACCTATCGCCAACACCTACGACTCCTCGAAGGCTTTCATCAACGCTGTCTTCGCACAATCCTAAATGTACACTGGACTAAGTATGAGACGAATGTTGCTGTCCTTGAGTAAGCAGGGATCACCAGCATTGAGGCCATGCTATTGAGAACACAGCTGTTATTTATGTGGCTCGCAGTGCTTTCGGGAATTTAGTGAAAGTATTGCGAGTCCCATCATTCGTTGTCCATCCTACTCCAAACTGCACCAGGATGTGGAGTGGGTCATGGGGGCTCTGTGCGCCAAGTTTGGTCTTGATCAGTCATTGGATAAAGGTCTCAGAAAGTGAGTGAAGTTACTGCAAGTCCCATCATCCATGGCCCATTCTCCTCCAAACTGTACCGGGATGGGGGCTCTGTGTGCCAAGTTTGGTCTTGATCAGTCATTGGATGAGGTCACAGCGGTCTCTGAAAGTCAGTGAAAGTACTTCCAAGTCCCATCATCTGTTGCCATGGGGGCCCATGGGGGCTCTGTGTGCCAAGTTTGGTCTTTTTGAGTCTTTGTTGGGGACCATAGTGGGGACCATAGTGGTCTGTGGGAACCGAAGGGTTAGAAAGTACTACAAATCCCATCATCCATTGTCCATCTTCCCCCAAATCTCACCAGGACGTAAAGGGGGTCATGGGGGTTATGTGTGCAAAGTTTAGTCTTGATCAGTCATTGGATGAGGGTCGCAGCGGTCTCTGGAAGTGAGTGGAGGTACTTCAAATCCCATCATCCATGGTCTGCCCTTCTCCAAACTGAAGTAGGATGTAGAGTGAGTCATGGGGACTCTTAAGTGCCAAGTTTGGTCTTTATTGGGGGCCACAGTCGTCTGTGGGAACCGATGGGTTTGAAAGTACTACAAATCCCATCATCCTTTGTCCTCCCCCAAACCTCACCAGGACATAAAGGGGGTTAAGTGTGCCAAGTGTGGTCCAGGTCCGTCACCCATGCTGGTCACAGTGGCCTGTGAAAGTGGCAGCCAATCAGAAAGCTGCCACGTAACCTCCCCATACATTATTATATATAGATAGATTAATTATATTTTTAGTGATCTAATAGTTTTCACTCTTTTTAATACTATGTTTAAAGTGAAGAGAGGGGGCTCAGGAAGACAGTTCCATCTTGTCTCCTGTGTTATGCTAATATTATTATATAATGTATTGTATAAACATAATATTTATATTATAATGTAATACAATATGCTACTACTAATAATAGTATATTATAATTATATATTTTATATTATATGTAATATTACTAATATTATAGTACAATATAATAATATATAATGCTGATATTGTGCTATGCAAATAATTTAATATATTGTATGTATATATAACTTGTAAGCCTTAAAGGGGTCAGGAAGTGGCGGGCATGGGGGCCCCTTCCAAAGATGTTGCTGGTGATGGGCAGCTCCCTGCTCCGATGTAGCTAAGGGATCCCATATTTGTGTGCATTCATTCACTTATGGCCATAGATCATAATACCAGGAAATACCAGAAAATTTATTGTGAATCCTGTCCGCAACCACGGACTGGTGAAAGTCAGGTATAATAAGCCTTTGCGGTCTCAAACCAGACCTTCTCGACAGCCTCTTGGCCCATCTCAGAGAGAGTCATCAGGTGCTTCCACCCCGTCTTAGCCGTGATCATCAAATAGTCCTTATTCTCAGGGTGTTGGAGACTGGTGTGTGCCGCCATCACAAGGGACTGGACGAATCTCCCACTGACCAGCAGGAAAAGGGCGGCCCGTTCCTCCGGGATCAAAGGCACCACGCTCTCGAATCCGGCCAAGACGTGGCCTCCCACGTGGATAGGATCCTCGCTTTCGATCATCATGTACATGATGGCGATGGCCACTTCGAAGACGAAATAGCCGTGACTCATGTCGCTGAAGTCCAAAATCCCCGACACTCTGTATCTTGGCTTTCCAGGGGAGGGGGAATCGGCTTCTATTAAAATGTTGTGGTCGTTGAGGTCTCCGTGATTGATGCCTAAAGGGACGAGGTAGAAAATTCATTGATTTGCAAATCTCTCATGCATACACATGCACAGAAATACCAAAACAACGGCACCCATGGGGATTGGTAGAGGCCAATAAAGGTAGTTTCGGGTTGCTTGAGAGTTTTCATGACTGAAAGGAATATTATTATTATTATTATTACCATTCAAGCAGGGAGCTTTGAAATGGTTGAACAGAAGCTCTTCGAAGCTTTAGGTGCTCTTAATGCCTATTACATGGAAAACCAGCTGATTCCTAATCCATCTAAAACACAAGACATACGCTTTCCATCTTAAGAACAGACAAGCATCCTGAGCTCTGAGGATGACCTGGGAGAACAGACAACCCAAACATCCTGGACCCTGCTCTGAATATCAAGCAAAAAGTGAGAAACAATATCACACGAAAGCTGACTGGCACAACCTGGGGATCACGACCAGATACAGTCAAGACATCTGCCTTTGCACTTTGCTGCTGAGTACACATGCCCAGTGTGGAATACATCTCACCACGTTAAAATGTCTACGCCCTACACCCCTGGAGATACTATTCTGTTTAGCCAGTATTGCACGATCTGACGGGAAGTAGCAGAAAATAATGAAAGGACCAAGGCAGTGACCTCTTTGGCCCATCCTCTGTTCTATATCAGCATGTCAATGCCTTAAATCAAGAAATAGTTTTCAAAGATCTATAGCAGGGGTGGGCAATTATTTTTTGCAAGGGGCCACACGAGAGCCAAAAAATAATATGGAGGGACGCACCTAAAGGCTGGACTACATTCTAATCGACATTATTTATTTATTTATTTACTATATTTACTATATATTACACATCATTAATATTAACATATTAATATATCAGGAAATATTCATATATTATTAGTATTAATATCATAATTATTATAGTATATATAGGCATTATAATATATTGAAATTATAATATAATATAACATATTATTTATTATATTATTATTATAAAATTATTATAAAATAATAATAAAAACCACTAAAATAAAATAAAATGAAATTCAAGAAGACAAGGTGCAAATCAAGATAGAGGCTGACATCCTCAAGAGAGGAAGGATCCCAAGATGGAATGGCCCAATGGTCCCAGCCCAGAGGATGACAAAGCGGACCCAGCCGCCACCACAACAGAGCAGAGCAAAGCAGCAGACGATCAGAGGCTGCAGGCCACCGCCCGCTCTCGCCGCCAGCCATTCCCCAGCTGATCGCCCTGCCATGGAGTGCCTTGCATCCCGGCTTTGGAGTGCCTGCCATCCCGTGAGGCGATTCAGGCCTGCAGCGGGAGCAGTGGGTGATCGCCCTGGCGAACTGGAAGACGATCAAGTCTTCCGGGTCGCCAGGGCGATCAGCCGCCACAGGTCGCCAACTGTTTCTGCAGCAGGCCCGGATCGCCTCACGGGATGGCAGGCACTCCAAAGCCGCCGCTCCTCTGATTGTTCTCCAGAGCGGCGGGCTGTCTGCCGACGCAGGCCCCACAGCCCGCAATGGGATGGCGGCAGCAGCACCCCTTCCTCTTGGCCCCACCCCCAACACCCTTCTCCCCGGGCCGGACAGAATCGGCTGCCGGGCCGCATTCGGGCTGCCGGCCGTAGGTTGTCCAGGTCTAATCTATAGAGACACTCGCTGAAACACCTCAGCAAGCGAGAGTCCAAAAGTGGTAGGCTAAAACCTGGAACCAGAATTCATGGCTAATACCAAATGAAAAACTCTCCCCTGGGCACAGAAGGCTGGATGACTTGGAAGGCACTGAACAGGCTGCACTCTGGCACAACGAGATACAGAGCCAACTTTAGAAATGGGGCCACAAAGTGGAGTCCACGACATGTGAGTGTGGAGAAGAGCAAACCACAGACCACTTACTACATTGCAACCTGAGCCGATCCGATCCGGGCTGTAGTCAGAACACTGGCTCAGCAGGGTTGGTGCAGTGGAAAGTGTGCTGGGCCCATAACCCATTGTCATAGATAAAGCAGCTGAGCCAGGGCTGAACCATAAGTTCATTTTATTTATAAAGAAAAGAAAGAAAACAAAACATATTCCGGAGCATTTTTCAGCGTGGCTCAGCGCACAGAAATCACGGCGGACTGCAGAACATTCTTATCTACAATGTTTACATTCCAGAGATCGAACATCCGGGGACTTTTTGCTTTTGTCACAGTTAACCCTGTAATTACCTAACCAAAAACACAGCTCAGAAATAGACACATTTTACAGAAAATTTTAAACTCATCTCTGTCATACATTCTTGCACTGACGTGCCACATGTACAATGGAGGCGCTATAAGGATCTCCTTTTAGCGCCACCAGAAGCACTCCATAGACGCCCAGCTGTCTATGGAGGCGCAGATTGCCTGCGCCTGCAAGATAGCTTTCTACCACCTACGACAGGCAAAACGCCTGGCTCCTTACCTCTCCCGCTGCGACCTGGCCATGATGATCCAAGCCACGGTCATCTCGAGGCTCAATTACTGTAATGCGCTGTACATTGGCCTACCCTTGTCGGCAATCCGGAATCTCAAGCTGGTGCAGAACGCTGCAGCACGTCTGCTCTCAGGAGCATCAAGATCTGCCCACGTGACTCCACTCTTGCGCGAGCTGCACTGGCTCCCAATTGAATTCCGGGTCACCTTCAAGGTGTTAGTTTTAACTTTCAAGGCCTTATATGGTTTGGGGCCAGTGTACCTGAGGGAGTGGCTTACCCCTTATGTGCCCAGAAGATCACTGCGCTCAGAGGGGCTCAATCTATTGGATGTGCCGGGCATTAAGGTCTATAGACTTGCTAGAACGCGGCAGAGGACGTTTGCCGTAGCTGCGCCAACCCTGTGGAACACCCTCCCTGACGAGCTGCGAGCCATCCGGGACTTAATGCCGTTCCGCAGAGCCGTAAAGACCTGGCTATTCAGACAGGCATTTGGCCTATAACCAATGCCGTGTTATCAGCATCCTGTTGAGTCGCTGTCAGCATATTCCTACTGCCATCGCAGTTTTGCTGGAATTTTATTTTAACTGGGGGTTTTAATCTGGTTTTATTGCATTTTATGTGTTTATCTGTTCTTAACTCTGTAAACCGCTCTGGGCTCCAGAGAGAGCGGTATATTAAGTCGAATAAATAAATAAATAAATAAAATAAGTGGCCAGCTACTGGCCAAATGACATTTGATATAATGCCAAGTTTTTAAACTTCGTGTTTTTTAAATACATTTTCAACTGTACCCTTGGTTTGCTTCTGATACAATAAATAAATAAATACTTTTACTATTCCTCACTTTCTCTCCCCCGAAGGAGACTCAAAGCAGCTTGACATAACAGCATTAATAATAATAATAATCCACTTGAACGGATACAGCTCAAAATGCTATGGATTCAAGGGAGTTGAAGTCTGATGAGGCACCGGCTCTCTTTGGCAGAGAAGACTGAAGACCTTGTAAAACTCCAACTCCAGTTATTTCATAGCATACAGCCACGGCAGTTAAAGAGGTACGAAACTGCATTAATTCTACAGTGTAGATGTACACTTTGGTATTTTGTGACCAGAAGTTTGTTGTAGCCAGGAACATAGCCATTGCAGATATACCAATGACTGTATCAAAGTGCATTAATTTTTTTTTTAAAAAATCCACTTACAAGGCCGAAATGAGCTTAATTTTGGCACTATTTTCGCATCAAATTGCTCTATCGCCTGCTTCACCACTTCTAGGTAGCTGCTTTGGCCCAAGGCGTGAATGTACCGCTTCAGAAGAGGGACGTTTGCCAGATTCCAGATGAATTCACCTCGGTGTAGACTCTTGGTTGATGGATGCTGGAATTTCTATTTGGGGAAAAAGGAGTAGACATAAGTCATTTTCGAGTTTCCAACAGACCTCACAACCTCTGAGGATGCCTGCCATAGATGCAGGCGAAATGCCAGGAGAGATGCTTCCGGAACATGGCCATACAGCCCGAAAAACTCACAACAACGCAATAGACGTAAGTGTTGCATTATCACCATCATTGAAGTCAACCTCTCCAAGTTACAGATAGTGGTCTTAAACAGAGTAAGTATGTTCCCATATATGATAATAATATAATAATATAGTAATATGATATATTATATTATATTATAATATAATGTTATATTATGTCAATATATTATATAATTATAATGTAGTATAATATAATTATGATATAATATGATACAATATAATACTAATGATATTGTGATATTATAATTATATATTTGTTTTACATGCAAACTGTATTGAATTTACATTCCCACCTCCGCAAGGGTTTTGTCCAGCCTGGCGGCCAGTTGGCCAATCTCATATAGAACCGGAGGGCCGATTGGGAGTGTTGCCACTGTTTTGCCCGGCAAGAAGCTGAAGAGCCTCACCATATATCCCTTGGTGGCAACCGTCGTCTCTAAGTGGCAAAGTAAAAAAGTTGCCATTAGCCAAGATAAACCAGTGAGAAATGAAGGAGCATTGCAACCGGAAACACACCCTAAAGGAGCATAGTATTCCAAGGCTGCGTCTACACTGCGAAATGAATGCAGCACGACACCCCTTTAGCTCCCAAGGCGCCATTCTATGAAATCTTGGTACTGTAATTGTAATTTAGGGAGGCTTAAGCACTCTTTGCCAGAGAAAGAGTAAGAGCTTATAAAACTACAATAGCTAAGCTCCCATAGCACTGAGCCCAGTGGTGTCAAACTGTTTTGATTTGACAGTGTAGATGCACCATTATAGGAGGGGGAAATGAGGAATGGGATCAGCAACAGCAAGTGGAGTGCAGCCCCCTCCTCCTCGGGTTCAGCCCCAATATAAATAAATAGCATCTCTGGGTTGCTGTGAGTTTTTCAGGCTGTGTGGCCATGTTGCAGCATTCTTGGCAGGGGGTTGGACTGGATGGCCCACGAGGTCTCATCCAACTCTGATTCTATGATTCCAGTAGCATTCTCTCCTGGCGTTTCAACTGCATCTGTGGCCAACACCTCCCAAACAAAGGATTTTTTTCGTGTCAGTAGGGACTTGAGAAACTGCAACTGTTTAGATGTTTTAGATATTTGGCTGAGTGTTTTATTGTAAATCGCCCAAAGCCACCTGGGATGGGTGATTAATAAATCTCAAAATAAAATAAATAAATAAAGTCACTTCTGGTGTGAGAAAATTGGCTATCTGCAAGGACGTTGCCCAGGGGACGTTGCCTGGATGTTTTGATGTTTTACCATCCTTGTGGGAGGCTTCTCTCATGTCCCTGAATGGGGAGCTGGAGCTGACAGAGGGAGCTCATCTGCGCTCTCCCCAGATGTGAACCTCCGACCTCTCGGTCTTCAATCCTGTTAGCACAAGGGTTTAACCCACTGATTCTCAAAGTGGGCGGTACCACCCCCTGGTGGGCGGTGTGGTGATCCAAGGGGGCGGTGGGAGGCTTAGAGGAATTTGGGGGGCGGTGAACCCCTTTAAGGGGGCAGTGAACGATTGGCTATTTAGGAGGGGTCATGCAGCCCTCTTCTTTGGTCCCGTCCACTTCGCTTTGACCTGCATATTAGATACCTGAATTAGAATTCGTAAGAGTAGCAAAATTATTTATGAAGTAGCAACGAAAATATGGTTGGGGGTCACCACAACATGAAGAACCTTATTTAGGGGTCACAGCATTAGAAAGGTTGAGAACCACTGCATTAATACATATATTTAATTGTTTAATTGCTATTAAATTTAAAAACAATAATGTATAGGGGGGCGGTGAGTAAATTATTTTTTGGAAAGGGGGCGGTAGGCCAAAAAAGTTTGGGAACCACTGGTTTAACCCATTGCATCACCAGGAGCAACAAAGGATGCCTCCAGGCAACAACAGCCAGGCTACCTCAATGCCGAGACCCTCACCGATTGACTTTGCAGCAAGGCCACTCAATGCTAATCAAGCTTACTGATTGCCACGTTCACACTTGCTACAAACAAGCAAGGGTTCTTTCTTCCACCCTGGACCTTATTCCACAGGTATATACACACTCCACTTGCCTCGCTTCCAGCAGAGCTCTGAAGATGCCATTATCCACAGATGCAGGTGAAACATCAGGAGAGAATGATGCTGGAACATAGCCATACAGTCCAAAAAAGCTCACAGCAACCCAGTGATTCTGGCCATGAAAGCTTTCGACAATACAAATATTGTCATTGTGGTCATCATCAATATCCTTACCTACTGTTTCCAGAAACATGATTTCTCCCTCTTTAGTCAATCGAGGGGTCGCCACAGGGAAACCTTCTTGGTTCAGAAACATCATAATCCGCGTCTGGGACTCAATGAGCTCCGATTTTTGGCTGTCCTCCGCATTAATAATTTTGAGGACGTATTCCTCGGCACTTTCTCCTCTCCCTTCAGCCTTAGCGATGCGCACGCGGAAATTTTGATCATCGTAGCTAGGAAGCGGTTGGAGCGCAGAGACCTTTAATCCAAATATCCTTTCAACCAATTTGGTGGCTTGATTTTCACTGAAGGCCGGCTTGTTCAGGTCGCAAAGCTGTCGATGGTTTCCAGAAGACATTGCGCATCTAGAAAGAAAGAACAACAACAACAAATAATACTGGGTTGTGAGTTTTCCGGGCTGTATGGCCATGTTCCAGAAGCGTTCTCTCCTGACGTTTCACCTGCATCTATGGCAGGCACCCCCCGAGGTTGTGAGGTCTGGTAGAAACTAGGCAAGTGAGGTTCATATATCTGTGGAATGATGTCCAGGGTGGGAAAGAGCACTCTCGTCTGTGTATAAATATGTGAAAGGAAGTCATAGGGAGGATAGAGCAAGCTTGTTTATTGCTGGATACTAGGACGCGGAACAATGGCTTCAAACTACAAGAAAGGGCATTCCATCTGAACATTAGGAAGAACTTCCTGACTGTGACAACTGTTCAGCAGTGGAACTCTCTGCCCTGGGGTGTGGTGGAGGCTCCTTCTTTGGAGGCTTTTAAACAGAGGCTGGATGGCCATCTGTTGGGGTGCTTTGAATGTAATTTTCCTGCTTCTTGGCAGGTGGTTAGACTGGATGGCTCACGAGGTCTCTTATAGTAATAATAATAATAATTATAATAATAATAATCTCCCCAATGGGGACTCGGGGCAGCCAACATGAGGCCAAGCCCTTCTAAAATACTATACAACACAGTATAATACAAAATACAAAACAAAATACATCAGAAATAATAATAATAATCTTTATTTATACCCCGCCACCATCTCCCCAATGGGGACTCGGGGCGGTTCACATGAGGCCAATGCTGAACAACAAATTACAATAAAATAAAATCAAAACATCAACAATAAACAAATAAAAATACAAACACATAAAATAATAAAAAATCTTTATTTATACCCCGCCACCATCTCCCCAATGACAGGGCGGGCAGCCAACATGAGGCCAAGCCCTTCTAAAATACTATACAACACAATATAATACAAAATACAAAACAAAATACATCAGAAATAATAATAATAATAATTTTTATTTATAGCCTTGCCACCCTGGTCTCCCCCTGGGGGGACTTTGTTGGGAGCCAACATGAGGCCAAGCCCTTCTAAAATACTATACAAAGGCAGTATAATACAAAATACAAAGACAAACTCATCAGAAATAATATTAATAATCTTTATTTATACCCCGCCACCATCTCCCCAATGGGGACTCGTGGATAGTGCGGTCCCACATGAGGCCAATGCTGAACATTGTTGGTGACAAATTACAGCCTTGCAGCTGTTGCATGGTTGAGTCCTGCCTGGGAGAATCTCTTGTTGGGAGGTGTTAGCTGGCCCTGATTGTTTTCTGTCTGGAATTCCTCTGTTTTCAGAGTGTTGTTCTTTATTTTCCGTGATCCCTGCTTGCTCAAGGATAGCAACATTCGTCACATAGTCAGTCCAGTGTATATTTAGGATTGTGCAAAGACAGCGCTGATGAAAGCGTTCGGAGTTGTAGGTGTTGGCGATAGGTGACCCATGTTTCAGACCCATAGAGGAGAATAGACAGTACGATAGCTCTGTACACACTGATTTTGGTGCTTTGCCTCTATATGCCTAATATTACTAATAATATTGCAGTATAGTGGTATTGCACAATATAGTAATATATAGAATCATAGAATCATAGAGTTGGAAGAGACCTCATGTGCCATCCAGTCCAACCCCCGGCCAAGAAGCAGGAAAATTGCATTCAAAGCACCACATTGATATTGTATTATGCTAATAATATATTGTATGTGCATATAACTTGTGAGCCACTCTGAGTTCCCTTTGTGGTGAGAAGGGCGGCATATAAACGCCGCAAAAATAAATAACTCTAAAATCAGGACAGTAAATAAAGAGCAACATTCCAAAACAGAGGAATTCCTGACAAGAATCAATCAGGGTCAGCTAACACCTCCCAACAAAGGATTCCCCAAGGCAGGAAGCAACCAGGCTTTAAAGCTGCAAGGTTATTCAATGCTAATCAGACTAGCCAATTGCAACATTCACATTTGTCCCAAACATTCACTAATTCTTTCTCCCACCCTGGACATCATTCCACATATATAAAAACCCCATGCTTAGTTTCCAACAGACCTCACAACCTCTGAGGACGCCTGCCATAGATGCGGGCAAAACGTCAGGAGAGAATGCTTCTGGAGCATGGCCACACAGCCCCAAAAACTCATAGCAACCCTGTGATTCTGGCCATGAAAGCCTTCGACAACGCATTTCTCATCTTACTTACTTGGCTAAAATCAAAATGAAAGTATGGTTCTTCTCCCAGTTGACATCCCGGTCTCAACTCTTGCTGCTGAAAGTTATATAAGAATAATCTAATATTTTTCAGCCCAGAAGGGAAGTTTGCCCAATGACCCTTAGACTCAGTTAAAGAAGGTCAGAGTCTAACTCCTCTCTAGGAAAAGGAAGCAAAAGAGATAAAAGTGCAGGAACAGCGAAAACGTCAAACTATTCTCCTTTACACCACACATTGTTTACAGCAGGGTCAGGACCCTGCGGGGGTCGCAAGGGGGTGTCAGAGGGGACGCCAAAGACCGCCAGAAAACACAGTATTTTCTGTTGGTCATGGGGGTTCTTTGTGGGAAGCTTGGCCCAATTCTATCATTGGTGGGGTTCAGAAGGCTCTTTGATTGTAGGTGAACTATAAATCCCAGCAGCAGCAACTCTGGGTCTATTTTCCCCAAACTCAACAAGTATTCACATTTGGGCATATTGAGTATCCGCACCAAATTTGGTCCAGATCCATCATTGTTTGAGTCCACAGTGCTCTCTGGATGTAGAGGAACTACAACTCCCAAACTCAAGGCCAATGCCCACCAAGTCCTTCCAGTATGCGCCAACTGCGCATCCTGTAGTCTGACTTGACCATGGTGGTCCACGCCTTGATTACCTGTAGCCTGGATTACTGCAATGCACTCTACGTGGGGCTACTCTTCAAGATGGCCCGGAAACTTCAACTTGCCCAGCGATCAGCAGCTAGATCAGGGGTGGGCAAACTACGGCCCGCGGCCCGTATCCGGCCCGGCAGCCTGTTCTCTGCGGCCCCTTGCTTGCTCGCCCGCTCGCCTCACCCGCGCGCCCGCTCGTCCGCTTCGGCTCTCCCAGTGCCAGCAACAGCAAGGCCAGGCAGGGGAGCTTGCGAGCAGCGAGCAGGCGGGGTGAGCGGTGGGCGGGGCAAGCGGGGAGCGAGCGAGCCTTCTTGCCCGCTCGCCCTCTCGGGCTCTCCCAGCGCCAGCAACAGCAAGGCTAGGCAGGGGAGCTTGTCTCCCCTGCCATCTTCAAGGGTAGCCCCACGTAGAGTGCATTGCAGTAATCCAGGCAGGAAGGCAGGAAGGCAGGCAGGCAGGGGGTGGGCTCCACGGCGAGGAAGCCTCTCCCCCCCCCCGTCCCTTCTGGGAGAAGGAGATTGGCAAAGGGACTCCTCATTGCTGGCGCTGGGAGAGCCCGAGAGGGCGAGGGGAGCCGGTGAGAGGGCTCGCTTGCCACCAGCTCGGGCTCTCCCAGCTGGTGGCGAGGGTGGATCTGGACCAAATTAGGTGCGGATACTCAATATGCCCAAATGTGAATACTTGTTGAGTTTGGGGAAAATAGACCCAGAGTTGCTGATGCTGGGATTTATAGTTCACCTACAATCAAAGAGCCTTCTGAACCCCTCTCGCTCGCTCCCCTCGTGCACTCGGGCTCCTCTATGGGTCTGAAACATGGGTCACCTATCGCCAACACCTACGACTCCTCGAACGCTTCATCAGCGCTGTCTTCGCACAATCCTAAATGTACACTGGACCGACTATGTGACAAATGTTGCTGTCCTTGAGCAAGCAGGGATCACCAGCGTTGAGGCCATGCTATTGAGAACACAGCTGCGCTGGGCAGGGCACGTCTCTAGGATGGAGGACCACCGCCTCCCAAAGATACTACTCTATGGTGAACTCGCCAAGGGTCAGTGCAAGAGAGGCGCCCCCAAAAAGAGATATAAGGACTCCCTGAAACAACATCTCAGGCTCGGCCAGATTGATCACCAACAATGGTCCACCCTGGCCTCACATCGGGCGGCATCAGGGCATAGCCAGGATTTTGATTCGGGGGGTGAGTTTGGTTCGGGGCTGTGACTGGGTGGAAGAGGGTCTACCCTAGCAAACCTTTGTATTGTTATCCCAATAACCCCATTAATGTGGGATATGATGAGCATGGTGATCAAATCATGATATGAATAAACATAACAGTTTAAATAATGTACCAATAAGGCCTTTTCGCGGACCACCCTGAGAATTTCGGGGCTGAAGCCCCTTAGCCCCCCCGGCTACATGCCTGGGCGGCATGGAGACGCACTTTCCACAAAGTTGTGGCCTCTTTCAAGAAGACACGCCGCATGGGTCTCGAAGAGAAATGACAATGCAGAAAGAACCACAACTTGGAAACAACATCACCCAAGGAGACTTTTTGCTGTGCTTTCTGCAACCGGACTTGCCTATCTCAGATTGGCCTTTTTAGTCATCAACGCGCTTGTAAAAAGCGTGGGATGAGTCCTTCCTAAGAATCTTCATTCGCGAAGTAATGCCGAGAGAGAGAGAGCAGACTAATTCAATGCAGTTAAATGCAATTAAACTGCATTATATGGGTCCCCACTGACCATATAATGTAATTCAGTGTAGAGAACCCTATGAATTTATATATTTGGGGGAGGGGGGAGAGATTACTTTACCCAAGTAAGAGATCAAAGATTCGATCCAATCCACCATGTCTTCAGAGAGCAAGTTGCATAGTTGATGCTGCATCCATTCTGGACCTGGCTGCAGAATATTTGGTTTGATTTAATTTAACTGCATCAAAAAGGAAGAGAAGATTTAGGTCACTTCTTGCTTTTGAGATATTGTTGCAAGTGGATCAAATAAAATAAAGCACCACAAGGAATAGAAGAGCAGGAAGCCGAGTTGCATGGAAATCCCTTAGCCACTGCCCTTGCTTCCTCTCAGAGCAGGAAATGCAAGATTGACTTTCCCTTGTCTGGGGAAACATTTCAAAGGGAGCGTTTGATTGGTTGCTAGGCAGCTTTGCGCCTCCTGGAGACAAGAGGGTGGCTCTATGCTAGAATGAATGCAATGTATTGTTGAAGGCTGGAATCACTGAGTAGTTGTGTTTCCAAGCTGTATGGCCATGTTCCAGAAGCATTCTCTCCTGACATTTCACCCACATCTCTGGCAGGCATCCTCAGAGGTTGTGAGGTCTGTTGGAAACTAGGAAAATGGAGTTTATGTATATGTGGAATAATGTCCAGGTTGGGAGAAATAACTCTTGTCTGTTTAGATAGGTGTGAATGTTGCCATTGGTCACCTTGATTAGCATTTAATGTCCTAGCAATTTCAAGGTGTGGCTTCTTACTGCCTGGGAGAATCCTTTGTTGGGAGGCAGTAAGAAGCCACACTTTGAAACTGTTAGGCCATTAAATGCTAATCAACATAGCAAAATGATTTTATTATATATATGTATGACTGACTTTATTTTCTATGTTCGTATTCTTTTATGGAAACTCAAGAATACATATATATACACACATATATACACACACACATATATATATATATATGCTAATCAAGGTAGCCAATGGCAACATTCATACTTACCCCAAACACACACATATAAATGCCATTGTCCTAGTTTCCAACATACTTCACAACGTCTGAGGATGGCTTCCATAGATGCAGGCGAAATGTCAGGAGACAATGCTTCTGGAGCACGGCCAGACAGTCCGGAAAACTCACAACCCAGAATGAATGTGGTTTGATAGCACTTTTAACTACCATGGCTCAAAGGCTGTGGGATCATGTGAATTGTAGTTTTGCAAGGTCTGTAGCCTTCTCTTGCGTCACCAAACGACAACTCCCAGGTTCCCTTAGCATTGAAGTATAGCAGTTAAAGTGGGGTAAAAGAACATTAAATCTAAAGTGTGCATGCATACACACACATGCAATCTTGGAAGGGAAAATATATGCAGAATTGTAAGGTGTTAGGAGTATATATATACAGTATTGAAACAAGCTATAGATCTGCCAGTATATATAGCTATATATAATTCCTGAATTAGAAAATACTAAGTGTGTATACATTTTTGGAACACACTATACATCTATATGTATCTCTCTCCCTGAATTATAAGCTACTAGTTTGGGTGCCCAGCGTTGCCCAGATTATTTCTGTATTTTGCAAGGTTGTGGATTAGCTACAACTCACATCATGCCATGTTAACCCCATAGTTTGCGATGTTGGACAAGTTCACTCTAGATCAGGGATCAGGAACCTATGGCTCAGGAGCCAGCTGTGGCTCTTTTCATGATTACATCTGGCTCTCCAGAGCAGCCCGGGCCTTCCTCCCTTTCTCCCCTTCACCCTTTCCTTCTTCTCCCCTTCCTTTTCCTTCCCTCTCCCCTTCCCTCCTCCATTCTCCCTCTTCCTTCCTTCCTCTTCCTTCCCTCCTTCTCCCCCTTCACCCTTTCCTTCTCTCCTTCCTTTCCCCTCCCTCTCTCCCCTTCCTTTTCCCTCCCTCTCCCCTTCCTTCTTTCCTCCATTCTCCCTCTTCCTTTCTCCTTCATCCTTTCCTTCTCGTCCTTTTCCCTCTCCCCTTCCTTCTTTCCTCCATTCTCCTTCACCCTTTCCTTCTCTCCTTCCTTTTCCTTCCCTCTCCCCTTCCTTCCTCTTCTATTCTTTTCCAAGTCTTCCTTTCATTCTCCTTCCTTTCTTTTCACATCCCTCTCCCCTTTCCTTTTTCCTTATTTTACTTTTTCCTCACTCCCTTTCCTCTTTTCCCCACCCTTTCCTTTCCTCCCTTCCCATTTCCTTTCTTTCCCCTCCTTGTCTCTCTCCAGCTTTTCTTTTCCTCCTTTTCCATAGTTTGCTCTTTTCTTTCTTCCTCTCCCCCTCCCTCCTTTATTTCCTCTGTCTTTCTTTCTTTCCCCCTTCCTTCCTTCCTTCCTTCCTTCTTCTCTTCCTTCCCAGAGTCCTGAGCATGCCTTTTGCAGAGCCAGGTCTGAAGTGTCTCCTCATTCTGCCGGGGGAATCCTTTTCTCATCGTATGTACGTATATACTCACATTTAGTTGAATTCAGTCTTAAAATATATATACATTATATGGCTCTCACTGAAATAAATTTCCAGATATTTTGCTTTTATGGCTCTCAGAGTTCAAAAAGGTTCTCGACCCCTGCTCTAGATGCATCATTGGTGGGGTTCCGTGTGCTCTCTGGCTTTAGGGTAAACTACAACTCCCACTATGGTGAGTCAGCCCCCTCAAGCCCTTCCAGTAGGTTTAGTCATGGGGATTCTGGGTGATGAGTTTGATCCAGGCCCATCATCACTGGAGGTCACAGTTTCTCTTCGTTGTGGGTGAACTACAGCTCTCAAAAAGGTCAGTTTCCCCCCCAAACCCCACCCCCCAGTAATCACATTTTGGCATATCAGGTCTGCGTGCCAAGTTTGCTCCAGCTCCATCTGTGTTTGGGTCCACAGTGCTCTCTGGATGTAGGTGAACTACAACTCCCCCAAATCAAGGTGAATTTTCCCCAAAGACCTCCAGTATTGCTTTTGTTGGTCATGGGGGCTTTGTGTACCAAGTTTGGTCCAATTCCGTCTTTGGCGGCATTCAGAGTGCTCATTGATTGCAGGTGAACTATAAATCCCAGTACCTACAACTCCAAAATGTCCAGGCCAATTCCCCTCAAAACCCACCAGTTTTTAAATTTGGATGTGCCAGATATGCATGCCAAGTTTCGCCCAGATCCATCATTGTTTGAGTTAATAGTATGCTCTGGATGTAGGTGACCTACAACTCCTATAAATCCCTCCAAAGACCTCCAGTATGTTTTGCTGGTCATGGCTCAGTGTGCCAATTTAGTTCCAGGTTCATCATTGGTGAGGTTCAGAGTACTCTTAGATTGCAGGTGAACTATACATCCCAGTAACTACAACTCCTATAAATCATGGTGAATTCTCCCCAAAGCTCTCTAGTATGTTCAGTTGCGGATCAATTCCTTTGTTTGCTGCGTGCCATAGAATAGGAAAGCGTTAAGGGAGAGGTAGTGGGTGGAGTTATGCAAATTCCACACCAATGGGGAGAGTCAGAAACACTGGGGTGCCTGTGGTGAAGGAAACACATAAACTCTAGGATGAAATGGTCCCCATATGAAAGCCTTCACTTGGGTGGTGGGCAGTCTGGTGTTTGTTGAGTATTTTCTGCTGAGCATGGGAATTTCGTGTGCCTAGTTTGGCCCAATTCTCTCATTGGTGGAGTTCAGAATGCTCTTTGATTGTAGGTGAACTATAAATCTCAGCAACTACAACTCCCAAGTGTCAATGTCTGTTTTCCCCAAACTCCACCAGTGCTCACATTTGGGCATATTGAGTATTTGTGCCAAGTTTGATCCAGTGAGTGAAAATCCATCCTGCTTATCAGATATTTACACCACAATTCGTAACAGGAGCAAAACATACTTTTATGAAGTAGCAACGAAAATGTTATGGTTGGGGGTCACCACAACATGAGGAACTGTATTAAGGGGTCACAGCATTAGGAAGGTTGAGAAACACTGTTGTTAAGTGCAAGATGGTCAACTCTTTTCAAGTTGGTTCTATTATCATTTTTTTTCTTGTTTCATATAGTGTCTTATTGGTGTCATATTAATTTTTATAACCTTCTAAATCAGGCCTGGGCAAACTTCGGCCCTCCAGGTGTTTTGGACTCCAACTCCCACAATTCCTAACAGCCGGTAGGCTGTTAGGAATTGTGGGAGTTGGAGTCCAAAACACCTGGAGGGCCGAAGTTTGCCCAGGCCTGTTCTAAACGGTTAATAGTTGGGTTAGTTTTCCCATATTCCTTGTATCCATTATTTTCGAGATCCATTGTTATTCTGTGGGTGTTTCTTTTGTTCGCCAATTTTGGGCATATATTATTCATAGCAGATCACAATGCCACGCACACACGGCAAACAATTCAATGCCGGTTTTGGACATACAGAGGTATTTTGGCATTTCAATTTCGGCGCCTGGAGGTTATGTTCAATTCCAGCCACAGGGGGCGCTGTTGCTTCATCCACTGAGAAAGGGATATTTTGATCGCATTTCCTTCTTGCTCTTTGATCGCTGGCGTTTTTATGGTGTCGTAAAATACCTCCCCGCTTTAAGCGGTCCCTAATTTCTCTACTCATAGCTCAGCTGTTTTCAAACTGCTTAGCTGAACAGCAAAGTAGGCTTAACAAGGTAGGCTGGAAGTGCCGACCTTCAAAGCAATCCGTCTCACACCAACCCGACGCAGAGCCTTCTCTGTAGTAGTGCCGTCAATTTAGAATACCCTTCCAAGTGATGTGCAGGCCTCACAGGACCTACTCTTTCCACAAGGCCTGCAAGACCCACCTTTTCCGGCTAGCTTTTGACTGCTAAGCTGGAAAACTTTTTCTCCTTTTCTTAATTTCTAGTTTAATATGTATTTTTACTTCTGTGGTGTTTTTATATGATTGTAAGCTGCTCCGAGGCCTCGGGGAGTGGCGGCGTACAAATTCAAATAATACATAAATAAATAACAGTCAGGGGCTCAATTGAACTTGCCACCTTTTAGTCGGCAGTGATCTATTGCAGCTGGTGATTAACCAGCTGTGCTACAGCCCGGCCCTGTATTGCATATCATAAACAGGTAACCATTTTTCTATTTATTTTCAATATGGTTGTATTAACAATTTTTTTTCTTGTATCATAGTCTCTTATTGGTGTTTTACTTGTGCTGTTTTTGGTCGACCATTCTAATAATTTTTGTATATTTTTGCTATTAGTTTTTTTGTCAGTCTTCATTGTCTCGTCCCAGAAAGTGTCCTTCTCTGAAAAGCCTATTGTCTTATCTTTGACATAGCATCTCTTATTTATTTATTTATTATTTTGGCTTCTAGATCACTCCCTCTAGAACAGTCTTTCTCAACCAGTGTGCCGCGGCACACTAGTGTGCCGTGACGGACCTCCTGCTGTGCCGCGAGAAAAGCTCTCTGCCCCCCTTCCTCCCCCCTCCTGCTGAACTCCTGCTGCTTGGGGGAGGAGGAGGAAGGGCCGGGCAGTGGCGAAGAAAAATAAGAAGGGACAGGGGCGCCGCCTCCTTCGGCCGTTTCCCCAACCAGCCTCCAATCCACCATGACTCCCACCATGACTCTCGCCCCTCGCTCGCTGAAGCCGCGTGGAGGAGGACCCCATACTGAAGCCCGTCCACCGCTCATGCTCCTCCTCTGTAAGAGAGCTGAAGTTGGGGAGGGGCAGGGCATGGCGCGGCCTGGCTCTGCCCCTTCCCCCAGCTTCGGCACTCCCAGCAACTGCTCCAGACTTGAGGGGACAGTGCCAAGCCAGCATTGTGCTGGCTCTGGCACCGCTGGCTTGGCACTGCCCCCTCAAGGCTGGAGCAGCTTCTGGGAGAGGTGAAGCCGGGGGTAGGGGGCGGGGCATGGCGCGGCAGGCCACCATCCCCCAGCCGTTCTTTACTGTGTTAGAGTGTCATTTTTGTGTCATTTTGGTTGGTGGTGTGCCCCCGGATTTTTTTAATGTTAAAAGTGTGCCACGGCTCAAAAAAGGTTGGGAAACACTGCTCTAGAAGTTCGGAGCGGTTTACAACAATGAAAACAAACAGGATGATAAAACAACAGAATTAATCTAAAAATACTAAAAATAATCTAAAAATACTACTGCCACTAAAATGATTCTAAAACTACACAGTAAGCGTGATAGCTTTACTAAGCCGGAAATGCTAAGCGATAGAGAACCGTCTTACAAGCTCTACGGAATGAAGACAGTTCTCTGATTCCTCTGACTTCCTCCAGTAGCGCATTCCACAGAGTTGGTGCAGCCACCGAAAATGTCTTTTGTCTTGTTGAGGACAGTCGATATTGTCGAATGGAGGGGACATTGAGGAGATTTTGTTCGCCGGAGCACAGGGATCTCTGGGGACAGTATGGGGAGAGGCGGTCCCTCAAATAAACTGGCCCAAGACCATAAAAGGCCTTAAAGGTTAATACCAACACTTTGAAGGAGATCTGGTACTCGATTGGTAGCCAGTGCAGTTGCTGCAGCATTGGTGCAATGTGACACCTCGCCGGAGCCCCGGCAAGAAGGCGTGCTGCAGCATTCTGCACTAGCTTGAGCTTCCGGATAACCCCCAAGGGTAGGCCAATGTAAAGGGCGTTACAGTAATCCAGTCTCAAGATGACCGTCACCTGGACCACCGTGGCCAAGTCGTTCATGGATAGGTAGGGCACCAGCCGCCTAGCCTGACGTAGATGGAAAAATGTGGTTTTGCTGACCGTAGAGACCTGAGTCTCCATGGTCAACAATGGGTCCAATTGGACCCCCAAGCTCTTTACTAACGATGACAGGCGTAGTGCCTCGCCATCCAGTGCAGGCAGCTGGCATCCCCCCCCCCCCCACCTGGACAACCCAGCCACAAGATCTCCATCTTTGAAGGATTCACCTTCAACCGGCTGGACTGTAGCCATCCAGTCACGGCCTCAAGGCATTGATGGAAAGAATCAGGTACAGAGTCTGGCCGGCCTTCCATCCTCAGCACCAGCTGGGTGTCATCAGCGTACTGATGACACTCCAGACCAAAGCTACGTACCAATTGGGCCAGGGGATGCATGTAGATGTTATATTTGTCTATATTGGAACCAATACATTTTGTTGTCAATTTTATTGATTTTTATTTATTTGTTTTTCTGTTCGCAAGAAATTATCTTGTTGTTGCATCCCTTTCTTGGCACTATCCAGATCTCCGATCATCCCCAGTCACCACAGGGGTGGGAGACAGTGGTGAAGGAATTGTGGCCCAACTTATTTCAAGCACAACCCACTTAAAATATGTTGTATGACAAGCTTCTCATCCCCTCCCAACTCAATTTTCGGAAACCTGGATAAAAAAAGTAACAAACTGCCCCCTCAGTTTCTGAGCCATATGCTGCTCTTACACCAAGAAGCAAAACAGAAAGTTAACACCAAGAGTGGGAGGGGGGAAAAAACAACTCCAAACTGGCTTAAAATGCTCACCACAATTCATTTTCAGGGTTTCACATCCTTTATTTACAAAACGGTCCAGGACAACCCGTTCCCTCCCTCCCCGCCCTTCCCATACTTACAGCTTCTTCTTGTCACGACACGCACGTCAATTATTTGTTAAAGCAATGTCAATATAGCACCATTCGAATATTATTTGAAAATCCGGAAGGATTCCTGCCGCAGTCACTACAACAATTCACAATCATGTACATCCATGGACAAAGCATCCCGAGCGCACTGGGGACTGTGGACAGTTCCGTAGACCAGGTGAGGCCCGCGCGGCCCATGAAGGGAGGGGCAAACGGGGCCCTACAAGAGCCTCCGCAGCATGTAGTTCAAAACGCCGCCATGTTTGTACAATGTCACTTCGACGTCGTTGTCAAAGGAGGCAAGAACACGGAATACTTTACCTGTATTTGTCTTAGAAAGGGGAGGAAGCAAAAGGACAGATCAGCCAGAGATTTATTCCAAAAGTGTTCAAGAACATTCATTTTTTCAAGCGCCGTAAGAGGATAATATCATCACACACCCTCTATTTCTTTCTGCAGTGGTAAAGAAAGAGGGTTTCCAAATGCTGGACATCAATCACCCAGAAGGGGTAACCATCATTGCCCATCCCAGTGGGTTAGATGCATGTCTCCCCATTCTGCTGTACTCCATATCCACTATCCAAGGTTGCAACCTGTATGCGCCTTGGCTCTGTGAAGTTCTACCTGCGTTTAAAAGGGTGGTTCCTAAGAAATATAGGCAATAACACCGTTGCTAATTCCATTTCCCTACTGTTTCAAGTCTCCCACCTCTCTTAGGGCCTTTGATGAATGCACAGCACACCTTTTCTGCTGCCCTGAGAATGTCCTGTCAGAAGCATTAAAAACTAACAAGGTTTTTTTAATTACAAAAGTGTGAGTCAAGCACTGAAAAGGTTAAATGGATACAATGACTCAGCAAAAGGTGCGGTTCAATATAAGCAGGTGAGCCTGTAGCTTAGTTGCTCTCAGTCTGTGATAGATCTCTGCGGGAGAAGGGCCTCAGTGTGTTAGTAGGCCTCAGTATGAGGTAGGCCTCTGTGTTAGCTCACCTCAGTGTGTGCGAGAGACAATAGTCTGAGAGAGCCCTCAGTGTGAGAAGGCCTCAGTAGGAGAACGGCCTCAGTGTGAGGTAAGCTTGGTATGAGAAAGCCTGGTGTGAGAAGCTTCGGTGAGAGAAGCCCCAGGTTGAAGGCAATCATGTTTGAAGCTTCCGTGTGAAGGCTGCTGTGTGTAAAAAGATACTGAGAAACTCCTGTGTAAGTTGGGTTTGAGAAGAGGCTTTGTGAGAGCAAAGCTGTTTATTTATTTGTGTGACTCAGCAAAAGCTGCAGTTCAATATAAGCAGGTGAACCTGTAGCTTAGTTGCTCTCAGTCTGTGAGAGATCTCTGCGGGAGAAGGGCCTCAGTGTGTTAGTAGGCATCTGTATGAGGTAGGCCTCTGTGTTAGTTCACCTTAGTGTGTGCGAGAGGCATCAGTCTGAGAGAGCCCTCAGTGTGAGAAGACCTCAGTAGGAGAACGGCCTCAGTGTGAGGTAAGCTTGGTATGAGAAGGCCTGGTGTGAGAAGCTTCGGTGAGAGAAGCCCCAGGTTGAAGGCAATCATGTTTGAAGCTTCCGTGTGAAGGCTGCTGCGTGTAAAAAGCTACTGAGAAACTCCTGTGTAAGTTGGGTTTGAGAAGAGGTTTTGTGAGAGCAAAGCTGTTTATTTATTTGTGTGACTCAGCAAAAGCTGCAGTTCAATATAAGCAGGTGAGCCTGTAGCTTAGTTGCTCTCAGTCTGTGAGAGATCTCTGCGGGAGAAGGGCCTCAGTGTGTTAGTAGGCATCTGTATGAGGTAGGCCTGTGTTAGTTCACCTTAGTGTGTGCTAGAGGCATCAGTCTGAGAGAGCCCTCAGTGTGAGAAGACCTCCGTAGGAGAACGGCCTCAGTGTGAGCTAAGCCTGGTATGAGAAGACCTGGTGTGAGAAGCTTCGGTGAGAGAAGCCCCATGTTGAAAGCAATCATGTTTTAAGCTTCCGTGTGAAGGCTGCTGTGTGTAAAAAGCTACTGCGAGAAAGTCCTGTGTAAGTTTGGTTTGAGAAGAGGCTCTGTGAGAGCAAAGCTGTTTATTTATTTGTGTGACTCAGCAAAAGCTGCAGTTCAATATAAGCAGATGTGCCTGTGGCTTAGTAGCCCTCAGTCTGTGAGAAGGTCTCTCTGTGTGAGGTAGGCCTTGGTGTGAGTGGGCGTGTTGTGAGAAGCTTCTGTGAGAGAAGCCTCAGGTTGAAAGCCATCGTGTGTGAAGCTCCAGTGTGAAAGCTGCTGTGTATATAAAGCTAATGTGTTAAGCTTCTGTGTAACTTCGGTGTGAGAGGAGGCTCTGTGAGAGCAAAGCTGTTTATCTGCATGAGAAAGAAGCCCAGCGTGGAAACAAAGAAGGAAGTGTAAAGAATTTTCTTTGTGTTATGAAAACCTTGTTTTTGTAAATAGTACAACCATATAATTTTACTACAAAGAAAATCCTCCTATGGAAGAGATAACATTGGTCTGTGTATTTTTGTTCTTTTTTCCACTTGGGCTACTGGTGCTGGGTCACGCTGCTGCTAATAAGTTACTCTGCTTTTTATGAGGAGGGTCTTTTGTTAATAAGCCCACTTGCCCAACATCCTCTTCATAGAGACTGGAAGAGATATGAAAGTTTGTTCCTATGGGTTTCTCAGTCCAGAACGTTCCTTTACTCATTTAAATTAAAGCCACACACACACACACAAAGGGTCATGCTAAAGGCTGCTGCTGCTAAGTTACTCTGCTGTACATTTATTGGAGAGGGTATTTTATTAATAAGCCCACTCGCCCAACGTGTCCAACCTTGTTTTGTTGCTGAACTTCAAAGCAACGAAGCCACTCCTCAAAACCAGTTCATAATTCAATCAATAAGTATACCAGATGTGTTAAAAGTAACACAAAGTAACTCTTAAGGCATAAGCATTACAGCCTGCCTGCTTATAGAAGCGAAACCGAGGTACCTTTACGTCTAACGTGATTCCAGGGGATAACTCTTGAGGAAAGGAGATAGAAAACTGCTCTTTGCCCGTCAGGCCCAAAACATGTGCGCTTTCGCCTTGGAGAAACTGAAGCGGAGCAATGCCCATCCCAATTAAATGGCCTTTGTGGATCTTCTCGTAGCTTTCTGCGATAACTGCTTTGACGCCCTGTGGAAACAGTTACATCTGGTTCAGACCATCTATCCTTCCAGTATTTCTAAAATAATTGGGACTTCAGTTCAAGTTCACGGCAATACAATATTATTCTGCAATGTAAAACTATTAGACCTGGTTCTATCTTCTGAAATAAACTGCTAACTGCAGAATTGTGACTTCTGTTTTAAGCAACTGACTTTGGCTTTCGAAACAATCTGCAAATGGAAATCCAAAACAGTATTTCCAAGGAAACAGAATGGTACAATTAAGTTTTACGAAACTGAAAATCACCAAATAAGAACTAAGTTGCCCCAAATAATGAGCACTCCTAGGATCTCATAGTTACTGTATATACTCTAGTACAGTGTTTCTCATCCTGGGGGTCGGGGCCCCTAGGGGGGTCACGAGGGTGTGTCAGAGGGGTCACCAAAGACCACCAGAAATCACAGTATTTTCTGTTGGTCATGGGTTCTCTATGGGAAGTTTGGCCCAATTCCATCCCTAGTGACGTTCAGAATGCTCTTTAATTGTAGGTGAATTATAAAATCCCAGCAACTACAACTCCCAAATGACAAGCTCTACTTCCCCCAAACTCCACCAGGGTTCACATTTGGGCGTATTGAGTACCCGTGCCAAGTATCCGTGTTGAGTATCTGTGTACCAAGTTTCGTTCAATTCCATCGTTGGTGGAGTTCAGAATGCTCTTTGATTGTAGGTGAACTGTAAATCCCAGCAACTCTCAAATGACAAAATCAATTTCCAACCCCACCGGTATTCAAATGTGGGTGTATCAGGTATTTGTGCCAAATTTGGTCCAATGAATGAAAATACATCTTGCATATGAGATATTTACATTGCGATTCATAACAGTAGAAAAATTACAGTTATGAAGTAGCAATGAAAATCATTTTATGGTTGGGGTTCACCACAACATGAGGAACTGTATTAAGGGGTTGTGGCATTAGGAAGGTTGAGAACCACTGCTCTAGTACAAGCCAACCCAAATATAAGCCGAGGGACCTAATTTTACCACAAAAAAACTTGGAAAACGTATTGACTGGCGAATAAGCCGAGGGTGGGAAATGCAGCAGCTACGGGTAAATTTCAAACTAAAAATAGATACCAATAAAATTACATTAATTGAGGCATCAGTAGGTTAAACGTTTTTGAATATTTACATAAAACTGTAATTTCAGATAAGACTGTCCAACTCTGATTAAACCATTAAACTAACCTTCTTCAGTGTAAATGTGCTGACATGGCCTTCCAATAGTAATAAAGAGAGTAAAATAATATATGTAATAAAAATAATAGAGTAAAATAATGGAAATGTAATAATAGCAGTAATAATAGAGTACAATAATACATTTAACAACAATAATAGAGTAAAATAACAATAATAATAATAAAAACGAGTAAAATAATAAATAACTGACTCAAGTTTAGCGGGGGCTTTTCAGCCTTAAAAAGGGCTGAAAAACCCAGCTTATACTCGAGTATATATGGTACTTGAACTACAATGTGAACATACCAGTAAAAAAGGCCCCTTTGCAGCCCAGTCTCTTGAGCTCCCCAGTCCGTACTTCTGGCCAGCCAAGATGATCAGAGGTATGTTCTCTTTCCGGTATAGCTCAGCCGCATCGAATACATCCAGCTGCAACAGAGGAGGGGAGAAGATGGGAAAGATGGAAATTCACAAGCATCTGTTGCCTAGCAATGGCTCTGTTTAAATAACTCTGTCCTACCGTCTGTCCCGTTGGGAAGTGGATGGTTTTAGGAGCCGGTTTCCCAATAAACTTGTTGAAAAGCTTGATATTTGCAAACGTGCCTCTTGTCATCACAGCGTCATTGCCCCGTCGAGCACCATATGAATTGAATTCACGGGGAGTGAGGCTAGAAGAAACCACAAAAGACAATCCAAACACAGAGGTAAGTTGGAAGTGGATTTTGACTACAGGGATCATTTAAAATCCTGGCCGTACTCGAAAGCAGTGGTTCTCAACCTTCCGAATGCTGCGACCCCTTAATACTGTTCCTCATGTTGTGATGACCCCCAACCATAACATTATTTTTGTTGCTGGACCAAATTTAGTACAAATACCCGATATGCCCAAATTTGAGTACTGGTGGGGTTGGGAATTGATTTTGTCATTTGGGAGTTGTAGTTGCTGGGCTTTATAGTTCACCTACACTCAAAGAGGATTCTGAACGTCACTAATGATGAAATTGAACCAAATTTGGCATACAGAACTCCCACAACCAACAGAAAATACTGGAAGGGTTTGGTGGGCATTGACCTTAACCTACATATAGAGAACACTGTGTGCTTGGCACAAATACTCAATATGACCAAATGTGAATACTGGTAGAGTTTGAGGAAAATAGACTTGACTTTTGGGAGTTGTAGTTGCAGGGATTTATGGGTAGTCTACAATCAAAGAGCATTCTGAACCCCGCCAATGATAGAATTGGGCCAAACTTCCCACACAGAGCCCCCATGGGCAAGAGAAAATACTGTGTTTTCTGATGGTCTTTGTCGACCCCTCTGACATTCCCCTCCCGACTCCCCAGGGATCCCAACCCCCGGGATCCCGATCCCCAGGTTGAGAAACGCTGACCTATAGAGATTATGCAGAAAATTCTACTTATGGGACATAGTGTTATTCTGCTTGAAAGAGCAACTTCTAAAATACAGCCATTTTGGGGGATGAGTTGACTCCCCATTCAGTATCTGCCCCCAATTCCTCCTCTGAAAGTCCTCACCCTTTATTTGTCAAGTATCTGGCGGCGGCGCTGCCCCTTGCGATGCTGCCTGCAGGCGAGACGTGATCCGTTGTGACAGAATCTCCCAAGTGCAACAGCACATGTGCGTTTTCAATCGACTGGGGCGGATGAGGGTCTTTGGCCTGTGAGGCAAAAGGGAAAGTAAACACACTTGAAGACATTGTGAGAGTCCACTGTTATCCCCAGTTTCCTGTTTCAATAATAAGTTTAGAAAAGTATCTCTTGCAGGTACAGGGATGACAATGTATTTTTTAAATAGCAGAAATGTAACGCATCCCCTGGTCAGAAATAATTAAGATGGCTGAAGCGAAGAAAGGTACATCAACTATTGACAGATTTTTTTGTTGATGGACTGCAAGCAACAATCAGTTCTCAGGCTCTAAACCAGGTCTGGGCAAACTTCGGCCCTCCAGGTGTTTTGGACTACAACTCCCACAATTCCTAACAGCCAGCTGGCTGTTAGGAATTGTGGGAGTTATAGTCTAAAACACCTGGAGGGCCGAAGTTTGCCCAGGCCTGCTCTAAACAAATTCCTGAGTTTACAATTCTTTGCTTCTCAAGGGAGATCTTTTGTGATGAGCTTCATAAGATGGTTTGTTTAAAACACACGACATACCCTTCAACTTTATAAGCGCCCGTCCTCAAATTGAAAGAGGGTTAGATATTCAGATAAAACAACAGGCGAAGAATTGCTTGGATGCAGCAAATTTCAAATGAATAAAATGCGTGACACCATACTTACAAGCTTATTGAAAAACGAAGGACAACGGATGTACGTAGACTTTGAATCCCACGTAAATAAAACCGACTCAGGCGCTTCCAAAGAGTTCCATAGCTTGTTTCCTTTCTGCAATAAAAACAAGACCAAGCAAAGTGTAATATCAGGGCTGCCCAGGAAGTCTATCGCGATCGACCAGTCGATCCCGGGACCAAAGGAGGTCGATCCCAGCCGGATGGGGTGCTTCTCAAAGGGGGGCGGAGCCAGGCCGTGCCAAGCCCCGTCCCCTCCCCCGGCTTCAGCACTCCCAGCAGCTTCTCCAGCCCTGAGGATGGCAATGCCAAGCCAGCCTTGTGCTAGCTATGTCACCACTGGCTTGGCATTGCCATCCTCAAGCCTGGAAAAGCTGCTGGGAGCTCCAAATCCAGAGGGGAGGGAGTGGGGCTTGGCGCAGCCTGGCTCTGCCCCACTCTGGTTTCCGTTCTACCAGCAGCTTCTTCAAGCTTGAGGATAGCAATGCCAAGCCAGCCTTGTGCTAGCTATGTCACCACTGGCCTGGCATTGCCATCCTCAAGCCTGGAGAAGCTGCTGGGAGTTCCAAAGCTAAAGGGGAGGGGCTTGGCGTGGCCTGGCTCCGCCCCCCCCCTCTGGCTTCCGCTCTACCAGCAGCTTCTCCAGGCTTGAGGATGGCAATGCCAAGCCAGTGGTGGCATAGCTAGCAGAAGCCTGGCTTGGCATTGCCATCCTCAAGCCTGGAGAAGCTGCTGGTAGAGCTGAAGCCAGAGGGAGGCGGAGCCAGGCCACACCAAGCCCCGCCCCCTCCAGCCTTGAGGAAGTAGGTAGATCTTTCTGACTTGGTTTTATTATAAGTAGCTCGCATGCTGAAAAAGTGTGGGCACCCCTGGTAATATGAACATCCTTTTTATCGGTGACTGCTCATTTTCAGTTAATTCGGTTTCAATCATTTACACATCTCAAAAACATATAGATATATATACATATAGATATATATACCCACACCCCTTATATATACTCAAACATAAGCTGAGTTTTTCAGCCCTTGTGGGGAACTGAAAAAGCCCCCCACGGCGTATATTTGAGTGAAGGTCTTCCGCCCTGATAAGGCGGTGGAGTTCCCCGCCTTGTCTTTGCCTCCACAGTCTCCTCCTCAGCTGCATTCTTATTATTATTGAGACTGGAGTGCTTTGATTGTGCTTTTGCTGCATGAAGGTGGAAGGGGGTTGGACTAGATGGCCCAAGGGGTCTCTTCCAACTCTATTATTATTGTTGTTGTTATTATTATTATTGAGGCTGGATGGCCATCTGTCAGGGGTGCTTTGATTGTGCTTTTGCTGCATGAAGGCTGCATGAAGGCAGAAGGCTCTTAGACTAGATGGTCTTTAGAGGTCCCTTCCAACTCTATTATTATTATTAAGGCTGGATGGCCATCTGTCAAGGGTGCTTTGATTGTGATTTCACTGCATGAAGGCAGAATAAAGGGGGTTGGACTAGATGGCTTTTAGAGGTCTTTTCCAAATGTAGGATTCTATTAAAGGAGTCTTAGTTGACCACAAGCCTCACACGTGCCAACAGTGTGATGCTGCAGCTGAAAACGCCAATGCCATCCTAGGCTGCATCAATAGAAGCCTGAGAGAAGGCGAAAGAGGAACTGATATTTTACCTTGGCTGGTGTTTTAATTACTTTTCATGATAATTATTTAATGCAAATGTTTATGTTAACTTATTGTACAATGTTTAGTATTATCTTTTGTTTAAAAAATTTATGGTTTTCTGTTTATATAGGCATTGAATATTTGTTGGAAGCCGCCCTGAGTCCCTATGGGGCCATAGGGTGGGGTACAAATAAATTATTATTATGATGTTATTTTTGATACCATATTGTTTTTGTTGACCCTCCTTTTCCACTTACAGAGCTAGTTTACTGTTTTTCTTTGAAATATGATAAATATTCTTATATTGGCTTATATTCTGGTCGTCTTATACTCGAATATATACGGTATACACACACACAGAGAGATATTATTTGGAAATATTACCTCCATTTTTTGCCTCAGCTCTTTAAACATGGACGCTATGACAAACTCTTCCTCCACTTGCTGAAGTTCTTCTCGCGTAGGCCAAATATCATACAAGAAAATACTTTTCCCATCAGGAGTGATTCCTAGGCAAAGATGGTGCACACAGTCAATTAGTAGAAGCTCCACATAAAACACTGACGCCAGCTTCGAATAGGAAGAGAACCCTTAAACCAGGGCTGCCCAGGAAGTCGATCGTGATCGACTGGTCGATCCCAGGACTGAAGGAGGTCGATCCCAGCTGGATGAGGCAATTCTAGAGGGGGCGGAGCCATGCCGCACCAAGCCCCTCCCCCTCCCCGGCTTCAGCGCTACCACAGCTTCTTCAGCCTTGAGGAGGGTAGTGCCAAGCCAGTAGTGGCTAGCTATGCCACCACTGGCTTGGCACTACCCTCCTCTAGCCTGGAGAAGCTGTGGTAGCGCTAAAGCCAGAGGGGGGAGGGGGCGGAGCCAGGCCGTGCAAAGCCCCGCCCCCTCCCCTGCTCCGCCCTGCTTCTCTCTCGGTAGATCTTTCTGACTTGGTTTTATTATAAGTAGCTCGCATGCTGAAAAAGTGTGGGCACCCCTGCCTTAAACGAAAAAACCCAAGCTCTTTATTAAGTACTAGCTGTGCCCTGCCACGCGTTGCTGTGGCCTAAAATGTTTGAAGTAAAGGTAGCTATCTGGACTATTATGAAAGAGAGGTACCTACCTATTCCTTCTCCCCTTTTTCTTCCCCTTCCCCTGTCTCTCCTTTCTTCCTTCTCTACCTCTTTCTTTTATTTCTTCCTTTGATCTTTGGTTCCATCCTTCCTTCTGTTCCTTCCTTTGTCTCCTTTCTTCCCTCCCTGTTTCCTTCCTTCATTCACTTTTTATTTCCTTTTCTCCTTCCTACCTTTCTTTACCTCTTTCCTGCCTTTCCTTTCTACTTGCTCTTCTTCCTTCCTTCGGTACCTTTCTTTCTTTCCTTCCTTCCTTCCCTCTTTCTTTCCCTCCCTCCCTCCTTCTCTCTTTATTTCCTTCCCCTTTCCCTCTTTGCTTCCTTCCCCTTTTCCCGTCCTCCTTTCTTCTCTCCTTCCTTCCTTCCTGTCTGTTCTCCCCCAATACCATGGTAGAGTCCCTTCTAACTATTCTATGAGTCTATGTAATAACACGTCATCATGCCAAATAGACCCCATCCCATGATTCACACTTTGAGGGGCAGGCCACCTCCCTGAAGGATCCCCCCCCCCCCCGGCCGAAGGCTAGAGAGCAGCAGGGCCGGAACTGAGGTGAGGCGGCCACCAGGAGAGAGTGGTGAGGAGGGAAGGCGGGGCGTCTCGCTCACTGCCTTGGCAGAAACAACCACCACCACCACCACCACCACGAGGAGGAGACCGAGAAGCCCATCAGGCCCCGCCCACTGCAGGCCCCCATTGGCTGGTTGCCAATCTCCGACCTTGATTGACGGGGTGCAAGGAGGGCCTGGACAAAAGGAAGGAAGGAAGGCAGGCAGCCCGTGAGGGCGGAGAGCGAGAGAGAAGGATTCCTCTTCCTAGAAGTGTCCTTCTTATTTGGAGGGCAGAAGTGCCCCCTTTATTATTTTTCTCTCCTTCCCTCCCTCTTTTTCAGCTAGCGGCGGCAGCGATGCGCTAGTGGGAGGCAGCTAGGCAGCACTGCTCATGCGCTGGCCGCGTTGGGCGCGGGGCAAGCTGGGAAATGTAGTCTCCCAACTGTTTTGGAATTTGTAAGTGATTGTCTTTGTTTTCTTAAATTTTTCAGAGTGTTGGTCATACCTATTACTGTTTGGCGTTTTGTGGCCAAATTTGATGTGTTTTCATTCAGTGGTTTTTTTGTTTAGAGGGTACTAATTACGACACAAGCATTAATATATATAATTGAACTGAAAGCACACAGATATTTACCTAATGGCTCCGTCTGGAAATCTATATTCACAGTTCCTGCGATAGCGTAAGCTATAACAAGAGGAGGGGAGGCAAGGTAGTTGGCACGGATGCAGCTGCAGAGGCGGCCTTCGAAGTTTTTGTTCCCTGACAAAACCCCACAAGCCACCAATTTGCCCTGAAAGACAGAAAACAGGCACTTCTATGCATTCCTTTAACTGCTACTAGTTTTGTGAATTTATCAGCTCTATTGAAGGCCACTCAATCTGAATGACGAGTCAAACGGGCAAAATGTATCCTGTTTAATTAAAAATCTCTGCTTTTTCGTACCAGTCAAGGTCTGCTATACCTTGGATGTAAAAACCTACCTGCACAATTGCATTCTGGATCATTTCTGGCAGCGGAGCAGTATTTCCAACACATGTGGAACATCCATAGCCAATGACCTCAAATCTAAAGGGGAAACCGAGATATCGTGGCTTATTGGCAAGTCCTATTTCATTCATAGATTAACTGCAAATCATGCCTTAAAACATATGGAATCATTCCAGAGTTGGAAATTCAGCTATAGACCCAATGCTTTGTATGCAAAAGGGCTGAACTCCAACCCAAGGCATTCAAAGTTTCAAAGGAAAACAACTAGATAACAATGTGTAGTCGAAGGCTTTCATGGCCGTAATCACTGGGTTGCTCCGAGTCTTCCAGGCTGCCTGGCCATGTTTTAGACGCATTCTCTCCTGTCATTTTGCCCCCATCTATGGCAGGCATCCTTAGAGGTTGTGAGATCTGTTCGAAACTAGGAAAGTGGGGTTTATACATCTGTGGAATGTCCAGGGTGGAAGAAAGAACTCTTGTCTGCTGGAGGGAAGTGTTAATGTTGCAATTGGCCAACTTGATTAGCATTGAATAGCCTTGTAGCTTCAATACCCGGCTGCTTCCTGCCGGGGGATTCTTTGTTGGGAGGTGTTAGCTGGCTCTGATTGTTTCCTATCTGGAATTCCCCTGCTTTTTGAGTGTTGCTCTTTATTTACTGTCCTGATTTTAGAGTTTTGTTTTGTTTTTAAAAAAAACTGGTAGTCAGATTTTGTTCATTTTCACCATCTACAAACAATCTAAGTGTTTTTACAATACATTAAGGGAGCCACTGGCCGCATTGGGAAGCTGATGAAGAAACACAACCTACAAACTATCTACAGACCCACTAAGAAAATCCAACCAATGCTCCGTTCAGCAAAGACAAGAGGGATCCTCTCACCTCTGTAGGAGTCTACCATATACCACGTAGCTGTGGAGAAGTCTACAAACGCAGCATTGCCCAAACACAAATCAAGGAACATGAAGGGCACTGCAGACTGATTCAACCCGAGAAGTCAGCCATAGGAGAGCACCTGATGAACCAACCTGGACACAACATATTATTGGAGAATACAGAAATGCTGGAGCACTCTAACAACCACCACGTCAGACTACACAAGAAAGCCATGGATATCCACAAGAAGCATGTGGACAATCTCAACAGAAAGGAGGAAACCATTAAAATGAACAAAATCTGGCAACCAGTTTTTAAAAAAACCTCTAAAATCAGGACATTAAATAAAGAGCCACACTAAAAAACAAACAGGGAATTCCAAATAAGAATCAATGAGAGGCAGCTAACAACACCTACCAACAAAGGAAGCAACCAGCCAGGCTTTGAAGCTGCAAGGCCATTAAATACCGGATACCGTACCCGATTGTTTCCATCTGTGCCTCGAAGCCGTGACTGGTTGGCTGCGGGCCAGCCGGCTGAAGGTGAATCCGTCGAAGACGGAGATCCTATGGCCTGGTCGGCCTGGCCGGGATGAGTGCCGGTTGCCTACTCTGGACGGCGAGCAATTAAGCACGTCGTCAATTGTTAAGAGCTTGGGTGTTCAGCTCGACCCCCTGCTGGCCATGGAGACCCAGGTCTCCGCGGTCAGCAGGGTGGCGTTCTACCACCTACGTCAGGCTAGGCGACTGGCCCCCTACCTGTCCAGGAATGACCTGGCTACGGTGATCCAAGCGACGGTCATCTCGAGACTAGACTACTGTAACGCCCTCTACGTTGGCCTTCCCTTGGCGACGATTCGGAAACTCAAGCTAGTGCAGAATGCTGCTGCTCGCCTGCTGGCAGGAGTGCCGGTGAGGCAGCATATTACGCCCATCCTCCAGCAACTGCACTGGCTGCCAATTGAGTACCGAATCACCTTCAAGGTGCTGGTGTTGACCTTTAAGGCCTTGTACGGTCTAGGGCCTGCGTACCTCTTGGACCGCCTTGCCCCATACGATCCCCGAGATCACTCCGCTCAGCAGAGCAAAACTTGCTGGAGATTCCATCGATCCGCCTCTGCCGCCTATCATCAACTAGGCAGCGCTCCTTCTCTGTAGCAGCTCCAATGGCCTGGAATGCCCTGCCGGAGGAGGCTAGAGCCATACGGGAGCTCGCCCCCTTCCGCAGGGCCTGTGAGACCTTCCTTTTCAAGCAGGCCTTTGGTTGATATATAACGCCTCTTGCTTCCAATTTGACTTAAGACTCTGTGTCACAGTTTTGTCACGTAGTGTAATTTTAACAATGTTTTAATGTTTTAATGATGCTTTTAGTACCATTTCTGTTATTTTTTATGGTTATAGTATTGTTTTATTTTGTTCGTGAGTCGGCATGAGTGTTGCCTGCCGATCACTATGTATGTCTTGTAACCCGCCACGAGCCCTCGGGAAGAGGCGGAATAGAAATGCAAATAATAAATAAATAAATAAATAAATGCTAATCAAAATGGCCAATTGCAACATTCACACCTGGCTCAAACAGACAATCGTTCTTTCCCCCACCCTGGACATTCCACAGGTATATAAACCCCACTTTCCTAGTTTCCAAAAGACTCCTCAACTTCTGAGAATGCCTGCCATAGATGTGGGTGAAATGTCAGGAGAGAATGATGTGCGAACTCGCCACATCGAGCTGCCAGGTGGCCAAGGTTCTCCCCACTCTGATGGGGGTGAAGGAGCTCCCTGGCCACCCTGAACAACTCATCCGGTCTATTAGATGCAGACGCAATATGGGCAGATGAGAAAGGCTTTCTGGCTACTTTTATTGCCGCGGAGTAGGCCTTAAGAGAGGCTCTAGCCCAGGGGTGCTCAGAAAGTCGATCGCGATCGACTGGTCGATCTTGGGACCCAGGGAGGCCGATCCCAGCTGGATGGGACGCTTCTGAGGGGGCGTCTGCAATAAAGACCCCGTCTGCAATAAAGACCAGGTCCAGAGTGTAACCACTTACATGAGTGGGACCTGATAACACTTGGTACAGCCCCATGGTTGTCATGGCAGCCATGAAGTCCTGATCCGCTCCAGACAAGGTGGACTACGCATGGATATTGAAGTCCTCCAGCACTATTAGCTGTTGGGACTCCAATGCCAGGGAGACTGCTGTGCAGTGGGGTGGACAGTGCACTAGCAGAATCACCAAGCTGTCCCAATTACCCACTCTCAAGTGAACACTCCTCCCTAAACTACAAACCCCAGAATTCTGCAGGAGGCAGAAACCGGATTTTAAGTGGATTTTTTCTCTAGTGTGATGAGGCCCCTGAAGGTTGGCAGTTCGAATCCGTGAGACGAGGTGACCTCCTGTCAGTCGGCTCCAGCTTCCCATGCAAGGACATGAGAGAAGCCTCCCACAGGAAGGTTAAACATCCGGGTGTCCCCTGGGCAACGTCTCTGCAGACAGCCAATTCTCTCACCCCAGGAGCAGTTTCTCAAGTCGCTTCTGATACAATTTTTAAAAAATGAATCACCAGTTAAGCTACACAGTACTGATTAACGACACAGTGTTTTTTCTTGCAAGCCAGCCTTTATAGTTACTTGTCTGATTTGGACATAATGGAATTTGAAACATGTTATATTGTTCATTATGACACACTCTGACAACAGTACAAAAAAAGTAAATACCCGAGCTTGTTAAGGTATGGCAATACGCCACTGGAACTGAGATACTGAGTGACCATTCCGCTCCCGGGCGATAGGCTAGTTCGGATGTAAGGTTTCACGGTTAGACCAGCTTCAACAGCCTTTTTGGCCAACAAACCTATGTGTGAACCACAGAAGAGGTTGTTAACAATCTGGACAAAGAGCAACAAGCATTCTAAGATTAAGGAACAAAGCAGGAATGGGAAAACTTTGGTCCTCCGGGTGTTTTGGAATTCAACTCCCAGAATTCCTAACATCCTACAAGCCATTAAGAATTGTGGGGGTTGGAAGTCCAAAACACCTGGAGGGCTGAAATTTGCCCATGTCTGCAAGAAAGCAATGGGCAGATGCATTTGGGTGTTACCTTTTCCTTCAGAGGGCTATATTAAAGATAGCGTATTATATTAAGAGAGAGAAACAAACAAGAGAGAGAGATACTGCAAAAACAAAAGACCTTTGCGTGCCCTTTATCATTGTAACACTAACTGGACTTGCTTTTCCCTTGAGCTACAGATGTATCAATGCAGCAAGAGGTAGAAAAGAACAAGACGTACGAGGTAGTAATAATAATAAGTCCTACCGTGTTTCCCCGAAAGTAAGACACCCCCGATTGTAAGACGTATCGGGGGTGTCAGGGGTCGGCTAATATAAGCCGTACTCGAAAGTAAGCCGTACCTCGGTCACGTCGCGCCGCAACCGGCCCATCGGCCACGGCACACCTCCGCGGCACACCTTTCGCCAGGCCTCCAAGGAAGGGAGGGAAGAGAGCCAGAGGCGTGGCGAAGCAGCGCCGCGTCAGAGTGACGCGCCGCCGCTTCGCCACGCCCCTGGCTCCTTTCCCCCTCCCTTCTTTCATCCAAGGAAGGGAGGGGGAAAGGAGCCAGGGGCGTGGCGAGGCAGCGCCGTCACTCTGACGCGCTCCTGCTTCACGCCCCTGGCTCCTTTCCCCCTCCCTTCTTTCGTCCAAGGAAGGGAGGGGGGAGCCAGGGGCGTGGAGAAGCAGCGCCGCGTCAGAGTGACGGGCGCTGCCTTGCCACGCCCCTGGCTCCTTTCCCCCTCCCTTCTTTCATCCAAGGGAGAGAGGGGGAAAGGAGCCAGGGGCGTGGACAAGCCGCGCCGCGTCAGAGTGACGCGCCCCCGCTTCGCCACGCCTCTGGCTCTCTTCCCCTCCCTTCCTTGGAGGCCTGGCGGAAAGGTGTGCCGCGCCGATGGGGCCGGATTGCGGCGGCGGCGGCGTGACGGCAGCGGCGGCGGGCGACGGGTACGTCTTGGGTTATATAAGACGTACCCCGTAAGTAAGCCGTAGGGGGATTTTTCGGGGGGAAAAGAAAGTAAGACGCTGTCTTACTTTCGGGGAAACACGGTAGATGCTTGGGAAGCGTTCGACTTGTAATTTTATGATACGAAATCCAGCATATATATCTCGTTTGCTGTGACATACTGTGTTTTTGTGTCAGTAAAATAATAATAATAAAACTTTATATATTTCGCCCTATCTTCCCAAAGGGATTCAGAGCAGATTCCAAACACAAAAAAGGCAAACATTCAATGCCTGAATATCAGAACTAATAGACACATAATAATAAAAAATAAAACTCCACAGCATATAAAACATAATTATAACTTAGCAAATTAGAATAAAATATAAACAACCTATTATATCAGACATAAAATATGAAAACAGAAGTGTCAATTTCCCAGAGTCAATAATACAAGGAATTAGAACTGAAAATAATAACGAAATGGCATAGAACACCAATTAAGCTGGCACATATGATTCAGGGATTAAATCCCAAATGTTGGCATTGTGGAAGTCAGGAGGCATGGTATTCACATCTATGGTGGGAGCGTGAAGAGATACAAAAATTCTGGAGTCAAATTCTAGACCAGGTAGAATTACATACTAAAATAAAATTTGATATAAATATGCAAATGTTGTTAATAGGAATATATGGTGATAGAAGAGTTGAGGACCAAGACCAGGAATTAATGATGATGATGTTTAGAGCAGCACATGCAGTAATAGCTTGGGGTTGGAAAGAAAAAAAAGAAATGGACACTTGAAAAATGGTATGAATATGTGTGGGACCAAATACAACTAGATATTATGGACATCATAAGAAGCAAAAAAGACATGGTCAGGCAAACAAAAAGAAAATTAAAGAAATTTGGACTCCATTTAAAAGATGGTTATAGATCGTTAAACCAGATGATGAAAGCTGGAAGAAAAAAATTGAAAGAATCGAAAGAAGGCTCATGTAACGGAGAAAAAAGGATTCGTCGTCAACAGGGAAGGGGGAGGGGTGGTAGTGGGGAGGGAGAAGGGAATGAAAAAGGTCAAAAGGCATGGTAATCGCGGTTATGTATAGTTGTTTAGTAAGAAGATTAGATTGCTTACCTGTAACCGTGTTTCTCCGAGTGTAAGGTCTGTGAAATTCACACAAGTGGGTTTACTCCCGCGCATGCGTAGAATCTCGGACATACTAGCTAAAATTAAAGATTTACATATGCCCCTCCCACTCCCCGCCCTCCCTCATCCCCCACTGTAGCTACCTAGTCAGTCCTTTACCGCCAGACAGCGGCAGGAAGCTAGGCATGACATCAGAGGGGAGGACGGGTGGGTTCTGTGTGAATTTCACAGACCTTACACTCGGAGAAACACGGTTACAGGTAAGCAACCTAATCTTCTCCTTCGTGTGGTCTGTGAAATGCACACAAGTGGGTGACTTAACAAGCTTATGTACCTTGGAGGTGGGTCATGCCACACAGGAAAACAGGACGGCTCTGCCAAAGGATGCATCCTTCTTCACGAGAACGTCGAGTTTGTAATGGGCTGCAAACGTCAAGGGGGTCACCCAGGTAGCAGCCTTGCAAATTTGGTCAACAGGTACACCCCACAAGAACGCTAGGGATGTAGAAACAGCCCTTGTGGAATGGGCTTTAACACCAACAGGCAATCCTATGGACTAAATGAAAAGCCAATCGGGTTGTCAGGGCTATCGAAGAAGCCAAACGTTGGGAGACAAGGGGGAGCCCTACGGAATCCCCTCTATAATTAAAAAAACCCGTTAGGGGACTTAGCATAGGAGGCTATCCTATGTAAATAAAAGAACAACGCCCTCTTAGCATCGAGAGAGGGGGTGGCAATCTCCAGGGGAGATGAGAAGTAGAAAGAAGGCTGAAAGGACGATATCCCGGGACATATGAAATGGGAAACAACTTTAGGAAGGGGAGTGACATCCGCCCGAGGGACCACTTGTTTTAATGAAAGCGGATGAGTAGAAGGGTGGTTAGAGAGTTTGGAGAAGACCAACTCCAAGCTCCAAATGGATGAGGAGAAAACCGGGGAAGGACTTTGTATCCCTATGAAACACATCCATTAACGGATCCTGTAGAGGGACAGGACGCCAATTCTTCCCCGTACCAGGAGAGAGATGCTAAGTAGCACTTGATGGAAGAAAGGGAAAACCCTTTAGTAGAAAGGTCAACCAGGAATTTAGAACCCCAAAGTAGGAGCCCACTGTGGCAAATAGTCGAGCGGCTGAGCAAACTTATGGAATTTAGACCACTTGTAGGTGTAAGCCTTTCCGGTAGATACCTTTTGGGCTGGCTGAAGTATGTAGACAGGGTTGGGGAGATGGGACAGGGCTTGATCCTCCACCCTGTAAGGTGGAGACATGGTAGGTCTGGGTGTAGGATGAATCCCTGGTGAAGGGAGAGGAGGTCGGGGTCTACGGAGAGACGAAGAAATCTCCCTTGAAGTTTAGGAGAAGGGGTGTGAACCAGGGTTGACAGGGTCACCCTGGGCCAGCAGAGTGCAGTCCGAGTTGTCGGACAACAACCTTGCGACCACTCTGGGTAGGAGTGGAAAGGGAAGAAGGCGTAGAGGAGACCCGGGGACCATTGGTATAGGAATGTGTCTCTTAGACAATCTGAGGATGCGTGAGGGTGGAGTCTCGCGCAATAGAAGAGGTAGTGAGTGTAAAGGTGTAAGGCAAATAGGTCTATTTGCGGAATGTCCCCGTGCCTAATTAAGAGAGAAAAAGTGGCAGGGGCTGAGCTGCCACTCGTGAATGGTGGGCGAAGTCTTGGTCAGTGAGTCGGCTAGAGAGTTAAATAGGCCTGGAAGGTGAGTCACCAGGAAGGATGTGATGTGATGGACGAGCATTCTCGTACCCGAAGGGATGTCGAGAGGAAAGAAGGGGCGGGTGACCCCCTGTGTGTTTATGTAGTATTTTAGATTCAATGGGCGTGGACGTGGGTGGAGGTGGAAGATTATGGTCTGGCTGTCCGGCCCTGGCTGGGACACAGAGAATGCCACGCTTGGAGGGGCGGCGGGCGACGGCGGTAACGTTCGCGGTGGATGCGTGATGAATGATGAGGACGAATGAGGCATTGTTCGCCTATGGTCCGTTTATTAGACATGATTTGTAGGCAATGCAATAAAATTTGATAGTGATAACATTTGCCCATGTAAAGCTGAGGGGTGAGCCCTCTCGCTGTCATTGGAGGTATCTGTAGTAGATAAAGAAGGCTATTTAATCCCGTAGGGGAGATAATGTGCGGACTGAAGAGGCAAGTGTACGCCCAAGACAGGGGTGTCACTGTAAAGCTATTGTCCGGAAGAGTTTGTCAAGAGAGTCAGCGATTCAGTCAAGACAACAGTTAGGTAGGAATTATCTATTTTGTAGGTTGATAACGAGTCCCAGGTTCTGTAAAAGAGATAAAACAGATTGATACTGGATGAGAGCTGGTCATAAGACCCAGACCAGAAAGGAGGGACATAAAGAGTATATGGCGTCGTAAACCATGAAGGTGAGATATTCCTGAGGGAATGTCTAATTAAAATATGAAATAGGCGTCTACCGGTCGACAGTGGCCATCCCTGGTCCCTTCGGATGAAAGGGATGGCGGAGGGCAGTGTGACCACATAAATTTGCGTAGCGTAATGAATTGGTTGATTTTGAAGATCCAATATGGGCCCTAGGCCGCTATCTCTCTTATCTATAAGGAAGTACCTGGAAAAGCAAAAGTGAATGTGGTGGAGTGAGGAAATGGCTCCTTTAAGAAGGAGGGCGACAAGTTCCCAGCAAAGCGGGGGAGGCCTGAGTGGAAAGAGGTACACTAGGAGATGGTAGAGAATCAAACTCTATGGCATATCTCCGAAGGATAATGTCCAAGACCCACTTAAGTGTGGTGATGGACTGCCAAGTTAGGACAAAGAGGGGCTGAAACCTGACGAGGAACAGCCTAGAAGCGACGCCCTGTATTGTCTGAGGGTCTAGAACCCCGATAACGATCTCCGAATGGAGCGCCTGGGCGTCTGAGTCCTTGTGAAGGGAATTGTGGTCATTGTCGTCCTTCATTAGAAGCGGAAATTGTGGTATCCGTGAAAGGACTGATGGTAGTAATAAGGATGCCAACGCCGTTTGTAGGGTTGGTAAGATAAGATATGGTTGATGACCATATTTGTTAGAGGTTTGTTTATTTATGAAAATGTTCTAGCTGTGGGTCTGTTTCGAGGTTGAACAGGCCAGCTTTACCTATAGGTAGACTCTCAATCAAAGATCGTTGGTAGGGAGACAGTATTATGGATCTTAACAAGGAAGGGCACTGATCCCGTGATCAGTTGCCCGCTGTATCTGTTGTATGCTTAGCCAGATCTTTGTAGGGTAGTCAGGGTAAGGGCTTCTAGGTGGAAAGCCCTAGCCATGGGCTGGTCAGTTGTAGGAAGGAGGTCCAAATATGGGTCCTAATTTGTTTCCATAAGTATGATTGATAGACACTCATAAAAACGCCATAATGGCTCATTGTGCATGCAGAAGCATAAAATTTCTTAGGCATAGCATCCAGTTTCCTGCCCTCCTTATCTGAGGGAGCGGCTTGGATGGTTTGGATCGGCTTAGGTAGAGCATCTAGCACAATTGAGTCAATCTTGGAAGTCTAGCCAACCAGGGGTGGTAGATAAGTCAATCCGGAGAAGATTCTCTGCCCGCCTAGACGTACTAGGGACGGTAGCAGGAGCAAGTCCAGAACTTTTTAGGATTATGACCAAATAAAATATAGGCAGCGCAGTAAACCGCTGTGATTGATGGTCATCAGAAGTGAAATAAGGGTCGTGGACCACATCATTAGACTGCAGAGGCTGTATGCCAGAGGATCTAGCCAGTCTCATTAATAGTGCAAAGAGTTTATATAATCATCCGCCTGTTGAGGATCAATCTCAGGCTCTGGCATGGGAGGTAAGGGAGTAGCATCAGAAGAAGAATCGAAGAGGTGGGGAGGGGGATAGAGCAGGAGGAGCGAACAGGAGGGGCTTGAGTGGGAGGGGCTGGAGTGGAGGAGTTGCCACGGATGCCGAGGAAAAGTGGAGGGAGGCCGCAGATACCGACAGGGAACAGCAGCATGATAAGGTTAGGGGGAATAATAGTTAAAGGGGAAAGGGGTGGTCATGGGGGTAGCCATAAGGAGGCTCCCAAGCATGGCCTCGGTAACCGGGAGCCTCAGGCATGGGGGTAGCCATAAGGGGCTCCCAAGCATGGCCTCGGTAACCGGGAGCCTCAGGCATGGAGGCTCCCAAGCATGGCCTCGGTAACTGGGAGCCTCAGGCATGGGGATAGCCATAAGGAGGCTCCCAAGCATGGCCTCGGTAACCGGGAGCCCCAGGCATGGGGGTAGCCATAAGGAGGCTCCCAAGCAAAGAAGGGAAAGGAGGAGGATAAAGGGGTATCCATAAGGATACCCATAAGGGGAATCCCAGGGATAAGCTCGGTCACCGAAGCCCTCCTTCAGAGGGCTCCGTGACCGAGGGTGAGCAAAATCCTCCAGGTGGAAGCCCAGATCTGGAGGGGGACGCTGCACAGCCGCGCGCTGCTGCAGGAGCGAGCGCGCGTCTTCCGGAGGCGGGAAAAAACAGCAGCAGCTGAAGCAGCTAGGGAGGAGGGAGACCGTGTGGCGCTGGCCCCCACATGGTGTTTCTCGGAGACCGGGCAAGTGAAGGTGCTGGAGCCGCCCCGCGGCGCGGTGACGGAGAGGCAGCCTGGTGAGGCAGGGAAGGGGAGGCCACGTGGCACTGGCCTCCACGTGGGGGTGCCTCTACGGTAACCGGCAGCTGAGGGGCGGAGGAAGACAAGGCTCGGGTCCTGGGGAGAGCAGGAGACCGGGAAGGAGGTGAGGGGAATCTCCACCCCGAAAAATCCAGTGCTGTCTTCCTCAAAAGTTGGAGTGCGTCTGTTGCACACAAAGTCAAAGGAGGGCTGGGGGGCGCAGAGCCAGCCCGTTGCCTCACATTATTATGTGCCATAGTCAAGGGGCTGGAGGGCCGCAGACCAACCAGTTGCCCTGAAATTGTGCCATAGTCAAGGGGCTGGAGGGCCGCAGACCAACCAGTTGCCCTGAAATTGTGCCATAGTCAAGGGGCTGGAGGGCCGCAGACCAACCAGTTGCCCTGAAATTGTGCCATAGTCAAGGGGCTGGAGGGCCGCAGACCAACCAGTTGCCCTGAAATTTTCTGAGCCAGAGGCTCCTTAGCCTTTTCCTTTTGTTTGCCATTCTTGGCAGCTTTTGGCTTGTCAGTTTTTTTCTTTTTCTTCCGTAGTGGCTCAATGGCTGGGCCAGAGGCCAATGGCACCATCAGACGTAGCATTCAAGGGGCTGGGATTTTCAGTCCCCGAGCAGGGAGGGCTGGCTCACGGAGCGCGAGAGCCCAGCCTCTGAGGAGAATAAGGCCTGTTCAAAAAGGGAGGCCTTCAGCTTAGAATCCCTGTTCTTCAGGGTTCTATTAGAAAAAGACCAGCATATTTTGCAGGACTGGGGAATGTGGGAGTAAGAACAATAAAAACATTTTTTAAAACTAATTTTTTTCCCCCAGAGTCAACAGAGTTTCTTGGGGGCATATAAATTGATCACTGCTCAAGATGCCAACTGAGGTGTACCTGCTCCTAGCATCACAGATGGATTGCAGTTGTTTGTACAGCTGATCACCTGCTCCTAGCATCACAGATGGATTGCAGTTGTTTGTACAGCTGATCACCGCCGCAATGACCACGGAGCCATGCGCCAACTTGTACTCGTTTCCTTCATACTCCACAGGGACAACGTCGTTTTGCTTTTCTGCCGGGACCTGAAAGCCTTTAAACCCAACCTAGAAGGCCACAAAGACATAACATCATAGTTGCATTTAGACAATAATAAGGGAGAGGTTAGGATTCTGTGCTTGGTATTACGAAAATTTACAAGAAATTATTAGAGTGGTCGACAAAATCACAGCAGGTAAAAGACTATATGATTAAATGGGCAGCCAACGTTGGACATACAAGGATTGGGAAATAATATGGAATCATAAACTAAAATATACATATGCATACGGCTTGAGAGAGAATTGGTACAAACTGATGTACAAATGGTATTATGACCTCTCAAAAAATAGCAAAGTGCTACAAAAACACTCAAGATAAATGTTGGAAGTGTGCACAACAATGTATCTGAGACTGAACATCTTTCCTGGCCTTCATATTTATAACAATTTTAGTCTGAAATGCTGATAATAGATCTGCCCTATAGTTTTAGATACCATGCCTAATAATAACAATAACAATAATAATTTATTTGTATACCACCCTATCTCCCCAAAGGGACTCAGGGTGGTTTCCAACGTATAGGTAAACATTTAATTGCCGGAAAGAAATCATACAAAAAACTTACTACAAAATAAAACACATTCAACAATATAACACCGCCTAATTAAACTTAACAAACAAAATAACAACAGCTTAAAAACAACAAAGTCACAAAATCCCATAACAATGAAAGAAGGTGGATTTTCCCATGTGTTGTGTGTGTGTGTGTATACACACACACACATGCTTTGGCTTGAAAACAGGGATTTAGTACTCCTTTCCCCATTTCCACTGCACATACCTTTTCATTGAGGCATGCTTGGAAATCCCCCTTCATGCCCATCACAGCCACTCTGTCCTGTGGCCTTTTGGGGCCGCTTACGTAGGGTGTTATTGATTCCAGGTTTATGTGTATAATCTGGTGGAGAAAATACTTTGTTAATAACGATCGCACAATTTATATTATCACAAATATGCCCCACATTTAATATTCTAGCAGCCTTTTTTAAAACTATAGCAATCACCTCTCAATTTTCCACTTCTCAATCATTCAATGGGCCTTTATTTACTTCATGCTAATGTGCCTTAAATAGAGGAAAGCAAGAAGCCTTATCTATTAGGTCTGTGCAATCATGGTTCTAAACCAGACCTGGACATCCTATGGCCCGCGGGCTGGATCCGGCCCGGCAGCTGATTGTGTCCGGCCCTCATAAGGGCTCCAGCAGGCAGAGCGGCCAACGGAGGGGAGAGGAGGAGGGGCCAGAAGCCCCTCCTCCTCCCTTCTCTTCAGGCCCCCCCCCCCCCCCAGTCTTGCCTCGCGCTCTTTCCCTTCTCTTCTTCCGTTTCCTGTCTTCCCTCCGTTTCCTTCTTTCTTTCACTTTTATTTCTTTTTCTCCTTCCTTCCTTTGGCAGCTCTTTCCTGCCTTTCCTTTCCTTCCTTCCCTCCCTTTCCGTTTCCTTCCTTCTCCCTTGCCAAAGGGAAAGAAGGAAGGAATGAACGGAAGAGGGAAGAAGGGGGAGTGCAGTGTGGGAAAGGGGGCAGGGCCAGAGCGGGAAAGGAGCAGGGACAAGGCTGGAGTGGGGCTGGAGTGTGGGCCCGCTTCCATTTCCTCCCCAGCTTCCTCAAATTACTTCGCCCTCCTCGTCTTCCTCCTTCTTCGCTTCTAAGCCTTGCTCTCACCCCCCCCTTCTCTTCTGCCTCTGGGCATATTCAGTATTTGTGCCAAGTTTGGTCCTGATCCAACATTGCTTGACTCCACAGTGCTCTCTGGATGTTGGTGAACTACAACTTCCAAACTCAAGGTAAATGCCCAGCAAACCCTTTCACTACCTGAGAGTTCAGCGTGCCAAGTTTGGTTCAATTCCTTTGTTGCTGGATTTCAAGATGCTCTTTGATTGTGGGTTAACTATAAATTCCAGCAACTACAATTCCCAATTGTCAAGCTCTATTTCCCCCAAACTCCACCAGTGTTCTCATTTGGGCATATTAGTTAGAGTTCTGAAATGTTCACCACCAGAAGTTTAGCAACACTGTAGAAGCAAAGCACCAGCGCCACCTAGTGTTCACCACCAGAACTTTAGTTTTGTAAGTACTTTAGAACCATTTAAAACCATGATTGCCCAGGCCTACTATCTATACGTTTAAAAAATGGGATGAAAATTGGTTGAATACAAAACTGGCCTCTTTATTGAGAGGAATAAAAATGATATTGGATATGAAGGGCTTGGAAATAAAGCATAAATCAAAACAGGCAAGCACCACAAAGGTCATTTTGGAATTACCTGAGAATATTCTGGTTCTTCAGTGGGAAGTTGGTAATTTCTAAACAATTTCACAGCTTTAAGATATGCTTCCATGGACTTAAGTTGGGTCTTGTCAAAGCCTATGGGAAATATTGAAAGGCTTAGGAAAAAGACATCAAAGGAAACCAAAACTTACTAACAGACAACATAGGAGACCGCCTAAACGGAATTTGCACAACAAAAGGCTGGAATTTTAATCTTATAAAAGCCTTTTCCCTGAAATATTTCTCCTACAGTTCTCTAGGCATTTTCCCCTGCAAGCCTTTGCAATCCCTATGAACCTATATATCTGTACCTATATGTATACATTCTTTTTATATATGAATTTTCCCCTCACATGTTTGCAAGTCTCTACAAATCCTACAAATATAGATATCAATCAATAAATATATAAAGGTAACTTTATCTGTAGATCAGTGTGTGTGTGTGTGTGTATAATTTTATATATGAATTTTGTTCTCACATATTTGCGAGTCTTTGCAAATTCTATATAGATGTAATTATCTATATATAGTGAGATGTCTAGATCAGGGCTGCTCAAGTAGTCGTTCGCGATCGAGTAGTCAATCTTCAGGCCTCATCCAGTTGATCTTTGGGCCTCAGCCGGATGGGGCGCTCCTGCCGCCGCCTTTCGCACGCGCGGTGCTTTTTCCGCCCGCGGGACATTGCAGGAAGGAGGAAGTGCGAGGCGGGGCCTCTGGAGGGAGCACTCCGCCCTGCCTCTCTCTCGCCCAGAAGCAGCCGTGCAGCCTCCGCTGCCGGCGAGAGAGGCAGAGCGGAGCGCTCCCACCGGAGGCCCCGCCTCACGCTTCCTCCTTCCTGCAATGCCCCACGGGTGGAAGAAGCGCCACGAAGGCGGAAGGCAGCAGGAGCGTGCGTGCCCGCGGGAGCGCGCACGCACACTGGCGGAAGCACGTATTGGTGGGGGCAGGTAGATTTTTTAGACTTGATTGATTAAAAGTAGCTCGCATGCTGAAAAAGTGTGGGCACCCCTGGTCTAGATAGATATATATGAATATAGATATATAGGGCTTGCAGATATTGCAGGGGAAATGCACACACTCATAGAGAGAGATGTCTAGATAGATATAAACATAGGTACATAGGGCTTGCAAATATTGCAGGAGGGAAATGCACATATATAGAGAGAGGATTTGCAAACGTTTCAAAGGGATATGCATATGTGAAATTAGGATATATAATTATAGATCTATATCTACTACTGCATTGTTTATATAGGCACTGAATGTTTTATCTGTTACTATGTTGGAAGCTGGCCTGAGTCCCTATGGGGAGATCGGGTGGGATACCAATGAAGCTGATGATGACAACGATGATTATTATTTGGTTATTGTTGATGCCATATTGTTTTTATTGACCCTCCTTTTTCACTTACAAAGCTAGTTTACTTTTTTTCTTTGAAATACGGTAAATATTCAAAAAAGTTTAACCTACTGATGCTGCAATTAATGTAATTCTATTAGTATCTACTTTTATTTTCAAATTTCCCAGTAGCTGCTATATTTCCCACCCTTGGCTTAAACTCGAGTCAATACGTTTTCCCAGTTTTTTTGTGGTAAAATTAGATGCCTCAGCTTATATTCGGGTCAGCTTATACTCAAATATATATGGTACTCAAAGGGAGAGTGTGATTAATTTTCTTTCCAAAGAGGCTCTGTAGTCAGGTAGGTGAGTCAATGATATTACTGATGAAATTGTGATCATCCTCCCACAAAATTTTGTAAAATAAGGCAGTACTTTAGACTGTGGGTCCTGACCCTTTTAGTTCAACCTTAGAGTCATGAAACATTTGGCAACAGTAAAAGGTTTCTGACTCACATCCATGTATACAAATCTGTTAGCAACACCATGCAGTCTTTATAGCAGACCCTACAAAAATGCTTCAGCTGTACTCCACAAAAAGGAAAAACAGTCTGTTTACTAAGCCTGATTTACTATCAATACACGTTTGGTTTTTATACCTATAGTTTGGTCCCTATATACCTGGGGTCACATAAAAATTTCTCAGGCAGAAAGGGGTTGCGGGTGGGAAAAGCTTTGTTCGATATCACAGGTTCTATGGGGACCTCTACAAAACTCCATTTCCGATTTACCTGTATACTTTAAATGCTTCAGTGTCACATTATCAATAGGGAAAAAGCTCAAGATAGCACCATATTCTGGACACATATTTGCTATTGTGGTTCGGTCGCCTATAGAGAGCTGGGAAACGCCAGGACCAAAGAACTCCACAAATTTTCCAGACACCCCTGCTTGCCTCAGTTGCTATGGAGAGAGAGAAGAAAAATACATTAACACAAGGCCCCTTCTGAACATCTCTTGGGAAAACCCAGATAGGTTTGAAAATGGCTTACAGGCCTGAACCAATCACCATATTTCAGGGGTCGGGAACCTTCTTGACTCAGAGAGCCATGAAAGCAAAATATTTGGACATTTATTTCAGTGAGAGCCATATAATATATATAATATATTTTAAGACTGACTTCAACTAAATGTGAGTCTATACGTACATACTACGAGAAAAGGATTCCCCCGGCAGAATGACGGGACACTTCAGACCTGGCTCTGCAAAAGGCATGCTCAGGACTCTGGGAAGGAAGAGAAGACGGAAGGAAGGGGGAAATAAAGGAGGGAGGGGGAGAGGAAGAAAGAAAAGAAGAACGAACTATGGAAAAGGAAGAAAAAAAGCAGGAGAGACAAGGAGGGGAAAAGAAAGAAGAAAATAGGAAGGGAGGAAAGGGTGGGGAAAAGAAAAGAAAGGGAGTGAGGAAAAATTAAAATAATGAAGGGAAAAGAAAGGGGAGAGAGGGAAGTGAAAAGAATGGAAGGAGAAGGAAAGGAAGACTTGGGGAAAAAGAATAGAAGAGGAAGGAAGGAAAGAAGAGGGGGAATGGAGGAAAGAAGGAAGGGGAGAGAGGGAGGGAAAGGGAAGGAGAGAAGGGTGAATGGGGAGAAAGGAATGAAGGAAGAGGAAGGAAGAGGGAGAATGGAGGAAAGAAGGAAGGGGAGAGAGGAAGGGATAGGGAAGGAGGGAAGGAAAGGGTGAATGGGAGAAAGAAAGGAAAAGGAAGGAAGGGGAGGGGAAAGGAAGGAGAGAAGGAGAAGGAAAAAGGAGGAAAGAAGGAAGGGGAAAGAGGGAGGGAAAAGGAAGGAGAGAAGGAAAGGGTGAAGGGGTGAAAGGAAGGAAGGAAGAGGAAGGAAGAGGAGAATGGAGGAAAGAAGGGAGAGAGGGAGGGGAAAGGAAGAAGAGAAGGAGAAGGAAAGGGTGAAAGAAAGGAAGGGGGAGAAAGAAAGGAAGAGGAAGGAAGGAAGGAAGAGGGAGAATGGAGGAAAGAAGGAAGGGGAGAGAGGGAGGGGAAAGGAAGGGGAGAAGGAAAGGGTGAAGGGGAAGGAAGGAAGGAAGAGGAAGGAAGGAAGAGGGAGAATGGAGGAAAGAAGGAAGGGGAGAGAGGGAGGGGAAAGGAAGGGGAGACGGTGTAGGAAAGGGTGAAGGGGAAGAAAGGAAGGAAGAGGAAGGAAGAGGGAGAATGGAGAATGCGTCACTCCTCCCTGCTGCACGCTGGGAAACCGAGGCCCAGGCTGCTCTGGAGAGCCAGATGCAATCAATGAAAAGAGCCACATCTGGGTCCCGAGCCATAGGTTCCTGACCCCTGCCATATTTGCTTGATAATGTGGCCCATTTGGCAACCAAGAGGACTCTTTGTAAGGCAAAATTACAAAACTACCTTTGTAATGCTCAGGACCACATCTATTGATGTAGCAAGTGGGCTGGCAGAGCCTGTAAGTTCACATCCAACCACCTCAGGCAAGGTGAAGGTGACTGGCAATCCCAGCATGACTGCTTCTGTTTCAATTCCTCCCACTCCTGAAAAGAGAAATGACACCACTTAGTGGCTTCAATTACAGACCAACTAACCACATAATAGGGGAGTTGCCTGAAGAATCTCTTTTGCCTGAAGTTACAACCTTCTGCCTTAAAAAGCTCAGTTTCATCCTGAATATAATCTAGTTTCCTGATTAGTAGGTTGAAAAACCAAGTGGATTTCTGTTTCAAGATAATGGGTCAAAGAAGTAGAAACTGTCCCAAGGCTTGCTAGATATTTCTGTATCTGTTACAGAAGAATCTGAAATTCAAGGTGAGCGCACCTTTTGATTTGCTGACAAAGGGTTACAGCTTTATTTTATATAGTCAAAGGAAAAAATATTGTTTTCTGTGGGTGAGCAGATGGCGACTACTGGATGGCATATGTTCTGTATCAGAAACTAGAGCTGATGCGGTCTATCCTATACAATTTTCTGAATCAGCCCCCCAGATAACCAAACCGAATCTAGTTGACCAAAAACTGATTCATAACCATTTTCATACTAATGTTGGAGAGTGGTCCTTGGTCAAGTAGTCCCTGGTCAAAAAAAATGGTTGGGAACATTTGCCCTACAGAAATAGCTAGAAAACAAAATCAAACCAAATACACCGTTTTTAATAAAGCAGCTATTAAAGCAGCTTCACTGGCTGCCAACAAGTTTCTGGTCCCAATTCAAAGTGCAGGTTATTACAGCCCTACATGGTTTGGGTCTAGCCTATCTTTGTGAGCGCATCCCTCCCAATGAACCAGTGCAGGCTCCAAGACAGGCCTGGACAAACTTCGGCCCTCCTATCGGCTGTTAGGAATTGTGGGAGTTGAAGTCCAAAACTCCTGGAGGGTCGAAGTTTGCCCAGGCCTGCTCTAAGATCTGCCCAGGAGGCCCTCCTCTCAGTCCCATCTCCGTCTCAAGCGCGGTTAGTGGGAATGAGGGAGAGGGCCTCCTCGGCTTTGGAACACCCTCCCCAGGGAAATTAGGCTACCCCCTACACTCCAATGTTTCTGGAAGGACATCAAAACATGGCTTTTCAAGCATGCTAAATGGCTAAAACATCAGGTAAAATTGAGTACCAATTTAATTGTTGACTCTGGCACTTTAATGTGACTTGAAATTAATACTGCTCATTTTAATCTGCAACTCTTGCTGCGTTTCACGGAGTATTTTATTTAAATTGATTGGTGTTTTTGTATGCTGCTTTGTATGTACGAGGGTTATCTGGAATGTAAGGTTACAAGATTTTTTAAAAATACGAAGAATTAATATATTTTAATAAAACTTACATGGATTGTAGCCCAGGTATTACATTATTTTTCCACATATTCACTATAATACATTTTGTCACCCATGGGACGGGTTTTTGATGCCTGTATCACAGAAGTTTTCCCCCTGCCTTTTTCAGTCAGTCATTTCGATTTTCACCTCATTGTCGGAAAAGTGATTTCCATCAAGGTGTTCCTTCAATTCACTGGCTGTGAGATCAGGGCTGTGAGAGGGGTGGCTTAAAAACTCCCAACCAAATGAAGTCAACAACTCTTCTGTTGCATGGGCGGTGTACAGACACCATTATCTTGAAGGAGACAGACTCTCGCAGTCAGGATCCCATGACCTTTGTTTTGGACGGCTCTGTGAAGTTTCGTCATGGTCTCACAATATATTCCGTACCCATTTTGTCACATGCTGTCTTGATATTACATCCTTTCCATAAACTGAGGCGATTTTGCAATGAATCGCGGCGTTCATGCCCTTAGCATTTAGGCAGTGTACTACAGCATGAACTTGGGTTGAAACAGAATGAGGATGCTCATCTCTAACCTTCACCACAACGCCAGTTGATGAGCTATTGACGAATGGCACTGCTCGTTTGCTTCTGATGGCTTCACGCTACGCAGCGGTGATTCCAACTTCCCTACAAGAGCTACGTGTCTTCTAACCTTATTTCCCGGATAACCCTCGTAAATCTGTTTTACGCTAATTAATATTGTTTATGTGCTTTTGTAAGCCTCCCTGAGTCCCTTTTGGGAGATGGTGGTGGGATATAAACAAAGTTGTTATTATCATCATCATCACCGTTGTTTTCTCTTACCCCATCCCAAGATGCCCAAGCCATTCACCATCGTTGTATGAGAATCGGTGCCAATGACGCTGTCTGGATAAAGAAGGCCTTCAGCATCAAATACGACTCTTGACAAGTACTCCAGGTTTACTTGGTGTGCCATTCCTGTTCCAGGAGGGATTATGGAGACATTCCTAAAAACTTTGGAGCCCCACTAGTTTATTTGAAGAGAAAGAAATGAAAACTCAGTTTCACACATTCCTTGAATACTCAAATGCACTACAAATATGGAGAACCAACAATACTCAGTTTTTATTACTGAAAAGGTGTGTGTGTGTGGGGGGGCGGTTCTAGTCCAATCCTATGGGGTTCCCCAAATGGTCAATTTTTTTTGGTGGTTTCCTAGCTTTTTCCAAGTCTCCTCAAGAGGTTTAAAGGGAAAAATTTTGGGAAAAATTGTTAAAAAATGACACAAAAAAAAATCACCAAAATTTACGACAAATTATTAGAGTGGGCAACAGAAACGGAAGAAATAAAAAACAGTATGGTATTATGGGCCAAAAACATCGGCAGACAAATAAAATTACATGAGTGGCAGCTAATCTGGACCAAGAAAATTAAATATACTTAAGCAACTGATATGAAGGAGAACTGGATGAAGATGTTCCATAGATGGTACATCTCTCCTCAAAAGCTAGGCATAATGTACAAAAATAACCAAAAGAAGTGTTGGAAATGCCACTACGATATAGGCAGTTTCTACCATATGTGGTGGACCTGCAAAGAAACAGTAACTTATTGGAAAACCATACACAAAGAAGTGCAAAGAATATTAAAGATCAAAATCCCGCTGAAACCTGACTATTATCTTTTGGGTTTTTTAGATAAAGACTTAAAATTGGATAGAAATGAAGACAAACTCTTTTGGTATATGACAACTGCTGCACGCATGGTTTTCGCTAGGTATTGGAAAAGTGACTATATACCAACTAAAGAGCAATGGCTCGAGAAAATATATGATATAAAGAATATGGACAGATTGACATTTCTTCTGAGCAAAAATACTGGAAATCCAAGAATAGAAACAGATTGGAGTGTATTAACTGTATACACAGAAAAATATAAATAGTTAGACAAGACAAATTGAACTATCGGTCTTATATAAGGACCACTAAGACATTATAAATTGTAACATTGGGTATCATTTGTTGTCAAATGAATGGGAGATTATAACATCTCCAAGAACTTTGGAGATAATGGTTGAAGCAGCAAAGAACACCCTCATCCCTCGACGAAGGAAAGTGGAAGTCAACTTTATGTTGAATGTTGTATTTTTATTATTATTTTTTTTTATTCCCCTCGACCCCTTCCCTCACACCACCACCCCACCTTTCCCCCCTCTCTTTTCCCTTTTAATACTTTTGTTATGTTAGAATGTTTGTGCAAGGTCGTTATTATATGTATCACATTATATTCACAAAATCAATAAAAATCATTTATTAAAAAAAAGAGGTTTAAAGGCCAATCATAAGGCTCAGTCACCGACAGCAGCACCTTTACACCCAAATAGGTTGGTCTTGTTAGTCTTGTATCTTTGTTTCCAGCCCCACCCAGTGCCATAAAACTGAATCCAACCCTTGGCCTGAAAAAGCTTCCCTTCCTATGTACTATACAGTTGTGTATCAGACCCCTCCCCCCTCATATCAACATACCTTGAAAAACTGGAGTCTCTCTCTATTTCTACCAAATTCTATCTCCTGGTTTTTTAAAACTGTTTCAGGCCTAAGGAAAGAAAACGAAAGAGCCCATATAAATATTATTAGTCTATTAATACTTTCAAACAGAGTTGTTTTGAACAGAACAACACAGGCGTTTTAAATCCATTTGCAATGACAAAGATCACACCCTTAGCCCCCAGCCCCTGGTTTAAAACCTATTATTGCTCCAAAAAAAACCAGAAACAAAAAACCAATCAATTAAATAAGACTCATGCCCAAGTACATAGAATTATAGAGTTGGAAGAGCCGGACTCCCTGAAAGAGGCCAGAGTCAGCCCCCTCTTGAAAAAGACGAACCTTGACCCCGATGACCCAGCAAACTACCGCCCGGTTGCCAACCTACCCTTCCTGGGTAAGCTCCTAGAGCGAGCGGTAGAAAGCCAATTACGGGACTTCCTAGATCGATCCGGGGGCTTAGACCCGTCCCAGTCGGGTTTCCGCGCAGGTCACGGAGTGGAATCCGTCCTCGTAGCGATCACAGACGACATCCGCTGTCAACTGGACCGGGGAGGCTCGGCAGTCCTAGTCCTTCTGGACCTAACTGCGGCCTTTGACACCGTTGATCATGACTTGCTCCTCTACCGCCTGGCTGCCTCTGGGATCCAAGACAAGGCTTTGACCTGGCTGGAATCGTTCCTGCGAGGCCGCTCGCAGCGGGTCGAGTGGCAGGGTCAAGTCTCTAGGAAAAGCGAATTGGAGTGTGGAGTCCCCCAGGGTGCCATCCTATCTCCCACCCTCTTCAACATCTACGTCCAGCCTCTGGCCAGCATTGCTAGGAGCCATGGGTTCTCCTGCTACCAATATGCTGACGATACACAGCTGCTCCTGAAGCTTGACCCAGGGTCATCGTCGGTGCCGGACAGTTTCAGCCAAGGATTGAGAGCGGTGACGAGCTGGCTCAGAGCACATAGACTCAAAATCAACCCGGCAAAAACGGAGATCCTCTGGCCTGGCCGACCCGACCCTCACCCATCACTGCCACTCTTTGAGGGCGAGTCCCTATCCCCGGCTCCGGCAGTGAAAAGCCTGGGAGTGATTCTGGACGAAAAACTAACGATGGAGGCCCAGATCCAGGCTGCAGCCAAAGGCGCCTTTTCCATCTCCGTAGGGCCCGACGGCTGGCCCCCTACTTTCCACCTGAGGCGCTGAGAACCGTGGTACATGCCACCGTTGTCTCGCGTCTTGATTATTGCAAACGCCCTGTATGTGGGCCTGCCCCTGTCCACAACTAAGAGGCTGAAACTCATCCACAACGCAGCGGCCAGACTCATCTCTGGGTCATCAGTGAGGGACCACATTTCTCCTATTTTAAAAGATCTCCACTGGCTGCCCCTAGAGTTCAGAGTGCTCTACAAACTTTTGGTGCTCACTTTTAAAGCTCGGCATAATATTGGGCCAGCCTACCTGAGTGCCTGGCTGACGGTCCAACGCAGCGAGAGGCCAGCACGTGCCATAAATGGCGATCGTATGACCATCCCTGGGGTGCGAGAGGCTCGGCTGGTGGAAACCGGCGGAGCGCCTTCTCCGTGGCGGCCCCATGATCTGGAACTCACTGCCACCTGCCCTCAGAGCCACTTTGACCCAAACTAGATTCCGGTCAGACCTAAAAACCTGGCTCTTCCGCCTAGCGTTTGGGGCCTGATCGGTACCTTTGAATGACTGAGCCTTTCCTCACCGTCTGTATCTATGTTTTTAAATTGCTGTACATTGATGTATTTTGGGGTTTTTAAATGATGTAAGTCGCCCGGAGCACCGGTGGTGGAGGGCGACTCACAAATATTAAAGTATTATTATTATTATTTGTTGGACATCTAGTTTAACCCCCTGCCAAGAAGAGGGAAAATTGCAATCAAGGCACCCCTGACAGATGGCCATCCTGCTTCTGTTTTAAAACCTTCAAAGAAGGAGCCTCCACCACACTCTGGGGCAGAGAGTTCCACTGCTGAACAGCTCTCACAGTCAGGAAATTCTTCCTAATGTTCCAGTGGAATCTCCTTTCCTGTAGTTTGGAGCCATTGCTCCACGTCCTAGTCTACAGGGCAGCAGAATACAAGCTTTCTCCCTCCTCCCTATGACTCCCTATGGCTATCATGTCTCCTCTCAGCCTTCTCTACTGCAAGCTAAACATGCCCAGCTCTTTGAGCCGCTCCTCACTGGGCTTGTTCTCCAGACCCTTGCTTATTTTAGTCACCCTCCCCTGGACACATTCCAGCTTGTCAACATCTACCATAAATTGCGGTGCCCAGAATTGGAGACAGTGCGATTCCAGGGGATATAGGATTACACCCTTAGAAAATAATCCAGTAGAATCGTGTCAAGGGAAGATGCCTGATGTCGCTCCAAGAGGACACAACTTCCAGCAAGAAGATGGCGTTGCAGCCATGTCTTAAATGATAAGAAAACTCGTAATCTTCATATCTTTTATGACAAATTAGAAAACCAGTCAGGCAACTAGTTGCGGAGTGTAAGGCTAAAGGAATTTTACCTCTTTGGAACAATTGAAAAACATCTGGAGGCATTTCTCTTTTGCCTTTCCAATTCTATTCTGCCTGTCTTGTGATACCACATTTTTGCTGATTCCAAGTCAATCATTCCACATGTATCTGACCAAGTGCTTGACGGTGAATTTTAAGTAAACGGCACAGAGGACAAGTAAATAGATTTTTAAAATTGAATTAACTGGGGTTTATCTCCGAGTAATCAGGTTATTGCATCTCTGGTCCAAAGAACATGACACTTTGAACCTCAACTGAGAGATAAAAATGGGATATAATAACAATAGTAACGTAACAAGAGAGCTTACTTTGGGTTGCTGTTAGTTTTCCGGGCTGTATGGCTATGTTCCAGAAGCACTCTCTCCTGACTTTTTGTCTTTAGAAGACAACTGAAGACCTGGCTCTGGGGCCAGGCATTTGATTAGATGAAGTGACAATAGGAAAGGAATTTGGGTTTGCGACATTGGATTTCCCGGCTTGATTTTTGGTTTTACTGGCACTCTAATATTATTGTTAAATGAATTTATTGGCTGATTTATATGATGTTTTAAAGATGTTTTTACCGTTTTAATTGTATTTTTATTATGTATACATTGCAAACATCATTAATGCCTATGTGAGGACGCACTGAGTGCCCCTTGTGGGGAAAAGGGCAGTATAGAAGAATATGAAATAAATCCTGCAAAGGTGAGAGGATCCCTCTTGTCCTTTGCTGAACGTAGCATTGGTTTGATTTTCTTAATGGGTGTGTAGAGGGATTGCAGGCTGTGCTTCTTCATCAGCTTCCCTATGCAGTCAGTGGTTTCCTTGATGTATGGCAAGAACACTTTTCCTCTGGGTGGATCTTTGTCTTTACTCTCGTGGCTTGTTCTTGGTCTTGCAGGTCTTCTAACGTCTATGGTGGAGTCTCCATTGGCCTAATTTCCAACAGACCCCTCAACCTCTGAGGATGCCTGCCATAGATGTGGGTGAAGCACAGGAGAGAATGCTTCTGGAATATGGCCAGACAGCCCAGAAAATTCACAGCAACCCAGTTATTCCAGCCATGAAAGCCTTCACCAACAGAGTGTACTTTGAATGCAAAAATGAATTAAGGCAATAATTTTGATTCAACTTGTTCTCTTCTCCTGCAAGAAATACAAGGTTGGACATTATTCCTGCTACTACACACAAATGACTGAGCATACAATTAAAAGTATTGTTTTATTAAAACACTAGTCAAAAGCACAAGAAAGCAGAGAAAAGAAAGCAGCTCGATAGCCCAAATGCCTGACTAAATAATATGGGCTTCTTTTCTCTCATTAGTCTATGGCCAGATGATTTCTCTACGCAGTTGTCAGCTTTAGTTGTCAGAAATATTAAAAATTAACTGGGTATTTCTTTTACAAAAGTGTGAGTCAAGCACTGAAAGAGTAGGCTGAAGCCTGTTAGAGTCAGTGGGCCACAGCTAGTGTCGTCCTGAGTGTGAGGTAAACCTCTGTGTGAGAGAAGCCTCATGTGAGAAAGCTCCAGTGTGAAGGCTGCCGAGTATAAAACTACTATGTATTTGTTTATCTGTGTTATGGAAATCAGTGGTTCCCAAAGTGGGCAGTACCAACCCCTGGTGGGCGGTGGGGCGATCTAGGAGGGCGCTGGAAGGCTCAGGAGAATTTGGGGGGCACTGAACCCCTGTAAGGGGGTGGTGGTGTGAGCCAGGCGTCAGGCTACCATCCATCTCTGTGTGTGTGTCTCTCTCTCTTCTTCCCTCCTCCTGCTCCCTCCTCCTCCTCTCGCCAAGCAAGGGATAATAATAATAATAATAATACCTTTGGGCTTCCCTTCCAACTGGTTGAGTCTTATAACAATAATAATGTCCTTTAACATATTTAGTGGAACATGGATTCAGTACGGTAACCAATTTATTAACAAAAAAAGAAACCGATTGCAAAATAGTCAATCGCGATGATTTGAGATTACTGCTGACGAAAATAGAGCCGAGGATTCCTAGATTGGTAGCAGCATACCAGGTTCATCCTTCTCATTAAGATGATTTCGAAAGTTTTCACTTTTTTGTATTACCTTTCTATTCTAAGTTCAATAAATAGTTTCATAATTTCAAACTTCGATGTTTCTAATTTACAACTTTCTTTATTACATTTTACGAAAAAGATAGAAATATTAATACATATATCTTTTTAATTGCTATCAAAAATTAAAAAATTAAGGGACATGGACAAGCTGACTTTCTTCTTAAAACAAAGCAACGGTAACCCAATAAAGAAAACTGACTGGTCTCCACTTGAGGACTACCTACAGGCCAAAGAAAGAATATGATAAGGCAAAGGGAGATTCCCATGCCCGAGTCAAATAGAGAAAGAAACATAAAGGCAAATTTATAAATCGCAGCAGCTAGAGTAAATTACTGTGCTTTTTTCCTCAGGGGACAAGTATAGAGGTAAAAATGTTATATACCTATGGAAGAGTTTTCAAGAAGAAATTATAAGGGTTCTTGACAGCCTAAACAAGATTGGAAGTTCAACCATGTTTTAACACAACAATTTTCAGAGGGATATTGTGTTTCTTCGGTTTCTTTTTTGTTCTTTTTATTTTATTTTTTCTTGTCTGTTTGTTTTTCATTGTTCGATTGTTTTTTTCCCCCCTTCCCTTCTCCCCTGTAGCACCTCACCCCTCCCCCACCCTTGTTTTTGGTTGTATCACTGCATAATCGAAAAACTGCACAATAAAAATTTTTTTTTTTTTTTTTAAATTAATTTCATGGGGGGCGGTGAGTAAATTTTTTTCTGGAAAGGGGGTGGTAGGCCAAAAAGGTTTGGGAACCACTGCTGTAAATAGTGCAACCATATTATTTTACTACAAAGAAAAGCCTCCCAAGGAAGAGCTAACATTGGTCCCTGTGTTTTTGTTCTTTTTATCACTTTGGGCTACTGCTGCTAATAAGTTACTCTGCTGTGCATTTATGAGGAGGGTCTTTTGTTAATAAACCCACTCGCCCAATATTAGTGTTACAAGCAAAGCTTTTGGTTGTTACAACTTTCTCTGTGAATGTTTTTGGACAAGAAAATTCCAATGATAATAATAAAGAGCAAAATGTCTTATGTTACCCACAACAAACGAAGATTTCATCCGCAGTTGAAACAGCCTTTCAAATAGAAACCTTGTCTCTCCGAGCATTCAGTGCGGAAAGCGATCTGAAAGTGGACTCCTAAGCCAGCAAACTATTTTCTTGGCAGGAACACCAATAAGTAAACTTAGAAGTGTGAAAAGATGTAACGCTTTACGAAATATTGTCTGATGCCGACTTCCAAGTTAAACTGGAGAGGGAGTCAAAGCCTGCTCTCATGACGGCACAAGTTCCTAGCCGCAGAACAAAAGAGGTTCTTAGAAGACAAAAAGGGAATGATAATTAAAATAACATGCTCACTCAGGCACTGGTTGAAGATGAAAAGGACACAGAAGAGGTGTGTTCTCAATTTGAACAGAGAGTTGCTCTGCGTTCCGCCTTGGTTCTGCATCGCAGGGCCCTTTGCAACTGGACTGGCCTCTGCAAGGTGGCTTCCGAGGGGCTCTCAGTGGAGAAAGCTTGGAGGGCGGCTTCTGCAGATCACCACCACCAGGATTTGGGGTGTTCTGTATTGCACTATTTTGTAAAAAAAATGGATGAGAAAGATGTACATAATTGTTTATAAATGTCTTCTTGCAGTTAAATGTTGTCTCTAGAGCAGGCCTGGGCAAACTTCGACCCTCCAGGTGTTTTGGACTCCAACTCCCACAATTCCTAACAGCCTGGCTGTTAGGAATTGTGGGAGTTGGAGTCCAAAACACCTGGAGGGTCGAAGTTTGCCCAGGCCTGCTCTAGAGCAAGTATGGGCAAACTTCGGTCCTCCAGGTATTTTGGCCTCATGTTAGCTGCCCTGAGTCCCCTTTGGGGAGATGGTGGCAGGTTATAAATAAAGATTATTATTATGGACTTCAACTCTTACAATTCCTAACAGCTGGTTTGCCCATGCCTGTTCTACTAGATGGTTCAATAAGGAAAAGGTTTCCCCTGACATTAAGGGCCCTTCCACACAGCCCTATATCCCAGAATATCAAGGCAGAAAATCCCACAATATCTGTTTTGAACTGGGTTATCGGAGTCCAAACTCAGATGTGAGATTTTCTGCCTTGATATTCTGGGAAATAGGACTGTGTGGAAGGGCCCTAAATCTAGTCATGTCCAACTCCATATCTAGGTCAACGATGCCTCCAAGGTCATGTGGCCAGCATGACTGCATGGAGCGCTGTTACCTTCCCACAGAAGTGGTACCTATTGATCTAGTCACATTTACATGTTTTCGAACTGCTAGGTTGGCAGAAGCTAGGCTTAACAGCAGGAGCTCACCCAGCAACCTGGATTTGAACCGCTGACCTTTCGGTCAGCAAGTTCAACAGCTCAGCAGTTTAACACACTGTGCCACCAGGGTCCCAGAAGGTTCAATATAATTTTCTTTTTTTAGTAAATATTTTTATTGGTTACAAATTTACAGTATCTTAATAAAAAGAAAGGGGGCAGAGGGGAAATGGGAATAAAAAGAGGGAATACTACCGCAAATAGATTGATAATAAAAAAAAGAATAATTATATACAGTATATTATATAAGGGGTCTTCGATGGTGCAGCAGTTTAAACCACTGAGCTGCTGACCAAAAGGTCATTTGATTGAATTTATTTATTTACATCATTTCTACCCTGCTCTTCTCAACCCCCAAAGGGGGGGGACGGGGACTCAGAGCAGCCTAACAAAAGGCAACAATTTGATGCCGATACACAGTATAAATACAATATAAAATAATAGACATTCAGCATTAAAATAGTTAGCATTAACACATCATACACATACACTTAAGATAAAAAGAGTGTTCCGTCCACAACATAAACATTGAGCCATATCCATCAACGTGCCATTACAATTCCAATCCAAAGTGCTGCACTGTGCTAATGTGCAAAAGCCTGGTCCCAGAGCCACAATTTCACTTTTTTCCTGAATGTCAGGAGGAATGGGGTTGATCGTATGTCGCTTGGAAGCGCATTCCACAGGCGGGGAGCCACCACCGAGAAAGCCCTCTCTCTCGTCCCCACCAACCGCATTTGAGAAGTTGGCGGGAGCGAGAGCAGGGCCACCCCAGATGATCTTAAATTATGAGGTGGGACGTAGCGGCAGATGCGTTTGGACAAGTAAGCTGGGCCAGAACCGTATAGAGCTTTAAAGGTCAAAACCAGCACTTTGAATTGAGCTCGGAAGTGGACAGGCAGCCAGTGGAGCTGACACAACAGGGGGGTGGTATGCACACTGTATGTAGCTCCGGTTAGTAATCTGGCTGCTGCCCGTTGGACTAGCTGCAATTTCCGAACTGTCTTCAAAGGCAGCCCCACATAGAGTGCATTGCAGTAACCTATTCGGGATGTGACCGGAGCGTGGACGACCATAGCCAGATCAGACTTCCCAAGGTACGGGCGCAGCTGGCGCACGAGTCTTAACTGTGCAAAAGCTCCCCTGGCCACCACTGAGACCTGGGGTTCCAGGATCAGAGATGAATCCAGGATCACTCCCAAGCTGATTTTCTATATGTTTATTCAGTAGCTGGGTTAATTTGTGCATATTCATTATGTCCATTATTTTAGAATCCATTGTTCTTTCGTAGGAATTTCTTTTGTTCTTCAGTATCGAGCATACGTTATCTAGACGAGGATAAGTTATTCTGGGTCTAGCTCAGCACCTCAACATATGACCTGAATATTAACAGGAATACAGTGAACACTAAAGTAATAGTTCATGGTGTCCATGAGCTCAAGATGTTCAGAACAATATTACTAATAATAGAATAGAGTTTGAGTGAATTTTATGAGGCATGTTCAAGACTTGATGTTTTCATATAAGACTTGGACCTGGAGTTGTTGCTGTTTGGTTTTTTGTAACCTACCCCAAATTGGCATGTCATAACAGAAGAATCTAAAGTTAGTAAGTAAATAAATACATGTATGTGTCCTTTTCTGGAATGCAGCATTTTTCAGCTTAAACTACCTTCAGAAGAAAATACCTTTTATTACCAATGCAACCCCCTTTCCTCCAAAACATAGCAAAAATTAAACAAACTTTATGATATGTACCATTTATTGAAGTCAATCTGCAAAGAATGATCAACAGTGAGATCTGTCGGACAGGCAGGATGGACTTTGGTAGGATCTCCTCCCAGATTTTTCACAGCTTCCCTCATAGCAGCAAAATCCACCATGGCAGGAATTCCACTAACAAAAGAGAACAACATTCAAATCTATCTATACCCATAATAAAAGTGAAAGTGTGTATGTGTGTGTGTGTGTGCGGCTAGGGTGCTCATATTCACAGAAAAGCTCTTGCTTCCACCCACAGTACTGAGGGGCCACCAAAAGCCCTCCCTCCAATGACATTTCAGGTTATAGCGAGCGCCATGAACATGTAGCCCAGTCCCTGTCAATGTCCCCCCAAACACTAAGACTCACCACCCAAGCAATGCTTTCATTTGGGGACAGTTTCATCCTAAATTTTACATGTTTCCTCCACCACAGAAACATCCCAGTGTTACTGACTCTCTCCACTGGTGAGGAATTTGCATGATGGGGGAATTCACCTTGATGTATAGGCATCGTAGGCTTTGGGATTTATAGTTCACCTGCAATCAAACAGCACTCTGGACGCTGCCAACGATGGCCCTTAACCTAACTTAGCACACAGAACCCTCATGATCAACAAAAATACAGGAGGGCTTTGGGAGAAATTCACCTCGATTTATAGAGATTATAGTTCGCCTACATCCAGAAAGAACTGTGAATGCAAACAACAATGGATCAGCACCAATTTTGGAACACATACCCAATATGCCCAAATTTGAATACTGGTGCTATTGAGGTGGAATTGGCCTTGAGATTTGTTAGTTGTAGGTATTGGGATTTATAGTTCACCTACAATCAAAGAGCACTCCGAACCCCTCCAATGATGGACTAACTTGGCACACAGAACCCATGATCAACTGAACCTACTGGAGGGATTTGATGGGACTGACCCACAATGGTGGGAGTTGTAATTCATCCTGCAGACGGAGAGCACACTGAACCCCACCAATGATGCATTTAGAGCAGGGGTGCCCACACTTTTTCAGTACGCAAGCTACTTATAATAAAACCAAGTCAGAAAGATCTATTTACCTCCTCAAGGCTGGAGAGGGGAGGGGCTTGGCGTGGCCTGGCTCCACCCCCTCTGGCTTCCGCTCTACCAGCAGCTTCTCCAGGCTTGAGGATGGCAGTGCCAAGCCAGCCTTGTGCTACCTATGACACCACTGGCTTGGCACTGCCATCCTCAAGCCTGAAGAAGCTGCTGGTAGAGCGGAAGCCAGAGGGGGTGGAACCAGGCCGCACCAAGCCCCCCCCCTCTGGCTTTGGAGCTCCCAGCAGCTTCTCCAGGAGTGAGGACAGCAGTGCCAAGCCAGTGGTGGCATAGCTAGCACAAGGCTGGCTGGCATTGCCATCCTCAAGCCTGGAGAAGGTGCAGAGGGGAGGGGCGGGGCTTGGCGCTGTCTGGCTCCGCCCCCCTCTGAGAAGCGCCCCATCCAGCTGGGATCGACCTCATTTGGTCCCGGGATCGACTGGTCGATCGCGATCGACTTCATGGGCAACCCTGATGTAGAGCAAACTTGCCCAACATGACAAATTTTTAGTAATGATAAGAGTTTCCAGGAGTTAATCTGGCATGATGTGAGTTGTAGTTCACCCACAACCTTATGCATTTTGTAAAATAAAAAAAATGACTTCTAATAACCTGGGCAATACTGGGTACACAAGCTAGTCTTTAATAAATAGTGTCAAACCAGGGAGAGGCATCTTATACTGTACCAATCACAGCACGGAAAAATGGGTTTCTATGACAAATCCCAAATAACTCTAGCCATGCTGTCTGGGTTTTTGAATGTCATGGTGCATGCACACACAAAGTTCTGCATGTTCTGATTATTAAGACTACAGTAGATATTATACAACACATGTGTATTCCTTTAGTGGCATGACATCAACAGAACTGAACTGGAATGAGGCATTTTGTTATGCTTACATGTATGTGCAAATGGTGACACAGTACAATTAATATTGTGTGGGAATGTTAACACATAGGTCTCAATCTTCGGCAGTGTGTTTCAGCACTTTGAGACTCCTACAGAGCAGTATTAAGTCACTCTGTTATTTCAATAACTTTTTTCTTATGTAAAGTCATTGCCAGAGTAAACTTACATGAATAGTTGAATGCCTGACTGTTTAATAATCCCCACGGAGTCTCCACCCTGAACATTTAGCTCATGCCCATGCTCTTTGAATTAATTAGAGTGAGATGAAACATAAAATAAGAAAAATGTGCCTTACGTAAAGTCTTGGAGGAGGACTCTGGCAGGACAGAAGGGCACTTCAACATTGTTCTGCTTTGTTTTCCAATTCAAAATGTTCATGGCATCTTCTTCTTTTATAAGGAAGCCATCGCAGTTACGGACCGCGGCTTCCAACAGAACCCGTATGGAATAAGGCAGGATATCTGAGCAAAGAAAAGGAATAGGACTGGTTAAAGAACTGTGTCCTATCTACAGGTGCCTTACCTACATGCTCAAACAGGTGTCCTACCTACATGCTCAAACCACCACCATTTCAGACTGAGCAGTGATTCTATTTAACAATAATTAATGAATTAATGAACAAAGGAACCCAGTTAAGTGGCGAGCACTACTTAACTACGTTTAACCAGTCTGCACACTCGCCGTTCAACTCTGAAGAGCACAAAATACTGCTCCAGGGTTTACTGGTTTACTTTGAAATAGTTGTGTTTTACAACCCAGGTGATGTCATTGCTCCCTCAATTAAGTGATTCATCCAAAGGCTGCTAAGTAGACATTCACGTATGACTCAATAAATGTACCGTATACACAAGAGTATAAGCAGAGTTTTTCAGGCATTTTTTAGGCTGAAAAAGCCCCCCTTGGCTTATACTCAAGTCAAAGTTATTCATTATTTTACTCTGTTAATATTATTATTATTACATTAATTTTCTCTATTATTTCATTATCTTTATTATTTTACTCTATTATTTCATTATATTTATTATTTTACTCTATTATTATTACATTTATTATTTTACTCTATTTTATTAATACATTTATTATTTACTCTTTTTATTATTACAACATTTATTATTTTACTCTATTATTACTGTTATTACATTTCCATTATTTTACTCTATTATTTTTATTTTTATTTCATTTATTATTTTACTCTATTATTATTGGAAGGCTACGTAAGCACATTTACATTGAAGAAGGTTAGAATAATGGTTTAATCAGAGTTGGACAGTCTTATCTTAAATTAGTTTTATGTATATATTCAAAAACGTTTTAACCTACTGATGCCTCAATTAATGTAATTTTATTGGTATCTATTTATATTTTGAAATTGACCAGTAGCTGCTGCATTTCTCACCCTTGGCTTATACTTGAGTCGATATGTTTTCCCAGTTATTTGTGGTAAAATTAGGTGCCCCATCTTATATTCAGGTTAGCTTATACTTGAGTACATATATATGATAACTGTGTTTTACAAGGAAGGTGTCATTGCTCCTTCATCAAGTGATTCATCCAAAAGCTACTAAATAGAAAATCACGTATGACTCAGCCATCGAGCACCATACTTCTTGACTCATGCAGGATTGTTGAACAAAAAGGGATTCTAAAATTATAATCAAGGTTTTCCATTTGACAAGTTGTCCACAACATCATACTTCTGATTATCAATATTTATATCCACAAACATATCACGAGCCGGGCAATTTCTGGCTATTTGGAATCTATTATTTCAGTCATAGTAACTTCTGATGACCACATCAGCTCTTCCTCACAAAACTAAACAAGAAGGTCATTTCTGGTTTAGGGAACAGTAGTTGGAATGCACTTCTGGTTTGGGGCCAGGAAATAGATTTTAGCTGAAGCAAGAGAAAAATAATGCAAGAGAGGTCTGATCTTCTCATGGCAGTCGAAGATGGTTAGTGCAATATCAGTTTGGGGATCAAATCCTACATTTTAAAAACACAGCCATTCCCAAATGGAGCAGAGTAAAGTATAGGTTTATTAAAATTGTTGCAAGGCTCTCAGGCATAGAAAAGAAGTGTTTCCACATCAGGAGAAGAATGTTGTGTGTTCCATCAGAACTTGGGTTTGAGTAAAAGCTCATTATTGAGCCTGTCTAGATTTAGCCTCAAAAGGACCCATTATATCAAGGGTGGGCAATTATTTTTTCCAAGGGGCCACATGAGAGCCAAAGAATATTATGGAGGGCCACACCTATTTATTTATTTATAATATTTACTATATATTACACATCATTAATAATATAATATAACATTATTATATTAGATTATTTATTATATTATTATTATAAAATTATTATTATAAAATAATAATAAAAACCACTAAAATTAAATTAAATTAAATTCCAGAAAACAAGGTGCGAACCAAGATAAAGGCTGACATCCTGAAGAGAGGAAGGATCCCGAGACAGAATGGCCCAATGACCCCAGCCCAGAGGATGGCAAAGCAGACGCAGCCAGAGCAGAGCAGGGCAGTAGGAGCCGCCGTTGGAGAAGGAGCGCGAGGGAGAGCGAAGTCTTCCGGGTCGTGAGGGCGATCAGCCCCCGCCCCGCTGGCGCCTTCCTTCTCTCCCTCTCCTCCTTTCAGGGCTCAAAAGCCGAGTGAAGCCTGCTTCCCCCAAAGCACCACGCGCACAACCCCCCCCCCCGCGTGCTTTCCCCCGCGCTCCTTCTCCAACAGCGGCTCCTCCAAAGCCGCCGCATCTCCGGCCTGTCTCCCCGGGCTGGACAGAAGCGGCTGCTGGGCTGGATCTGGCTCGGAGGCCAAAGTTTGTCCACCCCTGCATTATATGGTGGTACTCATCAGAGACATTTCCGTACGTTGATAAATCTGCCTTTCGAAAGCCATGAATGACAAAAAACAGTTTGCATTCTTGATTTCTAAGATAACAGTTGCAGGTCACCAGCAACCAGGATGAAGAAACGGATAAAACTAAGTGCAATTCTGTGCTCGCTAGGTAGTAAATTCCAACAAACCCAGCATGCCAACTTAGTAAAAATATAGAGGATTGCTTTGGAAAAAAATTAGAATACACTCTAGAAACTTAAAGTAAGAGCATCATATATTATGAATGATGTAATATAATTATGCTAATAATATACTATGTTTTTATGTAGATATGACTTGTAAGCCGCTCTGAGTCCCCTTCGGGGTGAGAAGGGCGGCATATAAATGTCATAAATAAGTCTATCAATTGAACAACAGAGATACTGGAGATCTAGTAGGCCCGAAGGAAAAAGAAAGCTTTTCAGTGGGGAAGTTGTGCTGGTCCTTCCTATGTTTCAGGAATTTCATTAGAAGCTGCTTATCCAGTGATAGCTTATAAAAGAGACTTATAAGATTAAGCCACATTCACAAACCCTGCATTTTGAGCATTGTTCCAGGGCTTTAAATGAGCCAAATGGGTGAAAAGATCAATTTAGATTAGTAGTTCCCAACCTTTTTTTGACCAGGGACCACTCTCCCAACATTAGTACCAAAAGGGTTACAAATCAGTTTTTGGTCAACTTTAGATTCGGTTTGGTTATTTGGGGTGCTGATTCAGGAAACTGCATTGGATAGACCACATCAGCTCAAGTTTTTGACACAGAACATATGCCATCCAGTAGTTGCCATATGCTCACCCACATAAAACCATATTCAGACCACAACTAGAGCTGATGTGGTCCTTCCAAGTGGTTGAGGCTGGTCAGCGACAGGGAAGGAGTGGCAAGCAGCATGAAGGGAGCAGAAATAAAATAAAGAGCAAGGAGGCTCGTGGACCAGATTTCCATCCTCGTGGCCCATTAGTGGTGCACAATCGATAGGTTAAGAACCATGGATTTAGATGAATCAAAACCTAACTTAATGCTCATTTAATTAACAAGCTGCAGTAAGATTAGAAGAGGAAGCTATGATTTCTTTTCTGCCTAGAATTTTACTGTCAATAAGAAAGTTAACTAGATACACAATCCTTGTTTACTCAGAAAGTAGTCTTACTAGTGCAGTGGTTCCCAAGCTGTGGTCCATGGACCACCAGTGGTCCGTGAGAACGAAAATATGTTCCCCAGTCTCACCATTACTACAATGTTGCATCAAAACCAAGCGGCTACGAAAGTGACTGGTCTCGCGAATTCCTCTTATAGTGCCGAGCAGGGGAGGGGAGAGGCTGGCTACCCATGAAAGATTACTACTACCACATCAGTTCTAGATTATTACATATGGTTTTCTGTGGGCGAGCAGATAGCAACTACTGGATGGCATATGTTCTGTGTCAGAAACTAGAGCTGATGTCATCTATGCCAGTGTTTCCCAACCAGTGTGCTGTGGCACACTAGTGTGCCGTGAGTGATCATCAGGTGTGTCGTGGGAAATTGGCACTCTCCCCCCTCCTACAGCCCCCTCACAGGTTTCAAAGAAACAAATTGAGCCTCTCCGCTTGAAAAGGTTTTTTAAAACTATTTTACTGGATTTTTCGAGAGTTCCCTCCCCAAGGAACTGTTTATAACAGCTTCATGACCTCCATCGTTAACTCAAAGTAAGTTTCACTCAGGGTGAAATTTCACAAAGGTCTGGAGAACAAGCTCTATGAGGAGCGGCTTGAAGAGCTGGGCATGTTTAGCCTGAAGAAGAGAAGGCTGAGGGAAGACATGATAGACATGTATAAATATGTGAGAGGAAGTCATATATATGTTGTGTTCATCGAAACAGGCCCAGGTTTCACACCAAGTGAGTGTATAAATACATTTAAAAACATATTAACTATATGTATTACTGTTAGAGTGTCATTTTGGTTGGTGGTGTGCCCCAGGATTTTGTAAATGTAAAAAATGTGCCGCGGCTCAAAAAAGGTTGAAAAACACTGATCTATGCAATGCAATTTTCTGAATCAGCACCCTAAAAACCAAACCAAATCTAAAGTTGACCAAAAACTGATTCGTAACCCTTTTGGTACTAATGTTGGAGAGTGGTCCCTGGACAAAAAAAGTTGGGAACCACTGTATTAGCGGATACATTCATGGCTACAATTTAATAATTAGAACCTATAGCTTCTCAGACATAGGCCCAACTGTATTCAACCAGCCTTACTCCATGGGAAATGAGTCTAGGCTTACAGCCTACTTCTGCTCAATGGTACAAAATAGACAAAAGACAGAAGCTACAGCTCACCAAACATTGTTTTGATTATGTTCTTCTAGAACTAACAAGAGCTGCCTAGCAAACATGATTGTTAACCTCATGAGTTCTGACAGATGGAAACCAGACAGTGTGTATTTATTAAAAGGCCCTGCTCTCTCACTCTTGCTCCATGAGTCAGAGTTGCAGGACAACTGACTCGTGCCTGGGGACATTACTAGAGCGCACTGTAATGGATCTATGAGGCATATCAAACTGAGTGCATTGATTCATATACATTTCAGCTATAAACTCTGCAGCTAACAAGGTAAACAGAAAAAATGAAAGATCATAGTGTCGAAACAACAAAAATCACATGATCCAGATTCTAACACTGGTATGAGAAGACAAATCCCACATGATTGCGGATTGCTTCTCTGCACCACTAGGTCAATGCTTCCCAACTTTTGGTCCTCCAGATGTTTTTGACTTTAGTTCCCAGAATTCCTGACTTCTGGCCAAGTCAACTAGGGCTTCTGGGAGCTTAAGTCCAAAACACCTTGAGGACTAAAGTTTGGGAAATGCTGGTCCAAGTCGTGACTTAAACTGCAAGCTTCACACATTAAAATGTTGCCACCAGTCTTGGATTAAAATAGCTATACAACATACATTGCACAGACCATCATTTTGAACAATATTTCTGACAAACACCTCCTCCCCCCCAGAAGTCCACACTAACCCATACCACATTTTATAACATAGAGATCATATATATAAGAATGACATGAAAAAGCAATGGGAAATTGTTACCATATTTGGTGCCTCCAAATTTAGCAATATTGTAGAACCTCTTGTCTGTATTTTCATCCAATGTTTCAATTAAATTTTGGAACAGGCAGTCTGAAAGGCAAGTCATGCAGATAAGTAACAGTTCATAAGATAATTAAAATAATCCAATAATGGATGCATTTTGTAGAACCCTGGATCTTGCTTTGTTGCTCTCCAAGCAAGCCAGGATTGCAAGCCAGCAACAAACCATATTCACATATATGGATACAAAGTGAAGCTAAACAATTCTGATTCCTGCTGCTATGGGTTTGTGGTAATCCTAGAATCCCGGTTTCCCATTAGGTCAGTGTTTCTCAACTTTCCTAATGTCACAATCCCTTAATACAGTTTTATATGTTGTGGTGACCCCCAATCATAATATTATTTTCATTGCTACTTCATAACTGTTGTTTTGCTACTGTTATGAATTGTAATGAATCGTATCGCAATCTGATATGAAGGCTGCATTTTCATTCACTGGACCAAATTTGGCACAAATACACCCAAATTTGAATACTGGTGGGGTTGGAGGGGGAATTGATTTTGTTATTTGGGAGTTGTAGTTGCTGGGATTTATAGTTCACCTACAATCAAAGAGCATTCTGAACTTTACAAGCAATTGAATTGAACCAAACTTGGCACACAGAACTCCCATGACCAATGGAAAATACTGGAAAGGTTTGGTGGACATTGGCCTTGAGTTTTGAAGTTGTAGTTCACCTATATCCAGAGAACACTATGGACTCAAACAATGACAGATCTGGACCAAACTTGGCATGAATAGTCAATATGCTCACATGTGAACACTGGTGGAGTTTGGGGAAAACAGATCTTGACATTTGTGAGTTGTAGTTGCTGGGATTTATAGTTCACCTACAAACAAAGAGCATTCTGAACCCCACCAATGATAGAATTGGGCCAAACTTCCCACACAGAACCCCCATGCCTTGAAGGGACTCGTTGGCATGAGCCTCCCTCCAGCCTCGCAAGCTCTCCCTTGCCTGCACATGCGCACCACACTGACATACGTTGAGCACGCCTGCTCTCCCCTCCCCACTCGGGAGTCTCAGAAACAGCCCTCCCCTTAGCTGAGAGGCCAGACAATCACAATGGAGTAGGGCTTTTGGTGGAAGGATTTGCTGTCTGTTTCCAAAAAGGAAGAGAATCTTTAGCATTCTCTGCGAAGGGGGTTCCTAAGCCCATCAGAAATATATGTTCTTGGATAGTGTTTGGCGAGCCCTTTGAAACCCACTTGCGACCCCCTCAGGGGTCCCAACCCCCAGGTTGAGAAACACTGAATTAGGTGATAATGCAACTGTTCAGGTTTACAAATGACCTAGTGTAAATCAGATTGTGGTTTTACACACCTATTTTTCCTTCTTCACAGTCCAAATTACGTCAGTACAATATAATAGGTAAATAGTCACTAAACAATTGTACTGTACTAGAATTTTATGGGTCAAAGCAACAGTTCTAAGTACAAACTAGAGTAGCTTACTGCAATTTACTATCCCTGGTCATTAGTTACTTTATACTAGATTAAATGTATTCATTCCCTTCCAATCCTCTCAACTCTCAAATTTAATTATACAATAGCTACATTTGGAAGCAACAACATCTGGAGGAATGAAAAGGCCATAGTGCATTTTAACTGAAGAGATTTTCTCCATCGTGAAACAGGAATGAACTCTACAAAGAGGTCAGAACACTAAAATGTAATCCTGACCACATGTATCTGAAGAAAGATCCAGAGCACAGGCAGGCTTCTTTCCTTTCCTTCTTTCCCTCCTATCAGATGTACAAGATCCATGAGGCTTAAATGATTAAATTCAAGGATTTAGGTGGGTTGAAAGACATAAGAACGCTGACTTGTCACTATTATGTTTCATAGACCTTGATTATAAAAAGTAGCATCAAGGATAAAAAGTGAAAACCCTACTATCTTTGGGGATTGAATTATGCATGTACAGAGTGAAATATTACGATTAGGTGTTTTTATTATGCAAACTACACACTTCGATTACAGTTTAAGTGGCATTTACATGGCTGGTTATAACTTATACATATTCCCATTAATTTTATTTACAACCATAACCATTGAGTTGTCTTTAAACATATTACAGATTATGTATGGCTTAGACTTTGGAGGCAATATGTAAAACTTTTCAAAAGATATGCATATGTGGGTAATATTTATTTTGAAACAATATTTGAGAAAGCAAGGAGCAAACTTTTTTTTCATTAAAGGTATATGAATACCATATATACTCGAGTATAAGCAGAGTTTTTCAGCCCTTTTTTAGGCCGAAAATGCTCCCAAACGTTTATACCCAAGTTATTTATCATTAACTCTGTTGTTATTATTTTACTCTTATTATATTTACATTATTTTCCCTATTATTATTATTATTTCATTATTTATTTATTATTTAACCTATTATTATTTCATTTATTATTTTACTCTATTATTATTATGATTATTATTACATTTAACAACAATTTTATTGATTAGCCCTTAGGCCATATCACAATATCAAACCAAGCAACAAGGCTTGATAACACTTGATTGAACTCTATGTAGTAAGTTAAAATAAGACACTTATAACAATATAGCAAATAAATATGATAAAACTAAGTATATACACCATATTTCATTATCAGCCTTACAATGTACCCCGATCAGCTCCACATATGTGCTTCTCAAATGTATTGTTTTGCTTAAATACAGGGCTGTTTTATATGTTATTTTTTGGGTCTTGGCCACACATAAAACATGTTGTTCTGATGTGAGATTCCCAATACATTGTCCATTTGATATATGGACCAAGGTAGAAGTCTCTCACATTCTGATACAATTTACAATCAAGCAATGTGTGTTAGAATAATGGTTTAATCAGAGTTGGACAGTCTTATCTTAAATTATAGTTTTATGTAAATATTCAAAAACATGTAACTTGCAGATGCCTCAATTAATGTAATTTTATTGGTATCTATGTTTATGTTGAAATTTACCAATAGCTGGTGCATTTCCCACCCTAGGCTTATACTTGAGACAATACGTTTTCCAGTTTTTGTGGTAAAATTAGGTGCCTCGGCTTACATTTGGATCGGCTTATACTCGAGTATACATGGTAATTCCACTTCCAATTAAACTATTGCCTTTCTTAGATAAGGGAATGTGATGTTCTCCCTTTTATCAAAAACCCTACCATTCACAAATGAGGTGAGTTCTCAAGCTTTGGAGGCTTTTCTTTAAAATTCTCCTTTGCCTTGTGTTCACTGACACTGAAGCCAAAAAAAAAAAGATTACTGTATTCTTAGGAAAAGAGTATTCCTAATTTTGTTAGCTAGAAAGAATGATCTGATGCAGACAATCAGTACCATTTTGGCATTGAATTTAGTATAGAAAAAGAATGTCACTGCCAACTAAATTATTTCCATTTCCTCTTTTACTTGAGCACATACACCTCCTGTCACTAGACAGCGCTATCAACTGGCCCCTTCATATCTTTCTTTACCTCCTAATCTGAATGTAATCTTTAAAATCCTTGGGGTTTTATTAAATGGGGAGAAAAGTCAAAACATTAAAGGAAGCATGGGAGGAAGGGAGAGAAAGCATGGAATTCAATGCATGGTAAACAACAGAATGACATGTTTGCTTAAAAAAAATCATGACATGGAAAAAATTTAAAACAGCACGCACCTTTACCTAGCTTTCTGACACAGTCAACTGGAGGGATGATTGGATATTGTTTCATACAGATTTTTTTTTTTAAAAAAGGTTCTCTATAGAAAACTTAGCATAATCATCATCTTTATTTGTATCCTGCCCCATCTCCGGAGAGGGACTTGAGGTGGCTTACAAGGTAGATGACGATCTCCTTTCGTTTTTATATTTGAAGGTGTTGAAACATAATGTACACACAAAGAGTACACATAAAAGGCTTAACTTTTACCCTGACCTGCTTGGTTGCTGTGTATATGGGACAGAGGTTGGCTTATTTTTGTGAAGGAATAATCAATTCTTCCACTTTCTGCATAAAGAAGTATAGTCCTGGCAGAGGTTTCGCTCTCCTCTACCATAGTAACTTGACAAATGCTTCTTTTATTTTCTAAAGGGAGGGAAGTTCAACAACCCTGCCTTGTCCAGTGGATGAGAGCGTATATGTAGAAACTATGGTTTTAAAAAGAAACCATGTGCTCAAAAAACAAGACTTTAAAAACTTTAAAAAGTAGCATATCAGAAAGCAGCCATTGTTTAAAACAGGGGTGCCCAGGAAGTCGATCCCGGGACCAAAGGAGGTCGATCCCAGGGTGGGGTGCTTCTCAGAGGGGGTCGGAGCCAGGCCGCGTCAAGCCCCACCCCCTCCCCGGCTTCGGCACTCCCAGCAGCTTCTCCAGGCTTGAGGATGGCAATGCCAAGCTAGTGGTGGCATAGCTAGCACAAAGCTGGCTTGGCATTGCCATCCTCAAGCCTGGAAAAGGTGCTGGTAGAGTGGAAGCCAGAGGGGGCAGATCCAGGCCGCGCCAAGCCCCGCCCCCTCCCCTCTCCAGCCTTGAGGAGGTAGGTAGATCTTTCTGACTTGGTTTTATTATGGCTTGGTAGCTCCTCAAGCCTGGAAAAGGTGCTGGTGAAAAAGTCCAGTAGCCACCCCTCCTGGTTTTTTCTGAAAGGAGAAAAAGTGTAGCCACTCCTGGTTTTAAAGGAGAGAAAAGAATATAAATAATTCATCCCCAATAATCACTAAAATGACAAATATTTAGGCTCAATCCTATTCCTCAACAAGAACTAGATCTATGTTTGCATTTCCTAGATATGTGGGAAGAGGGCTGAAGGATTGGCTGATGACCATCACAATTTCTCTAACGCTCTTTAAGTATACGATGTCTATGGCATAAGAGAAGAAGGTAAGGTGTGTGAGATAGGTAATAGAAGGGGAGCAGACAGGTGCAAAGCGGCACAGCTAATCACCATGACCCCTTCCACAGACATTCAGCAAAAAAAGGAAGAAGGTTAAGTATGGTAGCAAAGTCTGAGGCAAGGAGTTGAAGGCTCAGAGGAGAAAGGATCTGTCATCAAGAAGGTTTTCCACAGTGATTTGCAAGTATTATAAACCATCATCTCCAAATGATGAACAAGGCCAGCATCGGTCCCAGTACTGATTACACTATGTCAGTGTTTCCCAACCTATTTTGAGCTGTGGCACACTTTTAACATTAAAAAAATCCGGGGGCACACCACCAACCAAAATGACACAAAATGACACTGGGAGCAGCTGCTGGGAGTGCCGAAGCTGGGGGAGGGGGAGGAGCCAGGCCACACCATGCCCCGCCCCTTCCCCAGCTTCAGTTCTCCCACAGCTTCGCCAGCCTTGAGGGGGCAGTGCCAAGCCAGCATTGTGCTGGCTCTGCCACCGCTGGCTTGGCACTGCCCCCTCAAGGCTGGCAAAGCTGTGGGAGCGCTGAAGCCAGGGGGAGGGGTGTGTCCCAAGCAGCAGGAGTTCGGCAGGAGGAGGGTGGAAGGAAGGGGGGCAGAGAGCTTTTCTCACGGCATACCTGATGATCGCTCAAGGCACACTAGTGTGCCACGGCACACTGGTTGAGAAACACTGCACTATGTAACACGATTTAGTTCCTGGGTGATAAATGTAATTTCCTGCTCGAATTTCACTGGGGAGGGAGTTCCATAGCCGAGAGGCTACCACTGAGAAGGCCCTGTCTCTCATCCCCACCAAATGTGCCTGCGAGTAAGGCAGGATTGAGAGGAGGGCCTCTCCAGAAGATCTTAACGTCTGTGATGGATCATAGAGGGAGATAAGTTCGGACAGGTAAGGTATACGTCATCAGATGTGTAGAATAAAGCGCTCTTGGACATACATTTATTACAAAGGACCAATAATTTCTTACCCACCTCTCCCCACTGCGCAAGGCGGATCATAGCACAGTTAAAAACAGAAATTTTATAAACACACATTAAAATTCAATTCATAAAAGATACTGATCAAAACATTTCTGTAAAATACATATTAATCACAGAGTACAGACACATGACATGAGTTTAATATTCATGTTTTTAACAGAAAAGGGTTCTTTCTCCCACACTGGACATTATTCCTCTCTCTCAACCTCAGGCTCAACTCTATATATATATATATATATATATATATATATATATATATATATACACACACACACACACACACACTCCACTATTTATTTATTTATATCCTGCTTTATCTCTCCATACAGAGATATGGAAAATACTATAATATTGTTATATATTATACAGCATTATTAGCATTCTATTTTATTACATTACAATATTATTTTTAATATATGTATATACAATATTAAAAATATTAGTATTATATATTACTATATTGTACAATATTATACCACAATATATATAATATACTGCCAGTATATTATAGTATTAGATTATATACTAGCCGTCCCCTGCCATGCATTGCTGTTGCCCAGTCTGTGTATATGTGTTTTGTGTGTGTTTGTGTATATATGTGGGTGTGTATAAATATTTGTGTATTTATATGTGTACATGCATATTATGTATATGTGTGTGCTTGTCTATATGCATATTTGTGTGTATGTATATGTATGTGTATATATTCGTGTGTTGTGCATATATATTTGTGTGTGTATGAATGTGTGCATGTGTATATGCATATGTGTGTATATATCATGTATTCTTCATGTTTTTAAGTCTGTTCCACTGGGGTTGTGTGTGTGTGTGTGTGTTTGTGTGTGTGTTTAGGGGTGATGGACATTTGTTGGACTGTTAGGTGTAGTGTGTCCAAATTTGGTGTCCTACCGGCTGTTAGGAATTGTGGGAGTTGGAGTCCAAAACACCTGGAGGGCCGGAGTTTGCCCAGGCCTGATATAGACACACACACACACACATATATATTAGTATTAAATTACAATGTTATCAATGTAATATATAAAATATATGACATTATAACTATTATATATATATATATAAGTATTATATTGTGATGTTATTATTGTAATAGTAATGTATACATATATTAGTATTATATTGTGATGTTATTGTAATAGTAATGTATACATACATACATAAATATATATTAGTATTATATTGTGATGTTATTGTAATAGTAATGTATACATATATATTAGTATTAAATTACAATGTTATCATCAATGTAATATATAAAATATATGACATTATAACTATTATATATATATATATTAGTATTATATTGTGATGTTATTATTGTAATAGTAATGTATACATATATATTTTAGTATTAAATTACAATTTTATCAATGTAATATATAAAATATATATGCCATTACTATTATATATATTAGTATTATATTGTGATGTTATTGTAATAGTAATGTATACATACATATATATACTAGTATTAAATTACAATGTTATCAATGTAATATATAAAATATATATGACATTATAACTATTATATATATATATACAGTATATAAGTATTATATTGTGATGTTATTGTAATAGTAATGTATACATACATATTAGTATTATATTGTGGTTATTGTAATAGTAATGTATACATACATAAATATATATATTAGCATTACATTGTGATGTTATTGTAATAGTAATGTATACACACACATATATATTAGTATTAATATATATATATGTATTATATTGCGATGTTATTATTGTAATAGTAATGTATACATACATATATATAAGTATTATATTGTGATGTTATTGTAATAGTAATGTATACATACATAAATATATATTAGTATTATATTGTGATGTTATTATTGTAATAGTAATGTATACATACATATATATAAGTATTATATTGTGATGTTATTATTGTAATAGTAATGTATACATACATATATATATATTAGTATTATATTGTGATGTTATTATTGTAATAGTAATGTACACATACATAAATATATATATAAGTATTATATTGTGATGTTATTATTGTAATAGTAATGTATACATACATAAATATATATATTAGTATTATATTGTGATGTTATTGTTGTAATAGTAATGTATACATACATAAATATATATATTAGTATTATATTGTGATGTTATTATTGTAATAGTAATGTATACATACATAAATATATATATTAGTATTATATTGTGATGTTATTATTGTAATAGTAATGTATACAAACATACATATATATTAGTATTATATTGTGATGTTATTATTGTAATAGTAATGTATACATACATAAATATATATATAAGTATTATATTGTGATGTTATTATTGTAATAGTAATGTATACATACATAAATATATATATTAGTATTATATTGTGATGTTATTATTGTAATAGTAATGTATACATACATAAATATATATATAAGTATTATATTGTGATGTTATTATTGTAATAGTAATGTATACATACATAAATATATATATAAGTATTATATTGTGATGCTATTATTGTATATAAGTATATATATAAATATATATAAGTATTATATTGTGATGCTATTATTGTAATAGTAATGTATACATACATAAATATATAATTAGTATTATATTGTGATGTTATTATTGTAATAGTAATGTATACATACATAAATATATATATAAGTATTATATTGTGATGTTATTATTGTAATAGTAATGTATACATACATAAATATATATATAAGTATTATATTGTGATGTTATTATTGTAATAGTAATGTATACATACATAAATATATATATAAGTATTATATTGTGATGTTATTATTGTAATAGTAATGTATACATACATATATATAAGTATTATATTGTGATGTTATTATTGTAATAGTAATGTATACATACATATATATATATTAGTATTATATTGTGATGTTATTATTGTAATAGTATTGCATGCACTCCACTTGCTTCTCAACAGAACCCGTGAGGATGCCATGAGGCGAAATGTCAGGAGAGAGTGCTGCTGGAACAGAGCCATAGTTTGAAAAACTCACAGAAACCCCTTGAAAGCCTTCAGGAACACAAACTAAATTATATCATTATCATTATCATGATTGTATCTGTTTATATCCTGCTTTATCTCCCAGAGGGGGGCTCTAAAATCCCCCCAAGGCCTAAGGGTGGGGAGGGTGGGGAGAAGGCCCCGAAGGAAGGAAGGAAGGAAGGAAGGCCCTGGATGACCAGGCCGCAGGGCACCCAGGAGAGAGGCCTGGAGGAAGGGGACTACTCGAGGGCAGGCTTCATGAGCGGGGTGAAGAACACGAGGCCTCGGGGGCCCTTGGCACTCACCTGTCCCGCCCGGATCCATATTCAAGGGGAGAAAACCACGCGTCCGTCCGGTTGGCTGAGAGGAACTCTCTGAGGCTGGGTGCCCAGGCTCCTCCCTTGAAATATCGCGAGACCCCGCTCCTCTTCTTGGCCTTCTCGAGGCCCCCTTTTCTCTAAAACCTCGCGAGAGTTTGGTAGGTGGCAAGAAAGGAAAGCTAACCGAACTCTCGCGAGGTTTTCTTATTCTTATCCTTTTTCTTTTTTTTTTGTGGCCGGGGAGGAAGATAGCGGCGTGAAAGAGGGCTGAGTTGTCGCGAGACCTCAGCCTCTATAAGTAATGTTCTCGCGAGACTTCAACACACTCATAGGCTACTATTTCAGAATGCAACTACTATGATTTTCCAAAACTATTTCTTATTATTTATTATTATTAATAATACACTATTATTTCAGAATGCAATTACTATGATTTTCCAAAACTATTTATTATTATTTATTATTATTTATTATTATTAATAATACACTATTTCAGAATGCAATTACTATGATTTTCCAAAACTATTTATTATTATTTATTATTATTTATTATTATTAATAATACACTATTTCAGAATGCAATTACTATGATTTTCCAAAACTATTTATTATTATTTATTATTATTTATTATTATTAATAATACACTATTATTTCAGAATGCAATTACTATGATTTTCCAAAACAATTTATTATTATTTATTATTATTTATTATTATTAATAATACACTATTTCAGAATGCAACTACTATGATTTTCCAAAACTATTTCTTATTATTATTTCTTATTATTAATTATTATTAATAATACACTATTATTTCAGAATGCAACTAGTAGAATTTTTTTCAAAACTATTAATTTTTATATTAATAATATATTATTAATTCAGAATACAATTAGAAGGATTTTTCACAACTGTTTATTGATTTTTTAAAATTATTATTATTAAAATAGTATTATTTCAGAATACAACTGGGGTTTTTTTCAAAACTATGAATTAACACTAATATAGTATTATTTCATATTACAATTATTGAATTATTAGGATTTTTCAAAACTATTAACATTTTGGTTATTGCTAATTTATTAATTTGTTATTAATAATAATATTAATAATATTATTTCAAGGTACAGTTAGTAGGATTTTTCAAAACTATTTATTTTGTTATTATTAATATCCAATTTCAGAATACAGATAGGATTTTTCAAAACTACTCATTTATATACATACTAGATGTACCCGAGTGTAGCACAGCAGTTCTCGTTTGTGCCTGGAGGGCAGGGGACAGGGCCTGGGGTCCCATTAGCATTAGAACCAGCAGTGCCAGAACATGATTCAGAGGATGAGCTAGATGACTGGGGCGAAGGGCAGCTTTCCCCTCAGGGGCCTCTTTCGCCCACAGAGAGCTTGGCCTGGGAAGAAATGTGTTTTGGTCCAAGGGATGATTCAGATAACCAGGTGCAGTTAGATAGCAATTCTGAGAGTTATGAACATCCGGGAGGAAGATCTTCTCAGGAGCCTCCTGAGGAAGATATGGAAGAAGGCGCATGGGAAACGACTAGGGAGGAGAGCTCTCAGGGCGATAGCAACACAGCTGGGGAAAGACAAGGCCGAACCTTTGATAGGAGACGGAACATAGAGTCTCGCAGAAGGGAATGGTCAAAGAGCATAGACCGGCCGAGGTCCGTGAGCAGCGATTGGAGACGCAGAAGCCTAGAGCGTCGGGGACCTCGGCCGAAGGATTAAGTATAGGATCCGTGGGAACGAATCCTCAGTGCTCCGGCCACGTCTCATCTGAATAGGTGTGAAGCGGAGTGGGACCACAAGCTGAGTTAGCTGTGGTCATCAAGACTTGCCTTGCCTTGCCTTGTTTCCTGATCCGCATCGGTTGCGGAGCCTTGCCCTGGTTTCCTGATCTGCATCGGTTGCGGAGCCTTGCCCTGGTTTCCTGATCCGCATCGGTTGCGGAGCCTTGCCAAGCTTTTTGCCTATTTGCTACGTTATCTTGGACATTGATACTTCAAGCCTTTTGGATTATTTCATATTCTATTGGACTATATTCTTTGGAACTGTTTTTACATTCAATAAAGTAGTTAGCCTTTACTCTGTCTCTGTGTGTGTGATTAAGGGGCCGGCCAAGTCCGTGCATCGTGACAGTGGCACGCGTTGCTGTGCCCTATTTAGGAGATGCGAGAAAGTCTGAGGATGTAAGGGTTGGAAATGATGTTACTTACGGCAGTGTTTCCCAACCTTTTTTGAGCCGCGGCACACTTGTAACATTAAAAAAATCCGGGGGCACACCACCAACCAAAATGACACAAAATGACACTCTAACACAGTAAAGAACGGCTGGGGGATGGTGGCCTGCTGGGAGCAGCTACTGGGAGTGCTGAAGCCGGGGGAGGAGCCAGGCCACACCATGCCCCGCCCCCTCCCCCGGCTTCAGTTATCCCACAGCTTCACCAGCCTTGAGGGGGCAGTGCCAACCCAGCATTGTGCTGGCTCTGCCACCGCTGGCTTGGCACTGCCCCTTCAAGGCTGGCAAAGTTGTGGGAGCGCTAAAGCTGGGGAAGGGGGCGGAGCCAGGCTGCGCCATGCCCCGCCCCCTCCCCCCGGCTTCAGTTCTCCCACAGCTTTGCCAGCTTTGAGGGGGCAAGCCAGCAGTGTGCTGGCTCTGCCACAGCTGGCTAGGCACTGCCCCTCAAGGCTGGCGAAGCTGTGGGAGTGCTGAAGCCAGGGGGAGGGGGCGGAGCCAGGCTGCGTCATGCCCCTCCGGCTTTAGCTCTCCCACAGAGGAGGAGCATGAGCGGTGGATGGGCTTCAGTAGGCGGGGCTCCTCCTCTGTGCGGCTTCAACAAGCAAGGGGCAAGAGTCATGGCAGGAGTCATGGCGGATTGGAGGCTGCTTGGGGAAACAGCCGAAGGAGGCGGCACCCCAGTCCTTTCTTCTTTTTCTTCGCTGCCGCCCGGCCCTTCCTCCTCCACTCCCAAGCAGCAGGAGTTCGGCAGAAGGAGGGGGGAAGGAAGGGGGCAGAGAGCTTTTCTCGCGGTACACCTGATGATCGCTCACGGCACACTAGTGTGCCACGGCACACTGGTTGAGAAAGACTGACTTACGGTCTTGGTGGGGTCATGTAGGCATGAATTGCGCACTTTCTATGTGTGCTCCAAATGATGTCATCTGGAAGCATGAGTTGTATTGTCTTATATAGCGGAGGAAGTGTTTTGATTCTGGAGTGTGTCCACTCAGCAAAGTCTGTAGTGGTTGTGGAGGAGTGGCAAGTGGTGGTAGAGAGACTTTACCGGCTAGGCAGCACATTCCTGTTGTTTCTGCTGGGTATTTCGGGGCTTTGCAGTGTGTGCAGATGTGCGTTAGGGTGCCAATGTCGGCCTCTGGCGCCATGCTGTAGTCTTCTGCAGCGTTGTATCTGAAGGCTAGGCGGTGGAATTGGTTGTGGTGTTTTTGAAGTTTGTTTTCTGTGTTGCGACGTCGTGTTTCTGCGCTCCTTGCGCTGCTGTTGTGTTGCATTTCTGCGTCTTTGTTGTTCCTGGCTGCGCACTTCTTCTTGTCGTGCAGTTCTTTGCATTTGGTTCTCGGCTGTGCGTCGTGCAGTGACCTGTTGTCTGTGTCTCTGCTGCGCAGTGTGTTTCTGTTCTGGCGTTTGTTCTGCCCTTTTTTGTTTGATGTATGTAGCGTTGTGAGTGTGTCGTCCGATGCTGTTATTTTTATAAGGCATGGCTTGTCTTTTGGGTCAGTTTATGTCTGTGTGGAAGGAAGGAATGGTTTTAGTTTGTGGTGTTTGTAGGTGTTGTGTGTACGGGGTCCCGTAAGGTTGGTGGGATGGGTTGTGATTGGAAGTTGTGTTGTGTTGTGTGGGTAGGAATTTGCTGGAGAATTGCTCCCTCAGAGTTTGGTTTTGGCAGTTTAACCCTCAAACACCAACTGAAATCTCTCAGCATTCTATCCTAGCCTTGGATGGCTCTTGCCAGCGTTGCTATGGTTACAGCAGTTATGCAAATCCGCCCTTATTGACAGCCAATCATGTTGTTCAGAATGTAGAGGCTGGGTGAGTCGTTGGCTGCCCCGGAGGATACTGGGAAATGTAGTTTTATTTTTACTCGTTGTTTTGGGGGCCTTTTAGGTTTTGGGGGGGAAAGTTTCTTTGCTACAAACGTACCTTGCTTGAGGCCTATTTCTGTTGGCAAGTATTGTTTTTCTGCGTTGTATGGTTTCTTTGTTTGAGGTATACATCACATGACGTGAACCCATTTATATAATAGATATACGCATATATTTATATTCTTTATGTTTTAGAAGAGACTAAAAAAAGGTTAACAATGTACAATTCATAATCAAAACATTAACATCGAATTAAATGTAGGAATATTAAAATACTCCAAACCACTAAAATCATTACAAATTCGTTCACTCCAGATTTTTATTTATCTCTTAAACTAGGCCACAGCCTGATTTGCCAGTTTGTCTCTGTAGTTGTTAGCCAATATACAAGAGCAATTTATATATTGATCTATCTTAGAATGCTAATAATAAACTTTATTTGTAATCCACTCCCTCTCCCCAATGGGGACTCGGGCGGCTCACATGAGGCCAAGTCCAAAATAATACAATACATTTACTGTTGTTGTTTGTTATTATTATTAACATGAGGAAGAACTTCCTGAGTGTGACAGTTGTTCATCAGTGGAACTCTCTGCCCTGGAGTGTGGTGGAGACTCCTTTGGGGGCTTTTAAACAGAGGCTGGAATAATAACACGAGGAAGAACTTCCTGAGTGTGAGAGCTGTTCAGCAGTGGAACTCTCTGCCCTGGAGTGTGGTGGAGACTCCTTTGGGGGCTTTTAAAAAGAGGCTGGAATAATAACATGAGGAAGAACTTCCTGAGTGTGAGAGCTGTTCATCAGTGGAACTCTCTGCCTTGGAGTGTGGTGGGGGCTCCTTCTTTGGAGGCTTTTAAACAGAGGCTGGAATAATAACATGAGGAAGAACTTCCTGAGTGTGAGAGCTGTTCATCAGTGGAACTCTCTGCCCTGGAGTGTGGTGGAGGCTCCTTTGGGGGCTTTTAAACAGAGGCTGGAATAATAACACAAGGAAGAACTTCCTGAGTGTGAGAGCTGTTCATCAGTGGAACTCTCTGCCCCGGAGTGTGGTGGAGGCTCCTTCTTTGGTGGCTTTTAAACAGAGGCTGGAATAATAACATGAGGAAGAACTTCCTGAGTGTGAGAGCTGTTCATCAGTGGAACTCTCTGCCTTGGAGTGTGGTGGAGGCTCCTTCTTTGGTGGCTTTTAAACAGAGGCTGGAATAATAACACGAGGAAGAACTTCCTGAGTGTGAGAGCTGTTCATCAGTGGAACTCTCTGCCTTGGAGTGTGGTGGAGGCTCCTTCTTTGGTGGCTTTTAAACAGAGGCTGGAATAATAACATGAGGAAGAACTTCCTGAGTGTGAGAGCTGTTCATCAGTGGAACTCTCTGCCCCGGAGTGTGGTGGGGGCTCCTTCTATGGAGGCTTTAAACAGAGGCTGGAATAATATAAGGAAGAACTTCCTGACGAGGAAGAACTTCCTTGAGTGTGGTGAGGCTGTTCAGAGGCTGGAATAATAACAGTGGAACTCTGGAACTGCCTTGGAGTGTGGTGGAGGCTCCTTCTTTGGTGGCTTTTAAACAGAGGCTGAATAATAACATGAGGAAGAACTTCCTGAGTGTGAGAGCTGTTCATCAGTGGAACTCTCTGCCTTGGAGTGTGGTGGGGCTCCTTCTTTGGTGGCTTTTAAACAGAGGCTGGAATAATAACATGAGGAAGAACTTCCTGAGTGTGAGAGCTGTTCATCAGTGGAACTCTCTGCCTTGGAGTGTGGTGGGGGCTCCTTCTTTGGAGGCTTTTAAACAGAGGCTGGAATAATAACATGAGGAAGAACTTCCTGAGTGTGAGAGCTGTTCATCAGTGGAACTCTCTGCCTTGGAGTGTGGTGGGGGCTCCTTCTTTGGAGGCTTTTAAACAGAGGCTGGAATAATAACATGAGGAAGAACTTCCTGAGTGTGAGAGCTGTTCATCAGTGGAACTCTCTGCCCCGGAGTGTGGTGGGGGCTCCTTCTTTGGAGGTTTTTAAACAGAGGCTGGATGGCCATCTGTCGGGGGTGCTTTGAATGCAATTTTCCTGCTTCTTGGCCGTATGGGGTTGCTCTCTTCCAACTCTGTGATCCTATCATTGTTTTTTGGAACCATTAGAGGGCGGAACCATTGTGTCCCCTGGCGTTGCGCGCCGGGGCCGTTTGGAGATGCACCGGAAGGAAACAATTCTTTGTGCAGCAGTAAACCATGGCCGGGTCCGGAGTGGATTCCAAGTCGTCCTTGCTGAAGCACCGCCGGACGACCTTCGAACGCGCCGAGAAGTTTGTCTCCGAGGCTTACTTCCTGGACTGCAACCTCCGGGGAAGGTGGGCTTCCCCACCTACCAGCTACTCCAGGCCTGGGCCAACTTGGGCCCTCCCTCCAGGTGTTTTGGACTTCAACTCCCACAATTCAGGAATTGTGGGAGTTGAAGTCCAACACACCTGGAGGGAGGGCCCAAGTTGGCCCAGGCCTGATCTACTCAGTAGAGTTAACTCGGTCTAATACTGCTATGGGATCCTGAAAGTTGGAGTTTGGTGAGGCCCCGGCATTCTTTGCCCAGAGGAGGCCAAAAAGCAACTACAACTCCCAGGACTCAGTAGTATTCAGCCTCTGCAGTTGAAGTGGTACCAAACCGCATTAGTCCTCCAGTGTGGATGCCCCTTTGGGCTCAACACCCAAACATGCATCAGATTAAAAGTGGTATTAATGAAAACAGCTGCCATAGAACATCCAGATTATCTGGTTTGAACTGGATTATCGGCCAGTGTAATAATAATAATAATAATAATAATAATAATAATAATAATAGGCCATCCAATCCAACCCAATTCTGCCAAGAAGCAGGAAAGTCCCATTCAAAGCACCCCTGACAGATGGCCATCCAGCCTCTGTTTATAAGCTTCCAAAGAAGGAGCCCCCACCACACTCCGGGGCAGAGAGTTCCACTGATGAACAGCTCTCACACTCAGGAAGTTCTTCCTCATGTTATTATTCCAGCCTCTGTTTATAAGCTTCCAAAGAAGGAGCCCCCCACCACACTTTGGGGCAGAGAGTTCCACTGCTGAACGGCTCTCACAGTCAGGAAGTTCTTCCTAATATGGAATCTCCTTTCTTGTAGTTTGAAGCCATTGTCCCATTGCGTCCTAGTCTCCAGGGCAGCAGAAAACAGGCTAGCTCCCTCCTCTCTAGGACTTCCCTCCTATTTTGATCCATGGTCCTTGACATGTCTCCTCTCAGCCTTCTCTTCTGCAGGCTAAACATGCCCAGCTCTTTCAGCCGCTCCTCATAGGGCTTGTTCTCCTGACCCTTGATAAAACCATTTGAGTCGCCCTCCTCTGGACACATGCCAGCTTGTCAACATCTCCCTTCAATTGTGGTGTCCGGAACTGGACACAGTGTGATTCCAGGTGTGGTCTGACCAAGGCAGAACAGAGGGGTAGCATGACCTTTCTGGATCTAGGCACTAAATGGACCAGGGACCATTTTGACCAGGGACCACTTTGACCAGGGACCATTTTGACCAGGGACCACTTTGACCAGGGACCATTTTGACCAGGGACCACTTTGACCAGGGACCACTTTGACCAGGGACCATTTTGACCAGGGACCACTTTGACCAGGGACCACTTTGACCAGGGACCACTTTGACCAGGGACCACTTTGACCAGGGACCGTTTTGACCAGGGACCACTTTGACCAGGGACCACTTTGACCAGGGACCATTTTGACCAGGGACCACTTTGACCAGGGACCATTTTGACCAGGGACCACTTTGACCAGGGACCATTTTGACCAGGGACCACTTTGACCAGGGACCACTTTGACCAGGGACCATTTTGACCAGGGACCACTTTGACCAGGGACCACTTTGACCAGGGACCACTTTGACCAGGGACCACTTTGACCAGGGACCACTTTGACCAGGGACCGTTTTGACCAGGGACCACTTTGACCAGGGACCACTTTGACCAGGGACCATTTTGACCAGGGACCACTTTGACCAGGGACCACTTTGACCAGGGACCACTTTGACCAGGGACCATTTTGACCAGGGACCACTTTGACCAGGGACCACTTTGACCAGGGACCACTTTGACCAGGGACCACTTTGACCAGGGACCACTTTGACCAGGGACCACTTTGACCAGGGACCATTTTGACCAGGGACCACTTTGACCAGGGACCACTTTGACCAGGGACCACTTTGACCAGGGACCACTTTGACCAGGGACCGTTTTGACCAGGGACCACTTTGACCAGGGACCACTTTGACCAGGGACCATTTTGACCAGGGACCACTTTGACCAGGGACCACTTTGACCAGGGACCACTTTGACCAGGGACCACTTTGACCAGGGACCACTTTGACCAGGGACCACTTTGACCAGGGACCACTTTGACCAGGGACCACTTTGACCAGGGACCACTTTGACCAGGGACCGTTTTGACCAGGGACCACTTTGACCAGGGACCACTTTGACCAGGGACCATTTTGACCAGGGACCACTTTGACCAGGGACCACTTTGACCAGGGACCACTTTGACCAGGGACCACTTTGACCAGGGACCACTTTGACCAGGGACCACTTTGACCAGGGACCACTTTGACCAGGGACCACTTTGACCAGGGACTATTTTGACCAGGGACTATTTTGACCAGGGACCATTTGACTAGGCACCACTTTGACCAGGGACCATTTTGACAGCATCTTAGTCTCTGGGGCAGCAGAAAACAAGCTTGCTCCCTCCTCCCTATGACCTCTCTTCACATATTTATACGTGGCCTTCATCATGTCCCCCCTCAGCCTTCTCTTCTGCAGGCTAAACATGCCGAGCTCTTTAAGCCACTCCTCATACGGCTTGTTCTCCAGACCCTTGATCATTTTAGTTGCCCTCCTCTGGACACATTCCAGCTTAGAGTCAATATCTCCCTTCAATTGTGGCACCCAGATTTGGAGACAATATTCCAGGTGTGGTCTGACCAAGGCAGAATAGAGCACGGGGAGCATGACTTCCCTGGATCTCTAAACACTACATTTGTATTCTAAATCCCATTGGCTTTTTTAGCTGCCGCATGACCCATGTTTACCTTCCTGTCAACAAGGACTCCAAGACCCCCCCCCCCATTCGCTTCTTGATACAATTTATTTATTTATTGCGTCAGAAGCGAGTTGAGGGTATGTGGATGCTCTTCTCTTGCTCCTACCCCCGTCTCAGGCGCGGTTGGTGGGGACGAGAGAGGGGGCATTCTCGGTGGTGGCCCCTCACCTCTGGAACTCCCTCCCCAGGGAGATTAGGCTGGCACCCTCCATACCCACTTTCCATAAAGAATTAAAGATGTGGATGTTTCATTGTGCATTTGACTGACAACTCCTATGACAAATGACCTATATCATGACTTGAACCATGACGTGAATCTGAATTCCTATATTACATTACTATATATTTTTTAAAGTTTAAGTTGAATTGATCCTGTTTAATCAATTAACCGGGAATGTGGCGCAGCTGGCTGGGAGTCAGCTGCATAAGATCTCTACTGACCAGAAGGTCATGAGTTCGAGGCCTGCCCGGGTCGGGGTCAGCTCTCGACCAATTGTGTAGCTCGTTGTCTGTCTATATATGTTGTATATCAAATGGCATTGAATGTTTGCTTGTATATGTGAATTGTGATCCGCCCTGAGTCTCCTGCGGGGTGAGAAAGGTGGAATATAAATGATGTAAATAAATAAATAAATAAATAAATGCATTTAATTGCTCTTGTTTCCATGCTATTGCCTATGCTATTATACATTTCTATCCACCTTATTGAACCACCTATCCTTTAACCAATTCGCATAGTGGCCTCCTTCCCCGCCTCCAAAACTAGCCTGATGCTTGTTTATTGTTATGCAGTTTTATGCCATTTTAATTTGTTATTGTTCCGTTTTTAATTGTATTTTGCTTGACCTCATGTAAGCCGCCCTTCGGGGAGATGTATTATTATTATTATTATTATTATTATTATTATTATTAGGATCTACATCAGCATGGGTTGATTTTGGCCTTCCCTGCAGGTGTTTTGGACTTCAACTCCCAAAATTTCTAACAGTCCAAAACACCTGGAGGACTCAAGTTTGTCCATGCCTGCTCTACAGCGACCATATAACGCAGTTCCAATCTATATATTGCAACCTATGTATGGCTGCAATATACAGCTGTATATTATTTAATTCCAGATTGTTTGGCGATACCTGCTCATTGGCATCGCTCTCTTGCTTTGAAACCTCTCAACGAATTCCGTACGATGAAGCCATCAGGCAAGAATTCAGACCCATAAAAGTCGGGGAGGCTTTCGGTCTCACGTAAGCATTTGTTTATAGAATAATGACCCGGATACTTCATTTTTATCACATAGAACCAGCTTCGGCCCTCCCTTCAGATGTTTTGGGCTTGAACTCCCACAATTCCTAACAGGCAATAGGAATTGTAGGAGTTGAAGTCCAAAATACCCGAAAGGAGGGCCGGAGTAGGCCCATTCCTCATCTACTCTGTAGAACAGTGTTTCCCAACCTTTTTTGAGCCGTGGCAAACTTTTAACATTAAAAAAATCCGGGGGCACACCACCAACCAAAATGACACAAAATGACACTCTAACACAGTAAAGAACGGCTGGGGGATGGTAACCTGCTGGGAGCAGCTGCTGGGAGCAGCTGCTGGGAGTGCCGAAGCCGGGGGAGGGGGAGGAGCCCCTCCCCCTGGCTTCAGCTCTCCCAAAGCTTCTCAAGCCTTGAGGGGTCAGTGCCAAGCCAGCAGTGACAGAGCCAGCACAATGCTAGCTTGGCACTGTCCCCTCAAGGCTGGAGAAGCTGTGGGAGAGCTGAAGCCGGGGGGAGGGGTCGGAGCCAGGCTGCACCATGCGGGGCGGAGTCATGGCTGAAGCTCGCTGAAGCCATGCGGAGGAGGAGGAGCATGAGCGGTGGACGGGCTTCAGTGGGCGGGGCTCCTCCGTGCGGCTTCAGCGAGCGAGGGGCGAGAGTCATGTTGGGAGTCATGGCGGATTGGAGTCATGGCGGCGCCCTGGCCCCTTCTTCTTTTTCTTCGTCGCCGCCCAGCCCTTCCTTCTCCCCCAAGCAGCATGAGTTCAGCAGGAGGAGGGGGAAGGAAGGGGGGCAGAGAGCTTTTCTCACGGCACAGCAGGGGGTCCGTCACGGCACACTACTGTGCTGCATCACAGCGGTTGGGAAACACTGCTGTAGAATTATGCACTTTGACACCACTTTAACTGCTACAGTGCAATGCTGTATAATCCTGGGAGTTGTGGTTTAGTGAAAAGCTAAAGGCCTTGTGAAGCTACCACTGCCATGCTTCAATTGCACTTGGCTGTGGCAGTTAAAGTTGTCTCAAACTCCATCCTACAGTGTAGCTGCACCTTGAGTTTCCCATCATTTCCCCTGCAACCCAGTAATCAGAATTGACAGTGAGAATTTTTAGGTGTCAGCTTGAGAAAGCAAACAAAACAAAACTGGTAGATTTTGGATTCAGCTTAATGCTCGTATAAGTTAAATTGAAGGCACATCTGACTTACCACTGATAGAGATAGTGTTTCAGTGTTTCCCCATCTTCTCTAATGCGTTTCTTGTAGTCTCCAGTGAAACAGTTCACAATCCAACACACTTTGGGATTTCAAATATAACAAATTGTATTAGGCTTGCATATAAGCACTATTTCATCAATATCAATAACACAAAAGTATACGTTACATATAAACGGCGCACAAACCAAATGAAAATACCAATGTCACTCACAATCCTGTCCGTAGCCCTTCAATGAGTGTAACAACTCAGTTCTATAGTTCAATTCCTTTGCGTTGTATCTGTGTAATAATCTTCCAGACCAAATGGTCAAATAAATTTGTATTCCACGGCCCGTTGGCCCAAATAAATTTATATTCCCCGGCCCGTTGGCCCAAAACAAATCAAAAGGAATGAAGGACGTGATTCCTGGGTGTCCGTCAGAAGTCGTGAGTTCCAATGCGTACAATTCCACTCCGTTTGTGGTAATCGCTGGGTAGTCCACCTACGGGTAAATCCTTCTCCGGTTACCGACCCGTTTCGATCCTCTCTTCGTCAGGGTGGCCCCAAATTATAGAGATGCACTAGACAATATGTCTGAAATATAAACACGTACAATAATATCCCATACATCCAAAAGGATAGTAACATAGGGTAGGAGTATAATCTCGTTGCTTACCAATATAAATCATAAACTTGCTTAATAGCAATGCTGATGTCTCAGCTCACACATGTATCGCCCACATGGCGTAGACCGCAATCCGGTAAACGCTGAGGCTGAAAAGCTGCTTAAGTGCCTGCTACAACAAGTGACAGTACTACCACATGCAGATAGTCAAACCACATTACTTAAATGTGAACGAACATGGATAATCCGCATCAAATGCGAGCAACCACTAGGCCTCAACGAAAATTTAAGCATAACAGACCTGCTGCTTTAAGGAACTGAGGTAGCCAAGCCGTATTGTATGTTAATTTGTTTGCGCCGCTAGCAGGCACTTCAGCAGCTTTTCAGCCTCAGTATATGTAACGTATACTTTTGTGTTATTGATATTGATGAAATAGTGCTTATATGCAAGCCTAATACAATTTGTTATATTTGAAATCCCAAAGTGTGTTGGATTGTGAGTAACGAGAGATAGTAACTACACTGCGTTCAGTATTGAGTCCAGTGAAACAGTTGCCCAGTTCTGTATATACTGTTTGTCTTTAAAGACAATTCTCCTGTCATTTTGCTAAGGTGGCACACTTGCTGGTTCAAAGCCGAGCTCAGCATCCCCAAAGAATGGGCTGGAAAGGAGGTGCACCTTCTTTGGGAAAGCGAAGGAGAAGGAATGGTTTGGAGAGACGGCCAGCCTGTACAGGTAAGTGATGGCCACGAAACCACCTGTGGCTGATGGGCTGATCGATTGGTCCTTGTGATCGCCATTAACGTCACTGAAGAAAATAAAGTCTTTCAAATAAATATATCCCTTTCTTGATATTTAGTTGAATTACTATATTCTTTCATACTAGTCTCTCGTAAGAGCTTTAGTGGAAGGCTTTCAATAGCAGGAAGGAGAGCCTTTTTCGTGGTTGCACCAAAATTGTGGAATTCTTTCCAGTAATGACTAGACCAGGCCTGGGCAAACTTTGGCCCTCCAGGTGTTTTGGACTCCAACTCCCAAAATTCCTAACAGCCTACCGGCTGTTAGGAATTGTGGGAGTTGGAATCCAAAACACCTGGAGGGCCAAAGTTTGCCCAGGCCTGGACTAGACTGACCCCATCCCATTGGCATTTTTTCTGGTGTCAAAGACCTTTTCATTCAAGTGACATTTTGTCGGTGGCGTAATGGGTTAACCCTTGTGCCGGCAGGACTTAAGACCAACAGGTTGGAAGATCAAATCCAGGGAGAGCGTGAATTAGCTCCCTCTGTCAGCTCCAGCTCCTTATGCGGGGACATGAGAGAAGCCTCCCACAAGGATAGTAAACCATCTAAACATCTGGGTGTCCCCTGGACAATGTCCTTGCAGACGGCCAATTCTCTCACACCAGAAGTGACTTGCAGTTTCCCCAGTGGCTCCTAACATGAAAAAAAACAAAACTTGACTGACTGCTTTAGAAGGTGCTTTTAATTCCAAAGAAAGGTGAATAGTCTGTCTTTCTGTTTTGGAAAGGGAATAGTGAGCAAACTATTAAACAGTGGACTTATTTACACAAGTAGCTGTGTCCCTGGTTCTCTTTCTGTCATATGTTTTATTTTATTTGTTGTCATTCTCAGGGCTTGACCACAGAAGGCGAGAAGACCAGCTACATACTGACGGATAATCTGAAAGAGACAGATCCTCACAGGTGTGCAAGGAAATCCTCTTAGACTTGCAGCTGGATTCTCTTTTGTTTTCTGTTAGTTTATTTTATGTCCCACTTTCTCCCCGATATGGGGCCAAAGACATCTTACGACCCTTCTATAAAAGTAATGGTAAAGGTTTCCCCTTGACATTAAGTCTAGTCATGTCCGACTCTGGGGGTTGGCGCTCATCTCCATTTCTAAGCTGAAGAGCCAGCGTTGTCCGTAGACACCTCCAAGGTCATGTGGCCAGCATGACTGAATGCAGCACCGTCCCCTTCCCGCCAGAGCAGTACTGATTGAACTACTTACGTTTCCACATTTTCGAACTACTAGGTCGGCAGAAGCTGGGGCTAACGATGGGAGCTCACCCCATCCTGCAGATTTGAACTACTGACCTTCCAGTCAACATGTTCTGCAGCTTAGTGGTTTAACCCGCTGCACCACCGTGGCCCTTCTATACTGCCATATAATCCAGATTATCAAAGCAGATAATCCATATTATTTGCTTTGAGCTGGATTATATGAGTCTACGCAACCATATAATCCAGTTCAAAACAGATAATATGGAATTTATATGACAGTGTAGAAGGGAGCCTTACAAAATGGATTAAAACAAAATATAGCAACAATTAAAAAACCCCACTGGCTCCCAAATAAACTATGGTCAAGAAAATGTATTTATAAAATATGTTTTCATCTGAGACAGCTAGCCAACCCATCCTGATTGATTCAAATACAGACTTATTGGAATAGCTTATTTTGTGGGATAGTGCGGTCCGAAGAACTAATAATAAGATGTAGTGGTCTGAATGTTGGACTAAGACTTAGAATCATAGAGTCAACTATAAATCCCATCAACTACAACTCCCAAATAACAAAATCAAACCCCCCCCCCCCAATGCCACCAGTATTCAAATGTGGACGTATTCAAATGTGGTCCAGTGAATGAAAATACATCCTGCATATCAGATATTTACATTACGATTCATAACAGTAGCAAAATTACAGTGGTGAAATAGCAATGAGAATAATGTGATGGTTGGGGGTCACCACAACATGAGGAACTATATTAAGGGTTTGCGGCATTAGGAAGGTTGAGAAACTGATCTTAGTGGAAGGCAAAGGCCCCATGATTGATTTGCCTTGGGGTGCCATAAGTCAGAAACCTGCCTTGAAAGCACACCGCAACACAGCTCTAGTACCACCACATTTTGAGGGCGGCTGTTTGGGGAAAGTGGTTTCAAACAGAGGAAGGAGTATCGCTGACTGTCTTCACATTTGTAGCCTGACGTTCTACGTGGAGGTTGCCTGCAACGGTCTCTTTGGAGCTGGCAAGGAAAGCATGATCGCACCCCCTGATCCGAACAAGAAGTTCTCCTTGCGCAAAGCAGAGCTGGCGGTTTACAACAGGGATGTCCACGAACTCCTGGTGGACTTTGAGATACTTCTCGACATGGCCAAGGTGCATTTACGATTTGTGTCATTTTTTATCAGCAACTGCAGTAGAGATTTTATTCCCTAAGGCAGTGTTTCCCAACCAGTGTGCCGTGAGTGATCATCAGATGTGCCGTGGGAAATTGGCACTCCCCCCCCTCCTAGCAGCCCCCTCACAGGTTTCCAAGAAACAAATTGAGCCTCTCCGCTTAGAAATGTTTTTAAAAAAACTATTTCACAGGATTTTTCGTGAGTTGCCCCCCAGAACTGTTTATAACAGCTTCATGACATCCATAGTTAACTGGAAGCAAGTTTCACTCAGGGTGAAATTTCACAAAGGTCTGGAGAACAAGCTCTATGAGGAGCGGCTTGAAGAGCTGGGCATGTTCAGCCTGAAGAAGAGAAGGCTGAGAGAAGACATGATAGCCATGTATAAATATGTGAGAGGAAGTCATATATATGTTGTGTTCATCGAAACAGACCCAGGTTTCACACTGAGTGTATAAATACATTTCAAAACATATTAACTATATGTATTACTGTGTTACAGTGTAATTTTGTGTCATTTTGGTTGGTGGTGTGCCCCAGGATTTTGTAAATGTAAAAAATGTGCCGCGGCTCAAAGAAAGGTTGAAAAACACTGCCCTAAGGCAGGAGTTACCCAACTGGGACCTTTGGAGCAGTGTTTCCCAACCGCTGTTCCGTGGCACATTAGTGTTACGTGAGAGATCAGCTGGTGTTCCACGAGAAAACCTCTCTCCCCCTTTCTTCCCCCCCTGCTGCTGCTGAGAGAGGTTTTCCTGTGGCACACCAGCTGATCGCGGAACAGCAGTTGGGAAACATGACCCTCTCTATGACCTAGAGAGGCAGAAGAGGCTCAGGAGGGGAGGGGTCGGGCGATGCTCTCCCCCTCCTCCGGAAGTGAACCCACAGGATAGAGTCTATCCTGTGGGCTCACTTGCGGAGGAGTAGTAGGTGGGAACCTGGGCACCTCGGGGAGCCTTTCTCCCGGTTTGCGACTCTGCCGAGCCCGGCGGAGCCGCAAACCGAGAGAACGGCTCCCCGCAGGGCCCAGGCTCAGCCTGGGAGCCGAGTTTGTCTGGCTCATGTCATCCGCCGAGCCCGGTGGGAGATGCGAGCCGGCCAAACTCGGCTCCCAGACAGGGCCTGTTCCTTGTGGGGAGCCTTTCTTCTAGTTCGCGGCTCTGCCAAGCTCGACGGAGCCGCAAACTGGGAGAACGATTCCCTCACGGCCCCCCTCCCTCCTCCCCGGTGCCTGGGAGCCGAGTTTGTCTGGCTTGCGTCTCCCGCCGAGCCCAATCTCCCGCTTATCCCAATGAACCTCCCGTCTCCCGCTTATCTCAATGAATAAGAGAGTAGTACTGTATATGGAAGGCGATCTAATGAATTAGATGAGGGCTGGACAACACATAAACAAAACAGTAGTTGTATGAGGCACCTATATGTTTATGCTCTGCATTGTCTAGGATTGCAGTTTTCATTCCCTTTTCAATAGCTCCTTGGGGAGGAAAACCAGCGGAGTTTCCAGGCCCTTTACGCAGCCAATAGGATGGTTAACCTTTGTGATGTTACCAACCCATCTACCTTTTCTGCGGTGCACGAACTTGCCTGCTCAGTCTTCAGTCAGAAGAATGGGGAGAGCCAGCATACCGTCCACGCAATGGGCCACTGCCACATTGATTCTGGTAAGAGGAATGCTCAGGACACGGAGGGGCACTTTGGGAAGAAAAATCAGGGATATGTGACTGAAATTTGATGGCCCAGACTGAAGCGAAGGGATCGTTTTCAGATGGGAACAATATTCAGCCTGGAAAAGAAGAGAAAGTATTGTTTTTTCCTCTATATTTCCAGTTCTGTGCATTTACTTCGGTTGCTGCCCGAATGCAATTTTCCTGCCTTGTTTCGTGCAAATATGCACATGTTTTAAATTTGTTCTGCTCGGTTAGTACTTCTTGTCTGAAAACTGTACTTTTGTGGCAGCAATAATGGCAAAATATATGTTTCCTGATGAGTTAACTCTGTGTCCTATACATTTAACTGACCAGGCTTTGATTTCTTCTGCAACTGTGTATCTTTGGGCCCTTCCAGACGGGCCCTATATCCCAGGATCTGATGCCAGGTTTTCTGTTTATCCCAGATTATCTGGCAGTGTGGGCTCATATAATCCAGTTTAAAGCAGAAAACCTGGAATATAGGACCTGTCTGGAAGGGCCCCTTATCTCCATAGGAAGCTAGCATAATTTATACCCCAGATTGGACTCCCATTGCTGTTTTATCTGTTTTAATGATAGGGAATCTAGAAAGTCATTTCTATGGGTCAGGCATGGGCAAGCTTCGGCCCTCCAGGAGTTTTGGACTTCAACTCCCACAATTCCTAACAGCCTACCAGGAGTTGGGAGTTGAAGCCCAAAACACCTGGAGGACTGAAGTTTGCCCATGCCTGATATAGGCTATATGCAGACATTATGAAAACAAAGCAAAAGTAAACTCAAGTAAACAGTAAACTTAAGCCTGCGATTCTCATCTTAGCCTGGCTGTGGCCTTACGAGGAGACTATTCGTAAATGCGGTCGGAGCTGGATAACTGTTGTGCGGCTAATGGAGAAAAACCCAGAGTTCACTTTTGTGTGCTCACAGGTAAGAATGCCTACGTTTTATGTGTTTGCCTTTTAAAATGTTATCTCTGACAGTTTTCCCAACCGCTGTGACGCGACACAGTAGTGTGCCGTGTCGGACCTCCTGCTGTGCCGCGAGAAAAGCTCTCTGCCCCCCTTCCTTCCCCCCTCCTCCTGCCGAACTTCTGCTGCTTGGGGGAGGAGGAGGAAGGGCCGGGCGGCGGCGAAGAAGAAAAAGAAGAAGGGGCCGGGGCACCACCTCCTTCGGCCATTTCCCCAGCCAGCCTCCAATCCGCCATGACTCCCGCCCCTCGCTCGCTGAAGCCGCGCGGAGGAGAAGCCCTGCCCACTGAAGCCCGTCCACCACTCATGCTCCTCCTCCTCCACAGAGCTTCAGCGAGCGACGGGCGGGAGACATGGCGGAGAGCGGCGACGGGGGCCATGACTCCCGCCCCTCACTCACACTGCCCCCTCAAGGCTGGAGAAGCTGTGGGAGAGCTGAAGCCGGGGGAGGGGCATGGCACGGCCTGGCTTCGCCCCCTCCCCTCAGCTTCAGCTCTCCCACAGCTTCTCCAGCTTTGAGGGGAGAGTGCCAGACCAGCATTGTGCTGGCTCTGCCACCGCTGGCTTGGCACTGCCCCCTCAAGGCTGGAGAGGCTGTGGGAGAGCTGGAGCCGGGGGAGGGGGCGGGGCATGGCGGGGCATGGCTCCGCCCCCTCCCCTCAGCTTCAGCTCTCCCACAGCTTCTCCAGCCTTGAGGGGACAGTGCCAGGCCAGCATTGTGCTGGCTCTGCCACCGCCGGCTTGGCACTGCCCCCTCAAGGCTGGAGAAGCTGTGGGAGAGCTGAAGCTGGGAGGAGGGGACGGGGCCTTGCCTGGCTCCTCCCCCTCCCCCAGCTTTGGCACTCCCAGCAGCTGCTCCCAGCAGCTGCTCCCAGCAGGCCACCATCCCCCAGCCGTTCTTTACTGTGTTAGCATCTCATTTTGTGTCATTTTGGTTGGTGGTGTGCTCCCGGATTTTTTTAATGTTAAAGGTGTGCCGCGGCTCAAAAAAGGTTGGGAATCACTGATCTATGACATTGAGAAGTTCACTGTGGATGTAATGGAAGAGAACTATAGTTCAATGGTAGTAGAGTATCTCTTTCGCGCATATTACCAGGTCTAGATTCCCTTATTGGAATTTAGTCCAGGCAATAATAATAATAATAATTATTATTATTATTTATAACCCGCCTCCATCTCCCCAAAGGGGACTTGGGGCGGCTAACATGAGGCCAAGCCCAAAAAAACAATACAACACAATTGAACATAAGTTAGCAAAGAAGAAGATAAAATCATATCAAAATATATGAAGTGACAAATAAGATAAACAATATAGCAACACGTAGTATAATCAACACAGCGGGCGGGCCGGATTCAATTAAATGGAATCAATTCTAGGCATACCCATTAAAATGTCCAAATATCAGGTAATTGTTTTCCCATTAGCATAGATTCCTTTCATATGTATTTGATTCATTTAGTCAAATGTTGTACCCTTAACAATTATATCTATTGTTGAAGGCTTTCATGGCCAGAATCACTGGGTTGCTGTGAGTCTTCTGGGCTGTCTGACCATGTTCCAGAAGCATTCTCTCCTGACGTTTCACCTACATCTATGGCAGGCAATCCTCAGAGGTTGTGAGGTCTGTTGGAAACTAGGCAAGTGGGGTTTATATATCTGTGGAATGTCCAGGGTGGGAGAAAGAACTCTTGTCTGCTTGAGGCAAGTGTGAATGTTACAATTGGTCACCTTGATTAGCATTGAATAGCCTTGCAACTTCAAAGCCTGTCTGCTTCCTGCCTGGGGGAATCCTTTGTTGGGAGTTGTTAGCTGGCCCTGATTGTTTCTTGTCTTTTCTGAGTGTTGCTCTTTATTTACCGTCGTGATTTTAGAGGGTTTTTTAAAATACTGGTAGTCAGATTTTGAAATTGTCCACATGCTTGTGGATTTCAATGGCTTCTCTGTGTAGCATGACCTGCTGGTTGTGAGAGTGGTCCAGCATTTCTGTGTTCTGAAATAATATGTTGTGTCCAGGTTGGTTCATCTGGTGCTCTGCTATGGCTGACTTCTCTGGTTAAATCAGTCTACAGTGCCTTTCGTGTTCTTTGATTCATGTTTGGGAAATGCTGCATTTGGTGGTCCCTGTGTAGACTTGTCCACAGCTGCATGGTATACGGAAAACTCCGGCAGATCCCTCTTGTCCTTTGCTGAATGTAGCATTTGTTGGATTTCTTAGTGGGTCTGTGAATAGTTTGTGGGTTGCGTTTCTTCACCTCCCAACAAAGGATCCCCCCAGGCAGTAAGAAGCCTGACCTTGAAACTGCAAGGCCATTCAGTGCTAATCAAACTGGTCAGTGCTAATCAAACTGGTCAACTGCAATACTCACACCTGCCTCAAGCAGACAAGTGTTCTTTCTCCTACCCTGGACATTATTCCACAGATATATAAACCCCACTTGCCTAGTTTCTAACCAGCCTCACAACCTCTGAGGATGGCTGCCATAGATGCAGGCGAAACATCAGGAGAGAATGCTTCTCAACATATCCAGACAGCCCGGAAAACTCACGGCAACTTAATAATTATAGTTGGCCATCAACATTGATTTGAGTTAGGGCTGCAGGACCCTGCAAAAATGGGGGAAATGGGAATAAAAAATGACTTGAAATTCCTAGAGAGCATTGTTCTACGAATCTCTAAACCCTGCAGTGCAATTCTATGGACAACTTCTGCTGGAGGTGGAAAGGACGGCATGTACACACACACACACACACACACACACACACACACACACGGGAAGGAGGGAGGCAGGAAACTGAGAGGAAGGTGAAAGAGTGAAAGAGGCAGGAGGGAAAGGGGGAGGGAGTGGGGGAGCGAAGGAGGGAGGGTGGGAAGGACGGTGTGTGTACACACACACACACGGGAAGGAGGGAGGGAGGAAACGGAGAGGAAGGGGAAAGAGTGAAAGAGGCATGAGGGGAAAGGGCAGGGAGTGGGGGAGCAAAGGAGGAAGGGTGGAAAGAACGGAAGCGGAAGGAAAGTGTGCAAACGCAGCGCTGCGTGGATGGGGGCCTCTGGGAGTCTTAGCGTGCCCTGAGGAGGGAGGGAGGGAGGAGCCAAGGTGCAGCAGAGCAATGGGGGTTGCGGGGGGGGGGGGCTCTGCGCAACTTAAAAAAAAGCTTTTTGGGGGTCCGGATCTGCCCCCCCCCTCCCATGGCTGCGCTCATAGGCCGTGGCCTAGTGTGTCCTTATGGATAATCCGGGCCTGGGTTGATCATAGTTTTGCTGGAAACTCTAGACTAGATTATGTACATGTTACTTTCGGCGACCATCTTTCCTCCAGGCTCAGCAGTTTGAATGGGTGAAGACCTGGTATCCTGGATTGTATGCTGCGATTCAAAATTTTGTCAAAGAAGGGCGTTTCATCCCAGTTGGAGGCACCTGGGTGGAAATGGTGAGGACCCAGTACCCCCCCCCCCCCTTTGTAGGTACAACATAGGCAACTGAGGCTAGGGAGAACATATTTTTTTCTGGGAATTGTCTAGGTCCTTTTTTCTAGGAAATTATTGTAGTTCAGCTTTTGATCGCGCCTGCACCTGATGTCTCTGGGGATTCAGGGCCTGCAAGTCAGCAGGAGGTTTTAAGCCCTGAAACTGAGTTGTCTCATGAAGGCCATATTCCAGAAAGGGGCCCAGATGTGGGTGAGAAGCTGTTCACTAGGAAAACAAGGTCAGAGTCAGAAATGAGCTCAGAGGATGAGATTCCAGGTGGACAGACTAATAATAATAATAATAATAATAATAATAATAATACTTTATACACCACCACTATCTCCCCAAGGGGACTCGGGGTGCCTTACATGAGACCAAGTGCCCCAATGATACATAATAAAACAACACAACAGCAAATAATAATACAAACAATATAACTTACACATAAGCAATAACAGACAATTAAAAACCATTCTGGCCGGGCAAAATGTGAAATATTAAAATTTTAAAATAATAAACACTGGACGCGAACAGAGGTAGAATGTATGTAAAAGGAAGGTTTTAAAGGATAATGTGGGGCAGACAACCCAACAGGTAATTGAAGTGCTTCTCAGGACATTTTGCAAGGAATTGAACACAGCAGGGCATTATTTACTTTATTCAGGGAAGGCACATTGGAACAGCCACGTTTTCAGGCTCCTAAAAACTGCCAATGTGGGGGCTTGTCGGATCTCCTTGTGGAGCGAGTTCTAGAGTTGGAGGACCACTACAGAGAAGGCCCTCTCCCTCATCCCCACCAAACGTGCCTGCGAGGCCAGTGGGAGAGAGAGTAAGGTCTCTCCAGATGATCGGAGAGATCACCTGGGTTAGTAAACAGAGATGCGGTCACATAGGTAGATGGGTCCCATACCGTTCAGGGCTTTGAAGGTAAGAATCTGCACCTTGAATTGGGACCGGAAGATGAACGGCAGCCAATGGAGCTCCCTAAACAGGGTGGTTAACCACTCCCTGTAAGACACTCCAGTTAGTAATCTGGCTGCTGCCCGTTGGACCAGTTGAAACTTCCGGGCCGTCTTCAAGGGCAGCCCCACGTAGAGTACATTACAGTAATTCAATCTAGAGTTGACTAAGCCGTGGACCACCATGGCCAGATCCGACTTCATGAGGTATGGTTGCAGCTGGCGCACGAGTTGACAGTTGATAATGTGTTTATAGATAGGAGATTTACATTCCGTGAACACAGAGCTGCTCAGCAGAGTTGGTGAAGGTCAAAACGCTTGTTAGCCTAAAAATCGTTATCAGTTTCTCAAGGGAGAAGGCGTGATTTTCTGTCTTACGTTAGCAAGACCAGAGGAGTTTTTTGGCAGTCTGGTCAACACTGATGTTTGTGGATACATCTCTTGCCAAGTCAAGCCTGCTAAGGGATTTCTAGTTCCATGTTTCCCGTTACTCCTGTTCCATGCTTCCAAGTTTCAAAGGTTGTTCCTGAATCTCATGTTTTGGATTTATTCTGCTTTTATATTTCTAGTTTTTTATGCTCCTCTTGTACCTTGAATTTTGTGAACTTTTTCTTACATTTAGACTTTTGGGTTTGTTTGGTTTTTTTTTTTAACAATTTTGCTGGACTGCTTTTTATATGTATTCTTCAATAATAATAATAATAATAATAATAATAATAATAATCTTTATACCCGCCACCATCTCCTCAATGGGGACTTGGGCCAGCTCACATGAGGCCAAGCCCTTCCAAAATACAATACAGAACAAAATACATCAGAAATAATAATAATAATAAATAAATATTTTAAAAATTTCAATTGCAATAATAAATAAAATACAGGAAACAAACCTAGGGTGAGATAAGAGTAGAAGATAGCAAATAAGGGGGCCCAAGAAAACGAAATAGTGGGGACAAACTTTCAATTTTGGATGGGGGATGGGGGGAATGTACGTCATAGGGGAACATAGGTGGGGCAGCACAATTGGAGTGGATGGTCAATCTTCAAAGGCACAACAGAAAAGCCAGGTCTTCAGATTTTTCTTTAAAACTGCTAAGGAGGGGGCTTGCCTAATCTCACCAGGAAGTGAGTTCCAAAGACTGGGAGTCACAGCAGAGAAGGCTCTCTCCCTAGTTCCCACTAATCTTGCCTGTGACAGTGACTGCTTTTCTGATTTTACTTGGACTCAAGTAAACAGAGGTGTTCCCAGTCCTAGAGAGTACAACATAAATGGCCATAGAGTCACCCTAGAAGGAATAGGGAGTGGGGAGAGATGGGGAAGTGACAGACTTGTACCTTCTCTGGAAGATGATCTATGTTTGTGGATCCTTTTCAGGATGGGAACCTTCCAAGCGGGGAATCCATGGTTCGTCAGTTCCTGCAGGGACAGAGATTCTTCCAGCAAGAGTTTGGCAAGATGTGCTTGGAGGTACACGGCTGGCGTGTCTGCACTGTAGATTAAGGAATGCTGTTTGACATCGCTTTAAGTGCCATGGCTCAGTGCTATGGGACCTTGGGATTTATAGTTTGGTGAGACACTCACAATCTTTGTCAGAATAAGCTGAAGACCTTGTAAAACAACAGCTGACAGTTCCATAACCTTTGCAGGGGAGGGGCCAGGGAACTCAGCAAGGGTCAGTATCTCATTCCTATCTATTTCTTGACCTGTTCTTTTCGTCCCTTCTCAGTTCTGGCTGCCGGACACATTTGGCTACTCAGCACAACTGCCCCAAATGATGCGCGGGTCTGGGATCTGCCGTTTCCTGACCCAAAAGCTCAGCTGGAACCTTGTGAACAATTTTCCTGTGAGTAACGTATGAAGCAAGGAGCTGGGCAGGCACAGCTAGAGATAGTCAATCACAGCTCATGGGATGGCATAGAAAATCTGGAGACCTATCTATAACAGAGTTAAATAGAGTAGTTAGGAAGAATGAAATTGAGGAAATCTGAATTAGGATTTGGGAGGCAGAGGGTATGGAAGGAGTTCAGGGAGAAGCATTGCTTTGTTTGAAAACAGCAGGTTACCATGCAGTCTGTGATTTTGGAAAAATGGCATTCATAACCTTTTCGAAAAAGAATAATGATGTCATATCCTTTTGGCAAATGTGAATCTCCATGAACACCTGGAAAACCATTAGTCAAGGAAAGTCATGACCTTTTGAAAAAGTTATGTTCACAAGCATTCATGTAATGCAGGGCTGCCCAGGAAGTTGATCACGATCGACCAGTCGATCCCGGGACCGAAGGAGGTCGATCCCAGCCGGATGGGGCGCTTCTCAGAGGGGTTGGAGCCAGGCCACACCAAGTCCCGCCCCTCCCCCAGCTTCGGCACTCCCAGCAGCTTCTCCAGGCTTGAGGAGGGTAGGGCCAAGCCAGCCTTGTGCTAGCTATGCCACCACTGGCTTGGCACTGCCATCCTCAAGTCTGGAGAAGCTGCTGGGAGTGCCAAAGCCAGAGGGGGCGGAGCCAGGCCACACCAAGCCCCTCCCCCTCCCTCAGCTTCGGCACTCCCAGCAGCTTCTCCAGACTTGAGGATGGCAGGGCCAAGCCGGTGGTGGCATAGCTAGCACAAGGCTGGCTTGGCCCCACCCTCCTCAAGCCTGGAGAAGCTGCTGGTAAAGCTGAAGCCAGAGGGGGTGGAGCCAGGCCGCGCCAAGCCCCGACCCCCTCTCCAGCCTTGAGGAGGTAGGTAGATCTTTCTGACTTGGTTTTATTATAAGTAGCTCGCATGCTGAAAAATGTGGGCACCCCTGATGTAATGGCACACAGATAACTCAGCTGTTCAACTGATAAGCCATGTCTTTGAACTGACAGGGACAAATACATGCCACTGCACAAAAACATATACTTTTCTAGCTGAGTTTTGAATTGTTTCTTTAAAGTTGAAGTTGAAATTGCAGTTGCATAAAACATATACTCTCCCTTAAAATCTCTTAGTTTACAATATGTGCTCAGAGACAAAAAAAACCAAAGTCTCCTTTAAAAGTAACATATCTTGTTTACTCACAAACATCTTGTATTAATTTAGCATACAGGCACATTTCTTATTAAAGTTCAGTTATAGATAGGATGTCGTTTCTCTGTGTCGAGAACACAGGGCATCATTCCTTAGTCCAAAGTCTTTAAGTATACATCTTATGAAAGTCCAAACTGTATAACTGTACTCACTGCTTCTCAAAGCAAACATATAGTAAACTGTCCCTGCATAAGTCCAAATGCAAACTGCATTTACTCCACTGAGGTCTAAAGCAAGCTGCTAACACTGAAGTCCAAAAGCATACTGATAACAAAATGGAGCCTTGAGTCTGAGCATGCTCAGTACAATCACATGTCTGTAGCCCCTCTCACAGCAAAGAGGTCAGTCCAACTGGCAAATCAATATATACATTACATACAATACAGATTAGCAAATATATACAACTAGCTTGGGGACCCGGCGCTGCCCAGGTTATTTGAGAAAGGCATTGTGTGCCAAGGTTGGTCTTTGGTACTTCAAGTCCCATCATCCATGGTCCACCCTCCTCCAAACTGCAGTAGAAGATAGAGTGGGTCATGGGGGCTCTGTGTGCCAAGTATGGTCTTTATCGGTCTTTGTTGGGGGCCGCAGTGGTCTGTGGGGAATGAAGGGTAGGAAAGTACTACAAATCCCATTATCCATGGACATACTTCAAGTCCCATGATCCATGGTCCTCCCTCCTCCAAACTGCAGTAGAAAGTAGCATGGGTCATAGGGGCTCTGTGTGCCAAGGTTGGTTACTGTTAATTCAGGACATACACAATGTCCCATTAACTGAGGCCTAGTCAGGAAAATCAAGTTAAGTAAGTCTTACTATGAATTCAGGCTAAGGCCTAGCCATGAGAATCAAGTTGAGGAAGCCTTACTGTCAATTCAGGCTGAGGCCTAGGAAGCCTTACTGTCAAAAGGAAGCCTCTCTGGCACCTTTGAGATTTGGGATGTAGGAATGCTGGCCAATCAGAGTCCTTTATGCAAATACTCCCTCAGTGGCAACCAATCCCCTCTGTCTGGTGCCCTAGAGTGTTGGAGTTCTAAGGCTGGCCAATCAGTGTCCTTTATGCAAATAATCCCACAGTGGCAACCAATCGAAACGCTGCCACATATTCCTCCGCACCTCCGCACCTCCTGCCGCAAACTCTGACTTTTATTAGATAGATAGATAACTAAAAAATGTGTTATTTCTCATGCAATCAATGCTCACGTTTTTTATTTTCTGCATCCTTATCTGGGTGTTGCAATTTAACAAGGAAGACTGGCCTTGCATACTGTCCGTGGTAGCGGTCAACTTGAGGTCAAACTCAGGAAGGGGTTTCAAAGGGTAATAGAGCAAAGTGAGTGGAAAGGCTGGAGAGTCAACCTGGTTCCATCACACTGTGCTTCTTTTAATTTCTAAACCTTATTTTTGCACCTCAACTCCTGGAATATTCCAGCAAGGGTGGAGAATTGAGGCAAAAGGAAGCACTTGTGAGGTTAAGCTCGTCATTGGTCTTTTTTCTTGCAGCACAATACCTTCCTTTGGGAAGGCATTGACGGGTCCCAGGTGCTGGCTCACTTCCCGCCTGCAGATTCCTATGGGCTGTCCGGTCGTGTGGAGGAGGTACGTGAAGTCAGATATCCCATTGTTACTTTCCCGAAATCCAAAGACTTCCATGGTGGGATGTGTAATGCAGTGCGGCCTCCACTTGCAGGCAGGAGTGAAGGGAGGCACGATAGAATTGTGTACAAAATGTAAATAGGTTTGGTAAGTCTTCTTCCTATTGCTAAATCCAACTAAAAAGTAAACCCAGTCAATTAATGAGGATTAAGAGCCAGTTGTTTGTGTCTGGAACACCAGGTTTCAGCAGTGACCAGGGTTGTTTTTGTACAATTAAAACTTGTGTGCCAGTTATGCCATACCTTGGGAAGTTAGACTTGACCACAGTGGTCCACACTCTGGTTACATCCCGAATAGACGACCTCAATGTGCTCTACATGGGGTTGCCTTTGAAGAGTGTTTGGAAGCTTCAAATGGTCCAACAGGCGGCAGCCAGGTTGCTCACCAGAGTGGCGTACAGGGAACATGCAACTCCCCTGCTATGTCATCTCTGCTGGCTTCCCATCTGCTTCCAAGCACAATTCAAAGTGCTGCTTTAGTCTATAAAGCCCTAAATTATTCCGGCCCAGTTTACCTGTCCGAACATATCCCTCTCTATGATCCATTTCAAAGACTAAGATCGTTGGGGGAGGCACTGCTCTCGGTTCCAACCCCCTTGCAAGCACGTCTGATGGGGACGAGACACGGTCCTCTCAGTGGTGGCCCCTTGCCTATGGAACCCCCTCCCCAGTGAAATTAGATCTGCCTCATTCCTCCAAACCTTCAGGAAAAAATCTGAAAACATGGCTCTGGGATCAGGCTTTCGACCAGTAATAGGAGTAGTGCAATATGAGGCTACAAATTAATATAATGACGACTCGGACCGGCCCTGGAATACAATTTGGATCATGTGATTTTAATTGATCTTTTAATGCTATGTTCTTAATGGCTTTGGTTTTAACGTTTTTGTTTATTTACCGATATATGCAGTGCATTGAATTGTTGCCTTTGTAATACCGCCCTGAGCCCCCTTCAGGGTTGAGAAGGGTAGGATATAAATAAATAAAAAATCCAAAATCCAAATCTTTGCTTTGTAAAACATCACAAACGAGGCAGGGTCTCCCAGGGCACGGCTGGAATGGCAGAGTGTTGGGTTTGAAATGTGTTGCTAGACAAATGCGCTTACATCACTTTAGTGTTGCATCTTTTCTCAGATGTTAAAAACGGTGAAAAATAATAGAGACAAGGGCCGTGTGAACCACAGTGCAGCTCTCTTTGGGTTTGGAGACGGCGGTGGCGGCCCAACACAGAAAATGCTGGACCGGCTAAAAAGGATGAAGGATGTGGACGGCTTGCCCAGGTTGGTCCTCCCATACAAGAATTATTCCTTTTGAAACCGCTTAGGTCCAGGCTATTGAATCATAGAGTTGGACGAGACCCGATGGGCCATGCTTCCTGCATGGCAAAACCCTATTTAATCAAGCAGGAAGACATGCTCAAACCCCTCCTGACAGATGGCCATCCAGCCTCTGTTTAAATCAGGGGTGCCCACACTTTTTCAGCATGCGAGCTACTTATAATAAAACCAAGTCAGAAAGATCTACCTACCTCTTCAAGGCTGGAGAGGGGAGGGGCAGGCGCAGGGGCGGGGCTTGGCACGGCCTGGCTCTGCCCCCCCCCCCCCGGCTTCCACTCTACCAGCCTTGAGGAGGACAGGGCCAAGCCAGCCTTGTTCTAGCTATGCCACCACTGGCTTGGCACTGCCATCCTCAAGCCTGGAGAAGCTGCTAGTAGAGCAGAAGCCAGAGGGGGTGGGGCCAGTCTGTGCCAAGCCTCACCCCCTCCCCTCTGGCTTTGAAGCTCCCAGCAGCTTCTCCAGCCTTGAGGATGGCAGTTCCAAGCCAGTGGTGGCATAGCTATCACAAGGCATAGCTAGCACAAAGCCAGGGGAGGGGGCGGGGCTTGGTGCAGCCTGGCTCCGCCCCCCTCTGAGAAGCACCCCATCTGGCTGGGATCAACCTCCTTCAGTTCGTGATCGACTTCCTGGGCAGCCCTGGTTTAAATTCTCAAAAGAAGGAGTCTCCACCACAGTTCGAAAGACTGTTATCTTCCCATCACTAAGTTTTAAGGTCCTCTGGAGAAAGCTGAAGAGGTTTCCTACACACAAAAATATCACAGTTTCTTGCTTACAGGGGAAAAAATTGTGTAACGTGTCAGGACATTTGAATATCAGGAGAATATTCATTTTTTCCTACAATGAGATTCAAATTACTTTATTTTATAGTCCTAGCACAAAATATTTCAAGATTAGTATCCCAATATCCTGTTTGTATTGGTCACAGGAGCATGGGGAGGAATCCAATGGCTTGTGAGAAAGGGAGACGGCAGAACCCACTAGATTCCGGTTGCCCTTGTAACTTTTCCTGAAACAGTGTCTTGATGACTTGCAGGGTGCAGATGTCATCACCGGACCAGCTTTTCTCTGCTCTGGAGAAGGAAAAGCCTCAGCTCTGCACCTGGGTTGGAGAATTGTTCCTGGAGCTCCATAATGGCACATATACCACCCATGGGCAGGTTAGTAAAGATAAATGTATTTATTTATTTATTTCATATACTTGTACCCCGCCCTTCTCACCCCCGAGGGCGGCCTCACAGCAAACGCCATCGGTGCCATAATAATGATAAGAACAATCAACAAATTCATTAAAACAAAACATTAAATAAACTGTCACTTCGAAATTGCTTATGTCTTCTTCATACAAGCGGCTATTCAATGGTCAAATGCAAGGTCCCACGGCCAAGTCTTGACTTTCCATCTAAAGCAGTGTTTCCCAACCTTTTTTGAGCCGCGGCACACTTTTAACACTAAAAAATCCGGGGGCACACCACTAACGAAAATGACACAAAATGAAACTCGAACACAGTAAAGAACGGCTGGGGGATGATGGCCTGCTTGGGAGCAACTGCTGGGAGTGCCAAAGCCGGGGGAGGGGGAGGAGCCAGGCCGCTCCATGCCCCGCCCCCTCCCCCCGGCTTCAGCTCTCCCACAGCTTCTCCAGCCGTGAGGGGGCAGTGCGAGCGAGGGGCGGGAGTCATGGCCCCCGGCCCCGCGCTCCACCATGACTCCCGCCCCTCGCTCGCTGAAGCTGCGTGGAGGAGGAGGAGGAGGAGGAGCATGAGGGGTGCACAGGCTTCAGTGGGCATGCTCCTCTGTGCGGCTTCAGTGAGTGAGGGGTGACAGTCATGGCGGATTGGAGGCTGGCTGGGAAACGGCCGAAGGAGGCGGCGCCCCGGCCCCTTCTTTTTCTTCGCCGCCGCCCAGCCCTTCCTCCTCCTCCCCCAAGCAGCAGGAGTTCGGCAGGAGGAGGGGGGAAGGAAGGGGGGCAGAGAGCTTTTCTCGCGGCACAGCAGGAGGTCCGTCATGGCACACTACTGTGCCACGTCACACCAGTTGGGAAACACTGGTCTAAAGGACAGGAGGGATGGTCAATCTGATGTCTTTGGGGAGGGAATTCTGCAGACGGGGAGCCACTGTTGAGAAGGCCCTGTCTCTCTTCTACACCAATCGCGTTTGCGATGGCGATGGGATCGAGAGCAGGGCCTCTCCAGATGATCTTAAACTTCATGATGATTCGTAGTAGGAGATACATTCGGACATGGAGTCTGGTTCAGAACCGTTTAGATAAAGGTTTCCCCTGACATTAAGACTAGTCATGGAAAAACAAAACAGGGAAAACCCAAAACAGGGAAAGCGATAGCTGAATAAGAAGTCTATCTTGCAGATATTAGGAAAATACAATATATATTGTGTATAAAGCAATGTATAAGACATATATATATAGCATACACAGAAATGTTGGTACATGTATCACGCAAAATCTATAGTGTCTACTACGCAATGTTGATGCATGAATAACACAAGATATATATATATATATATATATATATAGAGAGAGAGAGAGAGAGAGAGAGAGAGAGAGAGCATCCACAGCAATACTCATACATGAAACACACAAACATATGGTGTGTATAACCTAACTGTAGATATATATATATATATATATAACTATCATGGAATCATACAGAGGTACAAAACATATTACAGGAAAAATCATTAGCAAAACATACTGTATAATAATTGATTTTAATATCAATCAGTTGGAGATACATCAAATAACCTCTCTAAGGCACAGTATATTATGGACAGATTGGGTACACACCTATAAATTGTGCAGGTAATCTTGGATCAACGCTGACCAGAGTAATTAACACAAGTGGTTATGAAGTCTCCATAGTCATGTCTGACTCTGGGGGGTGCTCATCTCCATTTCTTTTTTTTCTTTTTTTCTTTTTTAATTTAAAAAGAAATTTTATTTGAAATACATAAACACTAGGCATGGATTAGAATCCTAAAATGGTGATTCTTAAATCAAATTGGGGGGATTTTTTTTTTGATCAGTAAAAGAAAGACTTACAAAAAATTTCCCAAAAATTTCGGAAATGTAACTTAAGTACTAACGAAATTCGTTAGTAATTCGTATGCCAGAGCATGCGCATTCCAGATAGTTTTGGCCTACAACTCCCAGAAATCCTAACAGCTGGTAAATTGGCTGGGATTTCTGGGAGTTGTAGGCCAAAACTTGAATAAACCCCACTGAATTCTAGATGGGACTCTCCAAATAGGAAGGAGGGAGGGAAGGAGGGAGGGAGGGGGGTATTCTATTCTTGGAAGCAGCAAAAAAAGGAGGAGGAGCCCCCCCCCCCGCTCCTCGCTGCCCAAGTTTGCCCAGGCTGAGAGGAAAAGGAAGAGGCCTGAGGCTGTGAGGAATGGTGGGAGTTGAAGTCCAAAACACGTACCTGGAGGGCTGAAGCTGGCCCCTGCTATGGGGCATGGCAGCAGAGCAACGGGGAAGAGAAGCATCTGAGAGAGCGCAGGGAGAGAGAGGAGGAGAAGCGCGCGCGTGTGTGTGTGTGTGAAGCTGGCCCCTGCGATGGGGCATGGCAGCAGAGCAACGGGGAGGAGAAGGAGGGGGGGAAAGCCTGGAGAGAGAGGAGGAGAAGCGCGTGCGCGTGTGTGTGTGTGAAGCTGGCCCCTGCGATGGGGCATGGCAGCAGAGCAACGGGGAAGAGAAGGGGGAGCCTGGAGGACTACACTTTCCAGAATGCATTGCCAATGCCTACCTAGCAGCAGCGTCACTTCCAGTTCCCCATAGAAATGCGGGGGAAAGAAGAAGCTGAATGAAGGCGGGAAGGAAATGAGGGGGAGAAGACAGGGAGAAGTGAGTAGTACGTAGTACAATAATTAATTAATTAATACTTAAGAATTTCTTACGATCATAACGCAAATTGTTGGCCTCAAGGACCGTAAAAGGAAGTCTACTTCCGGGATCGCGGCAGCGATACGTAAAACCTCAAAAGTCCCATTACATACGAATCTCTTACGAATCCTTTTAATTTCCGTTTCATTTTTCTCATGCCTAATAAACACATAAAAACAAACTTCAATGCACAGAGGATAAAAGCCACATAGTCATACAGACAAACACAAGCTTGTAAGGAAAGAAACGCAAGAGTGGCCTTGCATTTCCAAGGCCACCAGAACCAGAGTAGAAAGAGACAGCTAGAAAAAGAAGGGAGGAATAGGAAAGGAAAGGGGCGGGGGAGGGGGTACAATAGGATAGTGCACAGGGGACAGAGGGAGAGAAAGGGAAAAAAACCATCTGGTCTCCCATTCCAGATTAGGTAGAGCATAAATTTACAGTAGGAAATTAAGAAAAAAATGTTGACTTCACATCTCTTATGATTGGGTAAAATAACTTAGGAATTTTCTTCTTGATGAGGAATAGTTCTTAGTTTACAGTCTAAGGCCTTTCAAGTTTATGTTAGTTTTCTCCTTAACAAACTTAACGAAGGGCATCCAAGTTTCTTCATACAGATTGTTGGAGTTGTATCTGAGCCAACAGGTAAGTTTATCCATTTCTGCGATTTCAAGTACTTTTAAAATCCAGTCTTCTTCTTTTGGGGTTTCGATGGATTTCCAGAGTTTGGCATAGGTAATCCTGGCTGCAATAGTAAGATATGTTAGCAGTTTATCATTTGCTTTACTTTTCATTTGTCCCGTGATGTTAAGTAAATAGAGTTCGGGTTTTTCCCCCCAATTGTTTTGGAAGATTATTCGCACATTGTTGTGGATCATATTCCAAAAGAACTTGGCGGCTTTGCATGTCCACCATTGATGATAGAAGGTCCCCCTTTCTTCTTGACATTTCCAGCAAGTGGCACAACTGTTCTTATTTATTTTGGCTAGTTGGTGGGGTGTAATATACCACCTATACATCATCTTGTAGATGTTTTCTTTTAGGCAGTATGCATAGTTGTACTTCTGTTTTACCCTCCAAACATTTTCCAGTCCTCTCTTGAAATATTAAAACCCAAATTTGCAGACCATTTTTTCATGTAATCCTTATTGGGATCTTTCTCCTGTTCTACTTCTAGAAGAAAATTATATATTTTGCTAACCACGTTTATTTCCGTATTTAACCAGATTTTTTTTCTCCCTTTGGAGGTTGCAACATCCAGCCTATTTTTTTGTCTTCCTTATACCTTCTTACAATTTGGCTATATTGGAACCAATTCAAATTCCATTTAGTTAGTTCTTCTTGGCTTTTTAATAAGAAGGTCTGCCCTTCTTTTTTTAGTAGGTCTGCATATGTTGGCCAATTTTCAGCCTCAATTCTTTTTATTTGGAAAGCCTCCAGAGGTGAAGTCCAGAGAGGTATCTTAGGATAAAGTATTTTTTTAAATTTAGTCCATACATTCAGGGAAGCTGACCTAATAATATGGTTTTTAAATTTTGAGTCCTGTGTTGTTTTATTGTATATTAAATACCCATGCCACCCGAATTTGTTGCTTGCGCCTTCCATATTTAGCATTTCTCTGTTTTTTAATGAAGCCCAGTTTCTCATTCCTTCTAGGCAATTTGCCTCGTAATATTTGATCAGGTTTGGAAGTCCAAAACCCCCCTGATCTGTCCTTTCCTGTAAATATTTCTGCTTTATCCTAGCTTTCTTGCCTAGCCAAATAAATTTGGCTAAGTCTGCTTGCCATTTCTTTAAGATTTGAGAGTTTTTTAAGAACGGGTAACATTTGAAAAAGGAAATTGATACGAGGGAAAGTCTTCATTTTAATAGTAGAGATCCTACCCAGTAAAGATAACTTAAAGTTTTTCCATTTTGTTAAATCATTTTGTATTTCTTTCCAAAGGTTCTCGTAATTGTTTTTAATTAACTGGCCGTTATTATTTGTTAAAATAATACCTAAATACTTAAATTTCTTAACTATCTCCATACCTGACTTGTTTTCAATCAGTTTTTGCTCATCTCTTCCTATATTTTTTGTTATGATTTTCGATTTTTTCTTATTTAGTTTAAAACCTGAAATTTCCCCAAATCTGTCTATTTTCTTCTCCATTTCTTAGCCAAAGAGCCGGCATTGTCCGTAGACACCTCCAAGGTCATGTGGCCGGCATGATTGCATGGACCGTCATTACCTTCCCGCAGACGCAGTACCTATTGATCTACTCACATTTGCATGTTTTCAAACTGCTAGGTTGGTAGGAACTGGTCTAACAGCGGGAGCTCACCGTGCTTCCTGGATTCAAACTGCCAACCTTTTGGTCAGCAAGTTCAGCAGCTCAGCAGTTTAACCCACTGTGCCACCAGGGAGCCCGTGGGCAGGTTAGCACATGGAAATATACCAGGAAATCTACAATTCTGTGACTGGAAGAGTGACGTTCCTTGTAAAAGTTGTTATCTTATTCTTTTTTTAATGTTTTACTTTCTCATTTTTGTTAATAAATCGTCCACTATGCTGATTTATTTTTTAAAAAAATCAGATTAAGAAGGGGAACCGGGAGTGCGAACGCCTTCTCCATGACATCGAGGTTCTGGGTAGCCTTGCCCTTTCGAGGAAAAGTTCTTTCCAGTACCCTTCTGCAAAGCTTCAGCATCTCTGGAGGTACAGCTTTGAATTTTTTAATGCTTTTATTTCTGAAAATCATACAGATAAATATGCATTATAATACAAACCTTGACATTCTGTAAATCAATGTAAATGACTATTTACAGTTTTTGTAACTAAGTTACATGTTCGGTTTGTACTTCAAGGAGCCCCCCAGAACAATTGGGAATGTGGCGCAGCTGGCTGGGTGTCAGCTGCATAAGATCGCTACTGACCAGAAGGTCATGGGTTCGAGGCCTGCCCGGGTTGAGGTGGGCTCTCATCCTATTGTGTAGCCTGTTGTCGACCTTTGCAACCCAAAAGACAGTTGCATCTGTCAAGTAGGAAATTCAAGGTATCACTTAGTGGAGAGGCAAATTTGGCTGATTTATGAGGCCATAAAAAAAGATCTCTAGGAAACACGCTTGGGAATGAAGGGGTGCGACAGCTCCCCCTGGTGGCCAGATGTTAAAAAATTGCCTCTGTCTGTCTTGTGTGTTTGTGTATCTAGGTGTAATGTGTGCATTGTAATCCGCCCTGAGTCCCCTGCGGGGTGAGAAGGGTGGAATAGAAATGAAGTAAATAAATAAATAATAAATTAATTAAAACAACTAAAACAATAATAAAATACTATTAAAACACTAGCAAACAATATAAAAATATAAAAACCGTACAAAGCCTTAAAAACATTATCATAAGCGTCTCAATATCAATTCATTGTCCAGTTGCGTCGTCAAATGGTTCCATGATATCCTATATCTATGCCGTATTTAGGAAGGTCTGCTCGAAAAACCAGGTTTTCACCTTTCTTCGAAAACTCAGGCAGGAGGGGGCCGATCTTATGTCTCTAGGCAGGGCGTTCCACAGTCGAGGGGCCACCGCTGAGAAGGCCCTGTGTCTCATCCCCACCAAACACATCTGTGAGGAAGATGGGAGCGAGAGCAGGGCCTCCCCAGAAGATCTTAGCATCCTAGATGGTTCATAAGGAGAGATAAGTTCGGATAAGTAAGTTGGACTGAAACCATTTAGGGCTTTATAGGCTAAAGCCAGCACTTTGAATTGTGCCCGGAAGCAGACTGGCAGTCAGTGGAGCTGGCGCAACAGAGGAGTTGTATGCTCCCTGAGTGACGCTCCTGTTAACAACTGGGCTGTTGCCTGTTGGGCCATTTGCAGCTTCCGAACAGTCTTCGAAGGCAACACCACGTAGAGCGTGTTGCAGTAGTTTATACGGGATGTAACCAGAGCGTGGACTACCTTGGCCAAGTCAGACTTCCCAAGGTACAGGTGCAGCTGGCGCACAAGTTTTAACTGTGCAAATGCTCCCCTGGTCACCGTCGAAACCTGGGGCTCCAGGCTCAGCGATGAATCCAGGATCACACCCAAGTTGCGAACCTGCGCCTTCAGGGGGAGTGTGACCCTGTCTAGCACAGGCTGTAACCCAGGCTGTAGATGAGCACCAACTCCCAGAGTCGGACACGACTGGACTTAATGTCAGGGGAAACCTTTACTTTTACCTTAAGTGAAGCCATGTGTATCAGTATCATGGATATGGAAGTTGTACTATACAGGCAGACCGATTCCTCTCTTTCTTAGATCTCAGCTACTTTCCTATGTTTTTGTCTCCTCCCTTCTGGTTGCAGATTGCTGCTCCTGAACCAGTTTCATGATGTCTTGCCAGGCAGTTGTATCCAACTTGTAGCCGAGGATGCCATGAGATACTACGCAGGTAGGAAGAGGGAATTGCATAGTGAGGATGCCGTGGAGACTAGGATTCAGTGGAACAATGGGTTCCAATTACAGGAAAGGAGATTCCACCTGAACACTAGGAAAAACTTCCTGACTGTTCAACAGAGGAACTCTCTGCCTCGGAGTGTGGTAGAAGCTCCTTATTTGAAGCTTTTTAAACAGACCAAATGGCCCTATGTTGGGGGTGCTTTGATTGTGCTTTTCCTGCATGGCAGATGGGGGTTGGACTGGATGACCTCTGAGGTCTCTCCCAACTCTATGATTCTAAGACCTAAACATATAAACACTAACATTTGATGTATGAGTAGGGACACACAGATAACTACAAGCTTTCAACAATGGTGCTGCTGTCAGGGACAAACTACCGTGTTTCCCCGAAAGTAAGACACCCCCGATTGTAAGACGTATCGGGGGTGTCGGGGGTGTCGGCTTATATAAGCCGTACCCCGTATGTAAGTCGCACCTCGTCCGCCGCCGCCGCCAAGCAACCGGAGGTGTGCCGCGGCACACCCGCGGCACACCTCCGCGGCACACCTTTCGCCAGGCCTCCAAGCAAGGGAGGGGAAAGGAGCCAGGGGCGGGACAAGCGGCGACGCGTCACTGTGGCGGGATCGATCCTCACCACCCCTGGCTCCTTTCCCTCCCTGCTTGAGGAAAGAAGGGAGGGGAAAGGAGCCAGGGCGTGGAGGATCGCCGTCACAGACAGCGTCACCCGCTGCATCCTACTTCCCTGGCTCTCTTCCCACCCTTGGAAGGGGAGGAGGAAGAGAGCCAGGGGCGGGAGAAGCGACGCTAACCCTAACCCTAACCCAAGACGTACCCCGTCGCCACGCCCACGCCGCCGCCGCCGCTGCCGCCGCCACGCCGCCCCGCAACCGGAGGTGTGCCGCGCACACCAGCGGCAGCACACCTCCGCACACCTTTTTCGCCAGGCCTCCAAGCAAGGGAGGGGAAAGGAGCCAGGGGCGGGACGGCGGCGACGCGTCACTGTGACGCGGGCGATCCTCACCACCCTGGCTCCTTTCCCCTCCCTTCTTTCCTCAAGCAGGGAGGGGAAAGGAGCCAGGGCGTGGGGAGGATTGCCGCGTCACAGTGACGCCGTCGCTGCCCCGCCCTGGCTCCTTTCCTCCCTTGCTTGGAGGCCTGGCGAAAAAGGTGTGTGCCGCAGGAGGTGTGCAGCGGGTGTGCCGCTGCACACCTCCGACTTGCGGCGGCGTGGGCGGCGGCGGCGGCGTGGCGACGGGGTACGTCTTGGGTTATATAAGACGTACCCGAAAGTAAGCCGTGAGGGGGGGACTTTTGGGAAAAGAAAGTAAGACGCTGTCTTACTTTCGGGGAAAACTATAGCTCAAGTAGAGCTCCCACAAGGAGAACTGTAGCTCAACACAAAGAGCACATGTTCATCCCTAACAGGCCAAGGCCTTTGGGTAATATTTATTGCTGCCTAGGTTTATTCCAGAGGACTCCCTTGAATCTGAATTCTTCTTCCTTTCTCCCAGAAATTCGAAGCTCTGGAGCCGAGCTTCTGAAAGATACAATGCAATCTTTGTTTGGAGACCAGTTGGGAAGCAATGAAAAGGCCAGCGGAAGCATCCTTGTGGTGAACACATTGCCTTGGGAACGAATGGAAGTCATTGCTAAAGCTGGAGCAGGAGAAGCAGAAACATTAGGTGCCCATGATACCTTAAGACCACATCTATACCATGATACCCTAGCCTTGAGCATTGGGCTTCACATCTCTCTCTGGCATTACTTCGCAAACAAAGATCCTTAGGAAGGACTCATCCCACACTTTCTACATGCGCGTTGATGCTTTTTCGGAGGTTGGATGTGTCCTCCGAGCCTGTGCAATGGAGCACAGCGTGCGCAGAACTGGCCTCACCCTTTAAACCAAAGGTTCGTCTGCCGGGGCCTAGCAAGCTTAGGACGGCGGCAGCGAGGTCCTCAGGTCGTAGGTTTGGTTCGACTTTCCTTCTCTAGATGGTTGACCTTACAGGGTTAGACGAGCACCATCTGCCCGGGTTTGAAATTAGAGTGTTCTTTCTCCTAGGATGGTTGCCAAAAGGCTAGAGAGCCCATCCTGCCCTTTGACGCTCTTTGTCAGACCCTTCGGTTGTGACCTGTCTGGCATGGGAGGCCCTACCGGTGGCTATTATGCCTCTGCCAGTATAGCTCACAACTTCATTAGGGCAGTGTTTTTCAACCTTTTTTGAGCCGTGGCACATTTTTTACATTTACAAAATCCTGGGACACACCACCAACCAAAATGACACAAAACGACACACTAACACAGTAATACATATAGTTAATATGTTTTTAAATGTATTTATACACTCAGTGTGAAACCTGGGCCTGTTTCGATGAACACAACATAGATATCATAGCAGGATACAATGAATATGGGAAACTAACCCAACTATTAAACAACCATTTAAAAGGTTATAAAAATGAATTTGACATCAATAAGACACTATTTGAAGCAAGAAAAAAATGATAATAGAACCAAATTGAACGTAAAGAGGTGACCATCTTCTTGCACTTACAACAGTGCTTCACATACTTTGATTTCTAAACATTGCTTTGGAAGCACTAAGCCAGCTCCTTATACCACTGTGTATATATATATATATATATAGAGAGAGAGAGAGAGAGAGAGAGCCTAATATATATGTCTGTCTGTCTCTCAATCTTAGCCCTAGTGACTGTTCCTAGCATGGGTTACTGTGCCGTTCAGGAGTCATTATCCCCTCGCCATCCAGTGACAGTGACCAAAGAGGTGAGCGAGTTTTGTGCCTCTTTCTTGAGTAACATCATCATGGAGAGGACAGCTGTGAAACCCAGCCTCCTGAGATAAAACTGATCCCGCATTCGGTTTTTCCCATTACTGCCTGATGTCTCTGGAAAAGGTTGGGGAGACATGGAAGACTCTCATTTGTGTTTACATTTTTTGCTTGTAGGCAGATGGCTCAGTGATCATGGAGAATGGTATAGTCCGGATTCGTCTGGATACAATGGGCCGTGTGACTTCATTGTGTTTGATAGAATCTGAGAGGTACAGTTAAAATCAATTATTGCATGATTATACCAGAGTATGCCAGAAATACTAAAAATTAAGTATGTATTTTTAATTACAAAAATGTGAGCCAAGCACTGGAAGGGTTTAATGGATGCAAAGACTCAGCAAAAGCTGCAGGTCTGTATAAGCAGGTGTGCCTGTAGCTTAGGAGCCATTAGTCTGAGGTAAACCTCAGTGGGAGAGAGGTCTCAGTCTGTGAGAAGGTCTCATAATGTAAGAGAGGCCTTAATCTGTGAGATGGCCTCACGAGGAAGGCCTTAGTCTGTGAGAAGGTCTCACAGTGTGAGGAAGGTCTTAGTCTGTGAGGAGTCCTCACAGTGTGAGATGGCCTCACAGTGCGAGGTAGGCCTTTGTGAGAAGACCTCACAGTGTGAGGAAGGCCTTAGTCTGTGAGAAGACCTCACAGTGTGAGGAAGGCCTTAGTCTGTGAGAAGGCCTCACAGTGTCAGGAAGGCCTTAGTCTGTGAGAAGGCCTCCCAGTGTGAGGAAGGCTTTAGTCTGTGAGAAGACCTCACAGTGCGAGGAAGGCCTTAGTCTGTGAGAAGACCTCACAGTGTGAGGAAGGCCTTAGTCTGTGAGGAAGGCCTTAGTCTGTGAGGAGTCCTCACAGTGTGAGGAAGGCCTTAGTCTGTGAGAAGGTCTCACAGTGTGAGGAAGGCCTTAGTCTGTGAGAAGGTCTCACAGTGTGAGGAAGGTCTTAGTCTGTGAGGCCTTAGTCTGTGAGGTGGAGCCTTAGTCTGTGAGAAGACCTCACAGTGAGTCTGTGAGAAGGCCTCACAGGTCTCACAGTGTGAGAAGAAGGCCTTAGTCTGTGAGGAAGGCCTTAGTCTGTGAGGAGTCCTCACAGTGTGAGAAGGCCTTAGTCTGTGAGAAGGTCTCACAGTGTGAGGAGCTTCTCACAGTGTGAGGAAGGTCTTAGTCTTCCTCACAGTGTGAGGAAGTCTGTCTGAGGAGTCCTCACAGTGTGAGGTAGGCCTTAGTCTGTGAGAAGACCTCACCGTGCGAGGACGGCCTTAGGCTGGGAGCAGGCCTCACAGTGGGAGGAAGGCCTTACACTGTGAGAAGGCCTCACAGTGTGAGGAAGGCCTTAGTCTGTGAGGAGTCCTCACAGTGTGAGGAAGGCCTTAGTCTGCGCGAAGGTCTCACAGTGTGATGAAGGCCTTAGTCTGTGAGAAGGTCTCACAGTGTGAGGAAGGCCTTAGTCTGTGAGAAGTCCTCACAGTGTGAGGAAGGCCTTAGTCTGTGAGGAAGTCCTTAGTCTGTGAGGAGTCCTCACAGTGTGAGGAAGGCCTTAGTCTATGAGAGGGCCTCACAGTGTGAGGTAAGCCTTAGTCTGTGAGAAGGTCTCACAGTGTGAGGAAGGCCTTAGTCTGTGAGGAGTCCTCACAGTGTGAGGAAGGCCTTAGTCTGTGAGAAGGCCTCACAGTGTGAGGAAGGCCTTAGTCTGTGAGAAGACCTCACAGTGTGAGGAAGGCCTTAATCTGTGAGAAGGTCTCAAAGTGTGAGGAAGGCCTTAGTCTGTGAGGGGTCCTCACAGTGTGAGGTAGGCCTTAGTCTGTGAGAAGGCCTCACAGTGTGAGGAAGGCCTTAGTCTGTGAGGAGTCCTCACGGTGTGAGGTAGGCCTTAGTCTGTGAGAAGACCTCACAGTGCGAGGAAGGCCTTAGTCTGTGAGAAGGCCTCACAGTGTGAGGAAGGCCTTACTCTGTGAGAAGGCCTCACAGTGTGAGGTAGGCCTTAGTCTGTGAGGAGTCCTCACAGTGTGAGGAAGGCCTTAGTCTGTGAGAAGGCCTCTCAGGGTGAGAAAGCCCTTAGTCTGTGAGAAGACCTCACAGTGTGAGGAAGGCCTTAGTCTGTGAGAAGGCCTCACAGTGTGAGGAAGGTCTTAGTCTGTGAGGAGTATTCACAGTGTGAGGAAGGCCTTAGTCTGTGAGAAGGTCTCACAGTGTGAGGAAGGCCTTAGTCTGTGAGAAGGTCTCACAGTGTGAGGAAGGCCTTAGTCTGTGAGGAGTCCTCACAGTGTGAGGAAGGCCTTAGTCTGTGAGAAGGCCTCTCAGTGAGAGGAAGGCCTTAGTCTGTGAGAAGACCTCACAGTGTGAGGAAGGCCTTAGTCTGTGAGAAGGCCTCACAGTGTGAGGAAGGCCTTAGTCTGTGAGGAGTCCTCACAGTGTGAGGAAGGTCTTAGTCTGTGAGGGGTCCTCACAGTGTGAGGTAGGCCTTAGTCTGTGAGAAGGCCTCACAGTGTGAGGAAGGCCTTAGTCTGTGAGGAGTCCTCACAGTGTGAGGAAGGCCTTAGTCTGTGAGAAGGTGTCACAGTGTGAGGAAGGCCTTAGTCTGTGAGAAGGTCTCACAGTATGAGGAAGGCCTTAGTCTGTGAGGAGTCCTCACAGTGTGAGAAAGTCCTTAGTCTGTGAGGAGTCCTCACAGTGTGAGGAAGGCCTTAGTCTATGAGAAGGCCTCACAGTGTGAGGTAAGCCTTAGTCTGTGAGAAGGTCTCACAGTGTGAGGAAGGCCTTAGTCTGTGAGAAGACCTCACAGTGTGAGGAAGGCCTTAATCTGTGAGAAGGTCTCATAGTGTGAGGAAGGCCTTAGTCTGTGAGGAGTATTCACAGTGTGAGGAAGGCCTTAGTCTGTGAGAAGGTCTCACAGTGTGAGGAAGGCCTTAGTCTGTGAGAAGGTCTCAAAGTGTGAGGAAGGCCTTAGTCTGTGAGGAGTCCTCACAGTGTGAGGAAGGCCTTAGTCTGTGAGGAGTCCTCACAGTGTGAGGAAGGCCTTAGTCTGTGAGAAGGCCTCTCAGTGAGAGGAAGGCCTTAATCTGTGAGAAGAACTCACAGTGTGAGGAAGGCCTTAGTCTGTGAGAAGGCCTCACAGTGTGAGGAAGGCCTTAGTCTGTGAGGAGTCCTCACAGTGTGAGGAAGGTCTTAGTCTGTGAGGGGTCCTCACAGTGTGAGGTAGGCCTTAGTCTGTGAGAAGGCCTCACAGTGTGAGGAAGGCCTTAGTCTGTGAGAAGGTCTCACAGTGTGAGGAAGGCCTTAGTCTGTGAGAAGGTCTCACAGTGTGAGGAAGGCCTTAGTCTGTGAGAAGGTGTCACAGTGTGAGGAAGGCCTTAGTCTGTGAGAAGGTCTCACAGTGTGAGGAAGGCCTTAGTCTGTGAGGAGTCCTCACAGTGTGAGGAAGTCCTTAGTCTGTGAGGAGTCCTCACAGTGTGAGGAAGGCCTTAGTCTATGAGAAGGCCTCACAGTGTGAGGTAAGCCTTAGTCTGTGAGAAGGTCTCACAGTGTGAGGAAGGCCTTAGTCTGTGAGAAGACCTCACAGTGTGAGGAAGGCCTTAATCTGTGAGAAGGTCTCATAGTGTGAGGAAGGCCTTAGTCTGTGAGGGGTCCTCACAGTGTGAGGTAGGCCTTAGTCTGTGAGAAGGCCTCACAGTGTGAGGAAGGCCTTAGTCTCTGAGAAGACCTCACAGTGCGAGGAAGGCCTTAGTCTGTGAGAAGGCCTCACAGTGTGAGGTAGGCCTTAGTCTGTGAGAAGTCCTCACAGTGTGAGGAAGGCCTTAGTCTGTGAGAAGGCCTCTCAGTGTGAGGAAGGCCTTAGTCTGTGAGAAGGCCTCACAGTGTGAAGAAGGCCTTAGTCTGTGAGGAGTCCTCACAGTGTGAGGAAGGTCTTAGTCTGTGAGGGGTCCTCACAGTGTGAGGTAGGCCTTAGTCTGTGAGAAGACCTCAGTGTGAGATACGCCTTAGTCTGTGAGAAGGTCTCACATTGTGAGATAAGCATTAGTCTGTGAGAAGACCTCCCAGTGTGAGGAAGGCCTTAGTCTGTGAGAAGGCCTCACAATGTGAGGAAGGCCTTAGTCTGTGAGGAGTCCTCACAGTGTGAGGAAGGCCTTAGTCTGTGAGGAGTCCTCACAGTGTGAGGAAGGCCTTAGTCTGTGAGGAGTCCTCACAGTGTGAGGAAGGCCTTAGTCTGTGAGAAGACCTCACGGTGTGAGGAAGGCCTTAGTCTGTGAGAAGGCCTCACAGTGTGAGGTAAACCTTACTCTGTGAGAAGACCTCACAGTGTGAGGTAGGCCTTAGTCTGTGAGAAGACCTCAGTGTGAGATACGCCTTAGTCTGTGAGAAGGTCTCACATTGTGAGATAAGCATTAGTCTGTGAGAAGGCCTCACAGTGTGTAGGCCTTAGTCTGTGAGAAGGCCTCACAGTGTGAGGTAAACCTTACTCTGTGAGAAGACCTCACAGTGTGAGGTAGGCCTTAGTCTGCGAGAAGGTCTCACAGTGTGAGGTAGGCCTTAGTCTGTGAGAAGGTCTCACAGTGGCAGTTAGGCCTTAGTCTGTGAGAAGGCCTCACAGTGGGATTTAGGCCTTAGTCTGTGAGAAGGCCTCACAGTGTGAGGTAGGCCTTAGTCTGTGAGAAGACCAAGTGTGGGAAGGCCTGGTGTGAAATGCTTCGGTGAGAGAAGCCCCAGATTGAAGGCCTCGTGTGTAAAGCTACTGTGTGAAGCTTCTGTGTAATTTCGGTGCGAGAGGAGGCTCTGTGGGAGCGAAGCTATTTATCTGCATGAGAAAGAAGCCCAGTGTGAAAGCAAAGAAGGAAGTATAAAGAACTTTATTTGTGTCATGAAAGCCTTGTTTTTGTAAATAGTACAACCATATTATTTTGCTACAAAGAAAAGCCTGGTCATTGTGTTTTTGTTCTTTTTTCACTACTGGTGCTGGGTCACACTGCTGCTAATAAGTTACTCTGCTGTACATTTATGAGGGAGTGTCTTCTGTTAATAAGCCCACTCGCCCAACCCAGTAAACATGCAATTCTCCTTAAATCTTAACTCTATTTGGAGTTGTAGCAACATACCTGACTGATAGCCATCTGGCTTCTACATACACATTTATACAGAAGAGATTATGATGACATAATATAAGTCAGGTGTGGGCAAACGTTGGCCCTCCAGGTGTTTTGGACTTCAACTCCCACAATTCCTAACAGCTGTTAGAAGGGCCGAAGTTTGTCTGGTCTAACGCATATATAAGTCTTCTTTCTTTGTTATGACATCTGCATCTAGAATATTTTCACATGTCCAGATCTCACTATCTAGAACTGGGGTGCCCACACCTTTTCAGCATGCGAGCTACTTATAATAAAACCAAGTCAGAAAGATCTACCTACCTCCTCAAGGCTGGAGAAGCTGCTGGTAGAGCTGAAGCCAGGGGAGGGGGTGGGACTTGGCGTGGCCTGGCTCCATCCCCCTCTGGCTTCAGCTCTACCAGCAGCTTCTGCAGGCTTGAGGATGGCAGTGCCAAGCCAGTGGTGGCATAGCTGGCAGAAGGCTGGCTTGGCCCTGCCCTCCTCAAGGCTGGAGAAGCTGCTGGTAGAGTTGAAGCTGGGGGAGGGGTGGGGCTTGGCATGGCCTGGCCCCGCCCCCCTCCGGCTTCAGCTCTACCAGCAGCTTCTCCAGGCTTGAGGATGGCAGTGCCAAGCCTGTGATGGCATAGCTAGCACAAGGCTGGCTTGGCCCTGCCCTCCTCAAGGCTGGAGAAGCTGCTGGTAGAGCTGAAGCCGGGGAGGGGGCGGGGCCTCGGGAGGCCCTGCCTCACGCTCCGCCTGCCTCTCTCTCGTCCGGAAGCAACCCTGGAGCCTCCGCTGCTGGCGAGAGAGAGGAGCGCCCTGCTTCTCTCTTGTCCGGAAGCAAACATGGACGGTGCGCAGCGTGGAAGGTGCGCGTGGAAAGTGTGCGTGGGCAAAAGGTGCGCGTGCGCAGAGCAGAAGCGCCCCATCCGGCTGCGATCCACCTCCTTCGGTCCCGTGATTGACTGGTCGATCGCGATTGACTTTTTGGAAGCCCTGATCTAGAACCAATAAGTTCAAATTATTGTTCCGTGTCTTTCTGTTCCAGAGAGTCCATCCTCGAAGGTTCTTGCGCTAACCAGTTTGTGATATTTGATGATATTCCTTTGTACTGGGATGCTTGGGATGTGATGGACTATCACTTGGAGACTAGGTAAGAAACAGTCATCTTCCTGTGGGATTTTAGGAAACCAAGGATTGATAGCCAAGAGCCACTGCGTGTAGAAGTTTGTAAGACTCATTTGGTTTCAACACTCAAACCATTGAACTGTAGTGGGCTCTGTCATTTGGACAAGCACTTACAGAAGACAACCCCAGTTCATTCCAGCTCTGCCGGGTTTGGCGGAGCCGCGAACCGGGAGAAAGGCTCCCCGCAAGAAACAGGCCCTGCCTGGGATCCGGGTTTGGCTGGGCCGCATCTCCCGTCGGCCCTGCGGGGAGCCGTTCTCCCAGTTTGCGGCTCCGCCTCCTCCGGAAGTGGGCCCACAGGATATACTCTATCCTGTGGGCTCACTTCCGGAGGAGGAGGAGCGCCCGCCCGTCCCTCCCTCCTGAGCCTCCCTGCCTCTCTAGGTCCTAGAGAGGGTTGTGTTTCAAACCGCTGTTCCGCGATCCGCTAGTGTGCCGCGGGAAAACCTCTCTCAGGAGGGGGAAGCAAGGGGGGGAGGTTTTCTCGCAGAACACCAGCTGATCTCTCACGAAACACTAGTGTGCCACGGAACAGTGGTTGGGAAACACTGGTATAAGGTACCTTTTGCATTCTTATGCTCTCTCAGGAAACCCATCACGCATCTCCTTAAACCCTTGGAAATTGCCTTGTTGGGCGGACTGCGTGGCAGTGTGAAGTTCTCCTTGCAGATCAACCAAAAGAGCATCCTCACCCAAGAAGTCATCTTGGATGCGGCTTCCCCTTGTGTCCGCTTTCAGACTCAGGTTTGATATTCAGAACATTGAAGGGCTTCTCCTAAGAGATATGTACCTCTGAAGTTCACAGGTGCATGGTCTTCTCTGTTTTCCCTCCTCTTCCTATAATACTGTTTGTAGGTCGCTTGGAATGAAGCTCACAAATTCCTCAAGGTGGAATTCCCAGTTGGGGTTCGCAGCCCCAATGCTACGTATGAGATCCAGTTTGGCCACCTCCAGAGACCAACGCATTGGAACACATCCTGGGACTGGGCCCGCTTTGAGGTAAGGACTTGTATCAGCCCCTTCCCTCCTGTCATTTTGCAAACAAGCAAGCATTTGGCCCAGCATAATTATCTATGCAATACAGTTGAAATTGGCCTTGGATTTGATGATTATGAATATCTGGCTTTGGATCTTTGCACAATAGTTTACATATGTTGTTTTAATGTTATTTTAAATTGTTGCTTAATTGCTTTTAATTGTTGTTTGGGCATAGAATAATGCCACTCACCGCACCGGGACCGTGGTGCAGCTGGCTGGGTGTCTGCTGCATTAAGATCACTACTGACCTAAAGGTCATGAGTTCAAAGCCAGCCCGGGTTGGAGTGAGCTTCCAGATAATTTTGTGTAGCTTGTTGTCGACCTTTGCAACCCGAAAGGCAGTTGTATCTGTCAAGTAGGAAATTTAGGTACCACCTATGTGTGGGGAGGCTAACAAATTAACAAATTTACAAGGCTATAAAAAAAACTCCAGCAAAAAGCATGCGGGGAATGCGGAAAGTACTTCATCAGTGTCGCAGATGGACGGTGAAGCGACAGCTCCCCTGGTGGCCAGAAAAAAAGTTAAATAGCCTCTGTCTGTCTATATGTGTTGTGTGTCTATGGCATTGAATGTTTGCCATGTATGTGTACATTGTAATCTGCCCTGGGTCCCCTGTGGGGTGAGAAGGGCGGAATATAAATACCGTAAATAAATATAAATAAATACTCATGTAAGCCACCCGGAGTCCCCTTTGGGGTGAGAAGGGTGGGATTTACATGTCGTAAATAAATAAATAGATAGATATCTGCATAATTTTATAATCTTAAGATTCCCTAGAAATCATATCCATCGGTTGGTCTTCCCACCCTTTGTACCCCTTTACATCAGGTCTATGCAACATGAGGTTCTCAAGATGGTCCTGTATTGCAGATCCTAGCCTGAGCAGGTAGTGGTTGAGGAATGCTGGGAGTTAGGGTTCAACAGCATCTGGAGGGACCACACACTTACTACTAGCTCCTCCTAACAAGTGCCTCCTGTCTGAAAATACATGTAACAGGAATGTCGGTCTAGGAGAAGACTTGGATTTTAGGTTGCTGTTATTTTTATTTATTTACATCATTTATATTCCGCCCTTCTCACCCGGCAGGGGACTGAGGGCAGATCACAATGTACATAAACAGGCAAACGTTCAATGCCATTTGACATACAACATATATAGACAGACATAGAGGCAATTTAACATTCCAGCTTCTGGCCACCAGGAGGAGCTGTTGCATTCCTTCATTCTTTCTTTTGTGTGTGTGTATTTCCTGGAGATTTTATGGCCTCATAAATCAGTTAAATTTTGCCTTCCCACACAAGTGGTACCTAAATTTTCTACTTGACAGATGCAACTGTCTTTCGAGTTGCAAAGGTAGTGTCAGAGCTGGGAGATCTTAGCCTTGAGGAGGCTCAGACTCCCCGTCTGCCTTGACCTGCCTTGACGCCGGACCTTGGGGGAATTCCCTGGGGTGATGTAATCCTTTGGGAGCAGTGCTGAGTCAGGACGGATGTGACGCAACCTCTTCTGGACATTGGACACTGACTGGGGATATGCTGACTCAGCAGGGGTATGATGTAATATCCTCTGGACCGTGGGATTGCTGAGTCAGCAGGACATGATGCAACCTTGCCTGGATATTGCAAGGGAAAGGAGGGAGGGGGTTGGGGTATATAAGGTGTGTTTGGGTGACGGGTCACTGCTTTGGCTTTATGGGTGTTGTACCTGCAATAAATCTTGTTGGATCGAGAACCGCCTGCGTGTGATCTTTACGGAGAATTGGAGCGTCCTCACAGGTAGACAACGAGCTACACAATTGGTCGAGAGCTCACCCCGACCCGGGCAAGCCTCAAACTCATGACCTTCTGGTCAGTAGAGATCTTATGCAGCTGACATCCAGCCAGCTGCGCCACATTCCCGGTGCTGTTATGTCAGTTCATAGATTGCATTTGAGAAAAGGATGCTTTTTCTGAACTGTAACTCCCAGTTATGGCAGGCGCCAGCTTTCCCAATATGATGACTGCTCTTTCCAATTGGTTTGCTTCCGTCTGCAGGTGTGGAGCCACAAGTGGATGGACCTGTCTGAACATGGCTTTGGGGTTGCTCTGTTGAATGACTGCAAATATGGTTGCTCAGTTCGTGGCAACGTGATGAGCCTTTCCTTGTGAGTTCTGGGAGTCGGCCCAGAAATAAAGGATTATCTCTGGGTGGATGGTTGAGGTTCTTCAATTCTCCAAAGCTAGATCTTTTTTCCTTGCACTGAAGAACAGAACCTACAATGCAAGCCTGTGCTCTATTGTGTACTGCAGGGGTGCCCACACTTTTTAAGCATGCGAGCTACTTTAAAAAAAAAGTGAAGAAGATCTACCGCACGCACGCACCTTGCATGTGCGTGCACCATTAGCGTGCCGCCGCTCCTCCCGCCTGCCGCTCCTCCCGCGGGGCATTGCAGAGGGCGAGGGCGCGCACGGCGGAGCTTTCGAGGGCTCCACCTCATGCTCCCTCGCCCTCTGCAATGCCCCGCGGGAGGAGCCAGCAGCGGGAGCAGGGGAGCGTGAGGCGGAGCCTTCGAAGGCTCTGCCTCACGCTTCCTCGTTCCCACTGCTGGCTACTCCCGCGGGGCATTGCCGAGGGTGAGGGAGCGCGAAGCGGAGCCTTCGAAGGCTCCGCCTCACGCTTCCTCGTTCCCGCTGCCGGCTCCTCCCGTGGGTCATTGCGGGAACAGGGGAGCGCGAGGCGGAGCCTTCGCAGGCCCCGCCTCGTGCTTCCTCCTTCCTGCAATGCCCCGCGGGCGGAAGAAGCACTGCGGGAGCGGAGGCCAGCGGCGGGAGCGCGCGTGCGTGTGGGGTGTGTGCGCGCATTTCAGGAGCACTCCATCCGGATGGTGAGGCCCGAAGATCGACAGAATGAGGGCTGAAGATCGACTAGTAGCTTGCAATCGACCTAATGAGCACCCCTGGTGTACTGTGTAGATTACTAGAAGCAATTCTGTAAATTGCTATTTGAGTTTCAGCACAGCTGATGCAATGTCCAAGCTTCCCAGGTTATCTCCCTCTGTGGCAGTCGTTGGAAAGACTGCCAGCAGAAGGAAAAGACCTCAGAGCTCTTCTTTCACCATGGTTTTTTGAGAAAATGGCATTCATAACTTTTTTGAAAAGGAAAAAATGATGTCATATCCTCTTGGCAAATATGACTTTCCCTGAACATCTGGAGAACACCTTTTGAAACCCACTAGTGAAGGAAAGGCGGGACCTTGTTAGAAGTCAAGCCTTTGAAAAAGAGATGTTTGCAAGCATTCATGTAATGGCACACAGGTAATATAATTGTAATGTAATGTATTATTTTATAATAATAATATGATATGTTATATTATAATGTCAATATATTATAAAATAATTATAATGTAATGTAGTATAAGATAGGTATGATATATTATGAGTATGGTATAATATAGGGGTGCCCACACTTTTTCAGCATGCGAGCTACTTATAATAAAACCAAGTCAGAAAGATCTACCGAGAGAGAAGCAGGGTGGAGCAGGGGGAGGGGCTTGGCATGGCCTCCTGGCTCCGCCCCCTCCCCTCTGGCTTTAGCGCTACCACAGCTTCTCCAGGCTAGAGGAGGGTACTGCCAAGCCAGTGGTGGCATAGCTAGCCACTACTGGCTTGGCAGTACCCTCCTCTAGCCTGGAGAAGCTGTGCTAGTGCTGAAGCCGGGGAGGGGGCGGGGCTTGGCGCGGCATGGCTCCGCCCCTCCAGAAGTGCCCCATCCGGCTGGGATCGACCTCCTTCGGTCCTGGGATCGACCAGTCGATCACGATCGACTTCCTGAGCAGCCCTGGTATAATATATTGTATATACATTGATACAATATAATGCTACTAATGCTATTGCGATATTATAATTGTTTATTTGTTTTACATGCAATATTGCTACTGATATTGCGATATAATGTTATAGTGCAATGTGATGTGTAATACTGATATTGTGCTATGGCAGTAATGTAGTTTGTTGTATTTGCACTTTGCTATAAGCTGCTCTGAGTCCCCTTCGGGGTTGAGAAGGACAGCATATAAATATCGTGAAATAAAATAAATAAATAAAGATAGTAAGCTGTTCCTGCATAAATCCGAAAGACATCTGCTTCCATTGAAGTCCAAAAGTGTACTGCATCCACCTCCACTGAGGTCTAAAGCGAACTGCTAACATTGAAGTCCAAAAATATATCGATAACAAAATGGAGTCTTGAGCCTGAGCATGCTCAGTGCAATCACATGTCTGTAGTGCCAGTGATAAATCATGCAGAGCCAGGTTGGAACTATAAATAGTCCTTTTATTGGTAAAGAAAACAGAGCATTTTACTGGAGCACATTCCTGCATCTCAAAGCACATCAATCATGGCGACCCGCAGCGGTTTTTCCTCAGCAGTTCAACTCCACCCCCTGACATTCCAGAAGGTCTGAAATCTGGGCACTTACACACGTCATCAACACAGAGACTTCATTATCCAATTTAACCCTGTAATCAACTAACTATATTTCATATAGCATGGGAAAGCATTTGGCACTGTCAGAAAATGCACAAAGCTACAGATGCATTTCAAACTCATCTTGTCATACATACTTAGCTCTGACATGTAGCCCTTCCCACAGCAAAGAGGTCAATCAAATTGGCCAATCAAAATATGCATACAATACAGGTTAGCAAATATATACATTAACAAACAAATAGTGAAGGCTTGGAAGGTTGCTATGTCCAACAAGGTTGGAAGACTCATCTAATATATTGTTTCCCTCACTCTTCCCCAAAGGTTAAGAGCGCCAAAGTCTCCCGATGCCTCTGCAGATATCGGTGTCCACCAATTTACTTATGTAGTGATGCCGCACACAGGTAGGCACGAGATGTCTTTGCAAATGGAATGGAGAGGAGACAACGCCCTCCTTAGATCGTCTGGAGAGGCCCTGCTCTTGGTCCCATCACCTTCGCAGGCGCGTCTGGTGGGGGCGAGGGACAGGGCCTTTTCTGTGGTGGCCCCCGGCTGTGGAATTCCCTCCCAAATGAAATTAGATCCGCCCCCTCCCTCCTGACTTTTAGGAAGCGGGTGAAAACGTGTTTGTGCAATGAGGCCTTCGCAGAATGAAGGAGGAGATCGCGAATATATGGATCAAGTTGGACTTGATTTTACTTTGGCGAAAGGCTTTTTAAATGTATTGTATTGTATTTTATTGTAAATTTATGATGTTTTTTTTATTCTAAATGTTAGCAATGAATACTTGCTGTTTGCCAGTCTGAGTCCCTCTTCGGAGGTGAGAAGGCCGGGGTATAAAAGTTTTTAAAAAATATTATTATTATTTCAGGGCTGTGTTGGTTGTATAAGGAATATTTGGTGTCTGTATGAATCAAGCTGCAGTGTAACCAGTGCAATAAGAGCTTGTGGTAGTAAATTCTAAAGGGTAAGGGGAGATTGGGGTATAAATAAAGTTAATAAAATAATAAATAATAAGGTTAAAAAACAAACAGGAAAACTTACACTTAACTGTTTCAGAAAATCCATCTTGGGATAAGAAAGGAGACAAACAAAATAAATTCATGTAAATTTTAGTAGAAGAGCCCTTCAGACTGGCTATCATATACGGGCATATGTTACTCATTCATGTTCCTTTCCCAAAGGGAGAAAAAGATCTAATTTCACTTTCAGAAGGAGGCAGAAGTTACTTTTCCAGGCAGGAAGGAAACCAAGAGGTTTGAGGACATAGCGCAAAGAAAGAAACTGGGGAAACAAGGGCAGGCGTTCTCTCTGGGGTTTCCTCTCACTCATTGCTTTATACAAGTGTTGAGGCCTCTTTGCTCCTGCCAGTTGCCCGGGTGGTAATACTGCAAAATATTTATTTGTTTGTTTATTTATTTACAGAATTTATATACCGCCTTTCTCACCCCTGGGGGGACCCAAAGCGGTTCACACATAAAATGGCAAAATTCAATGCCTTACATTGGGCACCGATACAATGCCAATACAAACAATTACAATAGTAAAATCACAATAAAACATAAATCATAATTAAAACAATACATCAGCAAGCATTAAAACAATAAAAGTCTCGTCGGTCAAATCGCCGTTCCAGTCGTGTCCTTCTAAACTGCTACATACATCTACTGTCCGAAGACCTGATCCCAGAACCATGATTTTAATTTTTTTTTCCTAAAAACCAGGAGGGAGGGAGCGGATCTTACCTCATTTGGGAGTGTATTCCACAGACGGGGGGCCACAGCCGAGAAGGCCCTGTCTCTTGTCCCCGCCAGATGCATTCGTGCTGTTGACGGGAGCGAGATCAGGGCCTCCCCGGATGATCTTAGATTATGAGGTGGGACATAGGGGTGGATGTGTTTCTATCATCCAGCACTTGTCTTTTTCTTTTGACAGGTTCCTTCCAGGAGACCCAAGTGATCCATCAGGCGTATAATCTGAACTTCCCTCTTCACATCATACCGAGTGTCTCTGCACAGTGCCCGGCTTGGAGCGCCTTCTCAGTAGAGTCCCCAGCAGTTGTTTTGGAGACAGTAAAACAGGTCAGGCATCCTAGGACAAGGGACAGCATGGCATAAAGACAGTCTGGAGTGTAGATGGATTGGAAGTGGAAGTATTGCTTGTCCAACATGGCCATGTCTGGGTTGAAAGTGAGGATGTGCCCAACTATATTCCTGTAGCTACGCATATTGCAACAGGCATCTACAAAGACTTTGAAGGGTCCTTGGGAGGTTTTTGCAGATAACAACCAGGTGGAAGAATTTTATCTCTCTGCTCTCCAACAATATGGAAATGGGTGTTGAGGAGACTAGGTTGCTTAGAAAATGAGCTTTGTGGCAGAGAGCCTGCCATTATTTGCCATTTCAGGTAGAGCAGTAAGAGGGTGCCTACATGGTTCTAATGGACTACAAAGTCCATGATCTTTTACTGGGTATGTAGGTAATTGATAATAATAATAATAATAATGAGTCCCCGGTGGTGCAGTGGGTTAAACTGCTGAGTGGCTGAACTAGCTGACAGAAAGGTTGGCGGTTCAAATCCGGGGAGCGGGGTGAGCTCCCATGGTTAGGCCCAGCTCCTGCCAACCTAGCAGTTTGAAAACATGCAAATGTCAGTAGATCAATAGGTATCACTTCTGTGGGAAGGTCATTGCGCTCCATGCAGTCATGCTGGTCACATCGTGGTGGTGTCTATGGACAACGCCGGCTCTTCGGCTTCGAAATGGAGATGAGCACCAGCCCCCAGAGTCGGACACAACTAGACTTAATGTCAAAGGGAAACCTTTACTGTTTCCTGTGCTGTTGTGTTTTCAAGATGTATTTTATTGTGTTTATTGCTTTTATTGTGTTTATTGTGTTTTTAGGATGTGTCCGATATTTTGTGATGTGTTATTCGGGCACGGCCCCATGTAAGCCACTCCAAGTCCCCTCCGGGGAGATGGATGCGTGTTAGAAATAAAGTTTTATTATTATTATATTATTATTTACCTTTACTATTCCTACTACTACTAATAATCTTATAATACTAATAAATGGAATGATAAAATTAATAAATAATAAAAAATAATAAATGGAAGGAACTCAGGGCGGCTTCCCAAAAGCACTCGAGTGTTGCATATAAAATAATACCTAAGCATAAAAACAGTAATATAAATGTTGCAGACCAATAGTATGTTTTCCACCTTGTTCTCAATCTAAGTTCCTTCAAACTCCAGCTTATCATTGTATATTCCAGGCTGAGGACAGAGCAGATGCACTAGTCATCCGCCTCTACGAATCTCATGGCAGTACAGTCATTACCTGGCTCCAAACGCGTCTTCCGATCCAAGAGGCAATCATGTAAGTATATATCATGCCCCAGTGATTGTTGGATTGCAATCAGTATTTCTCATTGTGGCTATGCTGGTTTTGGTTGGTGAGATAACCAGAATCCCATTTCCTCACGGTATTATCATCTACTTGTTTCTTAGGTGCGACCTCCTTGAACGGCCAGATCCTAGCCATTGTTTTGCACTGGAGGAACGTGGCCTGCAGCTTTCGTTTACACCTTTCCAAGTGCTATCTGTCCTGCTGATTTTGAAAAGGCAAAGCTGAATTTGAATTTGATGCACCCTAGTCACTTGTAGAAACGGTTCACCGTTTCCTCAGGTTCATTCGGTCTGTTAATCATGACATAAGGGGTGGGATTAAAACCAAAATGGAATATTTACATATGCATACAGAGATATAATGGAGATGGGACCAATGTCTATAAATGAACATAATTTATGATTTCCTATATAAAATATTTTAATGACTTTGTGCATGAAATTAAGTTTGTGCACACTGAACCACCAGCAAAGGTGTCATGATTTGAGATATGCAGCTGGGTTATTTTTGGAGTGTTTCAGCTTTTCCGTGAAGGGATGCGCAACATATCTTGATCTACGTTCTTCCCCATTTTGCTTTAAAGCAGTGGTTCTCAACCTTCCTAATGCCACAACCCCTTAATACAGTTCATCATGTTGTGGTGACCCCCAACCATAACATTATTTTCGTTGCTACTTCACAACTGTCTTATCCTTTCTAGATGGGTTAGCATTTGCTTTTCTGTGCACAAAGTCCCAAGTTCAATCTCCAACATCTCCAAATAGGTTTGAAAAACTTCTCTTCCACCTTAGAACACTTAACTAGATGTTTTACTATTAGTAGCTCAGGGACACAATAAAATAAATTATTATTATTATTATTATTATGGACTATAGTTTGCTTTGTGTGCACAAAGTCCCAAGTTCAATCTCCAACATCTCCAAATAGGTTTGAAAAACTTCTCTTCCACCTTAGAACACTTAACTAGATGTTTTACTATTAGTAGCTCAGGGACACAATAAAATAAATTATTATTATTATTATTATGGACTATAGTTTGCTTTGTGTGCACAAAGTCCCAAATTCAATCTCCAGCATCTCCAGGTAGGTTTGAAGAACCTCCTCTATTAAGTGGATGTGGCCAATTATTGTTGGTAATCACAAACTTGATAGACCAATGTTTTGACTTTGTGTAAGGTACCTTCTGCATTCTTACGCTCTTTCAGGAAACCCATCACACATCTCCTTAAACCCTTGGAAATTGCCTTGTTCGGAGGATTGCGTGGCAGTGTGAAGTTCTCCTTGCAGATCAACCAGAAGAGCATCCTCACCCAAGAAGTCATCTTGGATGCGGCTTCCCCTTGTGTCCGCTTTCAGACTCAGGTTTGATATTCAGAACATTGAAGGGCTTCTCCTAAGGGATCATGTACCTCTGAAGTTCACAGGTGCGTGGTCTTCTCTGTTTTCCCTCCTCTTCCTATAATGCTGTTTGTAGGTCGCTTGGAATGAAGCTCACAAATTCCTCAAGGTGGAATTCCCAGTTGGGGTTCGCAGCCCCAATGCTACATATGAGATCCAGTTTGGCCACCTCCAGAGACCAACGCATTGGAACACATCCTGGGACTGGGCCCGCTTTGAGGTAAGGACTTGTATCTGCCCCTTCCCTCCTGTCATTTAGCAAACAAGCAAGCAGTTAGCCCAGCATAATTATCTGTGCAATACAGTTGAAATTGGCCTTGGATTGATGATTATGATTATCTGATTATCTGGCTTTGGATCTTTAGTTTATATATGTTGTTTTGATGTTGTTTAAAATTGTTGCTTAATTGCTTTTAATTGTTTTTTGGGCATAGAATAATGCCACTCATGTAAGCCACCCGGAGTCCCCTTCGGGGTGAGAAAGGCAGGATTTAAATGTCGTAAATAAATAAATAAGTAAATATCTGTATAATTTTAGAATCTAAGATTCTCTAGAAATCATATCCATCAGTTGGTCTTCCCACCCTTTCTACCCCTTTACATCAGGGCTATGCAACATGGGGTTCTCAAGATGGTCCTGTATTGCAGATCCTAGCCTGAGCAGGTAGTGGTTGAGGAATGCTGGGAGTTAGGGTCCAACAGCATCTGGAGGGACCACACACTTACGACTAGCTCCTCCTAACAAGTGCCTCCTGTCTGAAAATACATGTAACAGGAATGTCGGTCTAGGACAGGGGTCGGGAACCTATTTGACTCAGAGAGCCATGAAAGCAAAATATTTGGAAATTTATTTCAGTGAGAGCCATATAATCTATATATATAAAAAGAGAGCGTCCGTTTTTGACGCTTATGGACGGGAAAACTATAGGCCCCCCAACCACAAAACCCACCCAACACATTTCCACTGGCCTGTAGGACCATTTGTGGCACAAAAAAACACCTCCCTACATTTAAACACCCCCAAAACGGCCCCCAAAACCGCCCATTGCATCCCATTCTACACTGGCCGCGAGCGCAGGCGAGAGGGAGAGCAGTCGCAAGAGGCGCACTTCACCCCCCAATCCATCCCGCCATCCAGGGGCTAACGGACCCACAAGACGCTCCTCCGCCCGGTGCTGCGGCTGGTGTCATCGCCTCTTCCTCTGCCTCCTCCTCGCCTCTCCTGCCAGTCGCCTGCCCGCCCGCCTGGCCACCACCGAAATTACCTGGGAAGCTAGCGAGGAGGCCGCGGAAGAGCCGGCCACAACACCGCCCCACACTCCTGAGTCAGCCGCGGCCCCGGCTGGCAGCTTCGACAACGCTGCAGGACGCTTAAGAGAAAGCACAGGAGCCAGGAACGGCGCCCGCCCGTCCCATCTCGGAGCAGCTCTGGGGCGCGAACTACACTTCCCAAAAGGCCACGCTGGGCTACTTCCGCCGCGGAGGTTTCTGGGAACTGTAGTTCGGCACCCCGGGCTGTTCCGGGATGGGGAATCGGCGGCGCCGTTCCTGGCTCCTGTGCTTCCTCTTAGGCGTCCTCCGCGGCTGGGGGCCGCGGCTGGACCCAGGAGGTGTGGCCGGTGTTGTGGCTGGCTCTTCTTCCGCGGCCCCGCCGCCGCCAAGGTGGTCCCGTGGCGCCTGAGCAGGCCAGGGCCGGGAACGGCAGGGAGACGGGCGAGGAGGCCGAGGCGGCAGAGGAGGAGGGGCCACGACACAGGCCGCACCACCCGGGCGTAGAGAGAGAAGGTGAGTGATATAGAGAGAGTGAGAAAGACAGAGGGGGTTTAAAGACTGAGAGAGAAAGAGAGAGAATATAAAGAGGGGGAAATGAGAGAGAGAGAGAGAGAGGGGGTATGAGAGAGGGGGGGAATTAGAGACTAAGAGAGAGAAGGGGGAGTGAGAGAGTGAGAGAGAGGGGGGGAAATATAGAGGGAGGAAGGGATTGATAGATAGGGATAGAGTGAGTGATAGATAGAGAAAGATTGGGTGATACAGACTGAGTGAGTACAGAGAGATAGACACAGAGAAAGCAAGTGATAGAGTGTGTGATGGAGAATAATATACAGAGAGACAGACAGTGATAGATAAGGATAGGGATAGAGAGAGAGACAGACACAGGAAGTTATAGAGAGAGAGATAGGTAGATAAGGAGAGAGAAAGAGAGACACAGAGAGAGATAGACTGAGATAGACTGAGAGACACACAGAGAGAGAGAGAGACATGGCACACAGAACCCCGACCATGCATGATGGGACTTGCAGTACCACCATGGAAAATGGGATTTGTAGTACTTCAAAACCCATCATTCCCCACAGACCACTGTGGCCCAGAACCAAGACCAATACAGACCCAACTTGGCACACCATGCCCCCCATGACCCACACTCCATCCAACTGCAGTTTAGAGGAGGGCACACCGTGGATGATTGGACTTCCTCGCATCTCCTAAAAAGGGCACAGCATGAATATATATGTACATATTATGAGAAAAGGATTCCCCCGGCAGAGGAAATAAAGGAAGAAGGGGGAGAGGAAGAAAGAAAAGAAGAATGAACTATGGAAAAGGAAGAAAAGAAAAGCAGGAGAGAGACGAGGAGGGGGGAAAAAAGAAGGAAATGGGAAGCGAGGAAATGAAAGGGTGGGAAAAAGAAAGGAATTGAGGAAAAAGTAAAACAATGAAGGAAAAAGAAGAAATGAAAGAAGAGAGAGAGGGAAGTGAAAAGAAAGGAAGGAGAAGGAATGGAAGACTTGGGGGAAAAGAATAGAAGATGAAGGAAGGAAGGAAGGAGGAGGGAGAATGGAGGAAAGAAGGAAGGGGAGAGGGAGGGAAAAGGAAGGAGAGAAGGAATGAGTGAAGGGGAAGAAAGGAAGGAAGAGGAAGGAAGAGGGAGAATGGAGGAAAGAAGGAAGGGGAGAGGGAGGGAAAAGGAAGGAGAGAAGGAATGAGTGAAGGGGAAGAAAGGAAGGAAGAGGAAGGAAGAGGGAGAATGGAGGAAAGAAGGAAAAGTAGAGAGAGGGGGGAAAAGGAAGGAGATAAGGAGAATGAAAGGGTGAAGGGGGAGAAAGAAAAGAAGGAAGAGTGAGAATGGGAGAAAGAAGGAAGGGGAGAGAGGGCCCCGAGAGAAGCGGGGGATGAGGAAGAGGCAGCGATGGCAGTGTGGAAGCGGCAGTTGCAGCACATTTGTGCCACTCCTGCCCACTGCATACTGGGAAACTGAGGCCCGGGCTGCTCTGGAGAGCCAGATGCAATCATGAAAAGAGCCACATCTGGCTCCCGAGCCATAGGTTCCCTACCCCTGGTCTAGGAGAAGACTTGATTTTAGGTTGCTGCTATTTTTATTTATTTACATCATTTATATTCTGCCCTTCTCACCCTGCCGGGGACTCAGGGCGGATCACAATGCACATATACAGGCAAATGTTCAATGCCATTTGACATACAACATATATAGACAGACATAGAGGCAATTTAACATTCCAGCTTCTGGCCACCAGGAGGAGCTGTTGCATTCCTTCATTCTTTCATTTGTGTGTGTGTGTGTGTGTGTGTGTATTTCCTGGAGATTTTATGGCCTCGTAAATCAGTTAAATTTAGCCTTCCCACACAAGTGGTACCTAAATTTTCTACTTGACAGATGCAACTGTCTTTCGAGTTGCAAAGGTAGACAACGAGCGACACAATTGGTTGAGAGCTCACCCCGACCCGGGCAAGCCTCGAAGTCATGACCTTCTGGTCAGTAGACATCTTATGCAGCTGACACTCAGCCAGCTGCGCCACATTCCCGGTGCTGTTATGTCAGTTCATAGATTGCATTTGAGAAAAGGATGCTTTTTCTGAACTGTAACTCCCAGCCATGGCAGGCCCCATTTTTCCCAATATGATGACTGCTCTTTCCAATTGGTTTGCTTCCGTCTGCAGGTGTGGAGCCACAAGTGGATGGACCTGTCTGAACATGGCTTTGGGGTTGCTCTGTTGAATGACTGCAAATACGGTTGCTCAGTTCATGGCAACGTGATGAGCCTTTCCTTGTGAGTTCTGGGGGTCGGCCCAGAAATAAAGGATGATCTCTGGGTGGATGGTTGAGGTTCTTCAATTCTCCAAAGCTAGATCCTTCTTCCTTGCACTGAAGAACAGAACCTACAATGCAAGCGTGTGCTCTATTGTGTACTGTGTAGATTAGTAGAAGCAATTATGTACATTGCTATTTGAGGTTCAGCATAGCTGATGCAATGTCCAAGCTTCCCAGGTTATCTCCCTCTGTTGCAGTCTGTTAGACCAAGTCTGTTCACCAAGGCTTTTTGAGGAAATGGCATTCATAACTTTTTTGAAAAGGAAAAAAAATGATGTCATATCCTCTTGGCAAACATAACTCTCCCTGAACATCTGGATACCACCTTTTGAAACCCACTAGTGAAGGAAAGACGTAATCTTGTTAGAAGTCAACCCTTTGAAAAAGTGATGTTTGCAAGCATTCATGTAATGGCACACAGGTAACTCAGCTGTTAAATTGATAAACCATGTCTTTGAACTGCCAGGGACAAAGACATGCCACCGCGCAAAAATATACTTAGCTAGCAGAGTTTTGAAATGTTTCTTTGAAGTTGAAATTTCAGTTGCCCAAAACATAGACTCCCCCTTGAAACCTCTTAGTTTAAATTATGCACTCAGAGACAAAAACAGTCTTCTTTAAAAAGTAACATATCTTGTTTACTCACAAACATCTCGTATTACTTCAGCATTCAGGCACATTTGTAGATAGGATGTAGTTTCTCTGTGTTGAGAACACAGGGCATCATTCTTAATCAATAGTCTATAGTCCAAAGTCTTTAAATATACATCTTATGAAAGTCCAAACTGTACTCTCTGCTTCTCAAAGCAAACATATATAATGTAGTATATTATGTCAATATATTGTATTATATTATAATATAATAATTGTAATGTAATGTATTATTTTATAATAATTATTATTATTATTATTTTATTATTAATTATTTTATTATAATAATATGATATAATGTTATATTATATTATTATGTCAATATATTATAATAATTATAATGTAATGTAGTATAAGATAGTTATGATATATTATAATATGAGTCTGGTATAATATATTGTATATACATTGATACAATATAATGCTACTAATGATATTGTGATATTATAATTGTTTATTTGTTTTACATGCAATATTGCTAATGATATTGCGATATAATGTTATAGTGCAATGTGATGTGTAGTACTGATATTGTGCTATGGCAGCAATGTAGTTTGTTGTATTTGCAGTTTGCTGTAAGTTGCTCTGAGTCCCCTTCGGGGTTGAGAAGGGTGGCATATAAATATCGTGAAATAAATTAAATAAATAAATAAAGATAGTAAGCTGTTCCTGCATAAATCCAAAAGATATCTGCTTCCATTGATGTCCAAAAGCATACTGCATCCACCTCCACTGAGGTCTAAAACGAACTGCTAACACTAAAGTCCAAAACCATACCGATAACAAAATGGAGTATTGAGTCTGAACATGCTCAGTACAATCACATGTCTGTAGTGCCAATCATAAATCATGCAGAGCCAGGTTGGAACTATAAATAGTCATTTTATTGGTAAAGAAAACAGAACATTTTACCGGAGCACATTCCTGCGTCTCAAAGCACATCAATCATGGTGACCAGCAGCGTTTTTCCTCAGGAATTCAACTCCACCCCCTGACATTCCAGAAGGTCTGAAATCCGGGAACTTACACACGTCATCAACACGGAGACTTCATTCTCCAATTTAACCCTGTAATCAACTAACTATATTTCACATAGCATGGCAAAGCATTTGGCACTGTCAGAAAAAGCACACAGTTACAGATGCATTTCAAACTCATCTTGTCATACATACTAAGCACTGATATGTAGCCCTTCCCACAGCAAAGAGGTCAATCAAATTGGCAAATCAAAATATGCATACAATACAGGTTAGCAAATATATACATTAACAAACAAATAGTGAAGGCTTGGAAGGTTGCTATGTCCAACAAGGTTGGAAGACTCATCTAATATATTGTTCCCCTCACTCTTCCCCAAAGGTTAAGAGCGCCAAAGTCTCCCGATGCCTCTGCAGATATCGGTGACCACCAATTTACTTACGTTGTGATGCCGCACACAGGTAGGCAAGAGATGTCTTTGCAAATGGAATGGAGAGGAGACAACGCCCTCCTTATTTCAGGGCTGTGTTGGTTGTATAGGAATATTTGGTATCTGTATGAATCAAGCTGCAGCGTAACCAGTGCAATAAGAGCTTGTAGTAAATACTAAAGCAGTGCTTTTCAACCTTTTTTGAGCCGCGGCACATTTTTTACATTTACAAAATCCTGGGGCACACCACCAACCAAAATGACACAAAATGACACCCTTAACACAGTAATACATATAGTTAATATGTTTTAAAATGTATTTATACACTCATATTTATATACTACCGGTGTTAGGAATGGTGGGAGTTGGGAGTCCAAAACACCTGGAGGGCCCAAGTTTGCCCAGGCCTGAAATAATTGCTTTCAGGGCTCACAAAACACCCCACCTAGAAACCTCACTCCAGCTGAGACAGAAAGGTACCCTGAACATGCTGAGAGAGAGAGACAGAGAGAGAGAGGCGCCCCTTTAAAGTCATGTCTCAGCGCATGTAATGCAGCTGGATGCTTTTGCTGGAAGAGGCCACCTGCACTTGAACCTGGAAAAAGAACTGGGCCGGAAGGGGATGATCTTAGATTACGAGGTGGGACATAGGGTGGATGCGTTTCCATCATCCAGCACTTGGCTTTTTCTTCTGACAGGTTCCTTCCAGGAGACCCAAGTGATCCGTCAGGCGTATAATCTCAACTTCCCTCTTCACATCATACCGAGTGTCTCTGCACAGTGCCCGGCTTGGAGCGCCTTCTCAGTAGAGTCCCCAGCAGTTGTTTTGGAGACAATAAAACAGGTCAGGCATCCTAGGACAAGGGACAGCGTGACATGAAGACAGTCTGGAGTGTAGATGGATTGGAAGTGGAAGCATTGCTTGTCCAACATGGCCACATCTGGGTTGAAAATGAGGGAGGATGTGCCCAACTATATTCCTGTAGCTACGCATATTGCAACAAGGCATCTACAAAGACTTCGAAGGGTCCTTGGGAGGTTTTTGCAGATAACAACCAGGTGGAAGAAGAATTGGATGCATCGCTTTTTATCTCTCTTCTCTTCAACAGTATGGAAATGGGTGTTGAGAAGACTAGGTTGCTTAGAAAATGAGCTTTGTGGCAGAGAGCTCTTCAGCCATGGACTCAGGGGACAGGTCTTGTCCTGGATTGGAACCTGGCTAAACTGTAGGAAACAAAGGGTGGTAATAAACGGACATTTCTCTGGGTGGAAAGAGGTGAGAAGTGGCGTACCCCAAGGTTCAGTTTTGGGTCCGTTACTTTTTAATTTATTCATTAATGATCTGGATGTAGGAGTGAATTCTGAGGTAGCAAAGTTTGCAGACGACACTAAATTGTTCAGGGTAGTTAAAAATGAAACTGACTGTAAAGAGCTCCAGAAAGATCTCTCGAAATTGAGTGAATGGGCAACAAAGTGGCAAATGCATTTTAACCTAAACAAGTGTAAAGTCATGCACATCGGGGCAAAGAACCCCAACTACACCTACCAATTGATGGAGACAAACCAGGAAAGGGATCTTGGGGTTTTGGTGGACAGCTCAATGAAGATGTCAACCCAGTGCGCTGCAGCAGCGAAAAAAGCAAATTCTATGCTAGGCATGATCAGAAAGGGAATCGAAAATAGGTCAGCAAATGTTGTATTACCTCTCTACAAATCGATGGTAAGGCCACATTTGGAGTACTGTGTACAATTCTGGTCTCCGCACCTTAAGAAGGATATAACGGAACTGGAAAAGGTACAAAGAAGGGCAACAAGAATGATCCAAGGGATGGAGCGGCTCCCTTATGAAACCAGGTTGCAACGCCTTGGTCTTTTCAGCCTTGAAAGACGGCGTTTAAGAGGTGACTTGATCGAAGTGTATAAAATCATGCATGGGATAGAAAAGGTGAATAAAGAAAAACTATTTTCTTTGTCACAAAACACTAGGACTAGAGGGCACTCCCTGAAGCTCCAAGGTAGGAAAATTAGGACTAATAAAGGGAAATATTTCTTCACCCAGAGGGTCATTGGGTTATGGAACTCACTTCCAGAGGAGGTTGTGACAGCTGTCAGCCTGAACAACTTCAAGGCAGGACTAGGCAGATTCATGGATACCAAGTGTATCGGTAGTTACTGAAAAGGACATTCAAGTGCCACCTCGGAGTTGGTTGAGGTAGGCAGGATTTCCCTGGGTACTGGTTGTGGGGGGTCGGGAGCAGGTCAGGGTTTTGCCCTCCCTTCTGCTCGAGATCCCCGTGTACAACTGGTGGGCCACTGTGTGATACAGAATGCTGGACTAGATGGGCTGAGGTCCGATTCAGCATGGCTCTTCTTATGTTCTTATGTTCTTATTTGCCATTTCAGGTAGAGCAGTAAGGGGGTGCCCACATGGTTCTAATGGACTACAAAGCCCATGATCCTTTGCTACTGGGTAGTTGATAATAATAATAATGAGTCCCCGGTGGTGCAGTGGGTTAAACTGATGAGTGGCTGAACTAGCTGACAGAAAGATTGGCGGTTCAAATCCAGGGAGCGGGGTGAGCGCCCATTGTTAGGCCCAGCTCCTGCCAATGTAGCAGTTTGAAAACATGTAAATGTGAGTAGATCAATAGGCACCACTTCTGTGGGAACGTAACAGCGCTCCATGCCAGTCACATGATCGTGGTGGTGTCTATGGACAATGCCGGCTCTTCGGCTTAGAAATGGAGATGAGCACCAGCCCCCAGAGTCGGACACAACTAGACTTAATGTCAAAGGGAAAGCTTTACTATTACTACTTCTAATAATAATCTTACAATACTAATAAATAGAATTATAAAAAAATAATAAAAATTAAAAAATAATAAATGTAAGGAACTCAGAGCAGCTCCCAAAAAAACTCGAGCGTTGCATATAAAATAATACATAAGCATAAAAACAATAAAACTTTCAGACCAATAGTATGTTTTTCACCTTGTTCTTAATCTAAGTTCCTTCAAACTCCAGCCTATCACTGTATATTCCAGGCTGAGGACAGAGCTGATGCACTAGTCATCCGCCTCTACGAATCTCATGGCAGTACGGTCATTACCTGGCTCCAAACGTGTCTTCCGATCCAAGAGGCAATCATGTAAGTATATATCATGCCCCAGTGATTCTTGGATTGCAATCAGTATTTCTCATTGTGTCTATGCTGGTTCGGGTTGGTGAGAGCCATAGCCCAAACCATTTTGAGCTCTATAGAATTCTCTTTTGTCTTATGTAGACCAGTGTTTTTCAACCTTTTTTTGAGCCGTAGCACATTTTTTACATTTACAAAATCCTGGGGCACATCACCAACCAAAATGACACAAAATGACACTCTAACACAGTAATACATATAGTTAATATGTTTTTTAATGTATTTATACACTCAGTGTGAAACCTGGACCTGTTTCGATAAACACAAAATAGATATCCTGGCAGGAATGGCAGAAAGACACACACGAAGGTCTTGCTCAATTTATAGTTAACACACAATCAAAAAGTATCCTGAACTCTTGTAACAATGGAATTGAACCAAACTTGGCATATTGAACTCTCATTACCAACAGAAAGTACTGAAAGGGTTTGTTTGGGAATTGACCTTGAGTTTGGAAGTTGTAGTTCACCTACACCCAGAGAGCACTGTGGACTCAAACAATGTTATGTTATGTTGTTGTTTGTTTTCTATCCAGAATCACAATGTTGGAAGGAGGCTCACCACTTTAAGGTCCCTAAAACAGGCATGGGAAAACTTCGGCCCTCTGGGTGCTTTGGACTTCAACTCCCACCATTCCTAACAGCCTGAGGCCCTTTCCTGCTTAAGTGGCTGAGGGGGGAAGGGCCTGAGGCTGCTAGGAATGGTGAGAGTTGGAGTCCAAAACACCTGGAAGGTCCAAGTTTGCCCATGCCAGCTTTCGACAGAGACCTCTTCCTCCCCCCTTCCCCTTTGCGCCCTTTCTTCCCCCTCCTGCCGAACACTTACTTTTTCTTCTACACTGTCGCTTCTGCCGCCATTTTGATCCGAGGGGGCAGCATGAGCGTGTTCAGGAGGGGAGGGGGGGAGGAAGACGTGACCCGTGTGCGTGCTACTGCGCAGACTCGCCCCAGAGCAAAGCGAGCAGAGCGAGGCTGGGAAGAAGGGAGCTCGAGTGGAGAAGAAAAAGTGTTCGGCAGGAGGGGGAAGAAAGGGGATTGGAGGTTCCAATTTCCCACGGCACACTAGTGTGCCACGGCACACTGGTTGGGAAACACTGATGTAGACCATTGAATGAAGGTGACAAAATGCTAGCTAAAATCATGGGACAGGGTTCAAGAATCCCATTTCCTCACGGTATTATCACCTTCTTGTTTCTTAGGTGCGACCTCCTTGAACGGCCCAATCCTAGCCATTGTTTTGCACTGGAGGAACGTGGCCTGCAGCTTTCGTTTACACCTTTCCAAGTACTATCTGTCCTGCTGATTTTGAAAAGGCAAAGCTGAATTTGATGCAGCCTAGTCACATGGAGAAACGGTTCTCCATTTCCTCAGGTTCATTTGGTCTGTTAATCGTGACATAATCATGGGATTAAAACCAAAATGGAATATTTACATACGCATACAAAGATATCATGGAGATGGGACCAATGTCTAATAATGAACTTAATTTATGATTTCCTATATAAAATAAAATATGTTAATGATTTTGTGCATGAAATTAAGTTTGTGTGCACTGAACCACCAGAAAAGGTGTCACGATCTGAGATATCCAGCTGGGTTATTATTGGAGTGCTTCAGCTTTTCCGTGAAGGGATGCGCAACATATCTTGATCTACCTTCTTCCCCATTTTGCTTTAAAGCAGTGGTTCTCAACCTTCCTAATGCCACAACCCCTTAATACAGTTTCTCAAGTTGTAGTGACCCCCAAACATAACATTATTTTCGTTGCTACTTCATAACTGTAATTTTGCTACTGTTATGAATTGTAATGTAAATATCTGATATGCAGGATGTATTTGCATTCACTGGACCAATTTGGCACAAATACCCAGTACGCCCAAATTTGAATACTGGTGGGGGGGGGGGGATTGATGTTGTCATTTGGGAGTTGTAGTTGCTGGGATTTATAGTTAACCTACAATTTTTTTTCCATATCAGGAGCGTCTTGAGAAACTACAAGTCACTTCTGGTGTGAGAATATTGGCCGTCTGCAAATACATTGTGCCCAGGGGATACCCAGATGTTTTGATGTTTTACCATCCTTGTTGGGAGGCTTCCCACATAGGGAGCTGGAGCTGACAGAGGGAGCTCATCTGCACTCTCCCCATATTCCATCCTCTGACTTGTCGGTGTTCAATCATGCCGGCACAAGGGTTTAACGCATTGCGCCACTGGGGGGCCCTACAATCAAAGAGCATTTTGAACTCCACCAACAGTGGAATTGAACCAAGCTTGGTACACAGAACTCCCATGACCAAGAGAAAATACTGGCAGGGTTTCGTGGGCATTGATCTTGAGTTTCGAAGTTGTAGTTCACCTACATCCAGAGAGCACTGTTGACTCAATCAATGATAGATCTGGACCAAACTTGGCATGAATACTCAATATGCCCAAATGTAAACACTGGTGGAGTTTGTGGAAAATAGACCTTGACATTTGGGAGTTGTAGTTGCTGGGATTTATAATTCACCTATAATCAAAGAGCATTCTGAACCCTATCGATAGAATAGAATTTCCTACACATAACCCCCATGCCTTGAAGGGACTTGCTGCTGCGAGCATCCCTCCAACCTTGCATGTTCTCCCTCGTCCACACATGCACACCACGCTGCCATGTGCCATGCATGCCTGATCTCCTATTCCTGCTTGAAGTCTTAGAAACAGCCCTCCCCTTGGCTGAGAGGGTGGCTGAGAGGCTGGCCAATCACAACAGAAGAGGGCGTTTGGTGGGAGGATTCGCTGTCTGTTTCCAAAAAAGAAGATGAGACAGGCAGAGAGATATTCAGCCTTCTTTGCTAAAGGGGTTCCTAAGACAACCAGAAATGTATTTTTTCTGGTGGTCTTTGGCAACCCCTCTGAAACCCCTTCATCACACCCCCCAGGGGTCCCAACCCCCAGGTTGAGAAACGCTGCTTTCAAGGAACTCAATGTAAATTTAATTCTGTAAGAAACTGGTAGTAATCAAAAATGTAGAGCTCCGATGAACAGATCTTGTCAACCATCTGTTTGAAATTGAGAACAGGGCCACCTTCAAGCAGGATCACGACATTTGAAAAATAAAATTTTTATTAGCATCATATAGCATTTTTTAAAATGTGCATCAAAGAGAGGATGCTAAGATACAAAAGATTTAACCAAGTAATCATTAAATGCACCAGAATGTCAAGTCATGGGGGAATGGAGAATGGATCCAAACAAGTCCATTTGGCAATCAATGAAACTGAAGCATTGATCTGAAGGATCTGGGCTATTCTGCCATAAACAGGAATTGATAAGCCCTTTCCTCCTCAGGTTAACTCCTATTCTGATTTTGCTCTTGTATTAGAGTGAAGAAAGAAAGGAACTTCCTTCCAATTCAAATAGTACTTTTAGAGGATGTTTCTTGCAGAGGATTACAGCTGGGGAAACAAAAAGGTTGCATATTCCTCTTCCATGCCTGCTGAGATCTTGGTCCTACCAACCATCCCAGCTGGTTCCATTTGCATAAACCCAGCACATTAAATACTCACAGGTGTCTATTTTGACCCTGTTCCTCTTCAGAGGGCGGGAACAGCGTCCCAATCAGGCTCGGATTATCATAAGGCCAGACAAGGCCGTGGCCTATGAGCACAAGGCAAAGAGGGGGCCAAAATCACGCCCCCCCCCAAATTGAAACAAATACAAACGCCATCCACCCAGGGCGCCAGTTCCGATGCCTCTGGGAGTCTGGGATGTTTCCCCGCCTCCATTCTCAGTGCCGCAGCATGGCCTGAGAGGAGGAGGAAGGGAGGAGGAGGGCAGCAGAAGAAAGCAGGAGAGGGCGCTTGGCCCGCGCTTTTGTCGCGCGAAGATGTCAAGGAAGTTGGAGAGAAAAGGAGATGGAGGCCTCAAGAGGCTGGAGAAGCTGTGGGACAGCTGAAGCTGGGAGGAGGGGCGGGGCATGGTGCGACTGGCTCCGCCCCCTCCCGCAGCTGAAGCTCAGCTGTCCCACAGCTTCTGCAGCCTTGAGGGCACTGCCAAGCCAGCGGTGGCATAGCAAGCACAATGCTGGCTTGGCAGTGCTCCCTCAAGAGGCTGGAGAAGCTGTGGGACAGCTGAAGCCGGAAGGGGGCGGGGTATGGTGCGGCCTGACTCCGCCCCCTCCCCGCAGCTTCAGCTGTTCCACAGCTTCTGCAGCCTTGAGGGAGTACTCTCTCGCGCGTGCGCTTTCTCTCGTTTGCGCCTTTGGAGCGAGTTTGCACCCTCTGCGCTCTCCCCAAGCTTCCCGACTCCCGAGGAGACCTTCAGAGCACAGCGGAGCTTTCCAGCCGGTGGGAATGGGGACCTTGGAGGTGGCGGGAGCTTGGTTTAAAGGGGGCGTAATTCCAAACTAAGGCCTAGGGCGCAAAAAAGTGTTAATCCAGGCCTGGTCCCAATCATATAAAAACATAGCAAAATTGTTCTTTGTTTGGGAGAAGGAAATGCTCCGATATAATGCCATCAGGTTTGAGTTTTCTTGCATATTACACATTGGTGCAATTAATCTATGGAAGGCATATTGGAGCAGACTATTACTTGATCTGGAAGATCTAAGCTTCATAGCAGAAAGATCTTCCACTAACCTTTCGCCTGCAAGGTCTGCTCTGTTCACACTCCAGCAATATTTCAGAAAGTTGGCAGAAAGTGCTTTGGCAACTAATCCTTAAGCAAGCAGAAGAACCCAAGCAAAGGAAGAGTTGTCATCTTGGTGCCCCCAGGTTTTCTCAGATTGTCATCAGCTGAAGAAGGCGATGAAACAATATTGGGGCATTTATCCACCACTGTATCTAGTACAGATTGTCTTGAGGCACAATACATGAAAATACTGTTGTGTGTTATTCAGCTTTCACCCGCCTGGATCGTGTCGTAGCAACAGCTGCTTTAGCTAAGAAGGGAGAAAAGACAATTATTAGCTGAGTCCTCTACAGTGGAAATATTAAAAATTAACAAGATATTTTTAATTGCAAAAATATGAGTTAAGCACTGAAAGGGTTAAATGGATGCAATGACTCAGCAAAAGCAATAGTTCTATATAAGCAGGTGTGCATGTAGCTTAGTAGGCCTCAGTGTTAGTTCGCCTCAATGTGAGAGATGCCTCTCTAAGAGAGCCCTCAGTGTGAGAAGGCCTCAGTGGGAGAGAAGCCTCAGTGGGAGAGAAAACCTCAGTGTTAGTTCACCTCAGCGTGAGAGAGCCCTCAGTGGGAGAAAGGCCTCAGTGTGAGAGAAAACCTCAGTGTTAGTTCACCTCAGCGTGAGAGAGCCCTCAGTGGAAGAAAGGCCTCAGTGTGAGAGAAAAACTCACTGTGAGAGAAAGCCTCAGTGTTAGTTCACCTCAGCGTGAGAGAGCCTTCAGTGGGAGAAAGGCCTCAGTGGGAGAGAAAGCCTCAGTGTTAGTTCACCTCAGGGTGAGAGAGCCCTCAGTGGGAGAAAGGCCTCAGTGTGAGAGAAAACTATAGCATGTTAGTTCACCTCAATAAATGAGAGAGCACCTCAGCGTGAGAAAGCCCTCAGTGGGAGAAAGGCCTCAGTGTGAGAAAACTCACTGTGAGAGAAAGCCTCAGTGTTAGTTCACCTCAGCGTGAGAGAGCCTTCAGTGAGAGAAAAGCCTCAGTGGGAGAGAAAGCCTCAGTGTTAGTTCACCTCAGGGTGAGAGAGCCCTCAGTGGGAGAAAGGCCTCTCTTCTGTAAACTGCTCTGGGCACCAGAGAGAGCGGTATAGCAAATCAAATTTAATAAATAATAAATAAATAAATAGTTCACCTCAGCGTGAGAAAGCCCTCAGTGGGAGAAAGGCCTCAGTGGGAGAGAAAGCCTCAGTGTTAGTTCACCTCAGGGTGAGAGAGCCCTCAGTGGGAGAAAGGCCTCAGTGGGAGAGAAAAACTCAGTGTGAGAGAAAGCCTCAGTGTTAGTTCACCTCAGCGTGAGAAAGCTCTCAGTGGGAGAAAGGCCTCAGTGTGAGAGAAAGCCTCAGTGTTAGTTCACCTCAGGGTGAGAGAGCCCTCAGTGGGAGAAAGGCCTCAGTGGGAGAGAAAGCCTCATTGTTAGTTCACCTCAGTGTGAGAAAGCTCTCAGTGGGAGAAAGGCCTCCGTGTGAGAGAAAGCCTCAGTGTTAGTTCACCTCAGTGTGAGAAAGCTCTCAGTGGGAGAAAGGCCTCCGTGTGAGAGAAAGCCTCAGTGTTAGTTCACCTCAGGGTGAGAGAGCCCTCAGTGGGAGAAAGGCCTCAGTGGGAGAGAAAGCCTCATTGTTAGTTCACCTCAGTGTGAGAAGGCCTCAGTGGGAGAGAAGCCTCAGTGTGAGAGAAAACCTCAGTGTTAGTTCACCTCAGCATGAGAGAGCCCTCGGTGGGAGAAAGGCCTCAGTGTGAGAGAAAGCCTCATTGTTAGTTCACCTCAGTGTGAGAAGGCCTCAGTGTGGGAAGGCCTCAGTGGGAGAGAAGCCTCAGTGGGAGAGAAAACCTCAGTGCTAGTTCACCTCAGCGTGAGAGGGCCCTCAGTGGGAGAAAGGCCTCAGTGGGAGAGGAAACCTCAGTGTTAGTTTGCCTCAGTTTGGGAAGGCCTGATGTGAGAAGCTTCGGTGAGAGAAACCCCAGGTTGAAGGCCTCGTGTGTGAAGCTTCAATGTGAAGGCTGCTGTGTGTAAAGCTACTGTGTGACGCTCCTGTGCAAGTTCAGTATGAGAAAAGGCTCTGTGAGAGCAAAGCTTTATCTGCATGAGAAAGAAGCCCAGCGTGGAAGCAAAGAAAGAAGTACGAAGAACTTAATTTGTGTCATGAAAACCTTGTCCTTGTAAATAATAATAATAATAATAATTTATTTATACCCCGCCACCATCTTCCCAACGGGGACTCGGAGCAGCTTACATGAGGCCAAGCCCAGCAATGCAATACAAGACATAAAAGCAAAACAAAAAACAACAATAAAATCAATTACAAAAAGAAACTATACGAATACAACAACCAATAAAATTACATTAAAAACATTCATATAAAACAGAGCCAGTCACTGATGACAATCTCTAAGAATTGTAATAATTCTTTACATAATTACTCTGATAATATGAAGTATGAAAATAAATAAACAATATGTAGCATCCGTAATAGCAAGCAAGTACCGTATATAGTGCAACCATATAATTTTGCTACAAAGAAAAGACTCCTAAGGAAGAGATAACATTGGTCTGTGTGTTTTTGTTCTTTGTATCACTTTGGGCTACTGGTGCTGGGTCACGCCGCTGCTAATATGTTACTCTGCTATACATTCATGGGGAGGGTCTTTCGTTAATAAGCCCACTCGCCCAACAGAGCCGTGCTACACAGAAGTCTCACCACTATGTTCTTCCCAATATTCTTTCCATCCCATAGTCTCATAAAATTGTCTCAATATATTTGCAGAATAGGTGCACCTCTTACCTCCCTTTTTCCGAGTAGAGGCCTGATTTTTCTTGGACCCAGAGTCCGTCACCGGAGAGTCTTGGAGGACAGAGCTCTTTCTCCTGGGCCTGGTCTTTGGTGTCCTTGTTCCATTGGCCATGGCAGCATCTTCGCTTCCTTTGGCTGTTTTGGTGCCCGGCTTCCTCCTAGGCCTCCTCGTTGTCTCCTCAGCCGCTTGGGGAGGAGTGTTGGTCTTGGATTTCTTCCTTGGCGCTCTTGGCTTCCTCATCTAAGGCCAAGAGAGCATAAAACTTTGATAAAAGCCAAGACATTAAAAAAAATCACATTTCTAATTTCTGGGATGTAAAAATGAGAAAGAGGGAACAAAATATTAAGAATCAAATTAAATTATATCAAGTGAAAATCTAGTGAGCCTTCAAGTCACCTGTTGACATATAGAAACCCCAAATGAATTTCATATGGTTTCTACAGCCCCCATGTATTTCAGAGGGTGTGCGCAGGTAAGGTGTGGTTTTACCAGAATTGATTGACATTTCATCTCCCAACATGAAGCAAGAGTGCAACCCACACATCTCTAGACTTGACTACTGTAACACTCTTTACATTGGCCTTCCCTTGACTGCGACCCGGAAACTTAAGCTAGTGCAGAACGCCGCAGCCTGGCTCCTCGCGGGGAAGCCTGCGAGCTGCCATGTAACACCTATTCTGTGAGACCTGCACTGGTTGTCCATTGAATTCTGGATCACTTTCAAGGTGTTAGTTCTTACTTTTAAGGCCTTACATGGTCTGGGGCCAGTGTATCTCAGGGATCGCCTGTTCCCTTACAATCCCCCGAGATCACTACAGTCGGAAGATTTGAACCTTCTTGCTATTCCTAGTGTCACTGATTCGTTCTGCTAAGGTCTGCACTGTCTTTTTATGCTCAAGACTGCTCAGAATGTTCTCTGAGAGGCCCATCTGCCTAAGTTTCTGATTTAATGCTTTGATTCGGTGGGATTTAAAGAGGTCTTCTTGAATCAAATATGTATAGCCCGCTTCTGGCCCTTTGTACATACTCTCCATCCAGTATCCTAGGGCCTTCTCAAGCTAGTGATTCGAGAGAGGCTGTTCCTGATTCCAATCTTAAGACCGCAGATGGAACGCTAATTGGGGACAGCAAATAGTTTTCTGAGAAACCCTGATTGAACTTGTTCTACTTTAGATGTGAAGCCTGTGATCCATACTGGAATTGCATATAGTAATTGGGCTGTTACCTTTGCTTGGAAGACCTTTGTTGCAGCTGGGATATACTGGCCACCTTTGGTATAGAAAAAGCGAATTCCTGCTTTACTACTGGATAGAGCGTTTTGTACAGCTATTTTTGGTGGCATCCCCAGGAAGCTGTGGCCTGAAAGGTAACCCCCTAAATATTTAAAACTGGAGACTTGTTCTATTAAGTTCTTTCCTATGTACCAGTTATGCCTGGCCCGCTTATTTGAGAAGATCATAATTTTGGTTTTACTATAGTTGATCTTTAGCAGGTTTTTTCACAGTATTGGTTGAATGCACTCAGCACTCGCTGAGTCCTACCTTGGTGTAGGATATGAGGGCAGCATCATCTGCATAGAACAAAAGGAGTATATTGGTGGATGAGATTTTAGGGGATGTCCATTTGGTAGTGAGACATGAGTGGCCAGGTCATTCAGGTATAGATTAAACAGGATCCAGGATGCACCCCTGGCGTACCCTCTATTTACTGCTATTGGTTTTGAGAGATTGCCTTGTACACCACATCTTACTTGTGTTGAAGTGTTTGAATATAGGCTCTTAATCAGCCAGAGCAATCTTTTGTCAATTGTGGTCTTCTGCAATTTTGCCATAGCAAATTCCTTGGAAATTGAATCAAAGGCAGCTTTTAGATCGATAAAAGCGGTGAATAGTCCTTTGTATGGAGGAGTTTGGTATTTTTCTGCTAGGTAAAAAGCACGATACAGTGGTCTATAGTAGACCTTCCTTTTCTAAAACCTGCCCCTCACCTATTACTTTTTCTGAGTCTAACCAGTCTAGGAGCCTGCTATATAGATGGCGAGCATAGAGTTTGCCCACCACCGAGTAAGCTGATAGGACGGTAATTCGCTGGATCGTTTTTGTCCCCTTTTTTGAACAATAGAATACAACATTTAAGAAATTAATAACACCCAAATGCGATGTTATTAATTTCTTAAATGTATTCTATTGTTCTACTTTCACCTGACTTAGCCGATGGTTTGTTGACCAAAATAAAGGCTACTGACTGACTGACTGGCTATTCCTAGTATCAGATCCTTCCATTTAACAGCAAACCGACGGAGGGCATTTTCCATTATAGGTCCGGTCCTGTGGAACTCCCTGCCGCCTGAGATGCGAGCCCTGCGAGATCTGAGCTCCTTTCGCAGAGCATGTAAAACCCACCTTTTCATGAGTTTTAAACCCATTGTTTTATTCTGTATTGTTTATTCTTCTTTGTAAACCGCCCCAAGCCTTTGGGAGTGGCGGTATAAAATCGGAGAAATAAATAAATAAATAAGATTCCAATTGTCGATTCTGACCATCAACTGTGTTGGCTAGGGATGCTGGGAGTTGAAAATTCAACATCACATGGGATAGGGGATTATTCCCAGCTGAAGTAAAGCCCCTTACCTTTGGACTTGACGGATCAGCCTCGTTTTTAACTTGCAGTCGTTTCCTGTTTGGTTTCTCCTTTGACGTTTCGGGAGTCGCTTTGACCTGCAACCGTTTCTTGCGCGATTTATCCCCTGATATGAAAAAACAAATCCTTTTGTTAGAATCAGCTCAAAATAATGCAGTTTTGTTCCAAGAATCCATCAAAAGGGACTTGATAGGTTGCAAGTTCAAAAAAAAGATTGTTCTTATACCAGGAATTTGGGAAAGTACTGAAAAGGCCACCCTGGTGGGGCAGCAGATTAAACCGCTGAGCTGCTGAACTTGCTGACCAAAAGGTTGGCGGTTCAGATCCAGGGAGCGGGGCGAGCTCCCACTGTTAGGCCCAGTTTCTACCAAACTAGCAGTTCGAAAACAAGCAAATGTGAGTAGATCCATAGGTAGTGCTTTGGCAGGAAGGTAATGGCACTCCATGCAGTCATGCTGGCCACATGACCTTGGAGGTGTGTATGGACAGCGCTGGCTCTTTGGCTTAGAAATAAAAATGAGCACTCCCCCGAGTCGGACCTAACTAGACTTAATGTCAAGGGGAAATCTTTACCTTTTACTGAAAAAGAAGTGAATCTGATGCTCACCTTTTGGAGCCATCGGTCCAGGATTCCCCTATATGGGAAGGAAAGCAATTTTGGGAATATGATCAGGACAAAAGAAAGCTATATACAATGTATATTTTAATGCTGGGAACCTATCACACCACTAACATGACACTGCCACACACATCCTGGCAAGCTGCCTACTCCAGAATTGACATACACAGATTTAATGTTTGCTTTCCATGCTTGGTGTGGAAAAATGCAAATGATGACATACTCTTATGATGACATACTCGGAGCTTATGCAAATATATGTGCAGGTCACCAGAAGGTGCAGGTTCACAGTTTGGGAGTGATCCTGGACTCCTTGCTCTGGTTAATCCCAAATAGATTACTGCAACGTGGGTTTGCCTTTGAAGACTGTTCGGAAACTTCAACCAGTCCAAAGGGCGGCAGCGAGATTACTCACTGGAGTGTCAGACAGGGAGCATACCACCCCTGTTGTGTCAGCTCTACTGGCTGCTGGTCCATTTCCGAGCACAATTCAAAGTTCTGGTCTTGACCTATAAAGAGTCGAAGGAGACGGGTGCAAAGGGTATATTTCAATGGTTTTAATCTTCATATAATCTTCGTATAATAAAGTAAATATTCATCCAAAAGTCAGCTGAGAAGTGGAATGTAGGTAGTTGTAGGTCACTATCAGTACATTCTCTGGCCAACAAAGTCCCAAAAATCATAAGTCAATGGCACAGCAATAATATTTCCTTCAAGGGACAGTCAGAGAGAAATGAGTCAACGGTCTGAGAAAGGCCCCGCCGTTTACCGCTATATTGAGGCTTCTTCAGAACCCAAGTATGAGTAAACAAATAAAGTGACCATTCCACTGATCCGGGTATCCTAGGATATACAATAATACATATTTTAAGTGACTAGTACATTTCTAGGTAAATAACACAGAACAAAAAGTAAAAGAACCCGCCAAGTACATGCCCAACAGTACATTCAATGAACATAAGATACATACCAATATTACAAATGTATATATATAGTCATCATCCTGGAATGGGTGGACGCAGCCACCGGTGCAACCAGATGCCCGGACAAAGGGCTGAGGAGGAGGGCCGGTTTAAATGCAGAGTAAAGGTTAATTGTGTAGTGTTAGCTAGACAAAGAGTTACATCAGAACCTCATTAAGGTTTAATTGGTCGTTAAGACCTAAAGGCAACTCAGAACAAAGGGAATTTATCCAGGCACATTCTCGTCTGCGTAATAGAAGTTTAACATCTTGATGTGGTAACTCTTACCACACTCCCTCCCTTAAAAACAGCCTCCCATTTTCCCAATTCACTAGACTTAAAAGGAACTCATCCACTGATCGAGATTTCGAGTCCTCCGCATCCGACTTGGCCGCCCAATTGCTGGCTAGGGCTACCCCCCCCGGGCTGTGCTTGACTCTGCTTTCTGGAAAGTTTACAACACTCCTAGATCCTCATTATTTTCTTCTCGCTCCAAAACCCCGCCGGATCGTATAGTATGGCCTCTGACCCACTCTCCTCACGCCTCACAGATTCGCCGCATAGTTAATACACACTGGCCCATTGTGGATTCCATCCCGGGCCTTGAGAAAATTCCCATGATTGCATTTAAAAGAACCACGAACTTTCGCCAGCTCCTAGCACACACACGCCCACGCCAGGAGACCCTAGGATCAGTTGCAAAACAACACACCATACCCTGCACTCACTGATCCATATGCAAGCACATATCGACCCAAACCACGATTACTGACTTGCGCAACAGACATACTTTCACTCTCCGCTCAGGGTCCTCCTGTCATTCAAAAAATGTCGTGTATTGTTTAATCTGTGCGTGCTCTAGGTACTATATAGGTGAATCTGGACGTGAATTAAGAGTGAGGGTCCAAGAACACCGCTTGAGATTCAGGACGCGTAATGAATCCTCAGCCCTATACAGCCACTTCAAAAACACACCACTTTAATGATTTTAAGGTGGTGGTTTTAGAGCGCATTATCCCTTTACCACATCAAGATGTTAAACTTCTATTACGCAGACGAGAATGTGCCTGGATAAATTCCCTTTGTTCTGAGTTGACTCATTTCTCTCTCTGACTGTCCCTTGAAGGAAATATTATTGCTGTGCCATTGACTTATGATTTTTGGGACTTTGTTGGCCAGAGAATGTACTGATAGTGACCTACAACTACCTACATTCCACTTCTCAGCTGACTTTTGGATGAATATTTACTTTATTATACGAAGATTATATGAAGATTAAAACCATTGAAATATACCCTTTGCACCCGTCTCCTTCGACTCCTTGACGTCTCCCAAGTACACCCAGTCTCCTTTCCTTGACCTATAAAGCCCTTTACAGTTCTGGCCCAGCTTACTTGTCCGAACGTATCTCCTTCTACGTCCCGCCTCGGAGCTTAAGATCTTCCAGGGAGGCCCTGCTCTCGATCCCGCCTCCGTCACAAACACGCTTGGCAGGGATGAGAGACAGGGCCTTCTCGGCGGTGGCCCCCCGTCTGTGGAACTCGCTCCCCAGCAAAATTATGTCAACTGCACCCCCTCTTTGCTTCAGGAAGAAGTTGAAAACATGGTTGTGGGACCAGGCGTTCGGGTAGCAGGCTGATAATGATGACAATGCTATGGAGAACAGACTATGGACAGGACTTGGACTGAGTCGTTGGTTGCAGAATTTCGGATTTATATATGGCTAACAGTGAATACTATTTTAAACGGATTTTAATTTAATTTTTAATCTAATGTTTTCACTTATTATGTAATTGTTGTGTTTTACTATGTTTTGTATGTGGGGGCATCGAATTGCTGCCGGATGTAAGTTGCCCTGAGTCCCCCTCCGGGGGTTGAGAATGCTGGTGTACAAATGTTTGAAATAAATAAGAATAAATAAATTCATTCCACAGTGTAGATCAGGGGTCGGGAACCTTTTTGACTGAGAGAGCCATAAAAGCAAAATATTTGGAAATTTATTTCAGTGAGAGCCATATAATATATATAATATATTTTAAGACCGAATTCAACTAAACGTGAGTCTATCTGTACATACAATGAGAAAAGGATTCCCCCGGCAGAATGACAGGACACTTCAGACCTGGCTCTGCAAAAGGCATGCTCAGGACTCTGGGAAGGAAGAGAAGACGGAAGGAAGGGGAAAAGAAAGAAAGAAGAAAGGAGGGAGGGAGGGGGAGAGGAAGAAAGAAAAGAACAAACTATGGAAAAAGAAGAAAAGAAAACAGGAGAGAGACAAGGAGGGGAAAGAAAGAAGGAAATGGGAAGGGAGGAAAGGAAAGGGTGGGGAAAAGAAAGGAAAGGGAGTGAGGAAAAAGTAAAATAATGAAGGGAAAAGAAAGAAGGAGAGAGAGGGAAGTGAAAAGAAAGGAAGGAGAAGGAAAGGAAGACTTGGGGAAAAACAATAGAAGATGAAGAAAGGAAGGAAGAGGGAGGGAGAATGGAGGAAAGAAGGAAGGGGAGAGGGAGGGAAAAGGAGGAGAAGAAGGAAATGGTGAAGGGGAGAAAGGAAGGAAGAGGGAGGAAGGAAGAGGGAGAATGGAGGAAAGAAGGAAGGGGAGAGGGAGGGAAAAGGAAGGAGAGAAGGAAAGGGTGAAGGGGATAAAGGAAGGAGGAGAATGGAGGAAAGAAGGGGAGAGAGGGAGGGAAAAGGAGGAGAAGAAGGAAATGGTGAAGGGGAGAAAGGAAGGAAGAGGGAGGGAGGAAGAGGAGAATGGAGGAAAGAAGGAAGGGGAGAGGGAGGGAAAAGGAGGAGAAGAAGGAAATGGTGAAGGGGAGAAAGGAAGGAAGAGGGAGAATGGAGGAAAGAAGGAAGGGGAGAGGGAGGGAAAAGGAGGAGAGGAAGAAGGAAATGGTGAAGGGGAGAAAGGAAGAGGGAGGAAGGAAGAGGGAGAATGGAGGAAAGAAGGAAGGGGAGAGGGAGGGAAAAGGAAGGAGGAGAGAAGGAAAGGGTGAAGGGGATAAAGGAAGGAGGAGAATGGAGGAAAGAAGGAAGGGGAGAGAGGGAGGGAAAAGGAGGAGGAGGAGAAGGAAATGGTGAAGGGGAGAAAGGAAGGAAGAGGGAGGAAGGAAGAGGAGAATGGAGGAAAGAAGGAAGGGGAGAGGGAGGGAAAAGGAAGGAGAGAAGGAAAGGGTGAAGGGGATAAAGGAAGGAGGAGAATGGAGGAAAGAAGGGGAGAGAGGGAGGGAAAAGGAGGAGGAGGAGAAGGAAATGGTGAAGGGGAGAAAGGAAGGAAGAGGGAGGAAGGAAGAGGAGAATGGAGGAAAGAAGGAAGGGGAGAGGGAGGGAAAAGGAAGGAGAGAAGGAGAAGGAGAGAGTGAAGGGGAGAAAGAAAGGAAGAGGAATGAAGAAAGGGAGAATGGAGGAAAGAAGGAAGGGGAGAGAGGGAGCTGCATGCTGGATGCAATCATGAAAAGAGCCACATCTGGCTCCTGAGCCATAGGTTCCCTACCCCTGGTGTAGATGCAGCCTTAATGACTTTAAAGAGTAGATAGATTGGGATCCTGCACACTGCAGTATCAGGATATCCCTGAAATTGTTATCTGCCTCATCTGTTCTGACCTCAAACCAAATGGTCCTGCCATTCGAATCGCTGAGGGATTTCATGCCTGGGACGGAATAGCATCGAAGCCACTTTTCAAAGGCTGTGTGGTCCTCAGAGCGATCCCAATAGTGACCGTTGATGCTGTCTGGGGGAGAAAACGAGGGAATGTTAGAAAACAAGGGTGCATCTACACTGTAGAATTAATGCAGTTTGACGCCACTTGAATTTCCATGCCTCTACATTATGGAATAATGGCAGTTGTAGTTTTGCAAGGTCTTTTGCTTGCTCACCAAACTACAACGCGCACCATTCCTTAACTTGAAGCCATAGCCGTTAAAGTGGTATCAAACTCCCATCAATAATGCAATGTAGACGCACCCAATGGAAGATATAAGGGGAGGAATATTAATAATAATAATAATAATCTTTATTTATACCCCGCCACCATCTCGGGGCAGCTTACATGAGGCCAAGCCCAAACAACAAATTACAATAAAATAAAAATCAAAACACAAGTAGCACAGAGTAAAATACAAACATATAAATAAAAAGAGCAATATACAAATGTATTAGCACCGGGAATGTGGCGCAGCTGGCTAAGTGTCAGCTGCATAAGATCTCTCTGACCAATAGGTCATGAGTTCGAGGCCTGCCCGGGTCAAGGTGGGTGCTCGACCTTTAAGTGTAGCCTGCTGTCGACCTTTGCAGCCCAAAAGACAGTTGCATCTGTCAAGTAGGAGATAAAGGTACCACATTAAGTGGGGAGGCAAATTTTGACAATTATGAGGCCGTTAAAGAACTCCAGGAACGCTGAGGAATGCGGAAGGAACAACAAGGGACGCTGGGAATGCTGAGAGACAAGGAGTGCATCAGCTCCCCCCTGGTGGCCAGAGTTTGCCTCTGTTTGTCTATATGTGTGTATGTGGAAACGGCAGGGATTGTCTGCTAAGTCTGTGTACCTGTAATCCGCCCTGAGTCCCCTTCGGGGTGAGAAGAATATAAATAAAGTTTTTTATTATTAATACCTTGTACAATGACGAACCGGGCCGCATATACAAGATAAAATGTTAAAAACTAAGGGTGAGATAACAGGAGTAGATTATTTGCAAGGAAGAGCTCGTATAAACACAGATTGTAAAAGGCCTTCATATAAGGGGGGGGGGGAGTGTACCGCAGAGATAAGAGCATTGAGGGGAGCAGTAGTATAAGGTTGTGTGGCTACTCTTCAAAGGCGCAGAGGAAAAGCCAGGTTTTAATGAGCTTTTTAAATGTTTCTAAGGTGGGGGCTTTCCTAATCTCTCCGGGGAATGAGTTCGAGAGTCGGGGAGGGGGTGCACAAAGGAGAAGGCTCTATAACGGAAAGGGATTTGTAGTTCTTACCCAAATGAATGACCTCCATGGGCACAATGTGGCAGAGCTCCAACAAGTCCGGGTTCTCCCGTTTCAGCTTCACCTTTTTGCTCAGCGTGAGGTCAGAAGCCTGCAAGATGGAGAGCAATATTATTATTATTTATCTATTTATTTATTATTTATTTATTTCATTTCTAACCCGCCCTTCTCAGGGCAGCTCACAAAAGGCAACAATTCAATGCCGCATACAAAAACAGAACAACAACATATCAAAAAAATACAACAAAGCAGATTAAAAACAGTTACATATCAAATCCCCCATTATTATTATTATACTAGCTGAGGACCCGGCGGTGCCCGGGTTATTTGAGGAAGGCATTGTATGCCAAGGTTGGTTCCTATTAGATGTTTACGTGGCTCCGCCGGAGATGGGAGTCGCGCCCTCAGGGAACCCGCGTCACTTGCCTTAGGTGGCCCCGCCCCCTCAGCGCCATTCCGTCCCCTCATTGGCCCTGACGGGTGTCACTCTCCCATTTGGATTCCCGCCCTTGGGAAAGCGCTTCTGTGATTGGCTCCCGCTTCCCTTGACTCCTCTTCGGGGGTGGTGCTTCTGTCTTAGCGTCCTGAGTTTGAGTCCCGCTTCAGGCAGAAAGCGTGACTGTGGAACTCCCTGCCACTGCATTTATTTATTTATTTATTTTCATTTTTAAAAAAACTCAGGTGGCTTACAGCAAACAACAATACTGCCAGAGTGGCTTACAGTGTACATATAACAATATTGCAGGTGGAAAAAACTGAAAAAAAACAACAATTAACATTACAACATTACAATTATTTTAAACACAGCAAGAGGGATGGCATTTTAAAAAATTGGGCCCGAGCACGGCGCTGCTGCAGGTGGATGCAGGCGCCTGCGCCCTGATTGCGCTGATTGGCGTGGGTTGTTGTTGATTTATTTGGATATTACTGATCAACTGAGATGTATTGGGCTACCTGAGTGAATTTGAGGTAAGTTGTATGATATGATTTATTTTTAGTGTGGGTCTGAGTGATGGGGGTGCGAGGGTGTGGTAGAGGTTGGCTTAAAGGGGGCGTAATTCCAAAATGTGGCCTAGGGCGCAAAAAGGTGTTAATCCGGGCCTGTTCTCACCTTTTCCCGATGCTGCAGCTCCTCCAGAACGGTCCGAGCTTTTTCAAAGGGCGGGATCTTTAACCTACAGATAAGCCACAAGTAAGGAAAGTGCTGAAGGACAAGCCAAAGGAAGGTTCATTGAAACACTGGGATCCTTGTTTGGCCTAAAATGTCTAACTATGTAAAAAAAATATGGTTAAAGTCATCAGTAATTATTAGAATTATTCAGCTGGCTCTGCAATGGTATTTATTTATTTATTTATTTATTTATCATGTCAGAAGCAAACTGAGTATACAGTTCTAATGCATACATAAACCACAAACATAGTTAAACTTGTAGTTTGAAGCCATTGCTCCATTGCATCCTAGTCTCCAGGGCAGCAGAAAACAAGCTTGCTCCCCCCTCCTATGACTTCCCCTCACATACTTATACATGGTTATCATGTCTCCTCTCAGCCTTCTCTTCTTCAGGCTAAACACGCCCAACTCTTAAGCCACTCCTCATAGGGATTGTTATCCAAGCCCTTGATTATTTTAGGCACCCTCCTCTGGACACATTCCAGCTTTTCAAAATCTCCCTTCAATTGCAGTGTCCAGAATTGGACACAATATTCCAGGTGTAGTCTAACCAAGTCAGAACAGAGGGAAAGCATGACTTCCCTGGATCTAGACACTATGCTCCTATTGATGCAGGACAAAATCCCATTGTTGTCTCATGTTTAACTTGAGCCAGTGATGGCACAATCATCAGCACAGATAAGATAATGAAATGGGAAGGAAGGAAGGAAGGTAGGGCAGAAAGAAGGAATGAGGGAGGGAGGGAAGAAAGGAGGGAGGGAGGGAAAGAAGAAAGGACAGAAAGAAGGAAGGAAGGAAGGAAGGAAGGAAGGAAGGAAGGAAGGAAGGAAGGAAGGAAGGAAGGAAGGGGAGAGAGTGAGCAAGGGGAGGGAGGGAAGGAAGGAGGGAAGGAAGGAAGGAGGGAGGGAAGGAAGAAAGGAGGGAGGGATGAAAGGAAGGACAGAAGGAAGGAATGAGGGAGGGAGGGAGGGAGGGAAGAAAGGAGGGATGGAGGGAAAGAAAGAAGAAAGGAAGGAAGAAGGGAAAAAGGAAGGTGGAGGTAGGGACGGAGGGAAGAAGAATGAGGAAGGGAAGGGAAGGGAAGGGAGGAAGGAAGGAAGGAAAAGAAAAGCTTGGAACATTTACTGCTGCGCTAGGAAAGAAACATGGCTTAGTGTAGCCCACCTCCTCTCATTATTTCCTTCCATCTGTTCCTTCCATTGAACATCATGCTGACATCTCACACCTAAAGATGTACATTTGCTGTGAGTATTTCCATAAACAGAGAGCCTTTGGTATCCATCAGCGATTCTGACCTTTGAAACTTTGTCAAATATTTATTTACTCACCGGTAGAGGATTTCTGCCCGGAGATAGTTGCCGATGCCATTGAAATACTTCTGATTCAGCAGAGCTTCGCAGATGGGCCTCTCGAAAGCTTTATCGGAGAGATTCCTCAGCACATTCTCCCTGAAACAGAACATGTGGCTATTCCAATAAACAGGAGTCAGGACGGCCTGTGTGTGTGTGTGTGTATGTATGAGAGATAGGCAAAGCATCATAGATTTGGAAGGGACCCCTGGAGGCCATACAGTCCAGTCCCATTCTCAACTAGGAGTCAGGTGTAAGTCATGTTTATAACTGAGGGATGGCCACACACACACACACACACACACACACACATAACCATTCTATACCTATGAATGAGACATAGGTATAGTATCATAGATTTGGAAGGGACCCCTGAAGGCTATCCAGTCCAGCCCCATTTTTAAATAGTTGTTTGTAAGTCAATATTTGTAACTCAGGGATGGTGTACACACACACACGCACACACAAGAGGTAGGTATAGTATCATGGATTTGGAAAGGAGCCCTAAAGGCTACCCAGTCCAGCTCCGTTCTTAAATAGGAGTCATTTGTAAGTCAGACGTTTGTAACTCAGGGATGGCGCGCGCACACACACAAAAATATATGAGAGATAGGTATAGTATCATAGGTTTGGAAGGGACCACTGAAGGCCATCCAGTCTAGCTCTGTTTTTAAATAGGAGTCATTTATAAGTTGGTTGTAACTCAGTAATGGCCTATAGACACACACACAGGGAAATCTGTCTATGTATGTATGTATGTATGTATGTATGTATGTATATAATAAAACTCAGTGTTTGCGGCGGTGCGGTGGGAGGAATATGTGCCAGCATTTCGATTGGCTGCCCCTATGGGATTATTTGCATAAAGGGCGCTGATTGGCCAACCTCTGAACTCCAACATTCTATGGCCCCAGACAGAGGGGATTGGCTGCCAGTGAAATGTTATTTGCATAAAGGACTCCAATTGGCCAACCACATTCCAACATTCTAAGGTGACTCAGAGGGAAAAGGAAAGGCCTCAGGCAGTCAGTCACTGCAGCCCACAGCAATGACGGATCAGGACAAAAATTGGCACACAGGGGCACAATGGTGTGGTTTAGGGCAGGATGGGCCACGAATGATGGGATTTGCAGTACCTTCACCTCATTCACTTCCCAAACAACACTGTAGCCCCTATACATCACAGACCAGGCCCAAAATTGACAGCAAGTCTTCCTTAACTTGATTTTCCTGACTAGGCCTCAGCACATGGGATATTGTTAGGCTTCCTCAACTTGATTTTCCTGACTACGCCCCTGGGACTCGCAGTACCTTCACTAAGTTCTTGAGACCACTGCAAGCCACATAAACATCTAATAGGAACCAACCTTGGCATACAATGCCTTCCTCAAATAACCCGGGCACCGCCGGGTCCTCAGCTAGTAGATAAATATATGAGAGATAGGTACAATATTATAGATTTGAAAGGGACCCGTGAAGCCCTGTTCTTAACTAGGAGTCAGATGTTTGTAACTTAGTGATGGCCTGTACTAGTGATTTAGCCTAGCATTGCAACTCACCTGAACTTCTCATACTCCAGCATCACACAGGGGCCTCGCTTCGCCTGCCAGGTGCCATCCACTTCCCATCGGCCAAAGCGCCGGACGTCAATGTAGCAAAGGACTCGGGCCGGCTTCTCTTTGGAGTAAAAGCGCAAGTGGGCATGCTTGGGCATCTCGGTGACCGGGACCAGCTTGAAGCCGCCGGACATCCCAAAACGGAAGACAACGTCCATCGCTTTTGGGTCTCGGTTTGGACGGATCTCGTCTCCAGTGGGAGAGAGGCCCTTTTCCCGTTTGACCGGGGCAAGGGTCAGCTTCAGCTCTTTCCCCCGTGACGTGGAGGACACCAGATACGCATCGCTCTCAAAGGGCACGGCTGGGTTCTTGCTCACCTCCGACTTCTCCACTTTCCCAGAAAAAAACAGTCCTCTGCACATGTTGTTGATGTACCGGCTGGTTAGAAACAGCTCCGGACCCTCCGGCATAACTAGAAACCAAGAGTGCATTTATTTGGGTCATATACCAGCAATATTGACTGTAACACTAAGTAACAAAAATTGAAAAATGTTCTGTTCCTGGATTGAAAGTGTCATTTCCTGTTTCACTGTGCAGTCCTTGCTTTAAAATGTGTTGTTCTACTCCAGAAACTTTGTTTTTATGGTTTACACAAACTAGGTTGAGTTGGTTGAGACTCGATGAGGGATTCGTTGAAAAACTAGGGCAAAATGTGCTGCAGGATGTCCCGCACAAACACATTTTTTTGCTGTTGAATGAACTTTTTCCATATTTTTATGATAGAACCAATTAGGAAATTACATTCATAACCCAGGAACAAAAATCGTGTTACATAGTGTAATAGATGGCAAGCATAATTATAATAGTAGGATTATTTATTTATTATTTATTTTTCAGGTGACCGACGAGATTCTAATTTCCAAAGTCACAACGTGGTTTTTGGAGCAACCTGTCGACTTCTACAAGCGAGGTGTTTACAGTTGCTTAAAATGATGGGAGAAGTGTGTGTCCACAGCTGGCACCGATGGAGAGGAGGACTCAGAACTGGGCCAAGTTTCATTGCTCTCAGTCCACAGGAAGTGGGTCATGTGAAGTCGTCAATGAACGCCCCTCATAGATCTATATCTACCTGCTGATGTTTGGTTCCAGGATCCAAAATCTGTGGATAGTCACGCTCTGTTATATTATTATAATAGACAGGTTGGAGGTTCGAATCTGGGGAGAATGCAGGTGAGCTCCCTCTGTCAGCTCCAGCTCCCTGTGCGGGGACATGAGAGAAGCCTCCCACAAAGGGTGGTAAAACATCAAAACATCAGGATGTCCCTTGGGCAATGTCCTTGCAGACGGCCAATTCTCTCACACCAAAAGCGACTTGCAGTTTCTCAAGTCATTCCTGACACAGAAAAATATTATTATTATTATTATTATTATTATTGGATATTCAAAATATCTGCTACTATGATACTATAATAATATTATGGGGTATTTAAAAGCTGCTCCTTATATACAATGGCACAGAGCAGGGAGAGGAGAAGAAACTTTGCAAACTGTTATTGAGGCAAACAGGAGGAAACTAAACTCCCTAATTATTTATTTATTTATTTATTAATATTTTACTGATGATTAGATCTTGATTGGAGTGAACTCACCTGAGCCAGGAGGTGCTGCTTTTGCATAACCAAAGGGCTGCCTTGTTTTGCAATCAACGCAGGAAACAATTCAAGCTTTCCTGCAGCAAAGCAAACCTTGCAAAGGGAACTCCCACTGCCCTTGTGCAAGAGGCACTGCAAAGCATGCTGGGAGCTGTAGTTTTCCTACAACAGAGAGGCTGCCTTGTTAAAGGAGCCTTTGAGAGTCAAAGCAGCTCACAATGTTTATGCGGAAGGACTACTAAGTCAGTGATTCCCAACCTTTTTTGAGCCAGTTTTTACATTTACAAAATCCTGGGGCACACCACCAACCAAAATGACACAAAATGACACTCTAACACAGTAATACATATAGTTAATATGTTTTTAAATGTATTTATACACTCAGTGTGAAACCTGGGCCTGTTTCGATGAACACAACATAGATATCCTGGCGGGAATGGCAGAAAGACACAAACTTCCCACACAGAACTCCCATAACCAAGAGAAAAAATGCTATAAGAGTTTGGTGGGCATTGACCTTGAGTTTTGGAGTTGTAGTTCACCTATATCCAGAGAGCACTGTGGACTCAAACAATGTTGGATCAGGACCAAACTTGGCACGAATACTCAATATGCCCAAATATGAACACAGATGGAGTTCAGGGGAAATAGACCGTGACATTTGGGAGTTGTAGTTGCTGGGATTTATAGTTCCCCTACAATCAAAGAGCATTCTGAACCCCACCAATGATAGAACTGGGCCAAACATCCCACACAGAACCCCCAAGAGGCAAGAGGAGGTCTCTACTTGGGGAAAGGGAGGCGGGTCTTCCCAATGCATGGAGAGGGAGAGACCAAGTAGACAACGGGTGGGAAGGGGGCCTTTATCTGTAGGAGCAAATCCGGAGTCCCAAAACTCCCAGGTGTTACCTTTGGACTAACAGGCGGCGCAAACGTGCGAGCGCAGGTACGAGAAAACGCAACAATTGTTACTGCGGTGCAATGAAGCCAAAGTTTATTTGCAACACATCAGCTGACGGGATCTGCCCACAGAACTCGCTGCTTCAGGGCAAGAGCCCCGTACAATCTCAGACTAACCCTTTTATACACACTATGGCGGCAGATCCCTTGTCCCCTCCTTTCTTCATGATTAGCATTGGTTCACATCATCAACTCATCTTTATTATCCAATTAAACATAGCATTATTCAGCATCACATTCTATTTGCACTCCTATTTGTTAAACAGCACTGCGTAGTAGTTATTCTTCATTCTCACGGTATGTTATCTGCCATATGGGCATCATGTACTCGATTTGCAACATTTCTATTCCCATCCCTCTGAGCCAGCTGGGAGGGACGGTCTCATCTGCCCATGCGTGGTTACTATCCAATCAGAAACAATGTAAACAAATACACGCTGGGTACTAGCTAGACCAATCAGGGTCGTTGTTATCAGGAAAGGCACAGGGTGTACTTTGGCAAATCACGGCCTGTGCTTAGCGTACCAATCAAGGTGCACTATTCTCGTCTCTGGCTATTAGCATGATTTCTGGCAAGCTATCTAGCTATACTCTGAGGCCTTTGCTTGTGCATCACTCTCCTCTGACTGTACTTCTGCTAAAAGCATCAATTCTGCTTTAATCGAGGTAGGTTTCTTAGGGTTTTTATACTTCAAAACACTATAGACTCTTCCCCCTCCCCTCCTGGAGTTTCCAATTTCCCACGGCACACCTGATGATTATCGCTCATGGCACACTAGTGTGCCCCGGCACACTGGTTGAGAAACACTGTACTAAGTAACAGTTATAAAATAATGATACAAAGTGATACAATACCAAAAAAATAGCATTTTGGAGGTCAACAATAATGAAGGGGAAATTTATGCTTTAACAGAAGAAATGTCAGGAGAAAGTGCTGCTTAGCATAGGCTTAGAATAATGGAGTCAGCTTGCCAGCTACAGTAACGAGAATAATCCACTCTGATTGGTACACAAGCACAGGCTGTGATTAGCCCGAGAACATCATGTGCTTCTTAGATAAAAACAGCCCTGATTGGCCTAGCAGTCACCATGCTGCATTTGTTTACAAAGTTAGAAATTGGGCTAGGAAATGCGCATGGCAAATGAGGTTTCTCACTTGGCAGGCTCCAGTGAGAAATGGGCAGTAAAATGTAACGATTCAGGTACATTCTGCACTTAGAGCAGATAACATAGAAGAATGATGGAAATTCACACTGCGCAACGTTTGTTAGCAAATAGGATTGAGATGCTGAATGCTTTGTTTAATTGGATAGTAATATGGGTTCATGAATGCCAGCCAGTAACAAGGCATGAAGAAGGGAGGGACTGAAATATTGTCGCCATTGCTTGTATAAAGCCTGTGTGCTGGAAAAGATCGGGGTTCTGTTCTCCAGCAGCTTGGTTCTGCAATGAGGACGGACCCGTCAGCTGATGTCATGCAAATAAAGCTGGTTTCATTGAATTGCAGTAAATTGTCGCGTCATCCGTCCTTGCGCTCGCTAGCAACTGCAGCCTAATACAAAAGATATTGCCTTGGGAGTTTTGGGACTCCAGATACTGCTACAATAATAGTAATTAATAATATTTTAGGAGACAATTAATAATATTAATATTTTAGTTAATATTAATAATAATTATAATAGTTTAGTTATATTAGCATTAATAATAATATTTTAGGAGAAGAGATCAATATAACCATTAATAATAATATTTTATTTATTTTATTAATTATGAATAAATAAATATTCCATGAGTGGTGGGAACGCGTAGAGATTAAATGTATAACATGCATACAATGTATACAAATATACGATTAACCATTTATCTGACATATTGTATGCTTTTGTGTTATTATTGTGTCTGATTTTTTTTACAATTTACCCGGTGTTGCCCTGGTTATTTGAAAAAGTCAATTTTTTAATTGTACACAATGCGTAAGGTTGTGGGTGAACTGCAACTCACAACATGCCTGATTAACGCCCTGAAACTCCATCAATACTTAAAGTTTGCTATGTTGGACAACTTTGCTCAAAATGCATCATTGGTGGCTGGGATTCAGTGTGCTCTCTGGCTGTAGGGTGAACTACAACTCCCACTGTGGTGAGTCAGACCCCTCAAACCCCTCCAGTAGGTTGTTAGTCATGGGGGTTCAGTGTGTCGTTTGGTCCAGGTTTATCATTGGTGGAGGTCACAATTTCTTGGGTGAACTACAAATCCCAGAAAGGAAGGCCAGTTCCCACCAAACCCCTCTAGTAATCAAATTCCAGCATATCAGGTATGTATGCCTAGTTTGGTCCAGATCCATCAGTGTTTGGGTTCACAGTGCTCTCTGGATGTAGGTGAACTACAACTCCCCCAAGTTTCTTTGGTTGTGGGTGAACTACAAGTCCCAGAAAGGAAGGTCAGTTCCCCCCAACCCCCCTTCCCCACTAATCACATTTCGGCATATCAGGTGTGCCAGGTTTGGAAGCGATCCATCAGTGTTTGGGTTCACAGTGCACTCTGGATGTAGATGAACTACAATTCCCCCATATCAAGGTGAATTTTCCCCAAATACCTCCAAGTATTTTTGCTGGTCATGGGGGCGCCGTGTGCCAAGTTTGGTCCAATTCCATTTTTGGTGGAGATCGGAGTGCTTCTTGATTGCAGGTGAACTATAAATCCCAGTATCTAGAACTCCAAAATGTCCAAACCAATTCCCTTCCAAATCTACCAGTACTCACATTTGGGCCTATCGAATATGCATGCTAAGTTTGGTCCAGATCCACCATTGTTTGTTTTCATAGTGCACTCTGGATGTAGGTGAACTACAACTCCTCTAAAGACCTCCAAAGATCTCTAGTATGTTTTGTTGGTCATGGGCGTTCTGTGTGCCAAGTTAGTTCCAGGTCCATCATTGGTGGAGTTCAGAGTGCTCTTCAATTGCAGGTGGACTATACATCCCAATACCTACAACTCCTATAAATCATAGTGAGTTCTCCCCATCCTCTGTGGTGGAGGAAACACATAAAATCCAGGAATTGTCCCCATATGAAAGCCTTCACTTGGGTGATCGGCAGTATTGTTGTTTGCAGAGGACTTTGGCAGGGCTCCCCCTGGTGGCCAGAAGCCGGAATGTTAAATAGCCTCTGTGTCTTTGTCTCTATATGTTGTGTGCCTATGGCATTGAATGTTTGCCATGTATATGTACATTGTAATCCGCCCTGAGTCCCCTGCGGGGTGAGAAGGGCGTAATATAAATGATGTAAATAAATAAAAAAAAATCTATGTATATAATAAAAGTCAGTGTTTGCAGTGGTGCGGCAGTGCGTTTTTGTTTTGAAAAAAAATCATATACCTCATAATCAGAGACAAGGAGTTTTAATGGAAACGGAACAGAAGCCAACAGTGATATAGAAGAAGAAAAAGAAAAATCAGGAATGGGTCACAAACCAGAAAGGGCCTTTCAAATACTTCCAAATATATTGAGTTTCTACTATGGAGAGATGAGTATAGTAAGAAAAAATATTTTCTCTCTTTTGTCCATTCCCTGCTGTGGTAGTTGGAGACAGATAGATATATGGAGATATGGGGAGTATGTATATACACACACACACACACACACATTCTCTCTCTGACACACACACATACAGTATATATCTCCAACTAACCTTGTAGCAGTAAAGAACAGATATTAGAGTGTATGTATACACACAGATATTAGAGTGCAAATAAAAATTAATATTTATATATATATCGATAAAGCCAACTAAACTTGAAACAGAAAATAACAGATATAAGTGCAAATAAAAATTGTGTGTCTGTATGTATGGATGTGTATGTATACACACACACATTCAACTAAGCTTGTAGCAGAAAAGAACAGATATTAGAATGCAAATTAAATATTATGTATGTATGTGTATGTATATGTGTGTATACTGTATATATATATATCTCCAACTAAGCTCAAAGCAAAATACATATACATAAATATATAGTTGCACTGTAATATCTGTTCTTTTCTGCTACAAGCTTAGAAATATATATATATGTGTGTGTGTGTGTTTTTGTATTTGCACTCTAATATCTGTTATATCTTCAACTAAGTATGTAGCAGAAAAGAACATATATTGGAATGCAAATAAAAAAGAATAGATATTCGAATGCAAATAAAAATTCATATGTGTGTGTGTATGTATATATCTCTCCAACTAAGCTCGAAGCAGAATACATATACATAAATATATAGTTGCACTGTAATATCTGTTCTTTTCTGCTACAAGCTTAGTTAGAAGTATATATATATATATATGTGTGTGTGTTTTTGTATTTGCACTCTAATATCTGTTATATCTTCAACTAAGTATGTAGCAGAAAAGAACATATATTGGAATGCAAATAAAAAAGAATAGATATTCGAATGCAAATAAAAATTCATATGTGTGTGTGTATATGTATATCTCTCCAACTAAGCTCGAAGCAGAATACATACACACACAATATACATATGAATTTTTATTTGCATTCGAATATCTGTTCTTTTCTGCCACAAGCTTGGTTGGAGATGTGTGTGTATATATATAGTTGGATATATATATATATATATATATATATATATATATATATATATCCAACTAAGCTTATAGCAGAAAAGAACAGGTATTAGAGTACAAATAAAAAATTATATATGTGATTTTTTGGCACTCCAATACCTGTTCCTTTCTGCTTCAAGCTTAGACAAGCATTGGCTACTCAACCAAGAGGAATGGATTCTGAGTGTAATTTCCTCCCCAACAGCAAATAGGGAAATGTTTCTCTTGCTGCCTGCAAATGGAAATAAAAATACATTCCAAGCACTATTTTCAACCATCCTGGTTGTTTTTCAGTCCAGCGTCTTCATGATGGTTTGGGCTTGCTTTAACTCTGGAAAGAAAGAAAAAGAGAAATTTAAAAAATTAGAACAAGTGATTGCATAAGAAAAATGGGATATGATTACTTCGCCCTCAACATGAACGGATTTTATTTCTTTTAGGGGTGGTGTGCCGTCACGCCCAGGCACTTAAAAATAAAAACTTTGATGTGCCTTTCTCCACAACCTGGGGGACTGCAGGTGCCTTCTCTTTGAGGCTCAAGGGTCCCAGCAAACAAACCCACTACAGGTAAAATAAAACAGTCTTTTATTTAAGCAAAGTCCTGAAGGAACTTGGTACACATCTTAGTAGTCCTTAACAGTTTCAAAAGCAACAAAAAGGGATAAAACAGACCCCTTGAAGGCTCTTTCACTCTCTTCCTAGGTTGCTGGGATAAGGATTGACAAATCCCCCTTTTTCCTCCACCAATGCCAGGGAAATCCGGGGCTATTCCCTGACCTAGCCCTGAGTAACTAATTAGAAGGAGAGGATCCTTCCCTAAACTAACTCAGGACCAGTTTTAAAGGCAGAACTACTGGTGTTGCAGATAGATAGCCCCAAAATACGGCAGGGAAGTGCGGGACTTCGGCAAGGTACAACTGGCTAGCTATCTCTACAACAACGAACTCAGCAAGTTGGTATCGTACTTACGATGGCCTTTTCTAAGCTGCCTTAGCTCAACCAAGACACATCTGAGTCGTTCTCTAGCCAGGAGAAGACTGAAAAGAGATCTCAAAATGGAGGATGGTGCCTGGGAGAAAAGGCGGGGTTTTAAACTCCAAGGGATACATTTTGCAGGGCACCTAGCAAGTTCTGCAAAACTGGCTGCAAAAAACTTGCAAACACCAGCCACCAGGGTGCAACTGTGTCTGGAATAATCCCTGGGTAAAATGCAAAAGGAATATGCTGTTTCCTACAACAAAACTATGGGGCAATGCACATGAAACGTCTGGAGGACGGAACAGGTGGGGGGTGGGATTTGATTAATATGGTCTCTCTACGAACCTCTAAGCCTTACAGCACAACTATATGGGCAATGTAATAATAATAACAACAATAACAATAATAATGTATTTCTTACCCACAGCAGTCAAAATACATAAACATTGAACAAAAATTCTAATGTAGTTCTATAAAAAAAATACACAGTTCCAGTTCTTTACATGTATTTTATCTAATTTTAACTATGGCCATATAAATCTAATAATTCAATTCCATTAATTAGTAAATTTTATATTCTGCAGATGGAAATTCACTATGTCACGATGTCGTATTTTCTTCTTTTTAAAAACACGACGCAAACATTATGTATTTGTGTTTGTGTGTGTGTGTGTATTACTTAGGTGATCCCTCGTAGCCCGAGGATGATGGTCCTCCAAGTGTACTTGGCGGTGGGTCCGTAGGTGGCTGTGGAGCCCTATTCTTGACCCGCATGTTCTCCTGCAGAGAGGACATCAGTTTCCAGGTGGAAGGCAGTCCCACTCAGTGTTGTCTTGATGCACCTTCCTCTTGGCATGTTTTTCCCTTTCGGCCTCCATTCGTGCCTCTTTGAATTCCGCAGCACTGCTGGTCACAGCTGACTTCCAGTTAGAGCACTCAAGTGCCAGGGCTTCCCAGTTCTAGGTGTCTATGCTCAGTTTTTAAGGTTGGCTTTAAATCTCTTTATATATGTAGTTATAAAATATCTAAATAACAAGGCTTGCAACCATTTCTAACATTGCAAATGTTTTGCTTAGTTTGCTTAATTAGAGTGGTAACATTTAGTTATTGTTTCTGTAAGGGTTTAATGTGTTTTTAATCCATATTTTGTTTTTCTGTTTTGATGTTTGTATTATATGGCCTTGTATATTGCCGTCATATGTTGCTAGCCACCCTGAGTCCTCATTGGGGAGATAGGGCGGGTTATTTATGATTTATTTATTTACTTCATTTATATTCCGCTCTTCTCACCCCGAAGGGGACTCAGAGCGGATTACAGTACATATACTTGCAGACAATCCCTGCAGTTCAACATATACATATATTGACGAACATAGACGAACAAAGACAAACAAAGTGGCAATTTTCTGGCAAACTTCTGACAAACTTCTGGCCACCAGGGGGAGCTGATGCACCCTTCATCTCTCTCAGCATTTTCCAGCTTCCCTTGTTGTTCTTCCGCATTCCTTTCAGCGATTCCTGGAGTTCTTTATGGCCTCTTAAATCAGTCAAAATTCACCTCCCCACTTAATGTGGTGCCTTTATCTCCTACTTGACAAATGAACTGTCTTTCGGTCTGCAAAGGTCAACAGCAGGCTACTCTTAAGGTTGGGCACCCACCCCGACCCAGGCAGGCCTCGAACTCATGACCTACAGGTCAGAGAGATCTTATGCAGCTGACACTTAGCCAGCTGCGCCACTTCCCGGGTTAAAAATAAATTTATTATTATATTATTATTCTATTTTAATTCAATAGTTCTGAAAGGAGGTGTTTTATTTCTGTGTCATCGTCCCCTCCACCACTTTTGTGGGAGTCTTATACTCCTAATCCTAATGAATGTGTAGGGATGGTGCTGGCTCTGAGGCTGAGAAAGTGTGACCTCCGCAAAGTCACCCAATAGATCTTTATTATTACCAATAGGTCTTTATTATTGGGGCTCCAGCTTCCATAAGTCATAATGCCCAAACCGTTGTGCCATGCTGGCCATACAGTTCACAACCTTCTTTACGGCTTCTTACCTGCAAGCAAGACCCGGAACTTTTCTGCCGACAGCGTCATCGCAACTGGTTCCAGGTCGCCTCTGTCGACGTTTTTCACATTTAATTTGAGGTGAACGACTGGTTCGTTGACTTGATGGAGTTCGCTGGAGCTGAAAGTATAATCCACCCTCCAAGACACTGAATCCAGGCTGTTCACTGCAAGGCGGAGAGGCAAGAATTAAGGGACACGCTCCTTATTTGTTTCCTATTATCTATCACATCAAAGATATCTCCCATATACTGTATGTTGTTATATGTATCTTAATACTGTTGCCCTGTTTTAACCTGTCTCAAGCCGCAAGGAGAGACGGGTGGTAATATTTATTTATTTATTCAACAATATTTATATGCCGCCCTTCTCAACCCCGAAGGGGACTCAGAGCAGCTTACAGCAAACTAATAATAACAGTATATAATAATATTCATTTTATTATTTATTTATTTTATTATAATATAATATGATATATAATAATATGTACTTATTTTATTTCACAATATTTATATGCCCCCCTTCTCAACCCCGAAGGGGACTCAGAGCAGCTTACAGCAAACTGCAAATACAACAAACTACATCACTGCCATAGCACAACATGAGTACGACACATCACATTGCACTATAAAATTATATTGCAAATATCATTAGTAATATTGCATGTAAAACAAATATACAATTATATCACAATATCATTAGTAGTATTATATTGTATCGATGTATATACAATATATTATAACAAACTCATATTATAATATATATCCTAACTATCTTATACTACATTACATTATAATTATTATATTATAGTATATTGACATTATAATATAACATAACATTATATCATATATAATAATAATAATGTCATACATAACAAGATCCACTATATCTCATTACATATCGCTTAATTTGTCATGGCCTATGGCTAGAACAATAAAATTTATTCATTCAATACATAACAAGATTAGTACGCAGCAAACAAGATCTCTGTGCTGGCTTTTGTATTTGATCACACATTGCACATTTCTCAGGTGTCTAGGACTGTGTAGTGTATCAACAAATAATGCATGCAGATCCGAATAGGTTGGTCTTTTGAAGCTGGCAGATGGTAATTTTGTCTGCACTGATTGTGTTTAAGTGCAGGCCAAGGTCTTGAGGCACTGCACCCAGTGTGCCGATCACCACTGGGACCACCTTCACTGGCCTGTGCCAGAGTCTTTGCGGTTCAATCTTTAAATTTTATTTATTTATTTACTTCATTTATATTCCGCCCTTCTCACCTCGCAGGGGACTCAGGACGGATTACAATGTACACATTAAATTTAGACACACAAGACAGAGGCAATTTAACATCTGGCCACCAGGGGGAGCTGTCGCACTCCTTTAATCCTCGGCGTGTTTCCTGGAGATATTTTTATGGCCTCATAAATCAGTCAAATTTAGCCTCCCCACTAGTGGTACCTTAATTTCCTACTTGACAGATGCAATTGTCTTTCGGGTTGCAATGGTCGACAACAGGCTACACAATAGGTCGAGAGCCCACCTTGACCTGGGCAGGCCTTGAACTCATGACCTTCTGGTCAGTAGAGATCTTATGCAGCTGACACCCAGCCAGCTGCGCCACATTCCCAGTGCTAAATCCGCATATCGAGTAAGCTTTTCCAGTTGCTTCTCGTCAATTTTCCTGTTGGCTGGGATTGTAACAGTGACCATCCATACTTTTTCCCCCACTGTCGTGAGGTCAGGAGTATTGTGCTCCAAAACTCTGTCAACTTGAATTTGGAAGTTTCAGAATAGTTTAACGTGTACATTTTTCGTAACTTTTTCCGGCTTGTGATCCCACCGGTTCTTTGTCGCAGGCAGATGGCATTTGTGGCACAAGTACTAACTGATCATCTCAGCAATGGTGTTGTGCCTCTGCTTGTAGTCTGCTCGATCTTCAAGCAGGAGCTAAGTAAGTGATCCATCGTTTCGTTCTGCTTCCTTGCAGAGTCTGCACTTGGAATCTGTCGTTGACTTTTCAATTCTGGCTTTGATGGCCTTTGTTCTAATGGCTTGTTCTTGGGCTGCCAGAATCAGGCCCTCCTTTGTCTCCTTTTTCCAAGTTCCATTTGTGAGCCATAGCCATGTTTTTTCCTTGTCAATTTTGCTCTTAATGTTTCCCAGGAACTGTCCATGGAGAGCCTTCATTTGCCAGATTTCTCTTCTGCTCTGCATTGTATTTTTATAGTATTCACTCTTTGTCTTTTGCACCTAATCTATTATTGACTTCAACCAATGTTGGTTCTTGACTGCCTTTCCCATCATCTGCAAGTGCATGTTTCTCTTCTTCTACCGTTTGTTTCCCTTGCAGAAGACCTCTGTCTCCTGATATTATTATTATTATTATTATTATTATTATTATTAAAACACGGAAACCCTGCCACTTCTGGATTCAACAGATTTACTGACATCTCAGGCTGCCTCTCCTAAGACTGTCTTGAATGGAAGCCTGTTTTTCTTCATAAGACCGGCACAATCCAGTAGCGTGCTCTGAGACACAAAACAAAGAAAAATTATTATTATTTTAATTTATACCCCACTTTATCTCCCCAAATGGGACTTCTTAATACAGTTCCTCATGTTGTGGTGACCCCCAACCATAAAATTATTTTTCATAGCTACTGCCATAACTGTAATTTTACTACTGTTACGAATTATAACGTAAATATCCGATATGTAGGATGAATTTTCGTTCACTGGACCAAATTTGTCACAAATACCCGATATGCCCAAATTTGAATACTGGTGGGGTTGTTGGGGATGATTTTGTCATTTGGGAGTTGTGGTTGCTGGGATTTATAGTTAACCTACAATCAAAGGGTATTATTTGATTCAAACAATGACTCAAACAATGATGTATCTGAACCAAACTTGGCACAAATACCCAATACGTCCAAATTTGAATACTGGTGGGGTTGTGGGGGATGATTTTGTCATTTGGGAGTTGTAGTTGCTGGGATTTATAATTCACCTACAATCAAAGGGTATTATTTGATTCAAACAATGACTCAAACAATGATGTATCTGAACCAAACTTGGCACAAATACCCAATACGCCCGAATTTGAATACTGGTGGGGTTGTGGGAGATGATTTTGTCATTTGGGAGTTGTAGTTGCTGGGTTTTATAGTTTACCCACAATCAAAGAGCATTCTTAACCCCAGCATCCAAATTTGAATACTGGTGGGGTTGTGGGGGATGATTTTGTCATTTGGGAGTTGTAGTTGCTGGGTTTTATAGTTTACCAAACTTCCCACACAGAACTCCCATGATCAACAGAAAAATACTGTGTTTTCTGATGGATTTTGGTGACCCCTCTGACACCCCTTCGGGACCCCCGCAGTGGTCCCAACTCCAGGTTTGTAGCACAGCAGTTCTCGTTTGTGCCTGGAGGGCAGGGGTCAGGACCCGGGGTCCCATTAGCATTAGGGACAGCAGTACCAGAACTAGATTCAGAGGATGAGCTAGATGACTGGGGCGAAGGGCAGCTTTCCCCTGATGGGCCTCCTTCGCCCACAGAGAGCTTGGCATGGGAAGAAATGTTGTTTGGCCCCAGCGAAGACATAGATAACCAGGTGCAGATGGAAGACAGCGATTCTGGCAGCTACGAGCATCCGGGTGGGAGAGATTCTCAGGAGCCAGTAAGTGAAAACATGGAAGAAAGCGGCTGGGAAGTTTCTAGGGAGGAGAGCTCTCAGGGAGATAGAAACACAGCTGCGGAGAGACAAGGTCGAACCTTTGATAGGAGACGGAACATCGAGTCTAGCAGAAGGGAATGGTCCAAGAGCATAGACTGGCCGAGGTCCATGAGCAGCGATTGGAGACGAAGAAGCCTAGAGCGTCGGGGACCTCGGCCGAGAGATTAAGTATAGGATCCGTGGGAACAAATCCTCAGTGCTCCGCTCACGTCTCATCTGAATAGGCGTGAAGCGGAGTGGGACCACGAAGCTAAGCTAGCTAATGGTCATCAAGCCTTGCCTTGCCTTGCCTTGTTCCTGATCCGCATGGTTGTGCGGAGCCTTGCCCTGTTTCCTGATCCGCATAGTTGTGCGGAGCCTTGCTGAGCTTTTGGCCTATTTGCCACGCTATTTTGGACTTTGTTACTTCAAGCCTTTTTGGATTGTTTCACTATTCTTATGGACAATATCTTTGAACTGTTTTTATACTCAATAAAGTAGTTAGCCTTCAGTCCGTCTCTGTGTGTGTGATTAAGGGGCCGGTCAAGTCCGTGCATCGTGACAAGGTTGAGAAATGCTGCACTTTAGTGTTGTGGTTAAACACTGGAGGCCTAGATTGTGGATTCCAATATGAGCTGGAGTGGAAATGTTTCCTGATCAGCTCCCAGAAGCCCCAAGCAGCAGTAAGGAATTGTATTATATAATGCGGCGTTTCTCAAACTGGGGTTGGGAACCCTGGGAGGGGGGGGGGGGGTGTCACGTGCGGGTATCAAAAAGGTTGCCAAAGACCATCAGAAAACACAGTATTTTCTGTTAGTTATGGGGGTTCTGTGTGGAAAGTTTGGCCCAATTCTATCGTTGGTGGGGTTCAAGGGCTCTTTGATTGTAGGTGAACTATAAATCCCACCAACTACAACTCCCAAATATCAAGGTCTATTTCCACCCAAACTCCACCAGTGTTCATATTTGGGCATATTGAGTTTTTGTGCCAAGTTTGGTCCAGATCCATCCTTGTTTGAGTCCACAATGCTCTCTGGATGTAGGTGAACTACAATTCCAAAAGTCAAGGTCAATGCTCACCAAACCCTTCCAGTATTTTCTGTGGGTCATGGGAGTCCTGTGTGCCAAGTTTGGTTCAATTTAATCGTTGGCGGAGTTCAGAATGCTCTTTGATTGTAGGTGAACTATAAATCCCACCAACTACAACTCCCAAATGTCAAAGTCTATTTCCCCCAAACTCCACCAGTGTTCATATTTGGGCATATTGAGTTTTTGTGCCAAGTTTGGTCCAGATCCATCCTTGTTTGAGTCCACAATGCTCTCTGGATGTAGGTGAACTACAATTCCAAAAGTCAAGGTCAATGCTCACCAAACCCTTCCAGTATTTTCTGTGGGTCATGGGAGTTCTGTGTGCCAAGTTTGGTTCAATTTAATCATTGGCGGAGTTCAGAATGCTCTTTGATTGTAGGTGAACTATAAATCCCACCAACTACAACTACCAAATATCAAGGTCTATTTTCCCCAAACTCCACCAGTGTTCATATTTGGACATATTGAGTATTTGTGCCAAGTTTGGTCCAGATCCATCCTTGTTTGAGTCCACAATGCTCTCTGGATGTAGGTGAACTACAATTCCAAAAGTCAAGGTCAATGCCCACCAAACCCTTCCAGTATTTTCTGTGGGTCATGGGAGTTCTGTGTGCCAAGTTTGGTTCAATTTAATCGTTGGCGGAGCTCAGAATGCTCTTTGATTGTAAATCCCAGCAACTACAACTCCCAAACTTTGTTTTTGCAGGGCATCCTGCAGCACATTTTGCTATAGTTTTTCAATAAATATCACATTGAGTGTGGACCAATTCCACATAGTTTGTGGCAGCCACAAAAACCAGAGTTTTTGGAGTAGAACAACTATTTTAAAGTAAGGACCGCACAATTAAACAGGAAATAACACTTTCAAACCTGGAACAGAATTTTCAAATTTTGTTACATAGTGTTATGGAAGTAGAAGTCAAGACACAGAAATCTGAAAAAGGTTAGCACACGCCCCTCCGGAGCTTACCTTTGGGCAAACCCAATTGTTGCAGTTCACTGGAGAGAGATTCGGAGTCAACACTGTGTTTGGCAGCACTGGAGAGAAGGAAGCTGAGCACCGCAATGGTAGCCTTCACATCCCCGGACTCTGCAAAAGGAAGATGGACTTCAGCTACAGCTACCAGTCGACCAAGAGCGCATAAACGGACAGCAGCCAGGTTGAGAACAGGAGCGACATTCAGAGAGCGTACAACTCCCCTATTGCGCCAGCTCCACTGGCTGCCAGTTTGCTACTGGGCACAATTCAAAGTTTAGCCTTTAAAGCCCTAAACGGTTCTGGTCCAACTTACCTGTCCGACCGCATCTCTCCCTATGAACCATCGAGATGTTTAAGATCATCTGGAGTGGCCCTGCTCTCAGTCCCGCCTTCTTCGCAGGCGCGACTGGCGGGGACGAGAGCCAGGGCCTTTTCAGTGGTGGCTCCTCGGCTTTGGAACGCCCTCCCTAGTGACCCCTGTTGAAAAGTGATTCCCAATCCAGGTAGTTTTTAATTGCTGTTTATTGTGATATTTTAATGATGTTTTTATCCTCTGTTTTATTCTGTGTCGCTGTTTTTATGCTCTGGCTTTTTTTAGTGTTGTGAGCCGCCCCGAGCCCGCCGGGAGTGGCGGCATAGAAGCCAAACGAAATAAATAAATAAATAAATCAGATCGGCCCCTCCCTCCTGACATTTCGCAAGAAAGTCAAGACCTGGCTGTTTGAGCAGGCATTTGCTGATGAAATACTGTATAATGGTTTAATTATTTATTTATTTATTACTTCAATTTTATATACCACTCCATCCCAACAGGCTCGGGGCGGTTTACATAAGGCAACATTAACAATAAAATACACTAAAAAAACCTAGTAAAAACAATTCTAAAACCCACAATCAAACAGTCACCCCTAGTACACCTAGTTGCATTGGGTCAGTTTAGATCAGTGCTGTCCAACTTCTGGGGGCCACAGGTGATCAGTGAGTGGGGGCGTGGCTGCTCCTGGGGCGTGGCCGCCTCCTGGGCGGCATGCACATTTTCAGGGGGGTTCCCTGTGGCTCCCGCTGCGTGGCCGGCCTCACTGCCAGCCCCGCCCATTTTCAGGAGGGTTTCCCTGGGTGACGTGGAGGCTGGGTGGGAAGCCTGACGTCACCCAGCCTAACGTCACCCAGCCAGCCTCCAGGCTTCCTGGATGGCTGGGTCCCGTGTCCCTCTGAGTAGAGGGACTCGGGAGTTGGGCGAAAACTCCCCCACCAGCCTTCCAGGTTTGGGGAAGGGTTTTCGCCCGGGTCCCGTGTCCCCCTGAGCCGCGGGACACGGGAGCGGGGCGAAAACTCCCCCGCCAGCCTGGATGGCTGGCGGGGGAAGCGAGAAGCGGCGCTCGCTTCCCCCGCCAGCCTTCCAGGTTTGGGGAAGGGTTTTTGCCCGACCCCGTGTCCCTCTGAGCAGAGGGACACGGGAGCTGGGCGAAAACTCCCCGCCAGCCTGGATGGCTGGCGGGGGACGCGAGAAGCGGCGCTCGCTTCCCCCGCCCGCCTTCCAGGTTTGGGGAAGGGTTTTTGCCCGGCTCCCATGTCCCTCTGAGCAGAGGGACACGGGAGCTGGGCGAAAACTCCCCCGCCAGCCTGGATGGCTGGCGGGGGAGAGCGGCGCTCGCTTCCCCCGCCAGCCTTCCAGGTTTTGGGGAAGGGTTTTCGCCCAGCATTCGCGTCTCGAGTGCCGGGTGAAAACCCTTCCCCAAACCTGGGAGGCTCGCGGGGAAGTGGTGAGCTTCTCGCTTCCCCGCCAGCCATCCAGGCTGGCGGGGAGTTTTCGCCGCTGCCGTGATGCCTTGGAAGGGAGGGAGGCGCGCGGGGGACCCCCCCCTTCAAGGCATTGGCGCCGGAGAGAGGGAAGAAGAGGGCGGTGCAGGGAGGAGGAGCTAGCTCTCTTCCTCCTCCCTGCACCGCCCTGTCCCCCTGTCTCGCGGCGCCGATGCAAACCGGTTTGCATCGGCGCCGGCGAGAGAGGGAAAAAGAGGGCGGTGCAGGGAGGAGGAGCTGGCTCACTTCCTCCTCCCTGCCCCGCCTCCCCTCCCGCCATTTACATTTTAAAAAAAAATTAGGGTTAAAAAAAAATAAAAATGGCGGCCGGGGGCATAGCGGGGGCCGTGTCCAACAGCCTGGGGGGCCGTGTACGGACCCCGGGCCGCCAGTTGGACAGCCCTGGTTTAGATCACTGATTCTCAAAGTGGGCGGTACCACCCCCTGGTGGGCGGTGAGGCAATCTAAGAGGGTGGTGGGACGCTCAGGAGATTTTGGGGGGCGGTGAACCCCTTTAAGGAGGCGGTGAACAATTGGTTATTTAGGAGAGGTTGTGCGGCCCTCTTCTTTGGCGCCGCCCTGCCCCCTTCGCTTTGACCTGCATATTAGATATTTGGATTAGAATTTGTAAGAGTAGCAAAATTATTTATGAAGAAGCAATGAGAATATGGTTGGGGGTCACCACAACATGAGGAACCTTATTTAGGGGTCATGGCATTAGAAAGGATGAGAGTCTCTCTCGGCATTACTTCGCGAACGAAGATTCTTAGGAATGACTCATCCCACGCTTTTTACAAGCGCGTTGATGACTAAAAAGGCCAATCTGAGATAGGCAAGTTTGGTAGAGAGGTTGAGAACCACTGCATTAATACATATATCTTTCTGTTTACTTGCTATTATTTTTTTTAAAAAAATAATTTCTAGGGGGGTGGTGAGTAAATTTTTTTCTGGAAAGGGGGTGGTAGGCCAAAAAAGTTTGGGAACCACTGGCTTAGATTGAAAGCCTGCCGAAATAAAGTTGTTTTGCAGGCTCTTCGGAACGCAGGCAACTCTCTAAGGCAAGGGTGCTCACACTTTTTCAGCATGCGAGATATATGGAACGACGACGATGTGACGGAAAGTGATTTCAACGTGACGCTGAGACTGTAATTCTATGTTTTAATTGCTAATTGTCGTGTTATATGGTTATTGTTTGGTTTGGTTTGCTCGTGTTTTGATTGGAGGGCAGAGACTGCCTTGTGTAAACTGCCCCGAGTCGCCTTCGGGCTGAGAAGGGCGGTATAGAAATGTGATATAAATAAATAAATAAATAAATCTACACTGTGGAATTAATGTGGTTTGGCACCACTTTCACTGCCATGGCTCAAGGCTATGCAATTCTGGAGATCCCAGGCGCCGTTCCCAATAGGAAAGACACTCACCAAATTTGGCGTCCGATGTCAGCTTGAGGATCTTCTCGTACTGCAAGAGAAATACCCAGCTCATTTTACGCAAGATGTTGGAAAACACAAATACTTTTTGGGTCTCCCCATTCATCACATCAAGTCCTCCAAAGGCTAATTCAGTCATGTGCAAACTGGACTAGAGATAACTGGGTCTATTAACGTTGGAGAAAGACCAAGGGTTGAAAGTCCCCCTTAGCCATGAAAAACAATGCACAGGTCTGGACGCATTACTGTTTCAGCCTAGCCAACCTCACAGGGTTGTTGTTGAAAGGAAAGAGAATCATTATCCAAGGGGAAATGTTCAAATAAGACAAAAGGTGGGGCCTTGTTTATGGTAAGTAAAGGTAAAGGCTTCCCCTGGCGTTAAGTCTAGTCCGTTCTGACTCTGGGGTGGTAGGGATTATCTCTATTTCTAAGCTGAAAAGCCAGCGTTGCCCATAGACACCTCCAAGGTCATGTGGCTGGCATAACTGCATGGAGCACCGTTACCTTCCCGTCAAGACAGTACCTATTGATCTACTCACATTTGCATGTTTCCAAACTACTAGGTTGGAAGAAGCTGGGGCTAACAGCGGGAGCTCACCCTGCTCCCCGGATTCAAACCGGTGACCTATTGGGTCAGCAAGTTCAGCAGCTCAGCGCTTTAACCCGCTGTGCCACGGTGGGTCATACAGCCCGGAAATCATGGAGATACAGCCCAGAAAATTCACAGCAACTCAGTTTCTAGGAATTGTTTATCCAAAAAAGGCAACTTTGACAAGTTTTGTCCAGAAGACAAACAACACTAGTTCATTCAAGAACAGCCCCAAGAAATTGTCTATTCCTCTTCAAAGATGATCCCTGCTCTCCACCTTCATTCTCATCTAAAGTATTTCTGGAAAACTGCTAGGTTGGCAGAGGCTTGGACTAATAGCAGGTGCTTTTTTAGTGACTCAAAAAAATCCACTTACATCGATCCCATCCCCAAGTAGATCCTTCAGCACTTGGACACAGATCAGCTTCAGTTTCACTGACGACTAGAATGAAGGACAAATTAAACAATTAACAACAATAATATATAATAATAATAATATATAATAATAATAATAATAAAATGGCTTACAATTTTGGCCAAGGTACTGATTTCTGCCAAGACCCAATCCGGACAGTCCAAGTCACCACAAAACCGGAACCTCTGGATGGAAACGGTGAAATTAATGCAACGTATTGTTTTCGGAACATACTGTGTTTTATGGTATTTATTTTCTTTCCATCCTGTATTAGTTTGTTACTAATTGCATGCAAAGCAGCCCCTGACTTCCTAAAGTAGCCTAGTCTTATTAACTACACTCTAAATCTGCAATGTTGCACTTTGCACATGCCCAGAGGCACTTTGGGAATTAATTCTGATGCTCTGCAGCCCTGGAAGCAACCAGAGGCATTGCAATGTGCAAAGTGCAACCCACAAGTTGGTATTTGTGTTGCATTCACATGAGACAGGGAAGCACATTGAAATTCTCACCATGGCTTTCTGGCTCTGATGGCAGTCTTCTCTGCTCTGCAAAAAATTGAATCAGCTGACTTCTTTTCATTTTAGCCAATCATTGCAAAGCTTCAGTGCATCAGCTGACCTCTTGAAAGGCAGGCAGCTCAGAGTTAACCCTTTAGCTTCCAGACTGATTGCAAATCCTCCTCCTGCTGCCCAATCACTTGCATTCAAGGACTTTTAGCTTTTAAAGGATTCAATATAAGTCTGTATTGTATAATGATAATGAATGCAGCCTGGCACCACTTTCACTGCTTTGGCTCAATGCTATGGACTTGTGGGAGCTATAGTTTTGCAAGGCCTTGAGTTTTCTCTTGCCTAAAAGTGCCAGTGCCATAATAAAGTATATATGTGTGCACGCACCTCCGAATCAAGCTCAGCCCCCACCAAATCAAACTCACCCCCACCCCCAAATCAAAATCCTGGCTACAGGCCTGTCCCGTGTCAACGATACCCCCCCGCGGATACCAAAACCTATAGGGTTCCCTCGATATCCACGGGCCCTTCTGTGTTGCCAAGCATGGACTCCCCCAGATCAAAATATTAAATTGAGAAACTTGGGACCGCAGCGGAGAGTTCCACAGGTTGCAGATGCAGGTGCTATGGTTCCTTCAATGGTACCGCTTGCCCTGCATATGCCTAACCTTTGCCCCAATAACCCCATGTCAGGCATGTAGCCGTGGGGGACTTGAGGGGTTCACCCCCCTCCCAAATTCTCAGGCATATGCCTAACCTTTGCCCCAATAACCCCATGTCAGGCATGTAGCCGCGGGGGGGGGGGGACTTGAGGGGTTCACCCCCCCCTAAATTCTCAGGCATATGCCTAACCTTTGCCCCAATAACCCCATGTCAGGCATGTAGCCGTGGGGGGGGGGACTTGAGGGGTTCACCCCCCCCCCAATTCTCAGGCATATGCCTAACCTTTGCCCCAATAACCCCATGTCAGGCATGTAGCCGTGGGGGGACTTGAGGGTTCAGCCCCCCATTCTCAGGCATATGCCTACCCTCTGCCCCAATAACCCCATGTCAGGCTTGTAGTCGCGGGGGACTTGAGGGGTTCACCCCCCCTAAATTCTCAGGCATATGCCTAACCTTTGCCCCAATAACCCCATGTCAGGCATGTAGCCGCAGGGGGGGGGACTTGAGGGGTTCACCCCCCCCCTAAATTCTCAGGCATATGCCTAACCTTTGCCCCAATAACCCCATGTCAGGCATGTAGCCGCGGGGGGGGGACTTGAGGGGTTCACCCCCCCTAAATTCTCAGGCATATGCCTAACCTTTGCCCCAATAACCCCATGTCAGGCATGTAGCCGCGGGGGGGGGGGACTTGAGGGGTTCACCCTTTGCCCCAATAACCCCATGTCAGGCATCAGGCATATGCCTAACCTTTGCCCCAATAACCCCATGTCAGGCATGTAGCCGAGGGGGGCATATGCCTAGCCTTTGCCCCACTGTCAGGTATGGGGGGACTTGAGGGTTCACCCCTAAATTCTCAGGCATATGCCTAACCTTTGCCCCAATAACCCCATGTCAGGCATGTAGCCGCGGGGGGGGGCCACTTGAGGCATTCACCTTTGCCCCAATAAATTCTCAGGCATATGCCAGGCATAACCTTTGCCCCAATAACCCCATGTCAGGCATGTAGCCGCGGGGGACGGACTTGAGGGTTCACCCCTAAATTCTCAGGCATATGCCTAACCTTGCCCCAATAACCCCATGTCAGGCATGTAGCCGCGGGGGACGGACTTGAGGGGTTCACCCCCCTAAATTCTCAGGCATATGCCTAACCTTTGCCCCAATAACCCCATGTCAGGCATGTAGCCATGGGGGGGGGGGGGGACTTGAGGGGTTCACCCCCTCCCAAATTCTCAGGCATATGCCTAACCTTTGCCCCAATAACCCCATGTCAGGCATGTAGCCGTGGGGGGGGGGGACTTGAGGGGTTCACCCCCCCCCCTAAATTCTCAGGCATATGCCTAACCTTTGCCCCAATAACCCCATGTCAGGCATGTAGCCGGGGTCAGGCATGTACGGACGGACTTGAGGGGTTCACCCCCCCAAATTCTCAGGCATATGCCTAACCTTTGCCCCAATAACCCCATGTCAGGCATGTAGCCGTGGGGGGGGGGACTTGAGGGGTTCAGCCCCCCCCCCAAATTCTCAGGCATATGCCTAACCTTTGCCCCAATAACCCCATGTCAGGCATGTAGCCGTGGGGGGGGGGACTTGAGGGGTTCAGCCCCCCCCCCCAAATTCTCAGGCATATGCCTAACCTTTGCCCCAATAACCCCATGTTAGGCATGTAGTCACGGGGGGGACGGGGGACGGGGACTTGAGGGGTTCAGCCCCCCCCAAATTCTCAGGGTGTTCCACGAGAAGTCCTTACTGGTACATTATTTAAACTGTTACGTTTATTCATATCACGATCTGATTACCATGCTCAGAATATCCCATATGCATGGGGGTATTGGGATAACGATACAAAAGGTTTGCTATGGTAAACCCTCTCTCACTCAGACTCAGCCCCCCCTCCGAATCAAACTCAGCCCCCTGAATCAAACTCACCCCCACCCCCCAATCAAAATCCTGGCTATGGGCCTGCCCCGTGTCAACTCTAACCACCCCCGCGGATACCGAGACCTATAGGGTTCCCTTGATATCCGCGGACCCTTCTGTGTGTGTGCATTCACTATATTATATTTCATGTCTCAATATAAAATCCTTTTTGGAGACGCATGCCACCGACCAAGTCTTGGAGCCAACAATGTGATGCGGCGGCAAAAACATGCCAATGGGATTTTGGCCTGCATCATAGGAGTCTAGTGTCTAGATCCAGGGAAGTCATGCTACCCATGCTCTATTCTGCCTTGGTTAGACCACACCTGGAATACTGTGTCCAATTCTGGGCACCACGATTGAAGAGAGATATTGACAAGCTGGAATGTGTCCAGAGGGGGGCGACTCAAATTATCAAGGGTCTGGAAAACAATCCCTATGAGGAGCGGCTTAAAGAGTTGGCCATGTTTAGCCTGCAGAAGAGAAGGCTGAGAGGAGACATGAAGGCCATGGATAAAAACGTGAGAGGAAATCATAGAGAGGAGGGAGCAGGCTTGTTTTCTGCTGCCCTGGAGACTAGGACGCATTGGAACAATGGCTTCAAACTACAAGAAAGGAGATTCCACCTGAACATTAGGAAGAACTTCCTGACTCTGAGAGCCGTTCAGCAGTGGAACTCTCTGCCCCGGAGTGTGATTTTAATGCTGTTTTTATTTGCAATGTGGGCTTTGCCCCCCTTGTAAGCCACCCCAGAATCCGTTTGGGGAGATGGTGGCGGGGTATTAAAATAAATTATTATCCTTTGATCAAACACAGTGGAATAGTTTGCCTTGGAAAGTAATAGATTCTGGAGGTCTTTCAAACCGAACCCTGTTTTAGGAATCCTATAGTTATGTATGAAAGGCATAATGGTTTGAGCATTAAACTCGGCGGGCATCTACACTGCAAAATTAATCCAGTTTGCCACCACTTTAACAGCCATGGTTGAATGTGATGGAATCCTGGGAGTTTTTCAATCACCAAAGAGTGCTGGAGCCTCACCAAACTACAACTCCCAGGATTCCACAGTATTGAGTTCATGAGGTATCCAACTGCATTCATGCAACAGTGTAGATGTACCTAGAGCAGCGATTTTCAACCAGTGTGCCGTGAGAGATCATCAGGTGTGCCGTGGGAAATTACAATGTAGAGACAGAGAGAGAGAGAGAGCGCCTAGCAGGAAACTTCAGGCAGCGGAAACGAGGCTTTCCTGGCCGAAGTAGCAATGCCAGCCAGCTTGGCTGCAGTCAGGGAGAGCCCTCGGCGTCCAGAACTTTCCTCCCTCCCTCTCTCCTTCCTTCCTTCCTTCCCTCCCTTTGTGCGCCAAGGGCTACCTGGCCGGGCTGCGACTCTTCCTGCTTCCTGGGCACTCTTCTGCCCTCTTCCCCTCCGGCAGCAGGGAGGAGGAGTTCGCGGGAGCTGCCCCTGTCCGACCCCGTTCCCGGAGGCTCAAGGCAAGGCTGTCTACCCTCTAGCCCCTCCGCACCAGGGAAGGGGAGCAACCCTTCATCTCCTGGCCTCTCCTGGCTGGGTTCCGGGTTCGCTGCAGAGCAGTGGCCGGGATGCGCAGCTCCACAGCCCAGCTTGGTTCCCTCCCGATCTGGCCCCAAGGCGACAGCAGGGAAGCTGAAGGGAGATGGCGTGGAGGGAAGGCACTCCGGGGCTGAACCCCTTCGGGAAGGAGATCTGGGGTGGTGATGGCTGTGAGCCTCCACAGCAGTTTGTTCCAAGCAGACCCAGATTACCCATAAGGCCACCCTAGGCCATGGCCTAGGGGGAGGGAGGCACCTTGGGGGAGGCAGCAGGTCCGCCCCCAAAATTCAAAAAAAATTTTTTAAAAAAAGGGTGCATGTGCGCGGTGGCGTAAGTGGGGGGAGCGTCACGAGGGGGGAGGGTGACAGTTAGTAAAATGACAGATTGTTATTTTGGTTGGTGGTGTGCCCCAGGATTTCGTAAATGTAAAAAATGTGCCGCGGCCCAAAAAAGTTTGAAATTCATTGACCTCCTAGACTAGTTTGACTCATAGTTCCTTTGGGAGCAAAGATCCGGAACAACGGGCTATCCAGAGTATGTTTCCCGCAGTGAAGGAAACCAGACAAATGATTATATTCATTTATTTTATTTATTATTATTATTGCCATCTCCAAGATGCCTATTTTACACAGCTTCTTAAGACGTCCTGGAACGCCTCTTCCGAGCGCAGAGCATCCCGACTGTGGCAAGAGCCAGGATGGTGGCCACGGCCATCAAGATTATTCCCACCAACATGCCGGGAGATCGAACCAAATCTGTGAAAAGGAAAGCATATGTTAATTCAGAAATTTTATTAAAGGTGTTCTCCTAGGTGCTGAACCCACTGGGGGAGTCAGGGTTTCAACATCTTGGATGGTCCCTTTCCAGTCCGAACTAAAACCCGGAGCGTATATTTCCAAGCACCTCCAACCATCCTTGACGTTTGTGTACCAACTGTACCATATTCTGCCACGGATCCCATTGCTTCACTTTGACGTCCAGCAAGGGTCCTGGAGGTCAGGTATGTGTCCAGGATCAGGATCGGGCCCAACATCACGTCCGTCTCCACCTCCTTAAGCATACCTGGATTTGAATGAGGTTAGAGAACATCTCATTGGGTTGAGGCTTTCTCAAATGTGAGTTTTCCACATATTTGGGACTTTAGCTCCCAGCGTTCCTGGGAAGAGACATCTCAGAATTAAGCTCCAAAACAGGGGTGGGCAATTATTTTTTCCAAGGGGCCACACGAGAGCCAAAAACTATTATGGAGGGCCGCACCTAAAGGCGGAACTGCATTCTAATCTACATTATTTATTTATTAATTTACTTATTTACTATATATTACACATTATTAATATTAACATATTAATATATCAATATTCATATATTATTAGTATTAATATCATAATTATTATATTATAGTATATATATAAACATTATAATATATTGAAATTATAATAATAATAATAATAATACTTTAATATTTGTGAGTCGCCCTCCACCAGTGGTGCTCCGGGCGACTTACATCATTTAAAAACCCTAAAAACAGCAATGTACAGCAGTTTAAAACAGATACATGTCTGAGGAAAGGCTCAGACATTCAGAGGTACCGATCAGGCCCCAAACGCTAGGCGGAAGAGCCAGGTCTTTAGGTCTGACCGGAATCTAGTTAGGGTCAGAGTGGCTCTGAGGGCAGGTGGCACTGAGTTCCAGATCCTGGGGCCGCCACGGAAAAGGCTCTCCGCTGGGTTTCCATCAGCCGAGCCTCTCGCACCCCAGGGATGGTCATGCGATCGCCATTTATGGCACGTGCTGGCCTCACGCTGCGTTGGACCGTCAGCCGGTCACTCAAGTAGGCTGGCCCAATATTGTGCCGAGCTTTAAAGGTGAGCACCAGAAGTTTGTAGAGCACTCTGAACTCTAAGGGCAGCCAGTGGAGATCTTTTAAAATAGGAGAAATGTGGTCCCTCACTGATGACCCAGAGATGAGTCTGGCCGCTGCGTTGTGGATGAGTTTCAGCCTCTTGGTTGTGGAGAGGGAGGCCCACATATAGGGCGTTGCAATAATCAAGGCCGCGAGACAACGGTGGCATGTACCACGGTTCTCAGCGCCTCAGATGGTAGGTAGGGGGCCAGCCGTCGGGCCCTACGGAGATGGAAAAAGGCGCCTTTTGCTGCCGCCTGGATCTGGGCCTCCATCGTTAGTTTTTCGTCCAGGATCACTCCCAGGCTTTTCACTGCCGGAGCCGGGGATAAGGGCTCGCCCTCAAAGGGTGGCAGTGATGGGTGAGAGGCGGGTCGGCCAGGCCAGAGGATCTCCGTTTTGGCTGGGTTGATTTTGAGTCTATGTGCTCTGAGCCAGCTCGTCACCGCTCTCAATCCTTGGCTGAAACTGTCCGGCACCGACGATGACCCTGGGTCAAGCTTCAGGAGCAGCTGTGTATCGTCCGCATATTGGTAGCAGGAGAACCCATAGCTCCTGGCAATGCTAGCCAGAGGCTGGACGTAGATGTTGAAGAGGGTGGGAGATAGGATAGCACCCTGGGGAACTCCTCATTCCAATTCGCTTTTCCTAGAGACTTGACCCTGCCACTCGACCCGCTGCGAGCGGCCTCGCAGGAACGATTCCAGCCAGGTCAAAGCCTTGTCTTGGATCCCAGAGGCAGCCATTATAATGTTATAATATAACATTATATTATATTATTTATTATATTATTATAAAACTATTATAAAATTATTTTTAAAATAATAATAAAAACCACTAAAATTAAATTAAATTAAATTCAAGAAGACAAGGTGCGAACCAAGATGGAAAGGCCCAATGGACCCAGCCCAGAGGATGGCAAAGCGGACCCAGCCGCTGCCGCAGCAGAGGAAAGCAGAGCAGCAGGCGATCGGAGGCTGCAGGCCTCCACCCGCTCTCGCCCCCAGCCGTTCCCCAGCTGATCGTCCTGCTATGGAGTGCCTGCCATCCCTGGAGGCAATCCGGGCCTGCAGGGGGAGCAGTTGGCGATCTGAGGCGGCTGATCGCCCTGGCGACCTGGAAGACGATCAGGTCTTCCGGGTCACAAGGCCGATCAGCCGCCGTAGGTCGCTGGATGCTCCCGCTGCAGTTCCGGATCGCCTCCAGGGATGGCAGGCACTCCAAAGCCGCCACTCCTCCAGCCTATCTGCCGACACAGGCCCCACAGAGCCCGCGATGGGAAGGCGGCAGCGGCACCCCTTCCTCTTGGCCCTGCCCCCAACGCCCTTCTCCTCGGGCCGGACAGAATCAGCTGCCGGGCCGCATCCGGGCCGTGGGCCGTAGGTTGCCCACCCCTGCTCCAAAACAATGATTGAGGAGCACTGAAGTGAATGACATTGCTGGACAGCCAATCACAGCTCAGAGATTGAGGGGGGCTGCTGCAGAAAAAATGAAACAAAAGGAAAGGTCACCTGAGGCTCAGATAGGGTTGGATCTGATAGAGCAGTGTTTCTCAACCTTCCTAATGCCCCTTAATACAGTTCCTCGTGTTGTGGTGACCCCCAACCATAACATTATTTTTGTTGTTACCTGTAGTTTTGCTACTGTTATGAACGGTAGTGCAGATATTGGATATGCAGGATATATTTTCATTCACTGGACCAAAATTGGCACAAATACCCCATATACACCCAAATTTGAATACTGGTGGTGTTGGGGGAGGGATGATTTTGTCATTTGGGAGTTGTAGTTGCTCGGATTTATAGTTCACCTACAATCACAGAGCATTCCGAATTCCACCAACAATGGAATTGAGCCAAGCTTGGCACACAGAACTCCCATGGCCAACAGAAAATACTGGAAGGTTTTGGTGGGCAATGACCTTGAGTTTTGGAGTTGTAGTTCACCTACATCCAGAGACCACTATGGACTCAAACAATGATGGACCAAACTTGACATGAATACTCAGTATGCCCAGATGTGAACACTTCTGGAGTTTGGGGAAAATAAACCTTGACATTTGGGGGTTGTTGTTGCTGGGATTTATAGTGCACCTACAATCAAAGAGCATTCCGAACTCCACCAATGATGGAATTGAACCAAACTTGGCACACAGAACTTCAATGACCATCATAAATACTGGAAGGGCTTGGTTGGCATTAACTTTAATTTTGGAGTTGTGGTTCACCTACATCCAGAGAGCACTGTGGACTCAAACAATGATGGATCTGGGCCAAACTTGGCACAAATACTCAATATGTCCAAATGTGAACACTAGTGAAGTTTGGGGGAAATAGATCTTGATATTTGGGAGTTGTAGTTACTGGGATTTATAGTTCAGCCAGTATTCAGACTTGGGCGTATTGGGTATTTGTGCCAAACTTGTGCCAAACTCAGTGAATGAAAATGCATCCTGCATATCAGATATTTACATGACAATTCATAACCATAGCAAAATTACAGTTATGAAGTAGCAACGAAAATAATGTTATGGTTGGGGGTCAACACAACATGGGGAACTTCATTAGGATAGTTGAGAAATACTGAGTTAGATCATGTCAACTGCAAGAAAACCCAACATGAGGCCCTAGATCCGGTGTCATCTTGAGACTCAAGTTCCCAATCTGAGAAGTTGTTATGGTGGGAACAAAGGAAGAATCAACGATAGGATTCCAAGTTTTGGAAATACGGGGTTGCCCTAGAGCAGTGTTTCCCAACCTTTTTTGAGCCACAGCACACTTTTTACCTTTACAAGATCCTGGGGCACACCACCAACCAAACTGACACAAAATGACACTCTAATACATATAGTTAATATGTTTTTAAATGTATTTATACTCTCAGTGTGAAACCTGGCCCTGTTTCTATGAACACAACATAGATATCCTGGCAGGAATGGCAGAATGACTGAAAGGGTTTGCTTGGGAATTGACCTTGAGTTTTGGAGTTGGAGTTCACTTATATCCAGAGAGCACTCTGGACTGAAACAATGTTGGATCGGGACCAAACTTGGCATGAATACACAATATGCCCAAATGTGTACACAGATGGAGTTTGGAAAAAAAATAGATATTGACATTTGGGAGTTACAGTTTCTGGGATTTATAGCTAACACACAAAGAGCATCCTGAACTCTTGCAACAATGGAATTGAACCAAACTTGGGAGTTGTAGTTGCTGGGATTTATAGTTCCCCTACAATCAAAGAGCATTCTGAACCCCACCAATGATAGAACTGGGCCAAACTTCCCACACAGAACCCCCAGGTGGCTTCCTTCCTGAATGGCTCTCTCCCTCTTCCGCACCAGAAGGGAAGGCACTCACTCGGTCCGCGGTTGTCTGCCTTCCTTCCTTGCTTCTTTCCTGCGGTTCGAAAGAAGAAGCTGGTGGGCCTGCCTCGGAATATGCTCCTCACTTCCGCTTCCGTTTCCCGCCCTCCCTCGATTGGAAACGGCCGAAGGAGGCGGCGCCCCGGCCCTTCCTCCCCCCCCCCCCAAGCAGCAGCAGGAGTTCGGCAGGAGGGGGAAGAAAGAGGGGAAGAGAGGTTTTACCACGGCACACCAGGTGATCGCTCACAGCACACTAGTGTGCCGCGGAACAGTGGCTGAGAAACACTGCCCTAGAGTATGGACCTGTCGCAATGGGTTTTTGGGATCATTAAACCAATGACGAACATACCATGGTTAGCAGCCCCAGCTCTGACAGACCTCCTCCCTCGGCCCCATCTCTCCCAGGGGTTGATCCGCCTTGGCTGGCCTTGGAATTGGTCACAGTTTCTACTTTCACAGCAAGCGCATATGTCCCTTGTGCCTTCAACTGGGATCCAACTGGAATAGGTGGAAGAGAGAGAAGAAAAGGGTCAGAGATACATATAGGTGCAACATACAGCCCTCCAGATGTTGTTGAATTGTACTTCCTAGGAGCCAAGGGCAAAGAGTCGGCTCACGTATTGCTAGCTTGATTGAAGGAACAAGCCTTGTTCTCCAAATCAGGAACCTGGTCGGCTGCAGTCACTTTCAAGTGGCATGTTATGTAGATCTAGAAGAAAGTATTGAGGAAACAGAAACCCATATTAGCTAAGCCAGTGTTTCCCAACCTTTTTTGAGCCGCGGCACACTTTTAACATTAAAAAAATCCGGGGGCACACCACCAACCAAAATGACACAAAATGCCACTCTAACACAGTAAAGAACGACTGGGGGATGGTGGCCTGCTGGGAGCAGCTGCTGGGAGTGCCAAAGCCAGGGAGGGGTGGAGCCAGGCTGCACCATGCCCCGCCCCCTACCCCCGGCTTCACCTCTCCCAGCAGCTGCTCCAGCCTTGAGGGGGCAGTGCCAAGCCAGCCGTGCCAGAGCCAGCACAATGCTGGCTTGGCACTGTCTCCTCAAGGCTGGAGCAGCTGCTGGGAGTGCCGAAGCTGGGGGAGGGGGGGGGGGGCACCATGCCAGGCCTCCCCCAGCACTCATGCCCGCGCCCCCTCCCCCCAGCTTCAGCTCTTCTACAGAGCAGGAGCATGAGCGGTGGACGGGCTTCAGTGGGCGGGGCTCCTCCTCCACGCGGCTTCAGCGAGCGAGGGGCGGGAGTCATGGTGGGAGTCATGGCGGATTGGAGGCTGGCTGGGGAAATGGCCGAAGGAGGCGGCGCCCCGGTCCCTTCTTCTTTTTCTTCGCCACTGCCTGGCCCTTCCTCCTCCCCCAAGCAGCAGGAGTTCGGCAGGAGGGGGGGAGGAAGGGGGGCAGAGAGCTTTTCTCGCGGCACAGCAGGAGGTCCGTCACGGCACACTAGTGTGCCACGGCACACTGGTTGAGAAAGACTGAGCTAAGCCACAGCGCAAGACCGGACTAAGGTAAAAAATTGTAGTAAGTGTACCTTTTTTTTGGCGCCCCCTGGGTCTTCAGTGTGGTGAGGAAGGCGAGCGAGCACACATGCACGCAAACAGCTAGTTTCGCGCATGCGCTATTGGGACCGAGCGCTTCTGAAACGCACTCCCAAGAGGATGAAAAGGACGGGGGAACATTTTGCAGCCGGGGCAGAGCCTCCCACTTCCGGCTACAAAATGTTCCCTGGCTTGTCCTTTTCGGCCTCTTGGAAGTGCTTTTAGCAACTCCCTCCACCAGAAGTGCTCTGACCCGATGGCACATGTGTGGAAGTTTCGCACATGTGCCATTAAAACAGCGCGCTTCGGGGTGGAGCCTCCCGCCCGCATGCCGGCCGCCCGCAGCAATGGTGCGAACCCTGTGGCCATGGCTGGATGCACCCTTGGCCATGTGGCTCCCTGAGGCGGCCGCTTACTTTGCCTCCACTAAGATCCGCCCCTGCCAAAGCGCAAGAACGCAACACTCCAAGTTAACGAGGCTGAGAAAGATGGCAGCTTACCAGATCTCTGGGATCTTGGGTAAACCTGAAGACATCTACTGTGAACCGGAGCGAGTCGTCTTTAAGTCTTGGGGATACAAAAGCCGAGTTGGAATCCGACCTCCCATCAACAAGGCAGCTAGAAAAGTAGGAAAGTTGTGTAACTCTTCAGTAATGCAAACAATAATATTTATTTATTTATTTATTCACTATTTGTGTCCTGCCTTTCTCTACCTTGAAAGCGACTCAAGGCGGTTTTGCACATGGCAACTACTCAATGCCTTTGGACAACAAGCAGTTAGAATACACTTGTTAAAAATTAAAATTAAATGCACACGTCACCTTGTGTTTATTATATTTTATTGAAGTTTATTTATATTCTATTTATTTATTTTATCTTGGACTTTATATTTATTTGTTGTTTATTTTATCTGCTTAATTGCGTTAATTTTATATATGTATTAAATTATTTTTATTTAAATAAATATTTTTTTTAATTATTTATAATATCTCTCTCGGCATTACTTCATGAACGAAGATTCTTAGGAAGGACTCATACCACGCTTTTTACAAGTGTGTTGATGACTAAAAAGGCCAATCTGAGATAGGCAAGTTTGGTTGCAGAAAGCACAGCAGAAAGTCTCCTTGGGTGATGTTGTTTCCAGGTTGTGGTTCTTTCTGCGTTGTCGTTTCTCTTCGAGACCCATTCGGCGTGTCTTCTCAAAAGAGGCCGCAGCATTGTGGATAGTGTGTCTCCATGCCTCCCGATGTGAGGCCAGGCTGGACGATTGTTGGTGATCAATCTGGCCGAGCCTGAGATGATGTTTCAGGGAGTCCTTATATCTCTTTTTGGGGCGCCTCTCTTGCGCTGAGCCGTGGCGAGTCCACCATAGAGTAGTATCTTAGGGAGGCGGTGGTCCTCCATCCTAGAGACGAGCCCTGCCCAGCGCAGCTGTGTTCTCAATAGCATGGCCTCAATGCTGGTGATCCCTGCTTGCTCAAGGACAGCAACATTAGTCACATAGTCAGTCCAGTGTATATTTAGGATTGTGCAAAGACAGCGCTGATGAAAGCGTTCGAGGAGTCGTAGGTATTGGTGATAGGTGACCCATGTTTCAGACCCATAGAGGAGAATAGACAGTACGATAGCTCTGTACACACCGATTTTGGTGCTTTTTCTCAGGTGATTGTTACTCCAGACTCTTTTGTGAAGCCTTCCGAATGCACTATATGCCTTTGCTAATCTGTTATTGATCTCTTTATCAATCTTTATCTATAATAATTATTATTACTACTACTTAGCGCACATATAAAGTATCAGTAGGAGCCCAACTGTTATGTTACTGGATGAAATTCTTTTAAAAAATACCTTACCCCTTGTAGTCAATGATGGGATATCGAGGGGTGGAATCCATGTCTGGGCTCAAGGTGGCCGCGCAGCTATCCACAAATAGCCTCAAGGGGACGTGATTCTCCGCATTCACATCAGCCTGTATATACATCACATCTCCCAGTTGGAAACCGCTGGAAGCTCGCTCTGCGCTCCAATCATCTAGATTAGAAAACAAAATTTTGTTAACGGAATCCCACTTAGTAGGAACTCAAGGCTCTCTATCAGGGGCGGTCCTACTGGTAGGCAAAGGACACGGCTGTGTGGGGCACCATCTGGGTAAAGGGCGCATTCCCCCACACGCCAGACAGGCAGCGTCCGGCCGATGTTCCTCTATTGGGCCTTGTGCGTATGGCCGGATCATCCATAAGGCCACCCTTATGAGGGTGGGAATTGCGCCTCGCCCTCGCGACCCGCCCCCTTGTGAAGGAAGGAGGGCGCGAGGAGGAGGCAGCCCGCGCGTGTCTTTCCCCTCCGGGCTCTGCCCCCACTGAGGATGCGAGAGAGGAAGGGGCAGAGGCGCCCACCTTTCAGGTGTCGCCTGCGGCCTGCCCCCCGCGCATCTCCCTCCCTCTGTTGCCCGCGCTGCTGATGCCGGCGCAAGTGGGGGCGAGGGAGGAGGAAGCAAAAGAGGGTTGGACTTCCCTTCCCGGACCCAGCCAGCGCGTGGCCCCTCAGTCCTGCTCCCAGCCCGGCCCCCAGGTAAGGGCAAGGAGTAGGCCACGTGGGCGCCCAGAGGGCACCTAGCCAACCCCCGGGCCCTTCCTCCCTAGAGCAGGCTTGCAAGCAAGGAGGGCCCGGCGGCGGTGCCTCTTGGAAGAAACTCTTGCAGCAGCAGCACTCTTCCTCTGATCGCCTGCGCACAGGAGCTTCTGGGCATGCGTGGAGGGTGGGGGGCAAAATAATGTTGGGGGGCGCAAAAGAATGTTTGCTTACCATTTAAAATGACCTTAGACCGCCCCTGCTCTCTATAAATACCCTAAAGCAGGCATGAGCAAACTTTAGCCCTCCAGATGTTTTGGACTTCAACTCCCACAATTGTGGGAGTTGAAGTCCAAAACATCTGGAGGGCCAAAGTTTGCTCATGCCTGCCATAAAGGCCCAGCCTGGTCATTGTTTAAGGGGAATAGAGGGATGATCTCATATGCAATCCAAACACTCATTTTCCCAAACTCTTGTGTTATAAAACGTAATTTGCGAAATGGGTAATTCCATCACACTATTTTTGTAACACAATTTGTTTACCTGGATTATAAAGGACATTTCCTAATTGGTTCTATCATAAAAAACCTGGGAAGAGTTTATTAAGCTGTGCAAACTTTGTTTTTGCGGGAGGGACATCCTACTTCATCGTTTTTCAATGAAGGTCTCATCAAGTCTCAACCATTTCAACATAGTTTCTGGAGTAGAACACCTGCTTTCAAAGTAAGGACGGTACACAATTAAACAGGGAATAACCCTTTCAAACCACCAACAGAACCTTTTCACATTTTGTTACATAGTATTATTGGTGTAGTGCAGTGTTACTCAACCTTTCTAATGCCGCGACCCCTTAATACAGTTCCTCATGTTGTGGTGACCCCCAACCATAAAGTTATTTTCGTTGCAACTTCATAATTGTAATCTCGCTACTGTTATGAGTCGTAATGTAAATATCTGATATGCAGGATGTATTTTCATTCAGTGGACCAAATTTGGCACAAATTTACCTGATACGCCCTAATTGGAATACTAGTGGGGTTGGGATTGATTTTGTCATTTGAGAGATGTTCCTTGTAAGCCGCCCCGAGTCCCCAAGGGGAGATGGTCGGCGGGGTACAAAAATAAAGTTATTATTAGGCCTGAGCAATCATGGTTCTAAAGTACTTACCAAACTAAAGTTCTGGTGGTGAACACTAGGTGGCGCTGGTACTTTGCTTCTATAGTGTTGCTAAAGTTCTGGTGGTGAACATTTCAGAACTCTAACAAAACTTTCAAAAATTCGTTATAAATGGCAGTTTCTAATTGGTTCTGTTTTAAAAATTGACAATAATTGAATAATAATGAAATTTTGAAAGTTTTGTTAGATTTCTGAAATGTTCACCACCAGAACTTTAGCAACACTGTGTTCACCACCAGAAGCACAAAGCACAGCGCCACCTAGTTAGCAAGAACTTTACTGTAAAGCAAAGCACCAGCGCCACCTAGTGTTCACCATCAGAACTTTAGCAACACTGTAGAAGCAAAGCACCAGCGCCACCTAGTGTTCACCACCAGAACTTTAGCAACACTGTAGAAGCAAAGCACCAGCGCCACCTAGTGTTCACCACCAGAACTTTAGCAACACTGTAGAAGCAAAGCACCAGCGCCACCTAGTGTTCACCACCAGAACTTTAGCAACACTGTAGAAGCAAAGCACCAGCGCCACCTAGTGTTCACCACCAGAACTTTAGCAACACTGTAGAAGCAAAGCACCAGCGCCACCTAGTGTTCACCACCAGAACTTTAGCAACACTGTAGAAGCAAAGCACCAGCGCCACCTAGTGTTCACCACCAGAACTTTAGCAACACTGTAGAAGCAAAGCACCAGCGCCACCTAGTGTTCACCACCAGAACTTTAGCAACACTGTAGAAGCAAAGCACCAGCGCCACCTAGTGTTCACCACCAGAACTTTAGCAACACTGTAGAAAGCAATGCACCAGCGCCACCTAGTGTTCACCACCAGAACTTTAGCAACACTATAGAAGCAAGCACCAAATCACCTAGTGTTCACCACCAGAACTTTAGCAACACTGTAGAAGCAAAGCACCAGCGTCACAGTGTTCACCACCAGAACTTTAGCAACACTGTAGAAGCAAAGCACCAGCGTATTAGTGTTCACCACCAGAACTTTAGGAACACTGTAGAAGCCAAAGCACCAGCGCCACCTAGTGTTCACCACCAGAACTTTAGCAACACTATAGAAGCAAAGCACCAGCGCCACCTAGTGTTCACCACCAGAACTTTAGCAACACTGTAGAAGCAAAAACCTGTGTTCACCACCAGAACTTTAGCAACACTGTAGAAGCAAGCACCATCGCCACCTAGTGTTCACCACCAGAACTTTAGCAACACTGTAGAAGCAAAGCTGGTCCCTACAAAACTGAAGCAAAGCACCAGCACCACCTAGTGTTCACCACCAGAACTTTAGCAACACTGTAGAAGCAAAGCACCAGCACCACCTAGTGTTCACCACCAGAACTTTAGCAACACTGTAGAAGCAAAGCACCAGCGCCACCTAGTGTTCACCACCAGAACTTTAGCAACACTGTAGAAGCAAAGCACCAGCGCCACCTAGTGTTCACCATCAGAACTTTAGGAACACTGTAGAAGCAAAGCACCAGCACCACCTAGTGTTCACCACCAGAACTTTAGCAACACTGTAGAAGCAAAGCACCAGCGCCACCTAGTGTTCACCACCAGAACTTTAGCAACACTGTAGAAGCAAAGCACCAGCGCCACCTAGTGTTCACCACCAGAACTTTAGCAACACTATAGAAGCAAAGCACCAGCGCCACCTAGTGTTCACCACCAGAACTTTAGCAACACTGTAGAAGCAAAGCACCAGCGCCACCTAGTGTTCACCACCAGAACTTTAGGAACACTGTAGAAACAATGCACCAGCGCCACCTAGTGTTCACCACCAGAACTTTAGCAACACTATAGAAGCAAAGCACCAGCGCCACCTAGTGTTCACCACCAGCACTTTAGTTTTGTAAGTACTTTACATTTAAAACCATGATTGACTAGGCCTAGTTATTATTATTATTATTATTATTATAAGTGAGGAAACACTAGTATAGTGGTTTGGGCATTGGAACCGTTCTTGAGATACCATTCATTAAGCGCAAGGAGAAGCTCAGCTTCTGTTCTGCTGAAAGCGTGGAGCTGAAAGGCACCCAAGTCGGCTGCATAGCTTTGCTGCTCACGTTGTTTCGCCTGGAAAAAGAAAAGTGGAAATTACAATGGTGAAGTCAAAGAGATGTCCAGCAACTACGTATTAACTTCATTTTATCAGCTTGCCTTGGATAGTGACACTCAATCGGGACTTCAGCTGGACTGCTTCTGACAACGAGGGCATTGGCAGCAGGAGTGGGGTTATAGTAAAGGCTGATGCTGTAGACCAAGGAATCTGGAGTCATCTAGAAGACATTAAAAAAGCTGGGTGACTTTCCTTTGCCAGACTTTGGAAACAAGAAGAAATTCCCGAAATAGAAGATTGGAGAATGAAAGTAAGGGAGATTAAAGACATGGACAAATTAACTTTTTTTTGTGAAAAAAATACTCAGGTAACCCGATTAAAGAGACAAACTGGGAGTTTTTCCAAAACTACGAAAAGTTATTAAGAGAAAATAAACAATAAATTTAGAGTCAAAATTTTATGTAAAGGAAATATAAGAACTGTAAGCTTGGAATGGAAGTCAAAGATTTTTTGATTTTTTAAATTTTTTTCTCTTTTTCTTTTTTTAAATTTTTTTTAATTTTTTTTTTTAATGATTATATTTTTTAAACTATTATTAATTTTTCTCTCTCTCCTTTCCCCCCTCTTCTTCTTTTTAAAATCTTTTTCTATTTCCTACTTTCCTGTCATCTTTATTGTTTCCCCTCTTTTCATGTATAATTTAGTCTGATGTTCTTATAGTTTAATATTCAATAAAAACTATTATTTTTTTAAAAGATGGGTGACTTATAATCTATTTGTCTACATCAGGGGCAGGGAACCTATGGCTCGGGAGCCAGATGTGGCTCTTTTCATGATTGCATCTGGCTCTCCCATTCCTTCTTTCCTCCATTCTCCCTCTTCCTTCCTCTTCCATTCTTTCCTTCTCTCCTTCCTTTCCTTCCCTCTCTCCCCTTCCTTCTTTCCTCCATTCTCCCTCTTCCTTCCTTCCTCTTCCTTCCTTTCTTTCTCCCCCTTCACCCTTTCCTTCTCTCCTTCCTTTCCCCCCTCTCTCCCCTTCCTTCTTTCCTCCATTCCCCTCTTCCTTCCTTCCTTTCTCCCCTTCACCCTTTCCTTCTCTCCTTCCTTTCCCCCCTCTCTCCCCCCTTCCTTCTTTCCTCCATTCTCCCTTCCTTCCTTCCTTCCTCCCTTCACCCCCTCTTCCTTCCTTTCCCTCTCTCCCCTTCCTTCTTTCCTCCATTCTCCCTCTTCCTTCCTTCCTTTTCCATTCTTTCCTTCTCTCCTTCCTTTTCCCTCCCTCCATTCTCTCCCCCCTTCCTTCTTTCCTCCATTCTCCATTTCTCTTCCTTCCTTCCTTCCTTTTCCATTCTTTTCCCTCCCTCTCTCCCTTCCTTTTCCTCCATTCCCCTCTCTTCCCCTTCCATTCTTTCTTTCCACCATTCTCCCCTCTTCCTTTCCTTCTTCTCCTTCCTTTTCCATTCTTGCCTTCTCTCTCCTTTTCTTTTTTTCTTCATTCTCCCTCCCTCTTCCTTCCTTTCTTTGTCCTTCCTTCTTCTTCTTCCTTTTCCCTTCTTCTATTCTTTCCCCCTCTTCCTTCCTTCTTCTATTCTTTCCCCCCAAAGGTCTTCCTTTCCTTCTCCTTCCTTTCTTTTCACTTCCCTCTCTCTCCCCTTCTTTCTTTTCTTTTTTCCAATTATCATTTTACTTTTTCCTCACTTTTTTCTTTCCCCACCCTTTCCTTTCCTCCCTTTCCATTTCCTTCTTTCTTTTCCCCTCCTTGTCTCTCTCCTGCTTTTCTTTTCTTCCTTTCCTATAGTTTGTTCTTCTTTTCTTTATTCCTCTCCCCCTCCTTCATTTCCTCTGTCTGTCTGTCTTTCTTTTTTTCCCCCTTCCTTCCTTCCGTCTTCTCTTCCTTTCCAGAGTCCTGAGCATGCCTTTTGCAGAGCCAGGTCTGAAGTGTCCCGTCATTCTGCCGGGGGACTCCTTTTCTCATAGTATATGTACGTATATACTCACATTGAGTTGAATTCAGTCTTAAAATATATTATATATATTATATGGCTCTCACCGAAATAAATTTCCAAACATTTTGCTTTCATGGCTCTCCGAGTCAAAAAGGTCCCCGACCCCTGATCTATATCCTGCTTTCAAAAGCAAACCTTGCATCAAAGTAATAGATTCTTAACTTAGTCTCCCAAATATTTTTTTAACTTGAACTTTTAAAGAAAAATAATCTTCATTGATGATTTTTCATTAAAATAAATATTATTAATTTTATTTTTTAACTTTTAACTTGTAAAAAAATAATCTTCATTGATGATTTTTCATTAAAATAAATACTATAAATAAAAATAAATAATAATAATATTTTTTATTTTTTTATTTTTTAACTTGAACTTTTAGAGGCCTATTTGGGGAATTCAAATGCACTTCAAAAGTCAAGAGCTTTAGATTCAGTGCATCTGCACTGCAGCATTAATGCGGTTTGGCACCACTTCTCAACTACTATGATGCAATGCTACGGAATCATGGGAGTTGCACTTCGTTGGGGCACCAGGATTGGCAAAGAAGGTTAGAGACCTCTAAGAACTACAACACCCAACACTCAATAGCATTGAGCCACAGCAGTTCAAGTGATGTCAAACTGCGTCCATTCTACAGTGTAGACCAGGCATGGGCAAACTTTGGCCCTCTGGGTGTTTTGGACTACAACTCCCACTATTCCTAACAGCCGCATTCAGAGCACCTCCGACAGATGGCCATCCAGCCTCTGTTTCAAAGCCTCCACAGAAGGAGCCTCCATCACACTCTGGTGCGGAGAGTTCCACTGCTGAACAGCTCTCTCTCACAGTGAGAAAGTTCTTCCGAATGTTCATGTAGAATCTCCTTTCTTTCCTGTAGCATGAAGCCATTGTTCCATTGTGTCCTAGTCTCCAAGGCAACAGAAAACAAGCTTGCTCCGTCCTCCCTACGACTTTCCCTCACATATGTATACATGGTCCGTATCATGTCTGCTCTCAGCCATCTCTTCTGCAGGCTAAACATGCCCAGCTCTTTAAGCCGCTCCTCATAGGGCTTGTTCTCCAGACCCTTGACCATTTTAGTCACATTTGAATGTATTTAAAATGTTCAACATCTAAAAATAAAATAAAAAGTAAAATATAATATACTAAAATAATGTAACATAAAATATAATATAGTATTAATATAAAACAATAATAAAACAAATAATAAAAGTATAATATAATGCAGTGTTTTTCAACCTTTTTTGAGCCACAGCACATTTTTTACATTTACAAAATCCTGGGGCACACCACTAACCAAAATGACACAAAATGACACTCTAACACAGTAATACATATAGTTAATATGTTTTAAATGTATTTATACACTCAGTGTGAAACCTGGGCCTATTTCGATGAACACAACATAGATATCCTGGTAGGAATGGCAGAAAGACACAAACTTCCCACACAGAACTCCCACACAGAACCTTGGGTTGGGTTTTGGAGTTGAAGTTCACCTATATCCAGAGAGCACTGTGGACTCAAATAATGATGGATCAGGACCAAACTTGGCATGAATACTCAATATGCCCAAATGTGAACACAGATGGAGTTTGGGGAAAATAGACCTTGACATTTGGGAGTTGTGTTTCTGGGATTTATAGTTAACACACAATCAAAGAGCATCCTGAACTCTTGCAACAATGGAATTGAACCAAACTTGGCATATTGAACTCTCATTACCAACAGAAAGTACTGAAAGGGTTTGCTTGGGAATTGACCTTGAGTTTGGAAGTTGTAGTTCACCTACACCAAGACAGCCCTGTGGACTCAAACAATGTTATGTTGTTGTTTGTTTTCTATCCAGAATCACAATGTTGGAAGGAGGCTCACCACTTTAAGGTCCCTAAAACAGGCATGGGAAAACCTTGGCCCTCTGGGTGCTTTGGACTTCAATTCCCACCATTCCTGAAAGCCTGAGGCCCTTTCCTGCTTAAATGGCTGAGGGGGGAAATGGAAAAGGGCCTGAGGCTGCTAGGAATGGTGGGAGTTGGAGTCCAAAACACCTGGAAGGTCCAAGTTTGCCCATGCCAGCTTTCAACAGAGACCTCTTCCTCCCTCTTCGCGCCCTTTCTTCCCCTCCTGTCGAACACCTTTTCTTCTACACTGCCGCTTCTGCCGCCATTTTATCCGAGGGGGCAGTGTGTCCGTGTTCAGGAGGGGAGGGGGAGGGAGGAGGACGTGACCCATGCGGGCGCTACTGCACAGACTCGCCCCAGAGCAAAGCGAGGCTGGGAAGAAGGGAGCCCGAGTGGAGAAGAAAAAGTGTTCGGCAGGAGGGGAAAGAAAGGGTCTTGGAGATTCCAATTTCCCACGGCACACCTGATGATGGCTCACGGCATACTAATGTGCCACGGCACACTGTTTGGGAAACACTGATATAACATAACAGCGGTGTGAGTTCACGCTGTTAGCCCCAGCTTCTCCCAATTTAGCAGTTCAAAAACATGCAAACGTGAGTAGATCAATAGGTACCACTCCAGGGGGAAGGTAACGGCGCTCCATGCAGTCATGCTGGCCACATGAACTTGGAGGTGTCTACGGACAACGCCGGCTCTTTGGCTTAAAAATGGAGATGAACACCAACCCCCAGAGTTGAATAGGACTAGACTTAGTGTCAGGGCAAAACTTTTCCCTTTATGTACTATAATAATATAATAATATAATGTAATTATAGAGTTGGAAGAGACCACATGGGCCACCTAGTCCAACCCCTGCTATGTAGGAAAAGCACAATCAAAGCACTCCCGACAGGTGGCCCCCCAGCCTCTTTTTAAGTCTCCAAATAATACGAATGAGACGAGGAGATACCTGCAAAGTGCTGCCGCATTCGTGAAGCCCAACGTCGAAGGTCACCGTGTTCTGGGAGGCATCGACGGAGGTGGGCGAGCACCCAGGTGAACCCAATGTTAGGTCGGTTGCTTGGATGAGCCTCCCGGTCCCAAAGAGGTCCCTCTTGACAGTCACCTCCACCTGAGCTTCCCCACACTTGGCGCTGACCGGAGTCAAGGGAGACAAGACCCTTGGCTGGGAAGCGTCCACCCAACTCCAGGGGTAGTTCTGCGCATAGGGCTGCCCCACAGAAGGGCCGCTCTCCAAAGACCTCCAACCCCTTTGAGCATAATCCCAAGGGTCGTAGGAAGCCACCTGAGATATTGCCCAACCAATCAAGGTGACCAACAAGGTCTCAGAAAGCCCCATGGTGTCTGGTGAAGAAGCCCAACGTCAGTCGGAAGAATTACACTCTGGAGGTCTTTAAGGGCAACACCTAATGTCCATGGTCGCCGCACCTGGCTCAGGTAACAAAGCACCCAATCCCATTCCTTACTCTCTGCAGTGAAGGCCAATAGCAAAAAGAAACTGCAGCAATGCAGCACCAGGTGCGAAACCATTTGGGGAGGAAACTACTGCTTGGTTAATGGAAACGAGCTATTTCAGACACAGTTCTGAAACTACTTGCGAAACTGAGGCCCCTTCTACACTGCCATATGCCAGTGTTTTTCAACCTTTTTTGAACCACGGCACATTTTTTACATTTACCAGATCCTGGGGCACACCACCAACCAAAATGACACAAAACGACACTCTAACACAGTAATACATATAGTTACTATGCTTTTAAATGTATTTATACACTCAGTGTGAAACCTGGGCCTGTTTTGATTAACACAACATAGATATCCTGGCAGGAATGGCAGAAAGACACAAACTTCCCACACAGAACTCCCATAACCAAGAGAAAATACTATAAGAGTTTGGTGGGCATTGACCTTGGATTTTGGAGTTGTAGTTCACCTATATCCAGAGAGCACTGTGGACTCAAACAATGTTGGATCAGGACCAAACTTGACATGAATGCTCAATATGCCCAAATGTGAACACAGATGGAGTTTGGGGAAAATAGACCTTGACATTTGGGAGTTACAGTTTCTGGGATTTATAGTTAACACACAAACAAAGAGCATCCTGAACTCCACCAATGATGGAATGGAATCAAACTTCCCACACAGAACTCCCATAACCAAGAGAAAATACTATAAGAGTTTGGTGGGCATTGACCTTGAGTTTTGGAGTTGTAGTTCAACTATATCCAGAGAGCACTGTGGAGGGGAGGGAGGAAGACGTGGGGCGAGTCTGCGCAGTAGCGCCCGCACAGGTCACGTCTTCCTTCCTCCCCCCTCCCGCAGAAGCGGCAGTGTGAGCAACGAGCAAAGCAAGCAGCGAGGCTGGGAAGAAGGGAGCCCGAGTGGAGAAGAAAAAGTGTTCGGCAGGAGGTGGAAGAAAGGGTATTGGTGGTTCCAATTTCCCACGGCACACCTGATGATCGCTCACGGCACACTAGTGTGCCACGGCACACTGGTTGGGAAACACTGCCATATGCAATCCAGATTATCTGCTCTGAACTGGATTATGGCCCCTTTTACATTGCCATATGAAATCCAGATTATTTTATTTGAAGTGGATTATGGCCCGCCCCTTTTACATTGCCATATAAAATCCAGATTATCTGCTTTGATAATCTGGGCTCCCTTCAACATTGCTATATAATCCAGATTTTCAAAATTGATAATAATCCACATTATGTGTTTTGAACTGGATTATATGAGTCTACACTACCATATAATCCAGTTCAAAGTGAATTTTATATAGTGTGGATTTTATATGGCAGTGTAGATGGGCCCTGGATTATATGGTAGTGTAGATTTATATAATCCAGTTTTCAAAGCAGATAATGTGGATTGTGTATGGCAGTGTAGACAGGCCCTGGATTATATGGCCGTGTAGACTCATATAATCCAGTTCAAAGCAGATAATCTAGATTGTATATGGCAGTCTAGACGGGACCTGGATTATATGGTAGTGTAGATTTATATAATCCAGTTTTCAAAGCAGATAACGTGGATTGTGTATGGTAGTCTAGATGGGCCCTGGATTATATGGTAGTGTAGACTCATATAATCCAGTTCAAAGAGATAATCTGGATTGTATATGGCAGTCTAGACGGGGCCTGGATTATATGGTGGTGTAGACTCATATAAACAAATGCATATATTCTGGATCATCCGATTTGATAATCTGGATTATATGGCAGTGTGGAAAAGGCCTGGGATGTAAAATGTGACAAGACCATCTTGGCTTTAATGGGAGCCGTTTACACTGTAGAAGTAATGCAGTTTGAATGCTATGGGACCTTGAGAGTTGTAGTTGTACAAGGTCTATATAGGGCCCTTCTACACTCCCATGTAATCCATATCAGAGCAGATAATCCTGAATTATCCTCTTTGAACTGGATTATAGGAGTCTACACTGCTATATAATCTGGTTCAAAGCAGATAATCTGGATTTTATGTGGCAGTGTAGAAGGGGCTATAGCCTCCTCTGCTGAAGAGTGCTGTTGTGCCTCACCAAACCACAGCTCCTTTGTGTTGCACCACAGTGGTATCAAACTGCATTAATTCTGCAGTGAAGATGTGTACCCTGATAGGACCTGGAATCTGACAACACCTGGAAGGGGATGCAAACTCCACCCCACTTGTTACAATGGTAATGGATCAGGTTCTTTTCACTACAGATTCCTTTTCAGTCAAATAGTATTATTGCTTAAGAGATCCTACTTTTAGTATCATTTCCAAGGTTCTTGGGCACAGCTTTGGTGACGGATAGGAACTAGAACTCTCTGGGAAATAGAGGATTGAGTTCCACTTTTTGTCTTCACCAGGGAGCTCAGAGTTTTCGACTTTTCTGTCCCCACACACAGCTGTGTTGACTTGCAACTGGCTCCATGGGGAGGCAAACCGAAACCAGCTCCACCTCTGCAAACACTTTCCAAACTTGGCACACAGAACTCCCATAAATATTGGAAGGGTTTGGTGGGCTTGAGTTTGGGAGTTACAGTTCACCTACGTCTAGAGAGCATTGCGGACTCAAACAATGATGGATCTGGACCAAACTTGGCACCAATACTCAATATGCCCAAATGTGAACACTGGTGGAGTTTGGTGGAAAATATACCTTGATATTTGGGAGTTGTAGTTGCTGGGATTTATAGTTCACCTACAATCAAAGAACATTCTGAACTCCACCAATGATGGAACTGAACCAAACTTGGCACACAGAACTCCCATGGCCAACAGACAATACTAGAAGGGTCTGGTGGGCATTGACCTTGAGTTTGGGAGTTGTAGTTCACCTATGTCCAGAGAACACTGTGGACTCAAACAATGATGGATCTGGACCAAACTTGGCACAAATACTCAATATGCCCAAATGTGATCACTGGTAGAGTTTGGTGGAAAATAGACCTTGATATTGGGAGTTGCATTTGCTGGGATTTATAGTTCACCTACAATCAAAGAACATTCTGAACTCCACCAATGATGGAATTGAACCAAACTTGGCACACAAAACTCCCAGGGTGCTAAACAGGGTCAGTCTTGGTTTGTACTTGGATGGGAGACCACCAATGAATACCTGGTGCTGTAAGCTCTGTTTCATAAGAAGGGAATGGCAAAACCATGAGATTCCTTGCCTAAGAAAACCCTTACAAATTCATGGGATTGTCATAAATCAATAAATGGCTTTAAGGGTCAACGGTTCGAAGCCACAAGTTGGGGTGAGCTCTCCACTGTCAGTCCTAGCTCCTGCTAACTTAGCAGTTCAAAAGCATGCAATGAGAGTAGATCAATAAGTACCGTCTCGGTGGGAAGGTAAAAGGACACCCTATGCAGACATGCCGGAAAAAAGATTGGAGAGGTCTACGGACAGCACCTCCCCATGTCCAGAAGTTGAGCATCGCCTCCAGACGCCAGAAATGGAAAAAGGGAAAGCCCTTTACGTTATCTGTGTATTGTAGGTCATTGTCAACAGTAAAAGGTATTAAATATACTGTAATCCGCTATTAGTCCCTCTGGGGAGATAAAGCAGAATATAAATACAGTGTATTATTATTATTATTATTATTATTGGAATAATAATAATGGATCCATAGGGATACCAATGTGCTTGCTTACAAAGCCATTGTCCTCCCAACTTTGTTATATGCCTATGAAATGTGGACTATGTACAGATGTCACACTCAACTCCTGGAACGATTCCATCAGCACTGCCTCTGAAAAATCCTGCAAATCCCTTGGGAAGACAGGTGGACAAATGTCAGCGTGATGGAAGAAGCAAAAACCACCAGCACTGAAGCAATGGTCCTCCGTCATCAACTCCGCTGAACCGGCCATGTTGTCTGAATGCCTGATCACCATCTCCCAAAGCAGTTGCTCTACTTCGAACTCAAGAATGGAAAATATTGTGGCATAGACACCAAGAACTGGGAAGCCCTGGCCCTTGAGCGCTCTAGCTGGAGGTCAGCTGTGACCAGCAGTGCTGTAGAATTTGAAGAGGCACGATTGGCGGGCGAAAGGGAGAAATGTGCCAAGAGGAAGGCACGTGAAACCAACCCTGACCAGGACCGCCTTCCACCTAGAAACTGATGCCCTCACTGCAGGAGAACATGCAGGTCAAGAATAGGGCTCCACAGTCACCTATGTATCCGCCGCCAGGTCATTGCACTTGGAGAACAATCTTACTCGAACAACGAGGGATCACCTAAGTCAGTCTTTCTCAACCAGTGTGCCGTGGCACACTAGTGTGCCGTGACGGACCTCCTGCTGTGCCGCGAGAAAAGCTCTCTGCCCCCCTTCCTCCCCCCTCCTGCCGAACTCCTGCTGCTTGGGGGAGGAGAAAGGGCCGGGCAGTGGCGTAGAAATAGAGGGGACGGGGGTGACGCCTCCTTCGGCCGTTTCCCCAGCCAGCCTCCAGTCCGCGATGACTCCCACCATGAGTGTCGCCCTCGCTCGCTGAAGCGCGTGGAGGAGGAGCCCGCCCACTGAAGCCCGTCCACCGCTCATGCTCCTCCTCTGTGGGAGAGCTGAAGCTGGGGGGGGCATGGCACGGCCTGTAAGAGAGCTGAAGCTGGGGTGAGGCAGCGCGGCAAGGCGCGCCCTGGCTCTGCCCCCTCCCCCGCCTTCGGCACTCCCAGCAGCTGCTCCAGCCATGAGGGTACAGTGCCACGCCAGCATGGTGCTGGCTCTGGCACGGCTGGCTTGGTACGGCCCCCTCAAGGCTGGAGCAGCTGCTGGGAGAGGTGAAGCCGGGGGTGGCAGCTGCTGGGAGAGGTGAAGCCGGGGGTAGCCTGGCTCCGCCCCCTCCCGGCCGGCACTCCCAGCAGCTGCTCCCAGCAGGCCACCAACCCCAGCCGTTCTTTACTGTGTTAGAGTGTCATTTTGTGTCATTTTGGTTGGTGGTGTGCCCCCGGATTTTTTTAATGTTAAAAGTGTGCCGCGGCTCAAAAAAGGTTGGGAAACACTGACCTAAGTAAGTGCTGAGAGGGGCGGTATAGAAATATAGCAAATATAAATAAAAAATAAATTATTGGAGCTCCCGGTGGCGCAGCGGGTTAAACTGCTGAGCTGTAGAACTTGCTAACCAAAAGGTCACAAGTTCAAATCTGGGGAGCGGCATGAGCTCCCGTTGTTAGCCCCAGCTGCTGCCAACCTAGCAGTTTGAAAACATGCAAATGTAAATAGATCAATGGGTACTGGCAAGATGGGAAGGTAACAGCTCTCCATACAGTCATGCCAGCCACATGACCTTGGAGGTGTCTACGGACAACACTGTCTCTTCAGCTTAGAAATGAAGATGAGCACCAACCCCCAGTGTCAGACACAACTGAACTTAATGTCAGGGGAAAACCTTTACCTTACTTATTTATTATTAATTTCCGACTTAATGGCAACCGTAGGGTGAATCTGTCATGGCATTTTCTTGGCAAGCTTTGCTTTCTTCTATCCACAGAAAAACAAACAAACTGGGACCAAAGTCTCAGGTTAATGTTTTATTTCTCAGAGCATTGTCAAGGAAGCTGAAGCATCCAGCAACGGAAGAGCGGGCTTCTTGCAGACGATGACGAAGCCCAGGACGACAGCCACAAGTGCCACCAGGGAAGATCCCACCGTGATCCACAGCATGGTCTCAATACCAACCTGATACAGGGCATCTGGAATATAAAAAAACCCATCAGTGACGATATACTATAAAGGTCATTTACGGTACCTCATTTGCACAATGCAAGCAATACATGGATGTTGTTGCAAGTTGGCACCAAATATAGTTGACCCTCGCTATCCAAGGCTCCAACCATCTGCAGCATGAAAAAATATTTTTTAAACCCAAAGAGCAAACAATGATGTTGCTATTTTATATGAAGAAACCACTTTATTACTCCATTGTATCTAACCGGATTCGAGTGTCTATGGATATTGGTATCCAAAGGGGTTGTTTGTTGTTGTTTATTTGTTCAGTCACTTCCATCTCTTGTTGACCTCCTGGACCAGCCCAGGCCAGAGCTCCCTGTTGGCCGTGGCCACCCCCAGCTCCTTCAAGATCAAGCCAGTCGCTTCAAGGATATCATTCCCTCCATTTTGTCCTTGGTCGGCCCCTCTTCCTTCTTCCTTCCATCATTGTCTTCTCTAAGCTTTCCTGTCTTCTCGTGATGTGGCCAAAGGACTTCATCTTTGTCTCCAATATCCTTCTCTCCAGTGAGCAGTCGGGCTTTATTTCCTGAAGTATGGACTGGTTGGATCCAGGCCCGGTTCAACTCTTTGTGGCGCCCTAGGCCACACATTGGAAGCCATGCCCTCGGGCCGATGCTGAGCATCAAGGAAGGAGGGGCATCCGACGCGAGCGAGGAAGACGCGGAGCAAAGTCCCACCCCTAGGGCCTCTGATGCAGCTTCGCTCCGTGATTTTGTCGTTTGCGCCGGGCGCCGCTCCTTCCTTGAGTGAAGGAAGGAGGGGCCGGCGCAAGCGAGGAAGAGGCAGAGCGAAGCTGCGTCAGAGGCCCTAGGGGTGGGACTTCACTCCGCATCTTCCTCTCTCGCATCGGGCGCCCCTCCCACTCAAGGAAGGAGGGGCGCCTGACGTGAGCGAGGAAGAGGCAGAGGGGCGCTCCGCGTGCAGGCGTAGAAGCGCCCAAAGATTGACCTTTTTTATAAAAAAAATTGGGGGGGGGGTCCGGATCTGGCGCCCCCCCATGGCTGCGCCCATAGGCTGTGGCCTAGGGTGGCCTTATGGATAATCCGGGCCTGAACTTAGCTTGTACATCTGGCAACTCTCGCGCCACGTATTGCTGGAGTCTACCTTGCAGGATATTAAGCATTACCTTACTGGCATGTGAAATAAGTACCACTGTATGATCCAAAAGGGTGGATGAGATTAAAAAGTAGATTTTAAATTGTGACTTACTGCTGTACTGTAATGCTGTACATGTCATTGTGGACATTTAGAAGAATTATATATTTTTTTAAAAAACGACCTACTTTTGCACTTTTGACTCCATTAGCAACAATGGAAGCATATTGGAGACAAAAGGGGGAAAGTAGGAGGCAGAAAGAAAAACCAGGACATTTTAATAGCAACTGAAAAAGTGGGATTGGAGTAGATTAACCTTACAAGAAATAACCTTACAGTCATGAACCCTGTAAATCATTTTGCTAATGGAGTGATGATAGTACCGTGGATAAAAGCTCCCAGTTTGGTCTGGCGTTCAAGAGGATTTTCGAAAGACTTCTGCGAACCAGAGATGAAGAGGGGTCCCGTCATTAGGTCAACTTCTGCTTCCGCCTTTGGAGATTTGCCTGCATTAGGGGCACAATTATAGAAGAGACGAATTCTCAAGTCCTATTTGAAATATGTGCTCGTGGGTGTGCAATTCAGACATCGCACACTACCCACCGTCTTGACCAGATGCATCTCTTTGGAAGAGTCTTCCTGGTGCTTTCCTTGCAAGCTGGCCGCCAAGAGACCCACAATCCTTAGTTTCACAACAGTTGCAAATTGAGCTGGGGCCTTCAACCGGGGACCATCTAGAACAACAAAGCAGGTGCTGATAAATCACCCTACCCTCTAATAATCCCTATTAGACAAGGAATTGTATGAAATCAGGGTCAAGATCATTATGCAGCATCATTGGGATGGAGGAATAGACGCCTTTGCTGAGTTTTTCTTGAAGTAAGCAAGGTCTTGGACCTTGTCTGCAGAGTGCTGCGGCCTCACCAAATGAGCCATAGCAGGTACAATATAGATGCACCTAGAACCCAGATCCAGTCCTGCATGAGCTACTTACGTATTACTTGTTTTGTTGAACAAACAAGCCTTGTTCGAAGGCTCGGGATCTTGATCCGCTGCTGTAACTTTCAAGTGGCAAGTGAGATAGACCTATAGAGCAACAGAAGTTAAATTCCTTCCTTGGATGAGACTACTGGAAGATGGCTTCATGCCGCACAGTCTTATGACACCACTAGCTGAATGCCACAGGTACAGCCGGGGGCGGTCTAAGGTAATTTTAAATGGTAAGCGAACATTATTTTGGCACCCCCCCCCAATTATTATTTTGCCCCCCCCAAAAAACATTATGGGTGGGGAAAGAGCCCCTTCTTCTGACGCAAAAGGGGTCTCGGAATCCGCCTTAATTTTGGGGGAGAAGAAGGGGCGGAATCTGGGGCGCCATGCCGGGCCAAAGGGAAGAGCCAGAGGGTGGCCTCTTTGCAGGGCGGGGTGTTGCCTCCTCCGTGCCTCCACCTCCTACCGCTGCACCTTTGGCCCCGCACCGGGCTCCTACTCTTCCTCCCCCCGTGTGGGTGCTGCTTCCTCCTCTTCCTCGCGCTTCCTCAGCGCTTCCTCTTCCTCCCCGGGGGTCTCCCTGCGCTCATACCACACCGGCGGCGGCATGGGCAACCTCTTCCTGCGCTCCAGCACGCCGCTCTCCTCGGCGTCTCCGCAGCAGCGCTACTACTCTCATCGGGCTCCTCTTCGGCCACGGAACATCGGCCGGATGCTGTCTGGCGGGCGGGGGAATGCGCCTTTTGCCCAGAGATGGCGCCCCACGCAGCGGCATCCTTTGCCTACCGGTAGGACCGCCCCTGGGTACAGCTAGCTCCCACATTTATATTATAATTGAGGCTTGGAAAGTGTTCTTTTATGGCATGCTCTTGTAGAGAGACTGAATGGAAGGACAGCCAATTCAGTCTCTCTTTATCTTTATCAGTCTTTCCCAGACCATTCCATCCCCACTGCCCTGTTCTATGTCCAATGATTCATCTGTCCACCTTATTGAGCCATCTTTTCAAGTTTCCTCCAATATTAGCATTTCTTTAAAATTTCATTAATTCTGAGAGATCCCCCCAATCCGTTCAAGCCAACTCATTGACACCAATGCTCCAGCCAACCCATTGATGCCAATGCTCAAGCCGATTCATTCACACCAATGCTCAAGCCAACCCATTGACATCCACGCTGAAGCTAACCTGTTGATATCAAAACTAAAGCCAACCCATTGACACCAACACTGAAGTCAACCTGTTGATGCCAGCACTGAAGTCAACCTGTTGATGTCAACCCGTTGACACCAACACTGAAGTCAACCTGTTCATGCCAAAGCTCAAGCCAACCCATTGATGAAGTCAACCCTGAAGGTGACCCGTTGACACCAAAGCTGAAGCCAACCTATTGCCACCAAAGCTCAACCCAACCCATTTACACCAAGGTTAAAGCCAACTTTGCTGCCCACCTTAACACCAACACAGAGTTATACTGGTGGATCTAGAGATTCCTATAGAAAATATACTAATCAAATCTGAAGTGTTAAACCCACAAATCTAGAAGGTTGACTATACCTTTGCTGAATGCTAAGTGGAGTCCCATTCATGAAAGAAGGGGAAATAAACAAATAATTCCAAATGGATTATTCCAAATAAATAATTTCTGTCTCACCAAATCCCGAGGGTCCGTTGCAAACCTGAAGGCATCTAGTATGAAACGGAGTGAGTTTTCCTGGGATCTTGGGACCAAGAAGCCTGAACCGGAGTCGGGTGAATTGCTATCAATTAAACACCTAAAAACAAAAGAAACAATCAAACTCCTTGGCTGATGGGAGTTCCAATCTGATAATATCTGCAAGGATATACATTTCGGCAACCTCATTCTAGCTTCAGTCTCCAATCAATGGTGGAGCATCAATGCTTACCCGTTAAAGTCAATGACTGCATACTGGGGCCTAGAGTCTTTGGCTGGACTTAAGGTAGCCACACAGCTGTCAATGAAAAGTCTCAGGGGCATGTCATCCTTTGCATTGACATCAGCCTGGACATGGATCACATCTCCAAGCTGGAAACTGCTGGAAGCTCTTTCTGCACTCCAGTCACCTGGGGGAAAAAAACCCAATAACATTTGCTGAGTATTCTTTGCCTAAGAAAATCCAATGTAATGCTTCCAAACTTTTTGTCCTCCAGGTTGGAGTTCAGCATCCGAATTCCTGACAGTTGGCCAACCTGGAGAAGACTTTTGGGAGTTGGAAGTCCAAATATCTGGGAGACTAAAGGTCGGGAGACTAAAGGTTGGAAGCCACTGCACTAAGACATTCATAGGGCTGCCATAAGTTAGCAAAAGTCTGAATCATTCTTTTATAGGGTTGATTAGAGCAGTGTTTCCCAACCAGTGTGCCGTGGTACACTAGTGTGCCGTGAGCAATCATCAGGTGTGCCATGGGAAATTGGTACTCTCCCCCCTCCTAGCAGCCCCCTCACAGCTTCCCAAGAAACAAATTGAGCCTCTCCGCTTGGAAATGGTTTTTTTTTTTTACTATTTTACTGGATTTTTCAAGAGTCTCCCCCGGAACTGTTTATAACAGCTTCATGACATCCATAGTTAACTGGAAGCAAGTTTCACTCAGGGTGAAATTTCACAAAGGTCTGGAGAACAAGCTCTATGAGGAGCGGCTTGAAGAGCTGGGCATGTTTAGCCTGAAGAAGAGAAGGCTGAGAGAAGACATGATAGCCATGTATAAATATGTGAGAAACGGTCCTATATATGTTGTGTTCACCGAAACAGGCCCAGGTTTCACACTGAGTGTATAAATATATTTAAAAACATATTAACTATATGTATTACTGTGTTAGAGTGTCATTTTGTGTCATTTTAGTTGGTGGTGTGCCCCAGGATTTTGTAAATGTAAAAAATGTGCCGTGGCTCAAAAAAAGGTGAAAAAAAACTGGATTAGAGACAGGAAACCAATGAAATAATAATTCACATGTGCTTATATGACACATAGGGAAGTCACCTGTCATAAAAATACTATACAAATGAAGTCCCCCCAGAAGTTTCTCCAGATATTTTGGGTCTATAGCTCCCATCAGCCTTAGCCAGCATAGACAACAGTCATGTATGCTGGAAGTTGTAGTTTAGAATTATTATGCAAGGTCACATCTTCTCCAATCTGGCTTTACAGTATAGTCAAGTATGGTACTAAAACAATGGTTCCCAATCTTTGGTCCTCCAGGCGTTTTGGACTTCAATTCCCAGGAATTCCAACCAGTTTACCAGCTGTTAGGAATTGTGGGAGCTGAAGTCCAAAACGCCTGGAGAGTCAAAGGTTGGGAACCACCGTACTAGAAGAAACAGGTCCACTTGCCTAAAAGAAAAATAATCTAGCAAGACATAGGTGGGAACTGTGAAGCTCTCTAGAGCTTTATGGACTTCAAACTCTCAGTATCATTGACTAGGCTGATAAAGCTTTTGGCGAATGCAGTTCCCATCCCTGAAACAAGCAAGGAACATGCAATTTCTATACTTCAGACATAGAACCTGTTGCTCAGGTAGAGTTTCTGAAACTGCGGATTCATCAAACTTGTTCCTGGTCACCCTACAGGAGATGGGCTCAATAAGCTCTCCTTTGGATTTTTGAGAATATATCTCTAGTCCTATGGCCACTCACCATTCATGAGACGCAAGGAGAAGGCCAGCCCCTGTTCTGCAGAAAAGGTTGAGCTAAAGGGAACCCAAGTTGGCTTGACGACTTTGCTGCTCACGTTGTCTTTCCTGAAAGAGAAATCTTGGTGCCAAATAAAGTTTCCTGAAGAGCCGCTTCTCAACAGGAAGCAACGAGAAGGTCTCTCACCTTGGATAGTGACACTCTATAGGAACTTCAACTGGGCTGGCCCTGAGAATCACAGGGTCGCTTCCGAGATTTGGGTGGTAGTAGAGGCTTATGGTGTAGACAACAGAATCTGGAGTAACCTGCGTTATGAATAACTTTTCAATAACTTTAAAGCATAGCTTCTTTTTATAGCATTTTTCCAGTAAGAGAAAAGATATCAGAACTTTTACAGAAAATATTTAGACATACAGATTCTATGTAACTACATTGAATCCACAAACAACCTAGGGTTACATTGGCTAACAAACAAACAAAGGGAATTACATTTTTACTCTGCATTCACATTACACATACACATTCATTCCCATGGAGAAGAGCAGCGGGTTGGCCAGACTCCTCCGGTCTGCCACAATTTTGGAATATTAGAAGGTCTTTTATATAACAATATTTCTTGTGGATATTGTTCCAAAGTTGCAAATGAATGTCCTGTTGTAATTATCTTGAGTCTTCACCTCCTGACATAGATAATAATCTAGAATAATAATATATTATATAATATAGAATAGTAACTATATATATATATATTGCTACTATTATATATTAGTATATATAATAGAGAGCTGTTTGGGCTGGAAGTCAGCCTGAAGAAAACGGAAGTCCTCTACCAGCCCGCACCACAGGAAGAACACCATCATCCCCACGTCAGCATAGGCAAATTTGTGCTTAAGTCCATTCAGCAGTTCACCTACCTGGGAAGCATCATCTCTTCAGATGCCAAGATTGACAAAGAGATAGATCACAGATTAGCAAAGGCATACAGTGCTTTTGGAAGGCTTCACAAAAGAGTCTGGAGCAACAAGCACCTGAGGCAAAGCACCAAAATCAGTGTGTACAGAGCTATCGTACTGTCTATTCTCCTCTATGGGTCTGAAACATGGGTCACCTATCGCCAACACCTACGACTCCTCGAACGCTGTCATCAGCGCTGTCTTCGCACAATCCTAAATATACACTGGACTATGTGACTAATGTTGCTGTCCTTGATCAGGCAGGGGTCACCAGCATTAAGGCCATGCTATTGAGAACACAGCTGCGCTGGGCAGGGCACGTCTCGAGGATGGAGGACCACCGCCTCCCAAAGATACTGCTCTACGGTGAACTCGCCATGGGTCAGCGCAAGAGAGGTGCCCCCAAAAAGAGATATAAGGACTCCCTGAAACAATATCTCAGGCTCGGCCAGATTGATCACCAACAATGGTCCACCCTGGCCTCACATCGGGAGGCATGGAGACGCACTATCCACAATGCTTCTTTCGAGAAGACATGCCGAATGGGTCTCGAAGAGAAACGGCAACGCAGAAACAAGCGCAACTTGGAAACAACATCACCCAAGGAGACTTTCTGCTGTGCTTTCTGCAACTGAACTTGCATATCTCAGATTGGCCTTTTTAGTCATCAACGCGTTTGTAAAAAGCGTGGGATGAGTCCTTCCTAAGAATCTTCATTCGCGAAGTAATGCCGAGAGAGATAATAATAAACTTTATTTGTACCCCAGCACCATCTCCCCAAAGGGACATGGCGCGGATCACAAAAGCACCGAAGATGTAGGTCTCCAGGTAACAAACCGTTGTTTTCTGGGTTTGACTTGAAAGAGCATTGTCTTTGACAAATGTAAACACAGATACTTTCCCTTAGAGTTAATCTGGTTTCTGGTCAGCAAATGTTGACAGATGTAAACATTTCTCTTATCACTGTCACAGTTTATTAGGGCAGGTCAACATTTTCAATTCTCATTAGTAGGTTTTAATTACAATTCATCAAGCAGGTAGTTAATGGTTTAGTCATCGCAAGCCTTAATTTTCAGAATGGTGTCTCCAAAATTATTAGGTGTCATTCATCCATTCCTTTCACTTGGTTCATTCATACCCACACATATCAAATCCATATTTATCAAATCTGCACATCATATTAATATGACCCTTGAGACAAATTGGGATGCAAATTGGGATACAAACTAAGGTCCCATTCATACCCGCATATAATCCAGTTTCTGAATCCAGATTATCTGCCTTGAACTGGATTATATGGCAATGAACACTTATATAATTCAGTTCAAAGCAGTTAATCTGGATTATATGGCAGTGTGGATCCAGCCTGGAATACAAATGTCTTTCTATTTGTCCAGCCCCTCTAATCTCCCTACTCTCCTTGGGGTTCACCATACCTGCAAGCTGCTGCCTGAATCATGGAGTCCAGCAAAGATCAATAAGTAAATATTGGATGAGAAGATACCTGCAAGGTACTACCACATGCACGGAGCCCAACGTCAAAGATCACCATGTCTTCAGAGGCATTGAAGGAGGTGGGTTTGCAACCAGCAGAGCCCAAAGCCAAGTCAGCCGGTTGGATGAGCCTCCCTGTCCCAAACAGGTCCTTGTTGACTGACACCATGACATGCGCCTCCCCACACTGGACAGTCACTGGGTTCAAACTGGATAAAGCCCTGGGCTGGGAGACATCCACCCAAGCCCAGGGGGAGGACCCAGCCAAAGAAGAAGGAAAACCATTGGGTTGCCTCACGGGAGATGATGTTCCAGTAGAAGGTCTCCAACCCACTGTGTTCCTTGGAGCCAAGTCCTGGGGGACTGCAATATTGACTACGCAGCCCAGAAGGACACACCCCAAGCTTGCAAAAAGGGCCATTTCTCTGGAACTATGGAGGCCTACCATAAGTCAACTTTATATTGTGAGCTCCAAGACGATCCACACCTGCCTTGAGTTACTATCGACATTTCCCTTCAATTCTTGCTGCCTGTAAGCAGCATAAGGTGTGATAAAAGGAACCTGTTTTAATAAAAAAAAAATCTATTTTCATTGTAATACAAGTACTGTTATAGTGAAAAGGTATTACTCAGGCAGATTATCTAACTGTAATTCCTATCTAAAACATATCCTTTCTAACTTAAGTAAGTTATACTCATGGCTTTGGAAGTAGTTATACTGAATGGGAAGGATTTGTTGCTGGAAATGTACTGTATATACTCGAAGATAAGCCAAGCTTTTCAGCCCTTTTTTGAGCTGAAAAAGCCTCATTTGGGCTTATAATGGGGTCAAGACCGGGCAGCGGAGCCTGGAGGCCACTGCTTGCAATATTATGATACATTTCTCTCTCCTCTTCCCCTCCTTAAACTGTGTGTTTTCTTTTCTAATCAAAAAGGGAGGGAAAGAGGGAAAGGAATTGCATTTCATGTCCTTCTTGTTTGTATGGCTCACTTTCAAAACCATTCAATTTCCTGGTTGTGTGTGTATCTAAATGTATTAACTTTATATGTGTATTTTGTTCCCTTGGAAGTTTCCCCCTCATATGTTTGCAGGTCTTTGCAAATCCTATATACATATAGATATCAAGAGATTTCCATGTACCTTTATATCTCTATCTATCTATCTATCTATCTATCTATCTATCTATCTATCTATCTACACACATTATTTGTATATGAATTTTTCCATCACATGTTTGCAAGTCTCTGCAAATCCTATATAGATATAGCTATCGATAAATATATAGGGGTACCTATATATCTGTATATATGTATATCTGTGTGTATGTATGTATATATATATATATATATTCACACACAATTATATATATGATTTTTCTCCTCGTGCTTGCAAGTCTTTGCAAATCCTATATATATATAGGATTTGCAAAGACTTGCAAACACGAAACTTGCTATATATATATATATACACACACAGTATATATACAATATATATATATATATGTAATTATCTATATATAGAGGTGTGTGTGTGTGTGTTTGTGTATGTATATAGATAGATAGATCGATAGATAGATATAGATATAGATAGGGCTTCCAAATATTACAAGAGTGAAATGCACACAGAAATATATATAAACATGTCTAGATAGATATGAATATAGATATAGGGGTTTACAAATATTGCAAGGGAAATGCACACACACACACATATAGAGATGTCTAGATAGATTTAAACAGATATAGGATTGCAAATAGGATTGTAAATATTGCAGGAGGTAAATGCACATATAGAGAGAGGATTTGCAAATGTTTCAGGGGAAATGCATATGTGAAATTAGTATATATACATATTAATCTATTTCTAGCTCTGCATTGTTTCTATTGGCATGTAATGTTTGCCTGTTACTATGTTGGAAGCTGGCCTGAGTCCCCATGGGGAGATAGGGCAGGATACAAATGAAGTTCTGTTGTTGTTGTTGTTACCATATTGTTTTTGTTGACCCTACTTCTCCACTTACAGAGCTAGTTTCCTGTTTTTCCTTGAAATACAGTAAATATTCAAAAACGTTTGACCTACTGATGCCTCAATTAATGTAATTGTATTGGTATCTATCTTTATTTTGAATTTTACCTGTAGCTGCTGCATTTCTCACCCTCGGCTTATACTCGAGTCAATGCATTTTCTCAGTTTTTTTGTGGTAAAATTAGGTGCCTTGGCATATAGTCGGGTTGGCTTATACTCGAGTATATAGAATACTCAAGTAACAGTAACTCTTATTCCTACCTAAAACATATCCTCTCTACCTTAAGTAAGTTATGCGTAGTCATGGCTTTGGAAGTAGTTCTACTGAATGGGAGAGATTTGTTGCTGGAGAAGCAAGTACAATCTCTATATATAAAGGAGGTCCCGTCATCGAACGACTGCCACAGACAGAGAAACCATCCAAGGCAGAGACACCAAACTTGGCAACAAAAATAGGCCTCAGGCAAGGAAGGTTTATAGCAAAGAAACTTCCCCCCCCCCAAAACAACGACACAAAAAAACTACATTTCCCAGCGTCCTCCGCGGCCGCCACAAAAAGCCAATCCCATTGGCCAACACCGGCCCACACAAAATGGCGGCGCCAGACTTGCAAACACGAGGAGAAAAATCATATATATAATTGTGTGTGAATATATATATATATACATACATACCACTGCCACTCTATGCTCTCTACTCAGCACCCCAGACATCCCTGTAGTTGGGCACCGGTTATCAGTACTTTCTGTTGGTAATGAGTTCAATATGCCAAGTTTGGTTCAATTCCATTGTTGCAAGAGTTCAGGATGCTCTTTGTGTGTTAACTATAAATCCCAGAAACTGTAACTCCCGAATTTCAAAGTCTATTTTCCCAAACTCCATCTGTGTTCACATTTGGGCATATTGAGTATTCATGCCAAGTTTGGTCCTGATCCAACATTGTTTGAGTCCAGAGTGCTCTCTGGGTGTAGGTGAACTACAACTTCCAAACTCAAGATCAGTTCCCAAGCACCCCACCAAGACCTTAAGTAACATCATTTCCAACCCTTACATACTCAGACTTTCTCGCATCTCCTAAATAGGGCACAGCAACGCGTGCCGGGTACAGCTAGTTTGTTAGAATTCTTCTAAGGTAAGAAAACAAATGTTGACCTGACACAAAGGACCTCCGCCCTTATCACCAACAGTCATGAGGATAAGGTCTATTAACAGGTATCATAGAACTTGTTCAAATAAGGGTGTGTCCAATTATTTTCAGCTTTGTACTACGTGCCCTGTTTTCAGCCTCATTTACTTACTGTTTCCTTGTGTGCATCTCCCTAACAAACACAGAAGAGGCAGGAGAATATCCACAGATTAAAACCATATTTGTTGTCTCCAGGAGAAGTAAAAAGACCATGGAGTAAAAGATCTTTTAGTCAGATAGAGGTATCAGTCGGGCAAAACAAACAAGCAGAACAAAACAGCAAGGTTTGTAAAATTATTTGGCAACTGGAACCACAGAATCAGAGAATGCATCTGCACTGTAGAATTAATCCAGCTCGACTCTACTTTAACTGCCATGCCTCAGTGCTATGCAGGGCTGGACTAAGGCCATTCAAAATGGTAAACGAACATTATTTTGGCGCCCCCTTGCTCTCCGGCCTCATGGAGGGTACTCATGCGCGGAGCCAGCTAGTTCCGCACATGCGCATCAGGCACACATGCGTGGAGCCAGCTGGTTCCGGGGATGCACACCCTCAACGAGGGCGGAAACTGAAGAGGAGGGTTTGGCGGCTGGGGGTGGAGGCTTATCTCACTCTTGGCTCTGCCCCGGCTGCAAAAAGTTCCTCCTTTTTGGCCTCGTGGAGTGCGATTTGCGTCTTCGTCCAGCTGGAGTCGCGCCGCAGCCAGGCCCGGATTACCCATAAGGTCACCCTAGGCCATGGCCTCGGGCGGCGGCTTTGGGGGGGGGGCAGCGGATCCGGACCCCCAAAAAAGTTTTTACATTAATTTTTTTTTTAAAAAGTGTGCATGCGCGTGCGGCGTCACGCGCCTCTTTCTCCTCCTCTGCCCGCCCTCCTTCCTTCAATCAAGGGAGGAGGGCGGGGCGAGGAGGAGAAAGAGGCACCCTCCCACTGCGTGCGCATGCGCAGCAGGCGTCCCTCCGCCTCTTTCTCCTCCTCACCCCGCCATCCTCCCTTGATTGAAGGAAGGAGGGTGGGGAGAGAAGGGGAAAGAGGCACCTCCCGCCGCACACGCATCCCCGGCAGGGGTTCATCCGCCTCTTTTCCTTCCCCCCCCCCCGCCCTCCTTCCTTCAATCAAGGGAGGAGGGCGGGGCGAGGAGGAGAAAGAGGCGCCTCCACCGCACACGCATGTGCGGCAGGCATCCTCCGCCTCTCTCTCTCTCCCTCACCCCACCCTCCTCCCTTGACTGAAAGTAGGGGGGCGGGGCGCAGAGGACGAGGCTGGCCTAGGGCGGCAAACTTCCTTAATCCGGGCCTGGCCACAGCAATGGTGTATGTGCAGAAGTTCCCCTTTTCTCAGCAACAGATCGTGTAATCCCATTAAAGCAGAATTGGTGCTTTTAGCAGGAGTACAGTCAGGAGAGAGTGATGCACAAGCACAGTACTTAGTACAGCGGAGTAGCTTGCCAAAATCATGCTAAATGCCATTACGAGAATAATGCACTTTGATTGGTAGGTCAGGCACAAGCTGTGATTTGTTAGAGTACATCATGTGCCTTTCCTGATAACTCCGGCCTTGATTGGTCTAGCTAGCCCCAACGTGCGTTTGTTTACATTGTAGCCGATTGGTAGAAACAGCGCATGGGCAAATGAAACCGTTCCTCCCTATTGGCACAGAGGGACGTTTTAGAAATGTTGCAGATTCAGTACAGGACGCTCATACAGCAGATAACACACTGTGGGAATGAAGAATTAATAACTGCGTAGTGCTGTTTAACAAATGAGAACGCAAGTAGAGTGTACTGCCAAATAATGTGATGTGTAATTGGATAATAGAAATGTGTTAATGATGTGAACCAATGAAAATGATGAAGACGGGACCTGCCGCCATAGCGTGTATATAAGGGAAAGTAAGAGAATGTTGAGGGCTCTTGCCCTGAGGCAGCTAGTTCTGTGGGCAGGACCCGTCAGCTGACGTGCAAATAAACTTTGGCTTCATTGCATTTCAGTACGGTTGTTACGTTTTCTCTCGTTCCTGTGCTCTCCCCACGCAACCTGTGAATAAAAAGGTAATACCTAGGGAGTTTTGGGACTCCAGATTTGCTGCTACACCATCACTATAGAAAATATGCTGCTTTGTATCACCATGGTGCAGAATCATCAGCCCTGTGCATTTGGGGCTCATAAAGAAAATCATCACAACAATAGAACTCATAGGTCCCAAGGGCCTCCGTTCTTTGTTCTCGAGTTGGGACACTGCTATTCATTCAGAAAACTATATGTCCTTTATTTGATACTAGCTGTACCCGGCACGCGTTGCTGTGCCCTTTTTAGGAGATGCGAGAAAGTTCAATCATCCACGGTGTGCCCTCCTCTAAACTGCAGTTGGATGGAGTGTGGGTCATGGGGGGCATGGTGTGCCAAGTTGGGTCTTTATTGGTCTTGGGTCTGGGCCACAGTGGTCTGTGGGGAATGATGGGTTTTGAAGTACTACAAATCCCCGTTTTCCATGGTGGTACTTCAAGTCCCATCATGCATGGTCGGGGCTCTGTGTGCCAAGGTAGGTTACTGTAAATTCAGGCCATACACAATGTCCCATGAGCTGAGGCCTAGTTAGGAACAGCAAGTTAATGAAGCCTTACTGTCAATTCAGGCCATACACAATGTCCAATGAGCTGAGGCCTAGTCGGGAGAATCAAGTTAATGAAGTCTTACTGTCAATTCAGAGCGTAAACAGCTTCCCAGTAAGTGAGGGCTAGTTAGGGAAATCTAGTTAATGAAGCTTTACTGTCAATTTTGAGCGTGGTCTGTGATTTTTTAAAAAATTTTATTTTTATTCGTTGTTTTGGGGGCCTTTTAGGTTTTTTTGGGGGGGGGGAAGTTTCTTTGCTACAAACGTACCTTGCTTGAGGCCTATTTCTGTTGGCAAGTATTGTGTTTCTGCGTTGTATGGTTTCTTTGTTTGAGGTATACATCACATGACGTGAACCCATTTATATAATAGATAATCTCCCAGCCCCCTGCAAGCCACCGGAGATGGGGAATAGTGTTCTATTGGCCGGCGGGTGCCACAGTTCTGCCTCTGCAGGGAATCCTCACTCAGCTGTTCATGATGTTAACGGAGCCTAGCCAATCATGGCGAAGCTTACTCCAGCTGTGGAGGAAACGGGAATTTCCAAAGGGTTAACTGTATAAAAGTATATGTTTTGGAACTGTATGGCATCTTAGCACTTTGTGTTGTCCGTTTGACTGAATATGGAGTAGTGGCTGCGTCCACTCGTTTTATCGAAATAATATTGAAATAATAATTAACTTGGGTATGTATACCTTATTTCAGCCCTTTTGTATGGGTTGTCCTTATTGCGGGCTTTTTAAATAATGAAAGAGATGACTGTAAGCCTTTGTATATATTTTGTATTGTAGATTACACGGACCAGTGGAATTATTTTGTTTGGAATCGACTGAAACTTTCATGTCCCGATGAAGCTGGGTACCCCCCGGCGGAACGGCGAGGCCTTTTGATTTCTGACCGTCGACCTTAGTCGCACTATATTCCGGATTATAATTATGATTTTTGGACAAATATGAAATAATATGGAGATGAATGAATAATCTGCTCTTTGGAATTTACTGCGACATTGAATATTGGATATACTTGACAATCTATTCCACACTTTCTTTGAGATTATTGAAATATTTTGACTCAAAATAAACATATTGATGAATATATATTGACTGTTACCACTTTTTGCACCCCGCACACTGTATCTTTTTTGGGGGAACATTGGGCTAACACAGATCCATAGGCAGCCTGCTGCCGGCACCTGTATCCGCTTAATGGGACTCTGTGCTTTGGGTTTTGCTATCCACGACCCGGGTCTCGCTATCCGTGGCTGCTTCAAATAGCTGTATTTCAGTAGGTAGATCATAAATAAGAGGTTTAGAGGAACTAGCACTGATGGCACACTGATAAGCACATTACTTCTTATTGGGAACATCAAATCTAGAGAAGGGAGAACTCCGTGTCTGAGATCACACAACACATGAAAGACTCATCAGTGTCTTTATCACAGCTTTCTATGGATACTAGAGCCATAGATCCTGGATGGTAAGCAGCTTTACTGAACACTGGTTTGTATATTCCTGCTCCAAAAACAATCAAATAGCTGGATCATAACAAGAATTATTTATTTATTTATGTTTTTAAAAAAATTATTTATTTATTTATTTATTATATCCAACATTTCTACCCCGCTCTTCTCAACCCCCGAGGAGGGACTCAGAGCGGCCTAACAAAAGGCACAATTCGATGCCAACATAATAAATACAATATAAAACCAAAAACCTACAGCATTAAAACACATTAAAATACAATTAACACATCATACACATTCTCTTAAGTTAAAAACAGTATTTCGTCCATAACAGGAGCATTGAGCCATATACATTCTTGCTGTTACAAATCCAGTCCAAAGTGCTGCGTTGTGCTAATGTGCAAACATCTGGTCCCACAGCCAAGATTTCACTTTTTTCCTGAATGCCAGGAGGGATGGGGTTGATCGTATGTCGCTTGGAAGCGCGTTCCACAGACGGGAAGCGCGTTCCACCACCGAGAAGGCCTCTCTCGTCCCCACCAGCCGCGTTTGAGAAGTTGGCGGGAGCGAGAGCAGGGCCTCCCTGGATGATCTTAAATTACGAGGGGTGGGATGTAGAGGCTGATGCATTCGGACAAGTAAGCTGGGCCAGAACCGTATAGAGCTTTAAAGGTCAAAACCAGCACTTTGAATTGAGCTCAGAAATGGACAGGCAGCCAATGGAGCTGACACAACAGGGGGGTGGTATGCTCCCTGTATGTAGCTCCAGTTAGTAATCTGGCTGCCGCCCATTGGACTAGTTGTAATTTCCGAACTGTCTTCAAAGGCAGCCCCACGTAGAGTGTGTTGCAGTAATCTACTCGGGATGTGACCAGAGCGTGGATGACCGTAGCCAGATCAGACTTCCCAAGGTACGGGCGCAGCTGGCGCACGAGGGGGCAAGTTCCTTTTGAGGACTATTCTTTACCGGATTTATACTCCATCACTTCTCAACCCCCGAAGGTGGACTCAGGACGACTACATGTAAGCCGCCCCAAGTCCCTTCAGGAAAGATGGTGGCGAGATACAAAATTAAAGTATTATTATTATTATTATTACATATCCCAGAATCCTCCAGCCAGCACTGCCATTGTGGTTGGCCTAACAAGTTGATCTCATACACGATGTTCGATAGAGTCTATGCCAGGTCAATGAGCACAAGAGGGCAATTGAGAACTCAAAGGAATAGTGTGCTGAAACCCTATGTAATGTAAAGGATGCCAGGAAGACAACAGGAGGGTTTGGAAAGAAGCATGACTCTGACTCAATTTTCTGTTCAGTCCCTTGATTGAATATTTAGGGTTCAGCCCTTTTTTTGGATGAGTTCCTGCATAAATCAGAGCACAGAAAGGAACATGTTGCATCTCGACAGTCTCGACATACTTTTGGGCGAGAAATGTCTTCTTCAGGAGGAGTTGGAGGGAGGACTATATTGCAAGGTGGAATAAGGGACCACAGCATGTTTTATCACCATGGGGTTGATTTCCAAAACAGCGCACAGTTTCTCTATGATCTTGGCACCGCCAGAAATTCCAGCATCACGAAATTGTCCATCCAAATACTTTTGGTCTAAGTCCCTCAGCGTATCACTGTCCAAAATGGTGATTTCATCTTTAAGAAGTGGGAGGACGTCCATGAAACCAGCGATGGAGGCTTTAAATTGTTCCTCTTTTTTGATGTTCTTCAGGGCTTTGGCCAGAACCAGAAGGCCCATAGACCAGATCTTGAATCCTACTAAAATGGGCCTATGAAGGGACTGGAGATAGTCAAGGAAGGGGTCCAGACCTATGTCATAGAGACTATTTTTCATTTTGGTGTTTGGCAGAATTGTGACCGTGAAGCTGCGTGTCTCTTCAGCTTCAGCAACCAGGTGAAGGACATCTTGAGCTGCAAAAGAAAGGAGACAGAGTTTGCTCAGACTGAGGATCAAGGCAAGCGTACTGCAAATATTTCTTTTACTTCAGAGTAAGGGTCAAACCAAGAGACCACAGACCCTGAAGTTATTCTGTACCCGTTGGGTAGCCATTTGCTGTATAATCTGGGAATGGTAGATGGTCCTTTCCAACCCTAAAGTGGAAAGACCAACTACATTCTGTGTGCCACTTACATAGCAACTTAATGTCAAAGTACACCACCGTCTGTGGTTGCACATCAAGCTCCTGGGTGTGGTTGAATGTTGTGTGAGAAGTCTCTCCTGGTGACTTGGCATTCTTCTCCTGATGTCGTGGAGCAGGTTGGAGTTCTAGTAAGAAGATAAACAAGTGCTGTCAGTTGAGAAAACCAAAAATATAGCTTGTTAGGGCGTGAGGACTCACCCATTCTGTGCTAGGCCGAGACCAGCATAGCAGTTTGGCATCCATGGTAAAACAGGATAGCCAGGAAAGGGGGACTGGCTTGGATCCTTCTCAGGGAGTGAGAGAGAGAGAGCTGCCTGGGTGTGGCTCAGAGCTCAGGGGGAGGAGCCGAGCTACTTGAGAGGGAAAGAGTGTAGCTTATTGAGCAGTCTGTTGTCAGAGCTGTAAGAGAAAGCAGTCTCTTGACAGAGCTGAGAGTGAGCAGTCAGATAAGACAGTTGTCTTGTAAACTGACAGGAAAAATTCTGTGTGCAGGTGACAGGCAGTCAGTCACAGGCCGAATCCCTAGGGTTTAGGGATTAGCTCACATCTCTGGAGAAGCCAGCTATAGGAAAACTCTGTGAGAGAGTTAGTAGCTAAGGTGCTTCTGGAAGACTGAGTGTTAGCTCAGGGAACTAACTAGGTTAGTTAGTTGAAGACTATTCACGTCTAGTTTTAATATTAGAGTGAGGGAGTTTAGAGAGACAAGTTTTGAACTGTCTAGTTTTAGTAACTAAGAGTTAAGAAACCAATTTTAGTAACCAACACGCTCTCGTACCACTGTATAACCGTTACGTGTTTGTGCTTTAAGATCTGCCTGTTGAGTTAATAAACGTTCCATTTGTTAACTTTACAAGAAAGCTTTCAGTATGCCTCATTACCTCAGTATGTGCCAGTTCAAGCATTCCCACATTCCCAGTCAAAGGGGGAAAGTTTCTTGCCTCAGTAATCCTCTTAGTTTACCTTCAGTTTGGAGCCTAGCTTAAGTATTATTTTAAAGGAAATCCTAAAAACTATTTTTTAGGTTGGTGGTAGCGTTCGAAGAGGTTAAAGCCTCCAAGTTTCATAGCCCAAGTCGTCACATAGGGCATTCCAGAAAGCGAGGTCCAAAAGAGGAGCTTTCCCAAGCTCTGCCATGAACCCCAAGCTCAATCCTTCACTGTCAAAATGATTTTCTTGTGGATGGGATGAAGAGGGTTCCAATAATCACCGACAGAAAAGACAAGCTTGTGACAAACTAAAAAGAAATCTGAAAAAAAAGGAAGATGGGAGAGATGGTCAAAGTTTTGGAGACCAAGCCCTAGGAGGAACAGCCGTGAGAGCTGGGTATGTTTCATATGGAGGGAAAATAAGCTTGAGATGTGATATTATAGCTGTTTTAAAATATTCTGAGAGAGACAGTATGGTGTAGTGGTTTGAACATTGCACTGTGCTTCCGGAAACTAGCCATGGAAACCCACCTAAACATTAGGAAGAACTTCGTGGCAAGAACTGTTCAGCATAAAATCACGGAATCGTAGAGATGGACCATCATCCAGTCCAACCCAATTTGCCAAGAAGTAGGAAAATTGCATTGAAAGGATCACTGACAGATGGCCATCTGGCCTTCGCTTAAAAGCCTCCAAGGAAGGAGCCTCCACCACCAGCCTCCATGCAATATATGATATTTTGGAATTTATTTTTATTTTTAAATTGACCAGTAGCGGCTGCATTTCCTACCCTCGGCTTATACTCGAGTCAATACGTTTCCCCAGTTTTTTGGTGGTAAAATGAGGTGCCTCGGCATATTCGGATCGGTAAGAATATTCAGTCCTGAATTGTTTGACCAGGTTGCATCCAAGCAGAAATTAATTGCTCTAGAAGTAAAAAGACAGTGCTTGGCATCTGATTTCTTTTGCACCTTTTCAGGGTCAGCTAACACTGATTTAGCAGCTTTCTCATTCTAAACATACTCCTATTTTCTCTCAGCACCAGGAGGGTGCGAACACCACTGGGTAGCGGCACTAAAAGTACTTTGTCTAGAATTAAGTAGGTTGCATGGCTATCTGTACAGTGTGACTTTGGATTTATGGCTCACGTACTGCTAAAATGTTAGTCTAGATCAGTGCTTCCCAACCTTTTTTGAGCCGCGGCACACTTTTAACATTAAAAAATTCCGGGGGCACACCATCAACCAAAATGACACAAAATGACACTCTAACACAGTAAAGAATGGCTGGGGGATGGTGGCCTGCTGGGAGCAGCTGCTGGGAGTGCCGAAGCCAGGGGAGGAGCCAGGCCGCGTCATGCCACACCCCCTCCACGCGGCTTCAGCTCTCCCACAGCTTGTCCAGCCTTGAGAGGGCAATGCCAGGCCAGCATCGTGCTGTCTCTGCCACCGCTGGCCTGGCACTGCCCCCTCAAAGCTGGTGTAGCTGCTGGGAGTGCCGAAGCCGGGGGAGGGGGCGGAGCCAGGCCACGCCATGCTCTGCCCCCTCCATGTGCCTTCAGTGAGCGAGGGGCGGAAGTCATGGCAGATTGGAGGCTGGCTGGGGAAACGGCTGAAGGAGGTGGCGCCCCGGACCCTTCTTCTTTTTCTTCACCGCCGCCCGGCCCTTCCTCCCCCTCCCCCTCCCCCAAGCAGCAGGAGTTCGGCAAGAGGAGGGGGGAAAGAAGGGGGACAGAGAGCTTTTCTCACGGCACAGCAGGAGTTCCATCACGGCACACTACTGTGCCGCGTCACAGCGGTTGGGAAACACTGGTCTAGATGGCCCTTATGGACAACCCCCCTTTCATGATCCTGCCACTGTATGCATCCCTGATTAATTCCTTTATATATATCGACACACATAACCCCCACACAATTTTTCACAGTCAGATAGTGATTGGATAGCCCACTTTATTGATCAATAGATGATAACGTGCAAGAAATCAGATGGGGACAAATATCATTGAAGATCAGGCAGTAAGTAACTGATTAGTGAGCCCACACAAATCAGTCCCAATGTATGCGGTTAGAGGAGGCATCATGGAGAGGAATGCAGTGATCCCAACAGAAAAGGAAGCTGCCAAGTGTTGGCCATATGAAAGAAGTTGAGAGTAAAGTGAATGAGCAAATAAGGGAGGAAAGGGCATCTAGCACCGTGTTGGACCAGTAACAGTAGACTCCATATCATTTGACATTTTTGTTTATCCGACGTCCTGCCAGCCCGTTTATGTCGGATAAGTGAGACCCTACCGTATAACCTTTAAATAATAATAATAATAATTTAATAATAATCTTTATTTATACCCTGCCACCATCTCCCCAAAGGGGACTTGAGGCGGCTTACATGCATTTCAATACAATAACATAAAAGACATAAAGCAACAATTACAATAAGATAATAATTAAAAATCAAATTAAAAATCAAATGCAAAATATAATAAACAGTGCAAAACAATACAATAGAAAAAACAAATGCAATCACAATGAGCAGGCCACATGTGCAAGATACAATGATAAAAAAAACTAAGGATGAGATAAAATTAAAAACCTATATATTTGTAGGAGAAGTTCATGAACATGGGAGTAAAAACAGTCCTTTGTGCGGGCAAGGTGCCTAATTTTAGGGAAAATGACAAAGGAAATGTGAAATCATTCACCAAAAGCGCAACGGAAAAGCCACATTTTGAGGTTCTTCTTGAAAGTTTCCAGGGTGGGGGCTAACTTAATCTCGCTAGGCAATGCGTTCCAAAGTTGGGGGGCCACAGAAGAACAGACTCTCTCTTTTGTCGAAGGCTTTCATGGCTGGAATCATTGGGTTGTTAAAGGTTTTTCGGGCTGTATGGCCATGTTCTAGAAGCATTCTCTCCTGACGTTTCACCTGCCTCACAACCTCTGTTGATGCTTGCCACAGATGCAGGCAATACACAGATGCATCACAACACAAAATGGAATAGGCTGCTACTACTACTATGAATCTAAGACAAAAGGACCCTACTACAACAATACTATATAGTAAGAATAGCATGTATCATAAAACAGTTATGTAATGAATAAATGCACAATTGTTAATATAAACCACATAAGTATGTCACAGACTGAGTCTGGTCATAACAGTATTTTTTACTCACGGCAATGTTATAGTTTCGTTCATTGTAAGTAATCCTGGATAGTCCAACAGCGCATATATCACAGATTCAGTACCAGTTGAAAATGTAAACATGTGGTTTATATTAACGATTGTGCATTCATTCATTACATAACTGTTTTATGATACATGCTATTCTTACTATATAGTATTGTTGTAGAAGGGTCCTTTTGTCTTAATACACAGATGCATCCCAAGCACTTTTCAATATAAATATTAAAATCTACAGTATTCCATATACTGGCTCTTTAAAATTATAATAGCAGTGTCATGATAACAATAACAGTGTCTGATTTGTATCATCCCAAACTATCTCCATTTCCATTTCTAGCCTCTGCTGCGGACTTCACTAATTTAGCTCGGATTTTTTGGGCTGCGGCTGCAAATGTGGCAACCTTTAATGTTATATTTTGGAATAATCTGCTAAAAGTCACCGATAACTGCCGATTGTTGCCATGCTGCCCTTTCTTCCAAAAGGGCTCCCAGAAGAGGCTATCACATTTTTCATCTGCTTTGTTTCGAGGGTCATTATATAAAGGGCAACATAACAGATATGCGTATTAAATCCTCTCTTTCCCCAGACCCACAAATACAAAGTCGTTGGGTAAGAGGGCTCCCTCTATATCCGCCCTTTGGGAATATACAGTTTTATTTTTATCTAGGCAGGCTGGCTGATGGCATTGTTTGGAAGCGCAGGGCTGTAAACAGGCCTGGACTAACAACTTTTTGCGCCCTAGGCCAAATCTTGGAATTACGCCCCCTTTAAGCCAACCTCTATTGCCCCCCCCCCCCACCACCACCACTCAGACCCACACTTGACTGGCTTTCGCCATGGTGCCTCCGGAGCAGAAGAGAAAGGCGAGTAGGCACCATCCCGCCACCTCCAAAGTCCCCATTCCCACCGACTGGAAAGCTCCGTCGTGCTCTGAAGGTCTCCTCGGGAGGCTTGAGGAGAGTGCAGCGGGTGCAAATTTGCTCCAAAGGTGTGCACGAGAGAGAGAGAGAGAAAGAGAGAGAAAGCGAGAGAGAGAGAGAGAGAGAGAGAAAGAAAGAGAGAGAGAGAGGAAGGGGACGGAGCAGAGACTTTGCCGGGAGAAGGAGGGAGGAGAGGCATGAGAAAGGGGGAAAGAGGGACGCGTGGACCAGTTTTTTTTTGGTCCGTGATCTGCGCCCTTCTCGGCTTGCGACCCTAGGCCATGGCCTAGCTAGCCCTATGAGTAATCCAGGCATGGCTGTAAATGCTATTCTAAGGGGTACAGACCATTAAGTCTTGAAGACATTGGTGACAATATTGCTCACTCTTTAGTAGAGGATACCAAGTGGTGAAAACCCTGCAGTTTACTAGTCCGCAACTTGACAATTGCATCCATTTCAAAGATTTTGTCTCTATTCACCTTCTTGTTCAACTGCATTAGGGTTGTTGTTGACCCATCAAAATACAGTAGAGTCTCGCTTATCCAACATAAACAGGCTGGCAGAACATTGGATAAGCAAAAATGTTGGACAGTAAGGAGGGATTCAGGAAAAGCCTATTAAACGCCAAATTACGAAAAAGCAATTCAATACATGGTAACATTATGTTACCATGCATTTATGAATACTATGCATTTATGAATTTAGTGTAGTTTGGCGTTTAATAGGCTTTTTCCTGAAACTCGTGCGCCAGCTGCGACCATACCTTGTGAAGTCGGATCTGGCCATGGTGGTCCACGCCCTAGTCATCTCCAGATTGGACTACTGTAATGTACTCTACGTGGGGCTGCCCTTGAAGACGGCCCGGAAATTTTAATTGGTCCAACGGGTGGTGGGCAGATTACTAACTGGAGCATCTTACAGCGAGCGGTCAACCCCCTCGGTTTAAGGAGCTCCATTGGCTGCTGTTAATCTTCTGGTCCCAATTCAAGGTGCAGGTTCTTACCTACAAAGCCCTAAACTGTTTGGGACCCGCCTACCTGCGTGACCGCATTTCAGCCTACGAACCCAGGCAATCCTTTCAGTCATCTGGAGAGGCCCTGCTCTCACTCCCGCCCCCTTCGCAGGCGCAATTGGTGGGGATGAGGGAGAGGGCCTTCTCTGTGGTGGCCCCCCGACTCTGGAACTCTCGCCCCAAGGATATCAGACAAGCCCTCACATTGGCAGTCTTTAGGAGGAGCCTGAAAACGTGGCTATTCCAATGTGCCTTCCCTGAATAAAGTAAACAACTCCCTGCTCTGACCGATTCCCTGCAAAATGTCCTCAGAAGCACTTTAACTACCTGTTGGGTTGATCTCCCCATATTATCCTTCAAAGCCTTCCGGCTAGATACATCCTACCTCTGTTCACGTCCATTGTTTACTTATTTTAAAATTTTAATATATTACATCTGGCCCAGCCATTATGGTTTTAAACTTTGTGTGTTACTTCTTATATGTGAGTTTATTGATTGTACTGTCTTATTATTTGCTGCTGTGTTGTTTTTACTGAGGTGTCATTGGGCTTGGCCTCATGTAAGCCACCCCGAGTCCCTTTGGGGAGATGGTGGCAGAGTATAAATAAAGTTTTATTATTATTTATTATTATAAAATGTTACAATGTATTGAAACAGCTGTGGATCCGGGAGGGAGGCAGACTGCGTTGGATAATACTGAGCCCAACCTCCCCACTTATATTGCTCCATCAAGCATTACTTTGTCCCAGACCCGGATCAACACCATTTGGCACCCTAGGCCACAGCCACCTCCCCAGTCCCCCCCAGGGGTCAGGCGGGCGCCAGCACATTAGAGAGGCCTCGGTCCAGCTCCTCCCCCTGCCAGGCCCCCCATCAGCCCAATTCCTCCTGCGGTGGCTGTTGGTCTCCCCTGGACAACATCCATCCACTCCTGACCGCTGAGCCGATCAACCTCCCAACCTCGGCCTCGGCTTGCAGAGCCTCGAAGAAAGCGGGAACTTCGCGGCGCCTCCCAGCCACCCTAAAGTCCTGCGGCCCCTTGTGCATGGGGTAACTGGCCTCGTCTGTGTAGGAGCCGTGGGGCATGCGTTCCTCCTCTTGCCATCTTGACTCATGTTCAATTCTAAGGCTTCCCTTAAAATGGAACTGAGCTGGAAGAAGCCAGCTATGCCTTAGCAGCAGCAGGAGGAACCGCGCGAGGCCAATGGGGCGCCCGGGCGGTGCTTAGCTGCTAAGCACCGCCCCAGGCAACCTTGGCTGCCGGCAACCCCTGCAGCTGCTATGCCTTAGCTAGCAGGAGGAGCTAAGCCGCGATGATGGCAGCCAATCCTCCTGCTGCTGTTATGCCTTAGCAGCAGCAGGAGGAGCTAGCGCAAGGATGGCAGCCAATGGGGACGCCCGAGGCGGTGCTTAGCTGCTAAGCGCCACCCCGGGCAACCCCCATTGGCTGCCGCCGCCGCCAGTCCTGCTGCTGCTATGCCTTAGCAGCAGCAGGAGAACTGGCGCAGCGACGGCAGTCAATGGGGGCGCCTGAGGCAGTGCTTAGCTGCTAAGCGCCACCCAGGCAACCCCATTGGCTGCCGCGTCCTCCTGCTGCTGCTATGCCTCAGCAGAAGGAGCTAGCGGCAGCAGCAATGGGGCAGCGCTTGAGCCGGGCTGGGATTACCAGCAAACAAAGGAGGAGGAGGGGGACGGTCCGTGAATCTGCCCCCCCCCCGCGGCTTGCGCCCATAAGCCATGGCCTAGGGTGGCCTTATGGGTAATCCAGGCCTGCTTTGTCCTAGCTGTCTATATTTCGGACACCTCTGCACTGAGTGAAGCATTGCTCTTGTACTGTTCACCTGGAAACGTGGCAGAAGAAAGGGAAAGCATGGAGGCGAAAGCAGCAGTCCTGCCTACATGGCCCTGCCTCCTATGCCATGCCTCCCCTCCTACCTCTGCGCTGCCTTCTGCTCCCATGAGCCCCACGTCTAGGCACATTTCTCCCAGATGCTAGAGCTCCACGATCCATCCCAAGAGGTGTGCCACCTCGGTCTGGAAATTCCTGGACCGAGGGGGAAAGCTGGCCTCTCTCATCATGGGCCGACGCTATTCCCTCTGTTGCCAGGCTCAAAAGACTATACACACAGTTGTACACTCCGTTGAATTTCTCTTCCACACGATCATCCATGCAATCTATGCAGATTATCATGTTTTGCATCTTCTTTGTCAAGGTGTCCAGTTTTTCATAGATATTCTGGAAAGTCTCTTGGCTAGCACCCGGCCACATCTGGTCTTTCAGCTCTATGAGAATGGGAGAACTACTTTGGGAATAGAAGCCCAAGGCTGAACCATAGTGTTCCCCTTCCTGAACATCATCAAGATCCTCAGCGTTAGACCCCTGAGCCAATACTGATGGCTCCATGCATGGGTTTCCTGCAGCGTTGACCTCCTCCTGGTGGAAGGCCACTTGCCCCGAAGACAGCTCGGACTCATTACATAATGCATGGGATGAAACGGCAGGGGAAGGCAACCTTCTTGGAGTGGATTGACTGGCTTGGAATGCATGAAGTATCTTCTTTTTAGGCCCTTTTGTGACTACAGAAGTATGTCCCGGTTGCAATGATCCTGTGGGAAAAGGAAGGAGAGGTGAGGAGTCACGTTCCATCCCCTGTCAGGGAAAGAGAGAAATGGTCTTCACCCATAGAGTACAATGGTCCCCCCTGATCCACATTGCAGTCAATTGTAGCCTGATTATTTATAATTTATATTATATAGAGATAGAGAGTTTTTAAATCGTTTTATTATACAGCAGAGTCTCGCTTATCTGACATAAATGGACTGGCAGAATGTTGGATAAACAAAAATGTCGGATAATAAGGAGTCTCCTACTGTTACATGTCCAGCACAGTGCTAGACACCTCTTCTTCTTCTCTTCTTGGCTTCTCTTCGCGAATGAAGATTCAGGAAGGACTCATCCCATGCTTTCTACAAGCGTCGGAAGTTGGATATGTCCTTCAAGCCTGTGCAATGGATTTTTCTGGTGGAGCGCAGTGTGCACAGAACTGGCCTCACCCTTTAAACCAAAGGTTCGTCTGCCGGGGCCTAGCAAGCTCGGACGGTGGCAGCGAGGTCCTCAGGTCGTAGGTTTGATGTGAGTTTCCTTCTCTAGATGGTTGACCTTACAGGGTTAGATGAGCACCATTTAGAGTTTTCCTTCTCCTAGGATGCATGCCAAAAGGCTAGGGAGCCCATCCTGCCCATTGACGCTCTTTGTCAGACCCTTTGGTTGTGACCTGTCTGGCATGGGAGGCCCTATCGGTGACTATTATGCCTCCGCCAGCATAGCTCACAACTTCATTAGGGTATGCAAACTTCTCCCCCACGACAAGGGGGCGCCAATGGAGACACCTAGAATACTAACAACAGGGACTGAAAGGGTTAAGGCAAGGCAATGCCTTTAGGCTAAAGCGGCCCAGCAAGAAGTGCCCAGGTATGGAAGAGGAGTGTGGAAATCACAGACAGGGGCGGATCTTAATGGAGGCAAATTAAGTGGCTGCCTCAGAGTGCCACGTGGGCTAGGGGCACATCCGGCCGCAGCCGCCATTGCTGCGGGCCGGCGTGCAGGTGCGACTCCAGGTGGATGGTGACACAAAAGGCACTCCACGAGGCCGAAAAGGAGGATGTTTTGCAGCCGGGGTGAAGCCTCCTGCCTCCGGCTGCAAAACGCTCTCCTTTTTGGCCTCCTGGAGTGCATTTTGCATCACCATCCACTTGGTGTCGCGCCCGCGTGAATGGAGCATGCGCCGAACTAGCTGGCCCTGCGCACGCACAGAACTAGCTGACCTGCGCATGCGCAGAACTAGCTGGCCTGCGCATGCACACACCGGTGCATCACCGGTGCGCATGCACACGGAGAGTGAGGGGGGGCCAAAAGCTTTGTGTATCATTTGAAATTACCTTCATCCGGCTCTGATCACAGAAGGAAGGAAGGGGAACCCTTCTGCTTCCGGTCCTGCCTCATTCCCCCTTTCCTCCCTCCTCTTCCTCTTCTTCTTCTTGCCTTTTTAACTTATTGTGAATGGAGAGAGAGTTGGGGAGGAAAATGGGGTCGTCGGATGACAGTGTCGGATAAGACGGAAAGTTGAATAAGTGAAGGTCGGATAAGCGAGACTCTACTGTATTATTGCCATAGTTTGTAAGCTGCCCTGCATCACCCTTTGGAGGTGAGAAGCAAAGGGTATAAGCACAGTAAATAAATAATAATAAATAGCCCGAGAGGCTTGGAAAATATCCCCTAAGGCAGTTTTTCCCAACCTTTTTTGAGCCGCGGCACACTTTTTACATTTACAAAATCCTGGGGCACACCACCAACCAAAATGACACAAAATGACACTCTAACACAGTCATACATATAGTTAATATGTTTTATATGTACTTATACACTCCGTGTGAAACCTGGGCCTTTTTCGATGAACACAACATAGATATCCTGGCAGGAATGGCAGAAAGACACACACGAAGGTCTTGCTCAACAGCTGGGAGTTATAGTTCACCCGCAATCAAAGAGCATTCTGAACTCCACCAATGATGGAATGGAATCAAACTTCCCACATAGAACTACCATAACCAAGAGAAAATACTGTAAGAGTTTGGTGGACATTGACCTTGAGTTTTGGAGTTGAAGTTCACCTATATCCAGAGAGCACTGTGGAGGGGAGGGAGGAAGACGTGGGGCGAGTCTGCGCAGTAGCGCCCACACGGGTCACGTCTTCCTCCCTCCCCCCTTCCGCAGAAGCGGCAGCGTGAGCAGAGCGAGGCAAAGCAAGCAGAGCAAGGCTGGGAAGAAGGGAGCCCGAGTGGAGAAGAAAAAGTGTTCGGCAGGAGGGGGAAGAAAGGGTATTGGAGGTTCCAATTTCCCACGGTACACCTGATGATCGCTCACGGCACACTGGTGTGCCACGGCACACTGGTTGGGAAACACTGCCCTAAGGATAAGGTGGAACTAATACATAATCATGCCCACCATCAGTCAGGGTTGACCTCTGCTAGTTCTGGGAAAGCCAGCCTTATGGAAGCCTTTGGGCATAGAGCTTGCTACTCCTGATCTTCTCATGAAGGAGTAACGAAACTGACATAGCATAAGAATCTGATCCATCTCACCCAAGGACCTCTGGAGCTGGGACGTCACTTGAGATCCTGGGCCTGCCTTCTGCAGAAACCTGAGGCTTGTCATTCCATGAGACCCAGGACCTTTCTAACTGAGCATTTTAAAGGCTCCTCCTGTGAACTACAAGCCCCAAAATTCCACAGGGGTAAGCCACAGGATTTCACATGGGATGCATCATCTTTGTCGACTCTTTCAGCTCTACTGTGATAAGGTTAGACAGGCTGAAACTGCCTTTGCCTTCTTCCGAAGCTGCAAGAACATGGCTTGCCCAAGATCATCCTTGGAGTCCCTTCCAACTCTGTTCCTATGGGTGACCTTGGGCAAGCAACCATCACTCAGGCCATGGCATGTTGCAAGCATGCACTAGATTTTGTTGCCCCTCACATGGTGAAGCCAATGGAACTCCAGCAGCAGAAGAGGTGGATGGTCCATCATCGGGGACAACTACCAGCATTCACCAAATCTTTGGAGGGATTTATAGGAGTTGTAGTTCACCTACATCCAGAGTGCACTATGAACCCAAACAATGATGGATTTGGAGCAAACTTGGCATGCACAACCGATGTGCCCAAATTTGAATACTGGTGGATTTTGAGGGGAATCAGCCTAGACATTTTGGAGCTCCAGGTACTGGGATTTATAGTTCACTTGCAATCAATGAGCACTCTGAACTCCACCAAAGATGGAATTGGACCAAACTTCACACACGGACCATCCCCCCATGTCCAACAAAAAATAATGAGGGTCTTTGGGGAAAATTCATTTTGATTTGGGGGAGTTTTGGAGTTGTAGGTCACCTACATCTAGAGAGCACTGTGAACCCAAACACTGATGCATCTGGACCAAACTTGGCACACAGACCTGACATGATGACATTTGATTACTGGAGGGGCTGGGTGTGTGTGTGTGTGTGTGACTAAACTTCCTTTCTGGGAGTTGTAGTTCACCCACAACCTGAGAAACGGTGACCTCCACCAATGATGGACCTGGACCAAACTTGGCACACAGACCCCCCTCTCTCCCCACTGGTCAAAGGGGATACCTCCTTCAGGGTCAGATGCATTTTCTGTAGCCAAGCGACTTCCTTCAGATTGAGGACTGGTCCGTGGTTCTTCCTGTGAATGACTGCTGGAGGGACTGATTGGTTTAGCCATCCCTTCACTTCTGGTCACTTTTGGAGGCATCTTGGTGTCCCTTTCTTCTGCTACATGTTTCCTTTTTGCTGATACCTTTCCTGAGTGTTCCTAGGGAAGGAGGGGGAGGAGGAAGAAGAAGAGGACAAAGCGATAAACATTAAAATTTGTTTCTGAAGTGGCTTGTTTCCCACTGTCACAAGTTCCACCATCTTCCAGCTGTTGGGGATAATGGAACTTGCAGTCCACTACATCTAGAGAAGTGTTTCTCAACCTTCCTAATGCCGCGACCCCTTAATACTGTTCCTCATGTTGTGCTGACCCCCAAACATAACGTTATTTTTGTTGCTACTTCATAACTGTCATTTTGCTCCTGTTATGAATTATAATGTAAATATCTGATATGCCGGATGCATTTTCATTCACTGGACCAAATTTGGCACAAATACCCAATACACCCAAATTAGTATACTGGTGGGGTTTGGGGTGGAGGTGGGGGTGAATGACCTTGGCATATGGGAGTTGGAGTTCACCAGCAACCAAAGAGCTCTGAGCTCAGCTGACAATGGATCTAGACCAAACTTAGCACACAGACTGAACATGGCCAACTGTGAATACTGGCACCGGGAATGTGGCGCAGCTGGCTAAGTGTCAGCTGCATAAGATCTCTAACCAGTAGGTCATGAGTTCAAGGCCTTCCTGGGTCGAGGTGGGTGCTCGACCTTTAAATGTAGCCTGCTGTCGACCTTTGCAGCTTGAAAGACAGCTGCATCTGTCAAGTAGGAGATGAAGGTACCACATTAAGTGAGGAGGCAAATTTTGACTGAATTATGAGGCCATTAAAGAACTCCAGGAACGCTGAGGAATGTGGAAGGAACAACAAGGGACGTTGGGAACACTGAGAGATTAGGAGTGCATCAGCTCCCCCTGGTGGCCAGAGTTTGCCTCTGTTCGTCTATATGTGTGTATGTGGAAATGGCAGGGATTGTCTGCTAAGTATGTGTATCTGTAATCCGCTCTGAGTCCCCTTTGCGGTGAGAAGAGCGGAATATAAAGTAAATAAATAATAATAAATAAATACTGGTGGGATTTGGGAAGGATTGACCCACTATTCTGGGAGTTGTAGTTCATCCATATCTTTATGCATTTTCTAATGGGAACATTAATAAAAAAACAAAAGGAGAGACTGACTTTTCCCCCTAACAAATAGCATTACAAATTTCCTAAGCTGCTTCCGTTCTTCCTCCTCCTGATGCTGCTAGGCCACTCTCAGTCCCATGTCACACGGGCACTTTTCCCCCTGCCTTGAAGGGACTTGCTGACTCAAGCCTCCCTCCAGCCTCGCATGTTCTCCCTTGCCCACGGATGCACACACACTGCCATCTGCCAAGCACGCCTGCTCTCCTCTCCCCTCCCTCTTGGAGTCTCAGAAATACCCCCCCTTGGCTGAGAGGCCAGCTGAGAGGCCGGCCAATCACAGCAGGAGGAGGGTTTTTGGTGGTGTCATACTCCAGAGCAGAATCACCTCTGACTTTAAATACCACACAATCTGGGTAAAATCAGCAAGCAGTTTTTTTTTAAGATTATAAAAGAAATCCTAAACAACAAAAAGTAATCCACAGTAAAAAGTAATCCAATTGATACAAAAGGAAACAGGAACAAAGAGTCCGAAGAAATCCATGAAACTAGGCACTTGAATTCATGAACAAAACAAAAGCATAGGCACTTAAATCCATAAACAGAACAGAGGCATATTCCATAGAATATACATGGGCTAGGTAGACCTTGATGCTGGGAACTTAACGTTAATCCGGCGTTGCTTCAACTGAAGCAATGTCTCTCACAAATCACTTATAAACCCTGCCCTGATTCCAAAACAGCTAGGAACGGATTCTTTCTTAATTTCGGTTTCACATCCAACTTCTGTTGGAGTCTAGCCGAGCACCTTAATTACTGTCTGGACCAGGGGTGGGCAATTATTTTTTCCAAGGGGCCACACGAGAGCCAAAAAATATTATGGAGGGCCGCACCTGAAGGCTGAACTACATTCTAATCTACATAATGTATTTATTTATTGATTTATTTACTATATTTACTATATATTACACATCATTAATATTAACATATTAATATATCAAGAAATATTCATATATTATTGGTATTAATATAATTATTATATTATAGTGTATATATAGATACATTATAATATATTGAAATTATAATATAACATTATATTATATTATTTATTATATTATTATAAAAATATTATAAAATAACTTCCTCACTGAAAGGTTGCCAGTTCAAACCTGGGAGTGGGGGGAGCTCCCACTGTTAGCCCCAGCTTCTGCCAACCCAGCAGTTCAAATACATAGTAAACCACAACCAACTATTTTACAGAGGGGAGAGAGGAAGTAAAGAAAGAAAGGAGATGAGGAAGGAAGGAAGAACAAGGGAGGGAGGGAGGGAAGAAAGGATGAGAAGTAGGGAAGGAAAGGCGGAAGTAGGGAAGGAAGGAAGGGAAGAAGGAAGGAAGGAAGGAAGGAAGGTGAGTGAGAGGAAGGGAGCTTACCCACAGCTCAGTGCCCCCAGTCCTCTCAAAGGTAGGAGGAGCCCTGCTGCCTCCCTGTCACGTGCTGCTGGCAGGAAGGAAAGTAAGGAAGGAGAGAGGGAGGGAGGAAAAAATGAAGGAGGAATAGAAGGAAGGGGAGGAAGGAAGGAAAGAAGGCATGGCAAGAAGGGAGAGAGGGAGGGAAGGATGGGAAGGAGGAAAGGAAGTAGGGAAGGAGGGAATGAAGAAAGAAAGGGAAGAAGGGAGTTAGGAAGGAAGGAAAGCGAGGGGGGCAGAGAGGGAGAGAGAAAAGAGGAAGCCCGCTCACCCACAGCTCCGTGCTCCAGTCAATGCTGGCAGCAGCCACGGTGGTAGCACCCTCTGGCCGCGCCTGCTCCCCTTCTCTTCCAGGATCCGTAGGAAAGACAGCCCAGAGCAGAAGGGCGAAGGCAAGGCTCGCTGCTCCTGCGGCTGCCCCTGGCGCTTCTCGCTGCTCTTCCGGGCCTCTGCTTCTTTTGGAAGCCTCAAAAAGCTGCGAGAGGTGCCCTCCCTCCCGCACGGCTTCGTTCCAAAGGGCATTATTGGGGGGGAGGAAGGAGAGTGCCGTCTGTGACCTCATCGCGCAGGAGACCCTCAGGGAGGCAGAGCTTCCTGTGGAAGTTCTGGAGCCGCAATGAAGGACAGGAGAAGGCATTTTGCTCCCTCCCTCCCTTTCTTTTTGCCGGACACAAAGCATCATGTTGCTTTGTAGCTGCCCCCGCCTCCCTCTCTTCGGCAAGGAAGCCAAGGGCCGGATGGCATCACCCAGAGGGCCGGATCCGGGCCGCGGGCCATAGGTTGCCCACCCCTGGTCTGGACTGTCTCTGTTTACTGAAACATCTTTTCCTATTCAAGGTCTCATTAACTCCTGCGCCTAGGGCATCAAAACCCACTTCATTTTCAGACAACTGATCAGAGAACTGCGACTCAAAGCCTTTCCCAAACTCGAGGCCTTGAGAATCCTCTTCCAGCAACTCAGGCCTCTGTGACCTGTCTTTTAAACTCCAGTCAGGCCCTTGCAGCAACTCAAGCCTCTCTGGCCTCTCATCCCCAGAAGCTGGCCTAGAAGCTGAATCAACGTCCCCATACCCTTCGGGAACATCAACATGAATATCATCCTATTCTGATCATGAAAATCAACATGAACATGAACAACATCCCCATTCCCATCATGCAAATCAACATGATCATCAGACACAATCACAGGCTGAACAGGTTGACATAAAACAGGTGGGAGGATTTGCTGTCTGTTTCCAAAAAGGAAGCGATTGACAGGCGGAGAGATCTTCAGCCTTCTCTGCCAAAGGGGTTCCCAAGACCACCAGAAATATGTGTTTTGTGATGGTCTTTGGTGACCCCTCTGAAACTCCCCACGCGACCCCCCCCCCCCCCAAGAGTTCCAACTCCCAGGTTGAGAAACGCTGATCTAGAGGCTATTAATCTCCTGTGCAACCAAATAATAAGTTCTCACCTTCCTGGGTGTCATTTCAAGCCTTGATGGACCATCTTCTAAAAAAGAAGAGGATATGATGACCGAGAAAACAGTTTTATTCCTTTCTAATCTACATATGCAAAAGCTGTGTAGGCCACCCCCTTGGCGTATAAATCTAACACAACACTTTGTGCTCCTAGGGAAGGAAAGTAGCTCACAAAAGCATATAATACGTGTAAGAATCATTTTTTTGGGTACGATATCAGCTTCCAGAATATAATTGTATATTGGGTATACCTTCAACTTCCGGTAGCACTATTAATTTCATAGAGTATTCTTAGGTAAAGAATATTCACTCAAATTGGATGATTTTTTGGTCTGAAAATAGTTAATTTGGGGGAAGGGTCTAAGGGCTCCATAGAGTTGCCAAAAGAGTAGGGGACTCCATTTGACTTATGAATTTGTCCCATTTGTATTTAGTGTGACTGGCCATGTTCCCCAAGATCTAAGGATCGTTGTCTATTTTCCCTTGTGTTGGAACCTGGATCCTCTTGTCTACAAAGCTGTAACTGAGTCGTAATGCCCTCCCATTCTCCTTTTCAACCCCAGCCACAAACATCATCCACAACTGTCACGAGAGACCTTACCTATGCTGCTTTTCACTCCATCGAACCAAGCCAGGAACTGATCTTTTGTCCCAACAAAGTTCTCCACATGGACATGAGGGCTCACGGCTGGTGGCTGCTTCTGTCTGATGTCCTTCAGGAACTGGTCGATGATGGGATGCATGTTCATGAAGTCATTGCAGTGGTCCTTCATCGGCTTTATCATCTGCTCTCTGGGTTCGATCCACTCCAAGTCCTTTTCTATGTCCTGTACCTTCTTCTTCTCATCCTGGACTTCTTGTTCATGCTGCTTGTCAATATCTGCAAGGATCTTTTCTTTCTCCTTTTGCAGCATCTGCACCAGCTTATCCACCATGACACAGATTTCAGCCTTGATCGCGTTGCACATGCTCGTCTTCTTCTCAATCCCTTCCATAAGGTTGGCGTGAGAGCAAGCATAGCCCTGCTTCTTCTCTGTCAGCTCCGCATTCCACTCCTGGAGCTGTTATACCAAAAATATAAGAGATTTTTAAAATCCACACAGATTTAATCACTCCCACCATTACACCTAAAAGCACTTTGAGAGGCCGTTACCCCTGTGGACACTGTAAATGAGGTGCGCAATCTTGGAAGAGTAAGGAGGTATATAACTATAGGAACAAAGTGGGCACTACGCTTAAACATTTTCCCACTTGCAACAGCAGCAGTGTCATTTACCTCTTGGCATGTGATTGTGATCTGTGGTACATCGGAAAGACTACTAGACCTCTGAGAATCTGAACCTCTGAACATAAATCCAGAATCAAATGTCTATCCACCAACTCCTCTCTATATTCTCACTTTACACAATACAAACATTCATCTAACTCCTTTAGATTTTGTGCTGTGGAATGTATTATTCCAAAACCCCATATGGACTTGAAAAAACTATTATCCCAAAGGGAAATGCACTGGATCTTTAAGTTTAAAACCTTTTCTCCTCAGGGACTTAAAGGGTCACTTAATTTTAGCTGCTTCCTTTAAGTTTCTAAATACTCTTTATAAACCTATGGATGAACCTTTAGAATTACTCACAGTTGAAATTACTACAAGCAGAGTCATGTCCTATAAAGCTATCAGGCACTATGTCAGTATATGTTTGATATATGGGTTAGCTCTACTTCTGTATATTTGCTAGCAAATACTTGTTACTCTATGTTCTGTTTTAGATGTGAGTCTAGAGTAATTGATCATATCAACTCCTGAAGAAGGGAACTTCTTTCCCCAAAACAGGGCACAAAAATACCTGGGCACCCCTGTGGAAGCTGTTGGGACTTTCCTTCTGAAGACTTATTTTGAGAGCGGTGCTCCATTATCACTGGACTTTACTTGGATTTTGATACTATTTGGATTTTCCTTACAAAGACGTGCACATAGTCTCATGACTCATCGTTTGCTTACTTTGTCTGAAAGGTTTTTTCATTGAACATGTATCACTGAGACCTATATACATTGGAATCTAACTGATTCAGAACTGTTATGTTTGAGAGCGGTTGCTCCTTTTCAATTTGTTTTAAGCTACTGTATTGAGCTACGTACTGGGGATTTTGGTAATATTGTAATATTGTAGCTCTTTCTCCTTACATAGGTTACTTTGTGTTTGTTCAGATCACTAGCCACGTGTTGCTGTATCCAACCTTCCCCCCATCTTTCTCTCCTTTTTTCTCTCCTTCCTTTTCTCCCTCTTTCTTTTCTTCCTTTCTTCCTTCTCTACCTATTCTTGGACTGCAGCTCCCAGCAGTCCTCCTGATTGATCTACCTACCTATTTATCTCTAGCTAATCTATCTATCTGGAGAATTGCTGAGAGTTGCAGTCCAGGTATAGGAAATTGGAAATATGCAGGGGTTGAGATGCTCTCAAAGAAATCCAAGGTGAAGAAAGCTTGCATCTTGGAAGCAGATCATCCTTCTCTCCTAAACGGCCTGGTCTAGAGCAGTGTTTTTCAACCTTTTTTGAGCCGTGGCACACTTTTTACATTTACAAAATCCTGGGGCACACCACCAACCAAAATGACACAAAATGACACTCTAACACAGTAATACATATAGTTAGTATGTTTTTAAATGTATTTATACACTCAGTGTGAAACCTGGGCCTGTTTCGATGAACACAACATAGATATCCAGAAAGGAATGGCAGAAAGACACAAACTTCCCACACAGAACTCCCATAACCAAGAGAAAATACTATAAGAGTTTGGTGGGCATTGACCTTGAGTTTTGGAGTTGTAGTTCACCTACACCCAGAGAGCACTGTGGACTGAAACAATGTTATGTTGTTGTTTGTTTTCTATCCAGAATCACAATGTTGGAAGGAGGCTCACCACTTTAAGGTCCCTGAAACAGGCATGGGAAAACTTTGGCCCTCTGGGTGCTTTGGACTTCAACTTCACCATTCCTAACAGCCTGAGGCCCTTTCCTGCTTAAGTGGCTGAGGGGAAAGGGCCTCAGGCTGTTAGGAATGGTGGGAGTTGAAGTCCAAAGCACCCAGAGGGCAGAAGTTTTCCCATGCCAGCTTTCGACCTCTTCCTCCCCTTTCCCCATCGCGCCCTTTCTTCCCCCTCCTGCCCAACACTTACTTTTTCTTCTTCACTGCCACTTCTGCCGCCATTTTGATCCGAGGGGGCAGCGTGAGCGTGTTCAGGAGGGGAGGGGGGAGGAAGACGTGACCCGTGTGGGCGCTACTGCGCAGACTCACCCTAGAGCAAAGCGAGGCAAAGCGAGCAAAGCGAAGCTGGGAAGAAGGGAGCCCGAGTGGAGAAAAAAAAATGTTCAGCAGAAGGGGGAAGAAAGGGTATTGGAGGTTCCAATTTCCCACGGCACACCTGATGATCGCTCACGGCACACTAGTGTGCCACGGCACACTGGTTGGGAAACACTGGTCTAGAGGATGCTGGAGACGTAGTCCAGAAGAGAAGGGAGCGTCTTTGCAGCCTCTGGGCAGAGCACTGCCTGGACTTTGGGGGATACATGTGCAGGAGCCGCACACGTGGGAACTGGGGAAGAGGAGGAGAGAGACCGGCCTGGGTGTTCCTTTCCATCTGCTTCCTGGGTCTCCCTCTGAGATCATGGGCAAAAGAAAAGTCATGCACCCTACTGTCCTGTGGTGGGAAAGATGGGCCAGGGTGACTCATTTTTGCACATGCTCTGTATCATCATTTAGCTTGGGGGGAGTTTATGAGTGATGGTCACTCATTGGTCTATTAGGGGTGTGGTGTTCAAATTTGGTGTTAAATCACCCAGTGGTTTTTAAGTTATGTTAAGCCCACAAACAAACATTATATTTTTATTTATATAGATATCAAAATCCATAAGTCTTCCCCCTTCCCCAAATTCACCCTCATGAGGTCGACTTATACACGAAGTAGATTTGCATATGAGTATATATAACTAGCTGTACCCGGCACACGTTGCTGTGCCCTATTTTGGAGATGCGAGGAAGTCTGAGTATGTAAGGGTTGGAGTTGTTGTTAGTTATGGTGTTGTTGGGGTCATGGCTGTGTTGTTGTGGGTTGTTTTGGTGGGTGGGATGTTGGAGTCCTGTGGAGTTGTTGTGTGGTGTTGCTGGCGTTCTGCATAGCTTGTGGATATACAATGTTTTTGTCTTTCCGTCTGCTGTGTTGATGTAGAGGTTGTACGTGTGTGGGTGGGGTACTTTGGAAGTGAGTGGAGGTACTTGAAATCCCATTATCCATGGTGTGTCCTCCTCTAATCTGCAGTCGGATGGAGTGTGGGTCATGGGGTGCATTGTTTGCCAAGTTTGGTCTTTATCGGTCTTGGTTCTTGGACACAGTGGTCTGTGGGGAATGATGGGTTTTGAAGTACTACAAATCCCTTTATCCATGGAGGTACTTCAAGTCCCATAATCCATGGTCCACCCTCCTCAAACTGGTCGGGGCTCTCTGTGTGCCAAGGTAGGTTACTGTAAATTCAGGCCATACACAATGTCCCATGAGCTGAGGGCTAGTCGGGAGAATCAAGTTAATGAAGCCTTACTGTCAATTCAGAGCGTAAACAGCATTCCATTAAGTGAGGCCTAGTCAGAGAAATTAAGTTAATGAAGCCTTACTGTCAATTTTGGGCGTGGTCTGTGATTTGTAGGGGTGTAAATTTTCTGTGGGAAGTGAATTGGGTGTTTGTGTTTGTGCCTCAGCCCTTTGCCTTATCCTCCTCTGACAGTTTATTATGGGTCGGAATGTTCATGTTGGCTGGCCAGTACAGGAGTTATGCAAATCCGCTCTTATTGGCAGCCAATCATGTTGTCAGAATGTAGAGGCTGGGAGAGTAGTTGGCAGCTCCGGAGGATGCTGGGAAATGTAGGTTTTTTTACTCGTTGTTTTGGGGGCCTTTTTAGGTTTTGGGGGGGGGGAAAGTTTCTTTGCTACAAACGTACCTTGTCTGAGGCCTATTTCTGTTGGCAAGTCTGTTCTCTGCGTTGTAAGGTTTCTCTGTTTGGGACGGTCTTTCCATGACGACTCTTCCTTTATATATATAAGATATTTCAAAATCCAAAAAACATCGGATCTCATGCATTTTGGATAAGAGAGATTTAAAATCCATCCTCCAAGCCATCTGTGCCAAACATTCTTCCCAGGGCAGGAAATATCCAAAACCTTACCAGCTTCTCCGTGGTTGAGCAACTTGCCCCCTCTTCTCCGGCCATCCTGGAATCCTCCAGATCTCTCCCCAAAAGAGCCCTAAAGTCGCAGTCCTGATTTCTCAGCTGTTGCTCTATGTTATCGTTGTTGCAGATGGAGCTGTTTCTTCCTGCCAAGTTTCGTTTCTTCCTTGCCCGTTGCAAGCAGAAACGTGCAATTACTGCGAAAACCACTTCCCCACTGGAAAAAAAAGTATTTCTTTTTTTTAAAAAACTTTTTTTGTTGCTGATCACATAAGTAACTCCCGAATGGCCACATTACGTCAGGTTTTTGAGAAACGCCTAATTTTGTTTTACAATGATTGCGAAATTATGAAACATTTTCTTTCTTGATAATAATTCGCATGATATTTTTAGATTGCCAATCTCTTTGGATATCATCACACTAGAGAATGAATCCACTTTAAATCCGATCGTGGCTTCCTGCAGAATTCTGGGGTTTGTAGTTTAGGGAGCAGCTTTTAACAGCCTCACTAAACGAAAACCCCAGAATTTTGCAGGAGACAGAAACCAGATTTAAAGTGGATTCATTCCCTATATCAGGGGTGCTCACACTTTTTCAGCATACGAGCTACTTATGAAACAACCAAGTCCAAAAGATCCACCTACCCACTACTCAGGGAGCCATAAAAGCAAAATATTTGGAAATTTATTTCAGTGAGAGCCATATAATATATTTTAAGACTGAATTCAACTAAATGTGAGTATAATAAGCCCCTGAATTTATTCCTAATAATAATGATGATGATAATATTCATTCAACCTCTGCTGCTGCTGCTACTACTACTACTACTACTACTACTACTAATAGTAACAACAACAATAGGTTCCTAGAGTAGAAGGAGACCTCCAAGGGCCATCCAGTCCAACCTCCTTCTGTCATTCCTCACAGATGGCCATTCAGCCTCTGATAATAACAACAACAACAGGTTCCTAGAGTAGAAGGAGACCTCCAAGGGCCATCCAGTCCAACCTCCTTCTGCCATAAGGGAAAAACACAATCAAAGCATTCCTCACAGATGGCCATTCAGCCTCTGATAATAATAATAACAACAACAACAGGTTCCTGGAGTAGAAGGAGACCTCAAGGGCCATCCAGTCCAACCTCCTTCTGCCATAAGGGAAAAACACAATCAAAGCATTCCTCACAGATGGCCATTCAGCCTCTGATAATAATAATAACAACAACAACAGGTTCCTGGAGTAGAAGGAGACCTCCAAGGGCCATCCAGTCCAACCTCCTTCTGCCATAAGGGAAAAACACAATCAAAGCATTCCTCACAGATGGCCATTCAGCCTCTGATAATAATAATAACAACAACAACAGGTTCCTGGAGTAGAAGGAGACCTCCAAGGGCCATCCAGTCCAACCTCCTTCTGCCATAAGGGAAAAACACAATCAAAGCATTCCTCACAGATGGCCATTCAGCCTCTGATAATAACAACAACAACAACAACAACAATAGGTTCCTAGAGTAGAAGGAGACCTCCAAGGGCCATCCAGTCCAACATCCTTCTGCCATAAGGGAAAAACACAATCAAAGCATTCCTCACAGATGGCCATTCAGCCTCTGATAATAATAACAACAACAACAACAACAGGTTCCTAGAGTAGAAGGAGACCTCCAAGGGCCATCCAGTCCAACCTCCTTCTGCCATAAGGGAAAAACACAATCAAAGCATTCCTCACAGATGGCCATTCAACCTCTGATAATAATAATAATAACAATAACAATGGTTTCTTAGAATAAGAGACCTCCAAGGGCCATCCAGTCCAACCTTTTTCTGCACCTGGGCAGCGTCGGGAGCCTGCGGGGCGGGACTGAGCCTTCCTCCCGCCCTGCCTGCGATCTACCAGGACGCCCTGGCCTATGCGATCTACCAGTAGATTGCGATCTACCTAATGAGCACCCCTGCTCTAGTGTGATTTGACAGCCACAACCAACATTATGTAAGATGTAACTGTGATTCCGTTTGTTAAAATACCCCAATAACAAATTTCTTTTTTTTGCAATTTGATTTTTATTTTGAAAGCAACACACAACAACAAACATCCCAACACACTTACGACATCAAATATATACAACACTTAAGACAAAACAAAAACAAACTAAGACAACAACTACCCAGTACAACCTCTCCCCACCCAACATATAAACATTCTTTTGACTTCCTGATCACTTTGTGATAGTTTTAACAGTCATTAAACATATCCCAGATGTTCTTTCCCACTATGGATTGCATTTGGTCCTTTGGATTCCTTATACCATTATATTGTACTATTTATATATATGTGTAATTTTTTTTTAAAAAAAGAAATCGATGAAGTTGCTCCAATTTGTTTTATTTGAACTTGACCTATTTTGGGCAATTTTGTGTGTCAATAAATCTATATTCATAATATCAAGTGCTTTCTCTATCCATCCGTACATCGTAGCCGTTTCTTTCAATTTCCACATCCGTGCAATGCTAATTCTTGCATCCGTGGCAAGGTAAAAGAAAATTTTGTCCTTGTTTTTGTCTAATTGGAAATCCACCAGAACTTTTTGATTATTTTGCATTCCCACACAGGTGAAAGAATGTTCCCAATAACAAATTTCTGATAACATAGAAACTTATTTGGGCATGCCAGACGCGTGGACATTAGAGCAGCGTTTCTCAACCTGGGGGTCGGGACCCCTAGAGGAGTCGTGAAGGGGGTGTCAGAGGGGTCGCCAAAGACCATCAGAAAAACATTGTTTTCTATTGGTAATAGGGTTCTTTGTGGGAAGTCTGGCCCAATTCTATCATTGGTGGGGTTCGGAATGCTCTTTGATTGTAGGTGAACTATAAATCCCAGCAACTACAACTCCCAAATGTCAAGGTCTATTTTCCCCAAACTCCGCCAGTGTTTACATTTGGGCATATTGAGTATTCATGCCAAGTTTGGTCCAGATCCATCAAGTGTTCTCTAGATGTAAGTGAACTACAACTCCAAAACTCAAGGTCCTTCCAGTATTTTCTGTTGGTCATGGGAGTTCTGTGTGCCAAGTTGGGTTCAATTCCATCGTTGGTGGAGTTCAGAAGGGCTGAACACCTTCGGGAAGGAGAGCTGGAGGTGGCGACGGCTGCGAGCCTCCGCCGCAGTTTGTTCCGAGGCTCGGAGCCACCCCGTGTGCTCAATTCTTATTCGTCCTGCTCAGCTAAGCCCGCGCACGCTTCGGCCACTCAGCGCAGCCTTCTCCTGCGGGATGGTGATGGGCCCCCTGCATATGGGCCTCCGGGGGGGGGGGCATTGACGGAAGCAGCAGCGTCACGAGGGGGGAGGGTGACAGTAAGTAAAATGACAGTGTCATTTTGTGTCATTTTGGTTAGTGGTGTGCCCCAGGATTTTGTAAATGTAAAAAATGTGCTGTAGCTCAAAAAAGGTTGGGAAACACTGCTCTAAAGAACTGGAAATGAACAAACCCTTCAGAGAGGGAACTGTGAGTATACCTGACGCAAACACCCTGTTTACAGTTACTACTGACAACATTGCTACTCCTTTAACTCTTCTTGAAAAATCTAATGAGCCTCTATCAGTAGCCTTTGACCAGCACTTGTCTGTATATCATGAAGGAGTGTCCTTAAAGTCAAATGAAAAAGTCGTGTCAGAAGATAATTCCCTCATAATTACTGGAGGTATTTGGGGAAAATTCACCTTGATTTGGGGGAGTTGTAGTTCACCTACATCCAGAGAGAACTGATAACCCAAAACCCAAGGGTCATCTAATCCAGTGTTTCCCAACCTTTTTTGAGCCGTGGCACACTTTTAACATTAAAAATCCGGGGCACACCACCAACCAAATGACACAAAATGACACTCTAACACAGTAAAGAATGGCTGGGGGATGGTGGCCTGCTGGGAGCAACTGCTGGGAGTGCCGAAGCCGGGGGAGGGGGTGGAGCCAGGCCGCGCCATGCCCCTCCCCCTCCCCCCGGCTTCAGCTCTCCCAGAGCTTCTCCAGCCTTGAGGGGGCAGTGCCAAGCCAAAGAAAAAAAATATCCAAACACTGGATTTACTTAAAGGATATTGTATTCAATAATTACTCCTGAGGAGTTGCAGGCAAATCAACATATCAACCCCAGTTGGGTGCCTTAAATACAACCATGTTTCAATCCCTTATAATTAGAATATCCATGTAAACAAAATAAGTTCCCAGTTCCTGGGTGGGATGAAAAGGTGGAGTAACGCCGCAAAGTAAGTTTTCTAAACCCCAATGGGTATTTATAATCCAACCCCGATGGGGTCTTCTAGCAGACACCACCTGAGAAACCAACTCTCCACATTGGGGACGCTACGAAGCCCAGGATTGGGGTTTGACGGTGTGCCTGCCTTCCATTTCCCATTGGATTACAAATACCCATTGGGGTTGGATTATAAATACCCATTGGGGTTTAGAAAACTTACTTTGCGGCGTTACTCCACCTTTTCATCCCACCCAGGAACTGGGAACTTATTTTGTTTACATGGATATTCTAATTATAAGGGATTGAAACATGGTTGTATTTAAGGCACCCAACTGGGGTTGATATGTTGATTTGCCTGCAACTCCTCAGGAGTAATTATTGAATACAATATCCTTTAAGTGAATCTAGTGTTTGGATATTTTTTTCTTTGGTTCTACAGTGACCACACCCGTTGTGTTATATTGTACCAGGCAGTGCCAAGCCAGCATTGTGCTGGCTCTGCCACCGCTGGCTTGGCACTGCCCCCTCAAGGCTGGCGAAGCTGTGGGAGAGCTGAAGCCGGGGGGGGGAGGGGGCGGAGCATGAGCGGTGGATGGGCTTCAGTGGGCGGGGCTCCTCCTCCGCGTGGTTTCAGCGAGCGAGGGACGAGAATCATAGCGGATTGGAGGCTGGCTGGGGAAACGGCCGAAGGGGCCGCACTGCGGCCCCTTCTTCTTTTTCTTTGCACCTGCCCGGCCCTTCCCCCCCCCCCCAAGCAGCAGGAGTTCGGCAGGAGGAGGAGGGAAGGAAGGGGGGCAGAGAGCTTTTCTCACGGCACAGCGTGAGGTCCGTCACGGCAAACTACTGTTGGGAAACACTGATCTAGTCTAACCTTGGAAAAACACAATCAAAGCACTCCTGACAGATGGCCATCTAGACTTTGTGTTGTTGAAGGCTATCCTGGCTGGAATCCCTGGGTTGCTGTGATGTCAGACTACACAGAGAAACCATCAAAATCCACAATCATGTGAACAATTTCAACAGAAAGGAGGAAACCATGAAAATGAACAAAATTTGGTCAACAGTATTTTTTAAAAAGCAATAAATAAATAAATAAATAAATAAATAATCAAGACAATAAATAATGAGCACCACACAGAAACAGGAAAACTCCAGGCAACAAGCAACATTCACACTTGTTTCAAACAGACACAGGTTGTTTCTCCCAGCCACAGGTGCAGGCGAAACATCAGGAGAGATTGTTAATGGAACATGGCCATACAGCCTGAAAAACACACATCGACCCCAACTCCAAAACCTTACTAGCTTCTCTGTGGTTGGGCATCCCTCTTTGGCCATCCTGGGACCCTCCAGATGATGTCTCCCGAAAAGGACTCTTAACGTCACAATCCCAATTTCTCAGGTGTTGTGTTACATTTTCTCTGCTCCAGATGGAGATGTGTCTTCCTGCCAAGTTTCGTGTCTTCCTTGGCCATTGTAAGAGGAAATGTTTACTCAGTATAGTAGCCACTCCCTGTCGTTGGATTATGGCACCTGGTGTGGCTTTGGGGCGTCTGTCCAACTCTAAGAGAAAGCAAAAGCAGAGGCCTTCTTTTCATATATGTACGAAAGGAGGTGGGAAAATTACTCCTCTAAGGGTGCATCGACACCATGGGTCGAGAACCTTTTTGACTCAGAGAGCCACGAAAGCAAAATATTTGGAAATTTATTTCAGTGAGAGCCATATATATATAATATATATTTTAAGACTGAATTCAACTACATGTGAGACTATACGTACATACGATGAGAAAAGGATTCCCCCGGCAGAATGACGGGACACTTCAGACCTGGCTCTGCAAAAGGCATGCTCAGGACTCTGGGAAGGAAGAGAAGACGGAAGGAAGGAAGGGGGAAAGAAAGAAAGACAGAGGAAATAAAGTGAGAGGGAGAGGAATGAAGAAAAGAAGAATGAACTATGGAAAAGGAAGAAAGGAAAAGCAGGAGAGAGACAAGGAAGGGAAAAGAAAGGAAGGAAACAGGAAGGGAAGAAAGGAAAGGGTGGGGAAAAGAAAGGAAAGGGAGGGAGTGAAAAGGAAAATAATGAAGGGAAAAGAAGAAAAGAAAGAAGGGAGAGAGAGGGAAGTGAAAAGAAAGGAAGGAGAAGGAAAGGAAGACTTGGGGAAAGAATAGAAGAGGAAGGGGGAAAGGAAGGGAGGAAGGAAGGAAGAGGGAGGAGGAGAATGGAGGAAAGAAGGAAGGGAGAGGAAGAGAAAAGGAAGGAGAGAAGGAGAAGGAAAGGCTGAAGGGAGAAATAAAGGAAGGAAGAGGAAGGAAGGAAAGAGAGGGATGGAGGAAAGAAGGAAGGGAGAGAGGAAAGGAAAAGGAAGGAGGGAAGGAGAAGGAAGGGTGAAGGGGGAGAAAGAAAGGAAGGAAGAGGAAGGAAGGAAAGAAGAGG